>JAKTYC010000003.1:313932-975422 GCA_030674335.1 [Candida] ascalaphidarum
CCCCCGGCTGTGCTGCAGGAGTGCCTGTTGTTGAACCTTTTTCTTTACATGACAATAGATCTTTAAATATCTAGTCGCTGCTCAGTTGCTAGACGGTAAGCGATATTGACCTTGCTATCATCGTGGAGACCACACGAAACGAAACAGACACTCTTGTACACTTTCATGTGCTGGGCGATGGGGTAGAAGAGCATCAAGCGCCTTCAGGAAATTATATCTGATGACGTAATCAACGGACGCATGTGTTACACCCAGTGAGGACTTGCGCGCCCTGTGTATTCCTCGACGCTACGACTGCAGATCCACGTCGCGGGCAACGACAGCGCGGTAGAATTTCATCCCAGTATACGAAACCCCGTCGCAAACGGGAAATATTAGACCAACGCCTTTCTGCCCGGACTGTCGTTTTGCTGAAGAGTTAAACCCAAGCCTTTACATTGCACGGGGATCGCTTTAGCTCTCGATGCATTGAGCATACGGTCGTGAAACTATTCAATCGACGTACGACAATAGTTAATAACGTTCGGCCAAGATCTCTAGTGAAGGATCTAATTTTGCAGAGGTACAGGACCTGCCCTATGACGCACGGCAATGTGGACGCTGTAACCGCATCACTGCAACTGCATCCCCCCAGCTCGAAAAGCTTATCGTCAAGGTAGTCTAAAGCAGACGCTGCCCGAGATCTAATCCCTGCCTGCTGACGCCTCAGAAAATATAGCTCGCAGTACATTTATTTTTCTTCATAGTAACCCTGGGTAAAGCCTGTATCGACGGTGATCAGATTTCCGTCAAACGTCAGCTCGAGATATTGTTTGAGGCTCCGTCAGGATTCTTCTTATTATACACCGCAGCCAGGCATCGAGCATGGCTCCATCCCTTCGTATCGAGTTTTAAGGCGTGGAATCAAGAGACGCACCTGTCGGCGTTGTTCTGGGTGCCTAGAAAACGCCGCTCAAGCAGGCAGCACGCACGCACGCTTACCACCGTTGAATTTTCATGCAAGAGTCGGGTTTTATCTCCAACATCGATAAATAATATCCCTGCCTAGCCCCTCGATTGACAGGCAAGTATTGGAGAACCAGTATGCAGCCGCACTGACATAATCGTGGACGAGAAAAGAAAATTTCCCAATTCAGAATCAAGAGCATCATTTTCTGCATATTGATCATGCGGCCTGCATGATAAACTCGCCGAACCGATGGAGATGCCCTGAAAAAAGAGCATGGGACCTTGCACACAATAAGCGCTAGCCGTCTGTAGTCTGCGGCTCGTGAGAGGATGTGGCTGAGTACTTTCGCGCAAACGCGGTTACTTCTCCCCACTTTTCTGCCACGATCGTGCGGCGTGCTTCCGGCTGTAGACTTTGCACATTCTCCACATGTGCCTTTGCTTGGCTAGGGAACAAACATTTAGCACTGTGGTCAGCATGGAAAGTGCGGTTGGCGTTGCCACCAAATACGGGATACGTAGGTTGACGCATGCCAATCTGTAAAATACGCACACAAAGGGAGCGATGGCTGCTGCTTCCAAAAGCTTATTTTCAGGTCGCAATAGTAGATGGTGGCATAAATGGGCTAGTAGAGGTACACAAAGGGCCCCCGATTCTGAGCTTGATTGTTGGGCATTCCGAGGGTAACGGTACAGTGGGTATACAATTCGGTATATCCTCGACGATGAGCAAGCATTATCAACACATCTCGAGTCAAAGGCCTAGATGCACGCGCATCTATTTTGAATGTCGCTGCAGTGTTCGGCAGGGACTCACAAATGTGCCGCCGGCAATGCCTGCACCAGAATGATAATAGCATGTCTACACGCCATGAAGGAGATATGCGGACTGCGCGGAATGCCCGAAAGTAGCATCTTGGGTGCACCGCTAAACGACGCTTCACCGGCAATTGTAGTTAGCCTGAAAATAAGGACTACAGCAAGGAGACCGAACCAGAGAAAATATCGATCGCGGGCAGAAACGAGCGTCGTCAGCGACCAAAAGGGGAGAAACCCGGTAGCCTTAGAGTCATGGTTCGACGCCCATATCCTTTGTTGCGAAAATTCTCCAGGTGCATCGGGCGGGTTTTAGGGTGGTTGGAGATGCACTTTTTCCGGATTTGCATAACGCGCGCGGTCGGATCTTTGTTTTGAGCTGCATGCTGCGTGTGTGAGGGGCACAGAGCCCGGTCCCTTTCGTCCAATTAGTGCATTGCAGACACAATAGATATCATTGTCAGCGAAACCCTAGAGTGTATTATGGACGGAGATGGTATCCTAGGACACAATACTGGTTTTTACCTTAATCGTCGACCCCTGGGCTACTGTTTACGCTACTGGTTCAAAAGGAAATTGCACGCGTCGAACTCCCATCGGAGTTACTGCAATATTTCTTGCTCTGGTCATAAAGGGCATCGCGCCAACATTCCCTTTGTGCTTTACCGTGATAGCCCGCTCTGCACAATGAAGATCTGGCAGCACTATGCCCTTCTGCAGGCGGTCAACACCATACGCTGTCACCGATTCACTTCTCAGAAGAAGTTTGCAGCATACGCCGCATGCAAGGTAAGGTAGAGCAAGTTGCGGATATCCTGACGAGTCCTTTAGTGGTGTCAGGGACGAAAAAATAGCGTAGGTTGTATATGCATGGCAGATGCTGCAGCCTTGACGTGAGGGTCTTGACGACAATATTGACGACAAATTTAAAATCACATGAAATCCCGAACGCGCAGGAAATATAAAAAATAACAGCGAACTAGGTAGCGCACTGTTTTGGCTTAGAGTTCAGGAGAAGATGCAGGCGACGTCATAGGGGCCACATGGATATGCAGGCCTTTCCACCCAAAGGTGGAGCAGGTGTGGGGGTATGCATGAGCAGCTTCTGAACGAGGCCAGGAAGTGCGCTTTTTCTACGCTGCACTGTTGCAGCCGCTGGCCCACGGAACCTCTCATGAAAGGCTCAATGAACTGGAAGCCAGCCTCCAAAACAGCGCGAGCCTTTATCATTGGAATTATAAGCCTGTATGGGGTGCAGTGCGCACAACCACATGCGCAACCCTATTATGTACCTCACCAACGCTAAAATTTAAGCCGTTGCACATAATTCATCTTTAACTTCCGGCCAGTGCAGCTGGCACGCAGGCCGCCCTCGGATTTTGAGCTGCACCCTCGGAAATTGGTGCCCTGTTGCTATATAAGAGCCATTTCGGCACCTACCTTCCGTAAGACTACTGTCACACCACGATTCTCTGCCCAACGGCGTTCAATCCTTGCATCTTTGTTATTATATTTCCTTCCTTGCTGGACGGGTCCACAATAGACACTTGCTAAACTTCACTAGCCCGCCCTCGCTTGGTGCCAACCCTTCATGTCGACCACCCTCTACTACCATCAGGAGGATATCCACAAGAACACACTCCCCTCGCTTCTGCAGCTCATTCCCTCAAACCAGGTACAACAGCCGCAGCAGCAGCAGACAGACCTCTTCGACAACAGACAATATCTGAGTCCCGACCTCTTCAGCCAAGCTTCCGCCAACACGACGCCGTCCCTGCTGATTCTGAGCCAGCTGCTGCTGGTGCTGATGCCCCCGGCGTACTACGGTAACATTGCAGCCGGCAACGGTGCGCCGGAGAAATGCACATGCAAGCTGAAGGAGAACCGCATTCCGCGTCCGCGCAATGCGTTTATTCTCTTCAGACAGAAGTACCACCAGCTGGTGCTTGATGAAGGCAACGTGATCCGTACAAATCCCGAGGTGCTGAGGGAGCTTGGACGCCGCTGGCGGCTGCTCTCTGCGTCCGAGAAGGACCACTGGAACAATCTCGCGGAGGAGGAGAAGCGCAACCATGCCAAGAAGTATCCTGGCTACCGTTATACGCCGCGCCGCCACGGTAAGGGCAAGAGTTCTTGTCCCTACTGCAAGGCTAAGGCCTTGCGTCAGCAGCAGATGACGCTCCACAACCAGCAAATGATGCAAATGCAGCAGGAGCAGTACTCGCAGTACCTCTTGCAGCCGCAACAGCAGCCGGCTCCCAACATGCATCCTGGTGCGCAGCAACAGCCTCCACAGCAGCAGCAGTACATGCAGCAGACATCGATACCTCCGGTGCAGCAGCCAGTTCTTGGCCAGCCCATGGCCCAGGTTATCTTTTCCCAGAACCCATTCCCACAGCAGAACTTCCAGTTTCAGTACGGCTCCATGGTGCCTGGCGGCACTGCCAACGGCCTCCTGGGCGGCGCCGGCGCCGGGCAGGAAGACAAGTTGCTGCCCTTGAGTCTGATGCCTGCCCAGCAGGGCGACTATCTGCTCGAGCGCTACCAGATGCCCAACGCACCTCAGTACGGGTTTGACTTCATGGCCCAGCCACAATACCTGGCCATGAAGCAAGAGCCCCAGTTGTAGCTGGTCTGCACGTACTATAATCTAATGTATGTCATCATTCACTGTCGTGGTCAACGTAGTTGTTGCTGCAGAGCCCGATTGGCGCTCAGCCGAAAGCGGAAGTTGAAGTCTTGGCTGCCGACTGCGTGCTGCAGGCTGCATGCAAAGACAGTGTAACATCACACCGCCACCTCTGCAACGTTGACAGACATCACTCCTGCAGGGGCATGCTTACCCTAACAACATGCCTCCCGTGTCGCTTGTGGGTGACTTGTGTCTGCAGGCCGCGACATCTGGCCTACCAGCAGCATCTGACATACTCTGGGTCCTAATAATGTTCATGCTGCTACGTTTGCGATACTGGTGTTGGCTTCTGCAGGCGGGGCGGAAATGGCCGGAACTACGCGGCAATAGTGGGGCATTCCGCACGGGTGGGCAACCCTACCGCCTGTGACGCTATGCGGGACGCATGAGCTTGCAGACTGCAGTTAGCCGGCGGCGTGCTGCAAAGTGATAGTGCGCGGCTATTTCACTGCATCACACCTCGTGCGAGCCCTGGTGCAGATTAGAAAGCTTATGCACCGTCCGTAATCTGGCAGCAAGTGTCCGCGAGGGGTAATTCAAGGTGCTTTGTAATGCGATCCTGAAAGGAATAGTACGAGCACTGCGACTCGAGTGCTGGCGGCAGCAGACTTATTCTGCCCCGCAATTGACCATCAGGAAAAGCGCTCGTCTGGAAACCTAATGACTCAAGTGAAATAATTCACTATGCAGGACCGCCACCAGTGTGACAGTTGAAACTAGAACTGAAAGCTATAAGGTTACCTCATGTGGGGGCTACACGCTGGTGTCGGTGATGCTGCGGGAAAGTTACGATGCCAACGTAAACGTGGCAGTACACCTGAAACATTCACATGTAGATGCGGGAGATAACCGCCCAGCTCCTGTATTGGCACTACTTTTGCACTTCCACAGAGTCAGCGCGGGACCCACGCCCGCGTCCCCAGCCACCAGATCCGCCTGCATGTGGAACGGAAACGGGGTCACTCGAGGCAGGGTGATCCGTCTGACATGGGGTGTGGCCGACCCGACCACCGTCACTTAGTTTTGGTGCAGACGCACCCCTGCTGCTCTGGCTTCCGAGGGTGAAATGGCACTCTCTGCGGACTTGACACATTTTTGCAGCTGAAAGTAGTAAGGAAAGGGGGCATATGTTTGGCCGTGCCGTGCGTGTACGAGTATGGTACGTCATAGGTTTGGGGGCGTGACGCTTGGCGGCACACTGGTGCGTTCGCTTATTCTTACAAGTTGTCATGTAGCCGCAGCCACACACCGCGACTTCTTCCGGTAGCGAGTGAAAAGGTTTTTGTACGGGGTACCGTGTCGTAACCAACTCTGCAGCCACCATAGGCCATCCATTGGTCCACAGAATCCGATCTAGTAGTAGTAGCGAGCGACAGAATGCGTGCCGCATGCTGCCGTGGCTCGCTGCACAGATGTCCCAGGCATATGTTTTGGCGCCCGCCGTCCCTGAGCTGCAAAACGAAATATGCAGGGCGTATTCCAGGACTACTACAGCGACAGATACGCAATGCTTTCACTCGAAAGGGACGGGTGAGCACAATAAAACGTGCGACGGTTCATGCATCAGTACCCGTGACAGCGAACGGAAATAGAATACGGTGCACACTGTTTTCGTTTCTCCGCGTTCCGGTCTTGTGTCTGCGGGCACCAGCGCTATTTTAGGACGTGGAGATGAAAGAAAAAGAAGGTTTATCGGAGGGAAGTATGTTAGTCAGTGCCATTGTTGCGATATCGACGGACGGATTAGTAGCTTCACCAGTATCCGACTTCCGGTCGCTTGAGCGACCAGGTAGCCAAATTAGATTTTGAGACTGCACTGGATTTTTATTTTTTCGGTGGTGCAGCAAGTAGTATTATCGTGTACTCTGTAAGAAAGACTAGTGTACATAGACAAAGAGATTCCGGAACGTGTATATATTTTTAGCTGCCATAATTTTCTTCAAAGTATCAATGTCTATGCACAGCGTGATATTTTACGACTGGATCAAACGAGGCAGCGCAGGGCCCAACGGCTGCCGCTGAGTGTTGAGTGGGGGACGCAGCAGTTCGACCGCACATGCGCCTCCACTTGTAGGCGTTCGAGTTGCACGAAGACTGCCCGCAGCACGCCTAAGGTCTGCTATGCACTCCCATCCTGGATACCTCGGCGTGCGATCGGCGAGATATTTCAGGTTTCGTAGTTATAGCGACACCAATAGGAAGCACGGCGTGAGCCATTGTTAACTATCCTGTGTTTAACGCCCGTCAGCCTAAACGTTAAAAAGAACAATACCTGCTTCTCAGCCGTGTACGTCACCAGCCACAAGCCAGGTGGCACTGATTTTGGTATAAGCTCCGCCGAAATGTCTGCAGCGCTATTTTTTTGTACCTGTATTATGCTAATAGTTGCTGTTTGCGCTGCCTGTACCATACAGTAGCTTCCTTCCTCGTATCGCATTCAAATGTATCCTCGGGCTGTAGTTCAAATGTCCTCGCCCAAACTGTCGATGGTGACAGCCTCCCCGGGCCGGAACGGCGGAAGACCCAAGTAGGGGCAGCCGTCGCAGCGGAAGGCATCGCCCAACAGACACGAGCTGCAGCCGCCAGTCTTGCCCTGGATGGTGAAGTCGATCTCGGTCAAGTCTTCCTCTGCAAACGCCACGCGCAGCTTGCGGAGGCGCTCTTCGATTTTCTCGGCCTCTGCGTTGGCCAGCTTCACCATGGTGGAGAGCACGCGGCTTTGCGCCGAAAGCTGGGCCTCGAGCTCCTGCTCCTCAATCTCCTTCATCCCGCACGTGCAGTCCTTGCACGCTTTTCTTCTCCGCTTACCGGGCGGCACCTCGCACTTGCGGGGCTCGATGAGGGTGTACTGCGGCGCGTCCGTCAACAATTCGTCCTCGTCCACGAGCCCATCGCTGTCGTCGTCGTCGTCGCTGAAGTACTGGAGCCGCAGCTCCGCCAACTTGCGGCGGCCGGCGTCCTCCTCGTCGGTGGTCGACGCCGAGGTGTCGGTGAGGCCCAGCGGTGCCTCAAGCTTCTTGAACATGGGCAACCGCGTCTTGGCCGCACCGGGCGCCTTCTTCTTGAGCAACACCGGCGCGCTGGCCACGGCCGCAGGCTTCCTCCACACACCGTTCTCCACCACAAACCCGGCCATCACCACGTCGAGGTTCTGGTCCTGGGGCAAGTTGTCGCCCCGAACCTCACCAGAGGGCCGCAAAGCCTTGATGAGCGCCTCCAAAAGCGGCACCGGCACCCGCAAGTTGGCGGGGTCCTCAGGGTTCGGGTTCATGTAGAACACCACGTCGTAGCCCTCCGGCGCGAGCGCCGCCTTGCCGTTCGCCACGCGGTCAACCACCTGCTGCTCCACAGCAGCGCACTCGGCCTCGAGCGCCGCCTTGGTGCGTAGCACCAGCGCCTCGTCGGTCACCGCCGTGGGGTGGAGTAACAAAAGTCCTTGCATCAGATATGTTCTCTTTTGTGTGCGCGTTGTGCTTTGATGTTTGCTTTTTGTAACGTGCGCCGTTTGCAAGACTATTTATGCGGCGGAACGAGTCTTTACTAAGGTGAGATAAGAAGAACACCACTTTCGCGCTCATCACCTCATCGATTATTAATGACACCCAGACACCAGAGCGGTACCGGCGCTTACGGCGCCATCGCCCGGTTCGCGATTGGCTGCATTTTGGTGCCTGGTAGGACACGCTGGTCTGCGGGCGCGCAGTCAGAAGCCGCGGCTCACTGCAGTACGGTACGTTGCAGGGCGTCGATGGCAGGTGGATGATCTCCCGGCCTATAAGTATATGCAGGTACATGCTTATCAATTTGATCTGACTCTGTGGACCCAGTGTGGCCCTCATGGTGGCTGATGCATTGGCCTGTCCATGGCTTCGCTATTATGAGTAGTGGGGCTCGCAGAGCATCGGAAGCGGCTGGGGTTTGCCTTGTGTAGAAGCCGCACCTTTAGACGCCGTTTCCATGCAGGCATCCAACCTGGTCCCTGCTTCGATGCTCTTGCAGCGCAGGGGCAGGCGAATCCGGAAGCACTCCGAAGCTCAGGTAGTCAAGCGCATGTAGTCAAGCGCGTCACGGTCCAAGCAATCCGCATTCTTTCCTATTTTGGGCCTGTGGGGGCGCAACGGACGCTTGCGCTGGAAAGGAATGGCGGGGATGACTTTGCGTTGGGAGCCTTGGCCACCGACCCCACGATCTCTCCCAAAAACGGACCCTTCACAGACTGGCTATTCTCCGACAAGCTGCTTGCAAGCATCACGTAGTAGGCAAAATGCCATCTGAGTAGTTTCGAGTCCTTCAGAACCTTTCTAGCGCAGATGCCCCCGCAAAATATCTTCAAAAAATAACAGGGTTCGCCCATGTCTAGACTCGGACCCACACCTAAACCGAGACGGCAATCGCTCGTGCTTAGATACATATGCCGGTCTGCACCACTCTATACTCTTGGCGCTCCGCAATAGCAGCAGAAGCGTCGGTCGCGGTTGCACCAACAATGTTGCATTGGGGTACCATCTTTGGGGGCCCCTCACAACGTGCGCAATGTTCCCCCACTAAATAGTATATAAAAATCCACTTTGGGTACTCTGTACCTGCGAACATGTCTAGTCTCTCCGACCACTCCGAGAAGGGTGCCTTAGAAGGCCAAAAAAATAAGGGCATAATATTCCACCAGGACTCGATTGACAAGGTCGACGATGCACCACTCGATCAGCAGTTCGCTGAAATCAGCGAGCACTCATTGAAGCAGGTACTCCGCACACATCCTGTGCCCCGTTTCTCAGGGTATCGTTTGCAGCTTCTATTCTTCTGTTTCACGCTATATCTTTGTCCCACAATGAACGGTTTCGACGGTCTGCTTATGACGTCTATTAATACCCTCGACGAGTATGCTGACTACTTCAATTTGACCGAGCTGGCTGGAGGCACAGGGCTAGTATTTTCGATCTACGCAATCGGCGCATTGTGTGCTGTAGTGTTCATCTGGCTTGGTGACTCAATTGGTCGAGTATACACTATTTTCTCTGGGCTCGTGCTCACAGTTGTGGCCTCGGTTATTGTATCAGCAACAAGCAACCACAAAGTCTTCATTTTTGGGCGGTGGCTTCTTTCCTTTGGCTCCACTATCTCATTGCTGAATGTGCCCACGTACATGACGGAGGTTTTACTGCCCGATCTCAAAACAATTGCAACATGCTATAACTCATTCTATTATATTGGGTCTATCATTGCGACATGGGCAATGTATGGTACCTCAATTCACTTCAAGGGAAGCCCGTTATCTTTCAAAATTGCTCTTTGGTTGCAACTCGTCTGCCCCGGAATTGTTTTATGTGCCATTCTCTTCTTCCCTGAAAGTCCTCGATATCTCTACGCAAAAGGAAAAGTGGACAGAGCCAGAGACTTCATTGTCAAGTACCACGCTAATGGCGATCCTTCACATCCAGTTGTGGAAATGACGTTGAAACAGATTGAGCTCTCATTCAAGGTAAATGGGGGATTCATGAAGCCCAAAGAGTATCTCAACTTTTACTCCCTTGTTAGCACACCTGCCAACCGGAAGCGGACCTTGTTGATTGTGACCTGGTCTTGGTTCAATCAATTTTCGGGCAACCAAGTGATTACGTACTATATGACCTCCTTGTTCCTAAACCTTGGTATTGCAGATGTCACCACTCGCTTGTTGCTCACTGCGGTAAATTCCATATTGTGCTTCATCTTCGCTACCGTGGGCGGGTTTTGCTTGGAGCGCTTTGGAAGGAGGCCAATGCTCATCTATGCCAATTGTGGTTTTGTTGTGTGCTTCGCTATCCTTGCGGGTACATCCAGAGCATTTGATGTTAATCCTAACAACAAGGCTGCTGCTGGTGTGGGAATTGCTGTCATCTTCATATTCATGTCCGTATTCTTCTCCTTTTCATTCACTGGGTTGCAGCCAGTATACCCAGCAGAGTTAGCTAGCAACGAGACACGAGTGAAGCAAATGGCTGTTTACTTCTTTGTTTCAAACTGCGCAGCAACCTTAAACTTGTACACTGCTCCGCTTGCTATGCAAAATATCAAGTATTGGTACTATGTGTTCTTTGCTTTCTGGGACTTGTTCCAGTTATTGGTGATAATCTTTTTCTTTGTCGAGACGTCTGGACTCACTTTGGAAGAGATTGAACACGTCTTCACTACAGATGCCCCCGTGAAAGAGAGCGTGCTCCTATCGAAAGCTGCAAAATCCAGAGCT
The DNA here is from genome assembly GCA_030674335.1 of [Candida] ascalaphidarum. Taxonomy (NCBI): domain Eukaryota; kingdom Fungi; phylum Ascomycota; class Pichiomycetes; order Serinales; family Debaryomycetaceae; species [Candida] ascalaphidarum. The sequence goes on from JAKTYC010000003.1 coordinate 324,615, forward strand.
GAGCGGGTCTCAGAGTGATGCTACTGCAAGTATATAAATAGTAATGGAATCTCTACGCGAGAAGGGTTCCCGCAGGGCAGAGACTCACATTGCGAGCCTCGAAATCCGAGGGCGCCCTCCGTAAGCTTATCCTAACCCGGAACAACAAATCAGGAGATGCATACTCTTTAAGTTTAAGTTTTCTATCAGCTGAGAAAGAAAGGCGCACTGGGAAAAAAAATATTCTTGACTATTGCAGCCCGGAAAAACTACTCTGGTGCATATCGTCCTATATTACAATGTCTCCTATGTTACAATACCGTCTGCTATATTACAGTGTCTCACAGTGAGCTATCGTTCTCTGTGTCCTCGTCCGTTTTGTCATCTTCAATATCGGTCTCATCATTGTCGTTATCGCGGGTCCTGCGCACCAGGTTAGTGATTCCTGTAATTGGCGGCAACGCCACCGAAGACGACCGTGACAGTAACGGGGTGTTGCTGGAGAAGCTGTGCGAGGCACTATGAGAGAACTTTACCAGCTGGGGCAGCGAGAGCGACATGAGGGAGAGGACCGCGTCCTGCTCATTGTGTTCCTTGCGGCCGTCCTTCTTTGCTAGTGCCACATTGAGGGGCGGAAGCTGCATACCTTTGAGATTGGCGTCGGCGCCAGCCGGAATCGCCACTGGTGGAAGCTGCGGTTCGAGCTTGGGCCGCGAAGATGCGCCAAACGAGGAGCGGGATTTGCGGCGCTGGCGCGAAAGGGCGGCCATGAGAGCATTCTGCGCGCTCTCCTCATCGGGCGATGGAATGGTGAACACGGAGGTGGACTCCGACAGGAGCGGAGCCGCGCGGTTGGCCAGCGAGGGTGCTGGCAACGTAGGCGACAGCTGCAAAGTCTGGAGGTTGAGATTGGCGCGGCGTAGGGACTCGGAAGGCACCTTTTTGGGCGACGGGGTAATGTCCGACTTGAGCTTCTTTGGCGAGGTGGAGGTGAACGACAACTCAGAAAAGTCCAATTTCCCCGGAACCAGCAGGTGTTGCAGCAGCAGCTGCTGCAACTTGCCGAGGGCCGAGGTCAACTTGCCGCGAAGCTGCGACGTGATCTCGGTGAGGTCCTCCTTCCGCGGGGGCGAGTCCTCAAAAAGCTTGCGGCCCGGGGAGAAGTACTGCGGGGTCTTCTGGAGCTTGCGATTGCGCGGGGTGTCGGAGGTGCCGTCGTCGTCCGAGTCGTAGCCCGACGCGCGAGGGGTCTTGAGCACACTCAGACTGTACCTGTAGTCCGGGGACTTGAGGGTGCCCGAGTTGCTGCGCTTGAGCGCCGGGCTGAGCGGCACGTCCACGCCATGGTCCGGTGTCTGGAGATAGGAGGCAGAAAGACGCTTCGACTTTGGCGGCGTCAGCGGTGCGTTGAGCTTGGCCATTGTAGCGATGCTGTAAAGGAGGTGGGGCAGGGTGGTCACCAGGAGTGTCACACGCCAGGGTCAGGACACGCTCGGCGATGTTGGTGGAGTGAGCGGCCGGGAATTAGCTGGATTCAGGCACAGTGGACACCTATCGCTGGAGGGGGACGGTGCGTGTGGGGCAGCTGGTGGGCTGGTTTGTCTGCAGTTTCCTATAATCAGGACCACTGCTTCCGAGGGGTCAATATTCGGCGCCAGACAAACTAGGAAGGCTCACCACTGGCTGCACGTCGGCTCCGGTTTTCCAGCGGCGATAAATGAGGGAACCGCGGATCGAACTGGCGGTCCGCGTGTGCGACCAGATTCCAAAACAAGGGTCTAAAGATAGATCAGCGCAGGCACCACGGATATGGCGTCGTCAGCGGCAGTCGGTCAGCGGCAGGCACACGACAGGAGCGCGCAGCGTGGACTGGCGGCGGTTTTCGGGCGGGCGGACGGCCGGGGCGCGTGCTGGTGGCGGCACGGGTGGTGGAGGCAGCGGAGCGAGCAGCCGGCGCGGGGGCAGCGGGAGCGCGGCGTTGGAAGCAGGAGGCGCGCGTGGACGCAAAGAAGGTGCTCTAGATCGATGAGCGCCCGCAGAGTGTCTGCTGGGTGCCCATGTAGCGGCGGGATAAGATGAAGACGGTGCGGTTCCAGGGATGAACTGGAGCATGCCGGTGCGCGCACGACCGCATTGTGCAGGCGTGGCTGTGTTCCTGGCGGGCCAGCAGCGTGGTGGCGTGGCGGGCGGGGCTCTCGTGGCTGCCACATGCGGCGCCGCACTCCGCCTGTCCTCCAGGCCCGCTGCCCGCACCACCGTGCCCGCTTGCCACGCTGCCACGAAGCCGGTCACGTGCGCGGTGCGCGCACGCCAAGATCAAAACAAACCGCGCGCCTGTTATTCTCCGCGCCATGAACGTCAGCAGCATCCCCGTGCTCGCGCTGGCGCGCAAACGGCTGTCGCTCGGCTCTGCGACGCGCACAGTGCCGCGCGGCGACGGGCGACGCCGCCAGCTGACTTTGACGCCGCAGGGCCCGCCGCCGAAGCGCCGCAGCCTGCTCTTTCTGCTGCGGCTGCTGGCGCCGCCCCCGCCCGCCGCCACGCCCGACCGGCCGGTGCACAACCGCCAGTACCAGGAGCACATGCGGCTGGAGATCCGGGACTTTCTTGTGCGCAACGCGTTCGAGCGGGAGAGCAAGACCGTGCTCGTGGACAAGAGCCTCCGGGAGCCGGACCGCGCGCAGTTCTTTGCCGTGTTCAAGTTTCTCTACCAGAAGATCGACCCGTACCACCACTTCTCGCTGCGCATGGAGGAGGAGGTGAAGGCGGTGCTCACCAACCTCGAGTACCCCGTGCTGGTGACCAAGACCGCCATCGCCCAGATCCCGCACAAGTTCAACGAGAACTTCCTTGCCGTTTTCTACTGGCTCGTCAAGATCAACCTCCTGCTTCTGCAGACGGACCCGCTGCGCGACCTCGTGCTGCCGGACGACGAGTACGACCGCATCTTCATTGAGTACCTCGGCCTGCTGTACCAGGCCTTCATGCGCGGCGAGGACGACTTGCGCCCATTCTACGAGCACATGCGCGGCCAGCTCGACGCCCTCAACGCGCGCATGCGCGACGACGTTGCCGTGCTCCAGCAGCGCGGCGCCGCCTTGCGCGACGAGCACCACCTGCTCCTCCGCCGCCTCGAGAAGAACCGCGCCGTGCGCGAGGACATCCGCCTGCTCCAGCGCTGGATCGCCGACACCCGCCGCCGCTACGACCAGCGCCAGGGGCAGATCCACGAGTTGGAGCTCAAGCGCGCCGAGTACGACGACGAGCTCCGCGCGGTCGAGCAGGAGAAGGCCGCCGTCGACGCCGAGATTGTGCGCCGCGGCTACACCGTCGACGACGTCAACAAGCTCATGGGCGAGCGCAACCAGCTCCACGCCAAGATCGATGTGTGCGAGCGCCGCATCGCCGACGCCGAGCGCCAGTTCCACTTTCGCGAAAACGGCCTCCAGGCCAAGGTCGAGAGCTTGGACAACTACATCCACCAGTACAACAGCGCCCTGTACCGCATCGCCGCCCGCAGCGGCGAGGAGTACGAGGTGCAGTTCCAGCCCGAAGTGGTGCTGCTCCGCGAAAGCGCCTTGCTCGCCACCCACCCGTTCAAGCCCGACGAGGTGCTCACGCGCCTGCTCAAGGACGAAAAGACCCGCTTGGCGCAGTTCCGCTCCGGGATCAACGAGGCCATCCATCGCATCAATGACGAAATCATCCAGTTGCAGGGCGCCACCGACGTCATTCTCGCCCAGCTCGCGGACGAGGACGCCGAGTTGGAGCTGGTGGACGTGCGCACGCAAACGGTAAGAGAGCGCGTCGAGAAGCAGAGCGAGACTTTGCAGAATAACAGCATGTTGCGCAGCGCCCGCATCGCCACCATGGAAAAACTGATAGACGACACCAAGTACTACGCCAACCAGGACATCATCGAGGTCGAGAAGCGCTTGCAGGACCTCAAGAAGCAGGTCTCCGAGGAGACGGTCCACATTGCCCACGAGCGGCTGCGGTTGCACGACCGCGTGCAAAAGATCATCGAGGACGTAATCACGTTCAAGCTCGACGTGCAGAGGCGGTTGGAGGAATTGGAGACGGTGGCCGAGAGCGAGTGGCACGCAATGGCCCAGGCCGGCAGTAACGAGTCATGATACCATGTAACATAGAGTGTACAATAGCTAATGGGCGCTCGTAGGCAGCTTCGACGATATGGGTGGTGTTGGGGTGTGGTTCCGCTAACGGTCGCAAGACCGTTGTCTTCACTTGTCCACTCTGGCAAAGTACCTCCGCGCCATGTATTTAGTTTTTGAGGGCACATTGCCCGCGTAGCGATGAAGCACACATGCACACACACACACATGCACTCTCTCTCACTCTCTCACTCTCTTTCTATCCACGACCAGTATGGCCATATCTTGTGTCCCCTCCCTCGGTCCGTCGCTCTGCGCCTACTGCGGGCAATTCGTCATGCATGCTATCTATTTACAAGTCAGTACTCGTTGCGCAACCACATGTCCGCACGACGGCGGCGGTCGGCGCGTGCCTGCGCCCGTTTCTCCGACCACTTCTGCTGCACCGCCGCGAGCTCCTCGCTCACACGCTGCGTGCGGTCCTCCACCGGCGGCGTTACCGTGTTGACAAAGTTCATCGGCACGCCGAACTTGGCTGCTAACTTGGAGATGGTCCACTGGTGCGGGTCCTGCTGGCGGAGCTCCACTATCTGCTCCACCACGTCTGGCGTCACGGTGTACGACCGCGCGCGCCCGTACAGCTGGATGATGGGCATGTCGTCTACCTCCAGGCGGGTGTGGGTACGCTGGCGGTCGATGACACGCCGCGGGTCGTTGGCGGGCAAGAACGACACCGGTGTGATGCTAAGCAGCGGTGCTGCCGCGGGCGGCAGATGCACGAGACCCGGCGTCGGCGCGGGCTTGAAGTTGAACGCTGAGCGCCGCGCATTGTACTTGTTGCGCGGCTGCGCCTCGTGACGCACGCTGTACCAGCGTACAGCTCTCCGAAGCATGCTAAAGAAGCTGTCTGGCGTGCGTGAAGTGAAAAATTTGAGGGTGTGCGCCTACCGATTTCCCGACCTCCAGCAGCCCTTGGTTCAGCATGGGACCCAATGGGTCCGCTTGCTTGAAGGGGCGGTAGAGGTGCCCTCGTCGAGTAGGCGGGCGGCGGGTGGGCCCAAGGACCACTTTTATGACCTGCATGGTGCATATCGTATACCACGCTGCGGGTGCAGTACAGCCCCGGCCAACGACTACGAAGCGAAGAGCCCAGGCTCGCGGCACCACCATTACGTACCCCAGGAACTTGTGGACCCGTGACCCGCGGCTCTTTGTGTATGCTTTGACGCAATAGGGAATTGTCCATTGAGGGTCGTGACACGTTTTGCGGGATTGTTGTCAGTCTGGAACTCTGGCCCGGCCGCGCATGCAGCCTCGGATCGCCTCTTCATGTCTCGTCAGCACACGCCACATTGGGAATGAGTCGAGCACACGACAAGTGCGTCACGTGAGCTCACCGGCTGTGGCAGCAGCGACAGCTCTGGCAAAATTGTAAGCACCGCCACGCGACCGCAGGTTGCTACTTCCGAAACCGTCTTCCCAAGCTGTCAATACATGTCACGCGTACCGGACGCATTGTCACGTCGTGTACACCACACGCGACCATCTCTTTGTCGCGAGCGAGAACCAAGGCTGCAACAACGGCATGTGAGCCCTGGCGCGCGATATGCATGCTATAATACTTGTTAGGAATCAGCGGCCGATCTAACGCGGCGCGCCTCACAGATGTTACATTCCACCTTCCAGGGGGCGCCATACCAGAACCCAAAACGCTAGGCAAGCGGGCAGCATGACCCTCACCCCACTGACCATGGAGTAGCGCCAAGGACAGCTTCTCCTCGCTGCTACAGGCGCTACAATCAAACTTACTCGGATGCAGATATTTCCGTACACGCTGCGTAGCGAGCGGCGCGGTTCTCAAACTGGCGCCACGCCTTCCCGATCTGGCCGCACAATCGCTAAACCGGGATTTATGTGCACCACATTTCGTCTTGTGCAGGCTCCGCTGCGGTGTCCGGGCTTCTCAACTCTAATTGGAATGTCATCGTCAAACGTCAACAACTTTTTCTTCTCTTTTAACCACAGTATCTTGGCCTAAAGAGCTTGAGCTATCAACGTTCGCAGCGTCCCTTACCCCAGTCGTTCCTTCCGCCCAGTGTCGCTAGACACCCCACTTCCTCACCCTATACTTTCTTTGACCCTCCCGCCGCACTTTGGCTACCGCTCCTTTTAGCCACTGCAAAACCCCCCTAATCTCCTCCGTGATGCTTTTCAGAAACGTTGCTGCTGCCGCCGCTCTTGTCGCCGCCCCTGCGCTTGCCGCTGATACCACTCTTGTGTCGACCATCACCGTCACCAAGACCATTTTGACTCCCCAGGAGCTGTCGTCCGTGGCTGCCGCTTCCGCTGCCTCGGCTGCTTCTGCTGCTTCTGCTGCTTCTGCCGCCTCCGCGGCCTCTGCCGCCTCCGTGGCTAGCGCAGCTTCTGTGGCGTCCGCTGCCTCTGTGGCGTCGGTCGATGCTGCCCTCAGCGCTGCGTCCGTGGCCTCTGTTGCCTCTGCCGCCAGCGTTGCCCTGGTGAGCTCCGCCAGCGCGGCCTCTGCGTCGCGCGCTGCTGCTGCCAAGTTGACTGCGTTCAAGGGTGTGATCGCCGTGGCCTCCGCCAACTTGTCGGCGTCTTCCGCTCCTTCTTCGTCGGCGTTCAACTTCACCAACACCACCACCGTGACTTCCACCAAGTCTCACGCCAAGGCTTCCTCCTTGTCTGCCGGTGCCTCGACCACGGCGGAATCCTCAAAGTCCAAGGCGGGCGCCGCGGGTCTCCTGGTTGGTCTCTCGTGGGGCCTCTTGGGCGCTGCTGCCGCCGCGCTCTTGTAACCGCCTGTTTGTTCTTCTCTAGTGTCCCTTTCCGAGATCCCGAAGACCGCGCTCTTTGGTGGCACGATGTTGCGCTTGCAACCGTGCTGCGACGCTTACGTCCCCGGTTGATTTTGTCTTACGATGTACTTTAGATTTGTTTTATTTATACCTCGGTGTTCGTTTGAATTTACGCAGTCAATAAGTTATCGCCAGTAGTTCTTGCCTACACGTTATCCTGTTTTCTTGTATTACCTTACATCCGCCGGCCGTTAATGTCTTTCATGAACTGCTCTTTTTCCAACACGTAGTACTCCATTTCGCTCAATCCCTGGGGGACCTTCGGTGGCACACTGGGCTTGTGCTCGAACCCCAAGCTCACGCCGCCTATCTTGTCAAAGATGGATGGGGAAAACTTGTGGTTCGAGTCCCACTTGCCATTTCCCAAGTAGCCCGTCTGCTCTGTCCTCAAGTCCACTTCCAAGTCCTTCCTCCTGGGGTTGCCGATATTAAGATTTGTGCTCTTGATGAAGTGCTCGTTTGGTGTAGGCGCATAGAACTTGGGATCAATTTCATCCGGGTTTTTGGGCTGCACTGTCAAGCCGTTCCCCGAGTGCGAGAGCGACTTGACCTGTTTATCCATGAAGTAGACGCGTGTGGGCATACCGTCGTGGTCGTCATCGTCAATTCCTATCGCGTCAGCCGAGAAGGGAATGGAGGTTGTGGTACTCGCCGGCTTGAACGAGCCGCCAGCATCGCGCAAGGGCGAGGAAGGAGGCTTCCGCTGTGGCAGTCTGGACTTGCCTCGGCTGTAGACAGGGTAGATGTCCTCCTGCGGCGCGTGAGGAAGCGGCCGCTCGTGGTAACGGCCAGAGGGTGTCATGGTTGGGCCATGGGCCGGCGGACTGGGGATGTCATGGGCTGGCGGGCTTGGTGGTCCTGGCGAATATCTAAACTGTTGAATGGTGTCGTCACGTTCGTATGGCTCAAGCGGCGAGCCTGGTCTGTGGATGGTGGCGGCTGCCGGGCGACCAGGGCTGGAGTCCTGCTCGTGAACCCATAATTTCGTCAAGGGCTCCTTTGCTTGGAATTTTGATTTGAATTTCGAGAACTTCAGCTTGAGTCCCTGTTTTTCTGGTGTTTCTGGAGCAAAAACCTCCTCTTCGTGTCCTGAGGTGTTGGAGCGATGACTGGTGGAAAAGATAGACCGCTTCAGGCGCTCGGAGTCGGTCGAGGACACAAAGATGTCGTTCAGGCGGCTCTGGCTCTCCTCAACCACTGCGGACGGGATGTCCTCGACCCTGTGCTCTTGGGCCCACAACTTCGGCGGGAGCACGGGCTCCGACGGATAGAACGTCATCTCGAGGTATATCATGCCGGCTCGCCTGCCGTTGAGTGTCATATCGAACCACTTGTCGTAGATGTACTTGCCCTCGGTCTGGTTCTCTGGAGCGAACACAGCGGCACAGTCGATGTCGCACGTGCCGATGGGAGTGGGCTCGTTCTTGGTCTCGTCAAGCACGTCCAACTTGAGGAGCGGGCGACGGTCCTTCGTGAGCTGAAATCGTATCTCGTGGGTCCATTCGGGTGTCTGGCCCGCTCTGAAGTGCGCAGGCGTCTTTTTGGCGACGGTGCCGAGTCGAAGCGTGACGTACGGCGACTGCTTGTCGAGCTTGCGCCGGTTCGGAAGGTGCTTGGCCCGACAAACAACAATCACGAGGGTGCCGACGGCAGACATGTGTTTGTTGGAGCTTGATGAAAGGTTGTGGTTCGGGAACTGTTCTCGAAGGCTGCGACGAAGGTCAGCGGCGGAAGGTGTGTCAATGAGGATCGGAGTGGAAATGAGTGTCAGAGGCCTCTCTTATCCGGACAATCGAGTTCAAAGTGGACGGATTCTTCTGGAAAAAAAGTAGCAATTGCTTTGGTAGCTCTTTCTGTAGCGTGCTTGAGGTTTATCTGCTGGATTCACTTACTCTTCTGTACATTATCCCACAGCCATCGCACTGGCTGTGTTGATGTTTTGTGCCGGGCACTATTTCCTGATTGGGAGGGTCTCTTGCGCCAGCTGCAAGTGTGAGCTTCGAAGCAGAGCGAGGTTCCGATGGCCAGCTACGTTCGCTAAGAGTCCTGTTTTATAATGCAAGACTGCGGGGCGCTTTGTTTCGGTGCACATGCCCGCAGCACTGCCAACTTGTGACTTCGCGAATTGCATGACTAAAGTTGGCACAGCACAATAAGCTGGAATGCAAACCTCGAGCGGGCAGAGGCACAGCGATTCCAGTGTCGGGCCGAAGCATTGCACTGCTGCGTTGGGTATTTCACCGCTCGCATGGCAGGCTGTCGACGGCCTGGAGGTGCCGATTCAAGATTTTCACGTGACCTCGGAGTTTCTGCAGAGATGTAAATACACCAACGCTGTGCCCTATTGTTTTCACCAAGGCTCAATACTCCCGCTCCAGCCTAGCTTGCGGCGCTACCTCGGCCAAACCACAACTTAGCTACTGCAGGCGCCCACCACGCGACCGATGACTCGACCTGGAAGAGTCCCCATGAATCACCCACCTGCAGGGTGTCACGTGATGGCATCTCAATTTTTCACGGGTCCCACCTCCACTTTCTTTCGAGCATGTCGTTCCGAAAAGGCAGCACCCGGACATTTCTTCCCTTTGGGCTCGAGTACGGCGACATTGGGGGCGCTGCGCACGCCACGGAAAAGCCCAGCCTCGTGCTTCCTGTCGGCGGCCCGCTCAGCGAGCAGGAAGAGCGTGCCGCAAAACAGGCGATCGCCTTCACCAAGATGATCCACGATGGCCCTTTTCACACGGAGAGCCTTGAGCCGCAGGCCAGCGTTCCGTCGCGGACTTTGGATGACGGAATTGAGCGCCACTCCGACAAGTACCGCCGCGTGAAGACCGTGGGCCGCACCATCGAGGACCACCCATTCCAGTTGCAGTTCTTCCCCGAAGAGCTCTACGGGGTTATGGGGATTTCCCGCAAACAGAAGCGGAAGCTTTTGGCTTTGTCAGCGTACAAGGCAGATGGCGGTTTGGCCACGTTCAATGTGCCAGAGGGCGGCGACGACAAGGCGCAGAGCATGTTGGAGAAGCTCAAGGACATGGCGGAGGACTTGGACGAAGACGGCAAGGAAGAGGAGCACGAGGAGGAGGATGAGGACGACGAGTTTGACGAGGACGATGACGACGACTACAACGCCGAGAAGTACTTTGACGACGGCGACGGCGACATGGACGACGCTGGCGATGACGAGGCCGCGTTTTAACGAGTAACGACAATGCATAGACTGACACGTGAACGTAGACTCTTGGCGATACCACCGGGCGGGGCTACGGGGGATTGCTATCTATGATTAAATAGCACTAGTGCAATGCTCTAATATACACACATCCTCAGATGTCTAATGCAAATGCGACAACTGCGTTTCTGCCTCCCGCAACCTTGCCCAACCACCGGCCGAGCTTGTGCTCCTTGCTTGTTTCCACGTAAACCACCACCTTGTTCTGTTTCGGGACGTCCACGCTGTCAATGCGCACCACGCAGCCCTTAACGTTGTCCAAGGTGCCAATCAATTTGAACCTGCGCAAGCCCTCCTTCTCGATCTGCCATATGCGGACTGTGCCGTCAAACGAGCCGGTGATGAACACGTCGCTGTACGGCACAGCGTGCACTGCTGTCACCCAGTACGGCTGCTGAACAGGGACCTGCTCCTTCGCAGTCTCGATGTCGGTTTCGGCACTGGCACGAGTCGGAGCAAACTGCGGCTGCAAGCCGTGTGCAAGGCGTTGCGTGTGCAAGGCTCTCTTTTTGGCGAGCGACCACAAGGCGAGGTTTCCATTGTCGCTGCCAGTCACAAAGTGCGACTCGTCGATCATGGAAACCGTGTCGATAGATCCCTCGTTGTGGAACGGTTCCTCGGTGTCCTTATGCTTCTTGTCAAAGTCACCGCCGCGGAAAGTGAGACGCAGCTCCTCAGCAATCTTCCAGAACATCACCGTGCGGTCTCTCGAGCCCACCGACACGCACGTCTCCTTAGCAAGGGCGGAGATGTCCAAAATATTGTCCTGGTGGCCGTACAAGACCTCCAACTGGGCAAACTGGTTGATGGAAAAGGTTCTGATGCGGAGATCGCCGCAGGCAGCAAAGAGCTGGTCGGTGCCGCGCCGAAACACAATGCTGTTGATGACGGCCCGTGTATCCAACACGCGGAGACACGCAAGATTCTCCAGCGACCAGATTATGAGACGGCCGTCGGAGCCGCCGGTGACGACGTATTTTCCATCGGGCAGTGCTGCCACGCAGTTGATGCTGTCGCAGTGGTGGTTCAACGCCGGGTTCTTGTGGATCTGGTTGTACTTGTAACCACCCCTCGTGTGCCGCACGCGGCGCGGCTTGGTGGCAGAGGCGCTAATGTCCCACTTGATCAACTCTATGTCCTTGGAAACGGTGTACATGCTGGGGTAGCGCACCGCCATCGACGTCATGTTCTTGGACCCGATCCGTGTGGCCACTGCCTTCACCTCTTTGGCCTGGGCAGCCACACGGTCGCCGATAAACCGGTAGATATAGCCTCGGTTCTCGGCAACGTCGGTATGGAGCCGCTTAGCGAGGTTGTCGTTGTCCATGTCCTGGGCATCAAAGTCGCCGTCCGCGCCCAATTCCTCCGCCTTCAAGTTTTCCAAATACTGCTTGGCCAAACGGCGGCGCTTGTCGGCAGGCGTCTCGCCGGCAAACTCCTCGTCAGAGTCCATCTCACGCTCCTCAGCGGCAGAAACGTACGCAGCCTCATCGTCGGAGCTGCTGGTAAGCTCTTCGTCGCCAGCTGCGGGGGCTGCAGCCGGCGCCTTTTCGCGACTGGCACGCAGCGGTGTGCTGGCACGGCTAGTGCGCTTCCGTTTGCGGGGATCGCTCAAAAATGGGTCGCCCATGCTGAGGAACCCGATGAGCTGCGCAGCCTGATGAGGTCAGAATTTTTCAGTCACGTGAATGGTCACGTGACTGAAGTATGGGGTTACGCCGCCGGCTGTTGTTTTGTCCTCCTGGGACCGAATGGCCTAACCTTGGCTGGCGTACTCAAAAGCATGGTGTAGTTTGAGCGCGATCACGCTGGTTGGTGTAGTGACGGGAGCTGGTTTGTGATGACAATTTGGCGCTTGGTGATCCTCATCTTACAGTAAAAAATGGTCCACTTACACTCTCCTTCTCCTCCTCTTTCTTCGGTTCTGTTTCCGCAGTCTTTGTATGCTGTCTACTTTCTCTTTGTCATTTTAGTCTTTTACGCCCTCTGCTGCTAACCGTTTGTGTTGGCTTCGTTGTTTGGAAGAGCGACGGTCTGGGTCTCTCCACGCTGCGACCCCTACCTTTCTACAGCCGGGAGAGCAAACCATAACGAATGCATACTCAACACCCTACTGCGGCCCGCAAGAGAGGCTTTGATAATGTCGATTTTCGGTGTTTACATGATGCATGGTGACGAGTGAAGGCACCTATTGCTGACCTTTCGCTCGTGCATGTCTCCTTCACGTACAGAGACACCCTTCACTCAAGAAGGTCCTCAATGTCGTGGTCCTCGGCCGCGTCGTACGCACCCTGGTGTCTCTCGCGCAACTCGCTGGCCTGCTGCTCCAACGTCTGGGCCAGAAGCTTGTTGACCATGCGGGTCTTCTTGCCCCAGCCGAACGACTTGGCCTCCGCCTCCAACTTGCGTGCAAGCTCCTCGCGCTCGCGCTTCTCGCGCTCGGGGCGCTCCTCCTGCTCACGCTTGTCCTCGGCGAGCTTCCGCTCTATTTCCTTCTTTTTGGCATAGTTCATGTACGCCGTGCGGAACACAACGTACCCGCAGATGATCACCAAGAGGCGGGTGTACCGGAGCAAGTCGTGCTTCCCCACGTATGCGTACAAGGCATCCATCGCTAAAGAATCGCTGACAACTGCGCTGGCCGATGGCTCCGGCATCGCTTTGGTGTTGTATGCAGGCGTGTTTGCCTTTCTGGAACCTCCTCCATGCTGACAGAGAAGGAGACCTACGCCACGGAATCGGGAACTAGTTGTTGGGTATTGTATGCGCAGGAGGATGATTTTATACGAAAATAATGGTTTCAGCATCGAGGGAAAAGCGGACTAAATCTCGTCCTCGAACGGATCCAACATAGGGAAATCGCCCACTTCAACCTGCTTGGCACGCACAAAGCTGCCGTGCTTCTCACGGCACTGGAACAACCGCAAGCTGCCGATGGAACCGTCGTTCTTGCCCACAGGCTCGTCGAACTCGATGCCGACCCACGCTACCTCGCCCTCGTCGAGAGCCTTGATCTCGCCCACGAACTGCACTGTTCCACGCCGCTCGCCCCCGATGTTTATGATGCGGCAGCGGGAGCCCACGTCGATGCGGGCAGCCGCTTCCTCGTTCGCCCGGCGCTGCTGCTCGCGCTGGGCGTCGTACTCGGACGCAAAGCGGCCAAGTTTTTGCTCTTGCTTCCACCGCAACACCGTGTCCAGGCGTGCTGCATAGTCCTCTTCCAGCAACTCGAACGTGGCCTCGGGCTGCAGCTGCAGATCGGGAAGCTCAGAGTCCGGGTTGCCGTCAACAACATGCACACGGCTGTACGGAGCAAGCCCAAGCAGGCCCACCTCAGTGGCTTCATCCTGTGAAATAACATTGTACTCGTTCAGCGCTGCCTGGGGATAGTGGTGGAGGATCTGGAACCGCGGGGCGATGCCGGTGATGGTCTCGAGCCGCTCTTTCCACTCGCCAAGCGTCCACTGCGGCAGCACGCGGCGCTCCGACGACGTGATATCCAGGGTGATATAGAGCAGAATGTCCATGGCGGCAGGGAACAATAATGAGGAGTGCCAATGGCGCGTGAGGAGGAGTTTTGGAACTCTGGGGCCGCCGTAAGCAGCGGGCCTGCACACCGAGGTCGTGCCCACGATGAAAAACCCGCTGGTGACAGAGCACCGACAACAGCTAACCCTCCAGACCAGCATGAGCACGAATGGAAGGGACACGCAGCGCCGGCGCCCGGCGGGCGGCAATGGCCCCAAGCGCGAGGCGATCTTGGACCTCAACAAGTACAAGGGCCAGGCCATCATTGTGCGGTTCATTGGCGGGCGCCACATCGTGGGCACGTTGCTGGGGTTCGACCAGTTGATGAACTTGGTGTTGGAGGACGTGGAGGAGACTGTGCGGGACCCCGAGGACGAGCAGGAGTTGAGCACCGAGAAGCGCAAGCTCGGCACGGTGGTGGTGCGCGGTCCGCAGCTCTTGACCATTGCGCCGGTCGACGGCAGCGAGGTGATCGAGAACCCGTTTGTGGGAGCATGAGGTGACGAATATACGTGTGCAGCAGCACAGCAGCGCCGCTGGGGCCACTGGGAGTGGGCGGCGGAGTGTAGGAGACGAGCGTAGACTGCGACACCGGCACGGCCGTGCGTGCGCCCTGCAGCGCTCTAGGAGCAGCACTGGCGCCCCCGCTAGCACAGCAATGAGCTGCAGCGGCGTCCAGCGCGCCCTGCTGTGCACCCCAGTGCTGCCACCGCGACTCCAGAACCGGCGTCCCGATGCCGGGCCCGCGATGGCACCCCTCCTATCCGGATCCTGCACTAGTCTCGCGGGCAGCCATCGCAAACTTTACCATGAGCTCCGCCAGCAACGTGATCCTCCTCCCGCAGACAAACCAGCTCCTTGGGCTCTATCTGATCATCCGCGATCAGAGCACCAAGCGGGCGGACTTTGTGTTTTATCTGGACCGCATAATCCGTCTTCTCGTCGAGGAGGGCCTCAACCTTCTTCCAGTCAAGCGGACCCCCATTGAGTGCCACGGCGGCCACCAGTATGAGGGAGCCACGTTCCTTGGCAAGATCTGTGGCGTGCTGATTGTGCGCGCCGGCGAAAGCATGGAGATGGGCCTCCGCGACTGCTGTCGGTCGGTGCGCATCGGCAAGATCTTGATCCAACGTGACGAGGAGACCGCCTTGCCCAAGCTCTTCTACGAGAAGTTGCCGGGCGACATTGCCGAGCGGTACGTGTTCCTCTTGGACCCGATGTTGGCCACGGGTGGCTCGGCCATGATGGCGGTGGAGGTGCTTCTTCTGCGCGGCGTGCGTCCCGAGCGCATCTTCTTTCTTAACTTGTTGGCGGCGCCCGAGGGCATAGCTGCGTTCCAGGAGAAGTACCCGAAGGTGACTATCATCACGGGGGGTATTGATGAGCGGTTGGACGAGAAGAGATACATTGTGCCGGGTCTTGGTGACTTTGGCGACAGATACTACGGAATATAACTTGCGTGTGACCTTGGTGTAGCCGGTCAGTGTGTATTGGGTTATGTTGGCAGACCCTGGCACCTGTGGGATTAGCATTGGATGGCATGCGGTTGCAGAACACTGCCAAGATGGATTGAGCCGTCTTCTGTCTTGTTGCAGAAGCATCCATCTGCCCACCATTATGCCATTGCCAATTAATGCCAGTCTTCACTGTGCAACCCGTTTTACCTATCCGTCTCAGCCTCTACAATGAAAATGTATCCCGCTACTCGTACCCCCATGCAATTTATTCGCTCCCTCTATAAGAACCGTGTAAATATCACGTCGCCATTCTCGTGGTACTCCTGTTGCGTAGCCCACATGTGCTTAAATGTCAGCAAACCCGCGAGAATGCTGCCGCCGACCCACGTCGAATACTTGCGCTCCGGCGGCGCGTAGATCTTGATCTTCATCTTGGTTTCGTAGCCATCGCCTGCGTGCCACGACCCCTTGCTCGTCGCCTGCATGTCTTTGAGCTCGTGGAGAAGCCGGTCTCCAAACCCGCGGAGCATTGTGGTCCCGCCCGACAATATTATGTTCCCGTAGAGCGTGGGCCGAAGGTCCAAGTCTGTCTTGGCCACTGCATTCTGCACCAAGTGGTGGAGCCCAGGGCTCTCGTCGCCCACGAGCTGCGGGTTGAAGAGAATCTCAGGACTGCGATAGCGTTCAGCTCCAAGCTGGAGCACGTGTCCATCGGGAAGCTTGTATGATGCAAATAGGTCTGACTGGGTGGTATCCGACGACGCACTTTTGAAAAGGTACAGTGCGTACGCGGCCAGTGCGTAGAGCTTCTCGTCGCGCGCCGGTGCGGCCAGCACGAAGCAGCACTTTTCCTTGATGAGGCGTGCAAGCTCAAGCTCCGCCGACGAGCGGAACGCCACTCCTGTCATGCGGCGGATATTGTAGACGAGGTGTTCAGTGACGTCGCGGCCAGCAATGTCCATGCGCTTGATTGACAGCGGGAGCGCAAACCCCTCGTACACTGGTACCACGTGCAGCACGCCGTCGCCGCTGTCAACGACGGTGCCTGTGGTGCGGCCCAGGGCGTAGAGCGCGAGCACCGCCTGCACCAGCACGTACACGCACGGCACGTTGAGCAGCTCAAATAGCACTTGGCACATGCGGGCGCGGTTCTGGCGCGGATTGAGTGGCGCCTCGGTCACAAGAACCGGGTGGTCCTCGGGTTGGGCGCTGAGCTCATGGGTGTACGTGTGCGCCCAGAGCATCTCCATGTCGGCCCAGTCTGTGACCACGCCGTGCTCGAGCGGGTGCGTGAGGCGAAGAAGCCCGCGGTGTTTGGCGGCGGCAGCGCCCACAAAGGTATCGCCAGTGGCGTCGGTGGCAGCAGCCATGACTTTCTGGTACTTGGGGCGACCCACTAGGGACGCTAGCGTCGCCTTGGGGCGGTCTTCGCCTGCGAAGCCCGCTTTGAGCACGCCCGAGCCGTTGTCGAGCACCACCGGCTGGTTGTAGAGGTCCATGACACGCTGCGGCAGGATTTGCTCGACGTTGTAGGCGCAAACAGCAAAGGCGGGGGAATATCAGCACCGTTGTGCGGCGATAAGTCGGCGTGAAGCGATCCAAAATGCGCGACTTTCAGTTGGCGCACTCCAGAGACACCAATTGAGCGCTGCGTACACAAACTGGCCGCTCTGTCGCGACGTGGGAAATGGGGCTGGAAGAAAACAACCGCCGCTGCGATGAGATCAGTAAACAGTGTGTTAATATGCAGGATACTAAATTGGGCACCATGTAAGCCGCTGTGGCCCATGCCGGGCGGCGCAGGGGCAGTCTAACGCGCTGAGATGGCGCACTCAGGTACAACCTCGCTCTGCTGAGGACGTGCCTGCGTTTCATCACGGTATCGGCACCGGTGTATGTCACGTGATTGGCACTGATCTGCTGCTCCACGCGGCCCCAGTGTTTACTCTTGAGCCAGAAACCCGCTTATCTCTTCCGCTTTTCTAGCAGCTTTACAAGTGGGGCGTGCATCTGAACCGCGGTCGAGGTATTTCTGAGCCAAACTTATACCAACAACTCTCTTTTTTTGAAGCGCGCAACGCCATTCTTTCTTCTCTCGACTGTTCCTGCCGCCAACAGCCTCTCATACGCAACTCATGTCTGCGCTCAACACACTCAGCACCGCGCAAAAGGCGCAGCTTCGCAATGCGTTCACTATGCTTGACGGCGAGCTGCGCGATCTGACGATCACACAGGAGGACCTCGTGGCCGTGTACAAGAGCCTTGGCTTGGCGGTGCCAGCTGCCGCCGACCTCAAGGCGATGGTGGGCGACGGGCTCAGCTTTGCGCAGTTTTCAAGCGTGATGGCGACGGAGCTTCAGCGGTTCGACGACAGAGCCACCATTGCCGCCGCGCTCGGCGCGTTTGCCGACGCGGGCGCGGCCACGGACGTGGTGGACGTGGAGCGGCTCAAGGAGGCGTGCTGCGCCGTCCAGGTTGACGGCGGGCGGCTTCTGCGCCCCGCATTCGACGCCGTGGTGAAGGGCTTCGTGCGGGAGCAGAGCGACGGGCGGCGCCAGTTCCTCGCCGCCAGCTGGTTGGACGCGTACGTGGAGTGAGGCAGGGGCCGCTACAGGGGCTGTTTGCTTTTGTTCATGATCATATGCTACAGCTATTCTACACTAGTGGTCGATGATGAGCTCGTCGCAGCCCCAGTCCTCGTACGCGCCGTCCGGGAGGTAGCGGCGGATCACCAACGGGATCTTGCGCTGGGCCAACTCCTTCATGGCGATCTGCAACGGGTCGGTCTCGCCCTCGATGTCGACCAACACCGGCGCGTTCAACGAGATCTGCAACGCGCGCGTGCCGAGCACCCGCGCACGCTCGTACTTGGTCATGTACGGCGTGGTGGTGCGCTGCTCGCGCGGGATGGCGAGCTCGGCGGTGGTCTTGACCCGCGGCTCGTCGCCGGTGCCGCCGGTGACGATGGTGCGGCCGTCGGGCGCCTTCATCTCGGCGTCGCCGTTGGCGGCCGCGGCCTCCGGCTCCACGAACTCCTCGTCGGAGAAGTGGTCGGGCACGTCGAAGTCGTCGAAGTTCTCGGCGCCGTCGTTGAACGCGTTGTCCTCGTAGTCACTCATGCTGAAGAAGAAGTGAAAAATTCGCGATGAAAGTAGTACGCCGTCCTGTACGCAGGACGGACCCATGGGCCTGGCGCCGGCGGGGCCCAGCGTCGGGCGAGGCGGCGGCGGCGGCCCTGCGAGGGCAGCGTGGGTCTACAGCGGGCTCTATGATATGCACAGGATTTATAACTCGTCGGCAAAGGGCAAGACGTCGGTGTTGCCCACGGCCACGTAGTTGAACGCACCCACCTTGGCGCCCTTGGCGGCGGCCTCGGTGACCTGGACGTCGTACGGGTGGGCAAAGGTGGACTGCAACGCCACCGACAACTGGGCGGCCTTGACGGCGCCGGAGAGGTCGGCCTTGGACACGCCGTCAACGGCCTTCTTGGCCTGCTTGATGCCCAGAGCCACGGCCTCGGCGTCGCCCTGCACGGCCACGACAAAGAGGCCGGCGTCGTGGTACTTGTACAACTGCGAGGTGGCGCCGGGGATGGAGGCCAACGGCGCGGCGGTGCCGGGCAAGACGTGGGAGCCGACGGCAGCACTCAAGAGTTCGTAGGCGGCAAAGTCGGCCGGCTTGACGGGCACGCCAATGAAGGCGGCAGAGGCGCCGGCGGAGCGGATGCGGGCCTCCTTGCCGGTGTGCAACTCGGTGCTGGCGCTGCTGGCGGCACCGGCCGGCAAGCTGCTCAAGGCGCTCTCGGCCACAAAGCCCGCGAGGTCGGCCTCGTTGACGCCCGAGGCAAAGATCTCCACATTGTCCGCCGTGAACGCGGACTGGGCGAGCTGCTGCACGTCCTCAACAGAGACGTTGACGGCGCCGTCGTAGTACAACGGGCGGCCCAAGCCGCGGCGGAACGAGAGCTCGTGCAACGCCTCGAGCGCAACAAACGCGGGGTCCTGGGCCGCGGCGGCGGCCTCGGCGCGGGCCGCGGGCACGGCGGTCTCCACGTGCTCGTGCGGGCGGAACAGCGTCTTGGTGAGGATGTTGCCAAACTGCTCGACAAAGTACGGGAGGTCCTGCTTGAGGAACTGCGCGCTGAGCACGAGCCAGTCGCGGGTCACCTGTGCGGCATACACGCCGCCGAGAAGCTCTCTCTCGCGCGTGAAGCGGAGCGCCAGCTTGGGCTCGGTGTTCAAGTAGGCAAACTTGGACAAGACGTGGGCCGTGCCGGCCTTGGCGCCCGCGCGGGAGCCGGCGCCGGACACGCGCACCGACACCAGCGAGAGGTGGCCGGGGGCGTCTCTGGCAGTGAGCTTGACAGCCTGGCTGTAGGTACGAACAGATGCACGCATCATGGTGGAAAGTGGGAGATGAAAAGTTTGTATTTTCGTGCTTTTCATTGGATGTCGCGCATCACGTGACGCTGGGCGGGTGACGCGGTGGGTGGTGGTGGACGGGCACGGCAGGCGATGGTGCGGTGGTGCGTGCGGTGCTGGGTGGCGGTGTGGTGGTAGTGTGGTGGTGAGCTAGTGAGTCGCCGGCAAGCGCAGCGAGCTGGGCTACGGGGGCAGGTGTGATTGCGAGGCCGGAGGCCATTCTGCAGGACGATTGCGACCTGAGGTGAGGACTACAGGCAGCGGGGGCCGGAGCGTGGATGCTATATCTGGGTCAAGCGCAAGGCGAAGCGCTTGGCGAGGGGCACGTCGTGCGACTCGCAGTAGTCCAACACCAAGCGGGACCAGAGCAAGTCGATGACGGTGAGGAGGTGGACGGCGCCGTACACCAAGGAGATGCTGTAGAAGAAGTTTGAGTTGCCTGTGCCGAGCACGATCCAGCAGTAGTAGAAGATCGGGGCGAGCAAGACGCTGACCAAGAGGGTCAAGGCGGTGATGATGAAGAAGCGGCAGTACGGGAGCACGGTGCCGCGGAAGATGGGGAGGAAGGACAAGGCGAAGGCGAGGTCGCCGACGGCGGGGTAGGACTTGGTGAAGCTCAACCACACCAACAGGAGCACGGCGGCGAGGAGGGCGTCGCCCACGGGCCGGTGGGTGTGGTTGTACTCGAACAAGCGCACGGTCAAGGGCACGATGAAGATGACGGTGTAGATGTTGAACAAGCCGAGGTAAAAGTTGGTGAAGAAGGGGAACATCTCGGTGAAGAGGTACCACCAGAGGCCCAAGTTGGGCTGGATCTTGGCGGCGGTGGCGGCGGTGGCGTAGCACTGTACCGCCCAGCGCCACGAGCCCGACACCACAAACAGCGCCATGACGAGCACGGTGGCGGCCATGGCAAACAAGACGGGACCCTGGAAGTACACGCGGCCGAGCTCGTGCGGGCGCGTGGCCGCGTGCACGAGCGCAAGCACCGGGGCCAAGAGGTACACCGGGGTGTACCCCACGTACGCGGCGGCCGCGAGGGCAATGGCGCTGCGGCCCACCAGCCCCGCGGTGGCCTGGTAGAGCGCCTCCGCCACGCCGAGCAGGGCAAACACGGTCGTGGTGTGCGCCCAGTTGCCCACCACGAGAAGCGGGTTGAAGAGAAAGAACGCCGCCACCATGCCGTCGGAGAAGGCCGGCACCGCGCGCCCCGTGCGCGCCGCGTGGTGCTGCTGGTACCACCGGTTGAGCGCGACCAACCGCGCCGCCACCACCGCGTCGGCGAGCGCCCACACCGCCGCGAGCGCCACCGGCGCCGGCACCACGCCCACCAACGCGTGGAGCGCGTGCACGAGCAACGGCACGTGGTGGTTGACGCCGCCGTCGTAGGCGTCGATGCCGTGGTCGAGGTAGTAGAACGCCTCGCGGAGCGCGCTGAACGACGTGAGCGGCGTCACCACCTCGCCCACCGCCACGCGCTGCGGGAGGCTCGGGAAGAGCGCGGGCGCCATGCGGAGCGCCACGCCCGCGGCCAACACCACGGCGAACGTCATAAAGAACACGCTGCCGCCGCGCCGCGGGTGAGGCGCGCGCGCACGACCGCCGCGTGCCGCGCACGACCGGCAGCCATCGCGGCGCGGCACGACTGCCGCCAGCAGCATGTCCAGCTTCCACCCCGTGAACCCCAAGCCGTTCCTCAAGACGCTCGTCGGCAAGGAGGTCGTGGTGCGGCTCAAGTGGAACCGCACTGAGTACCTGGGCACGTTGGCTGCCATCGACAACTACATGAACCTCAAGTTGGACGGTGCCAGCGAGGCCGTGGCGGGCGCCGAGCCCGAGGCCCTCGGCGAGGTGTTTGTGCGCTGCAACAACGTGTTGTTTGTGCGGGAAAAGGCTGTCGCGGAGCCGCCCGCGGCGGGCCCGTAGCGCTGCGGTGGGCCCGGGTGCCGGGGACTGCGCTAAGAGCCACGGCTGCGCTAGGAGCCAGCGTGGTGCAAGACGGGCGTGGAGAGCAGGGCGACGGCCACGGCGTGGAGTTCGTGGCGCGAGTGCGGCGTTTTGCGGCCGCGGCGCCGCATACATAGCTATCAAGTTGCTCAATTGCTGACATTTGCTTACCGTGTGAGGCCTGGGTGGGGCTGAAGTGGCTGCGAGCAACGCGGCTCGCGTTTGCGTTGGTGCTGAGCTGGATACTTCGGTGGATCCCCCCGGGAGCCGCGCGTGTTGCTGTTTCCTGGTGCAGGGCCTGGGCATTGGGAGTGCGACTGGCGGCCCGACGGTCGCAGGAAGTCTCGTGATACGTGCGGCCAGACTTCATTCCTGGTCGCGCCCGGCTGCCCGCGCCCGGTTGCCCGCGCGCTTCTTCCGCAACGCTGCCTCCGTGCTGCTGCCTCGCAGCCCACTTCTCCCCTTTGCACCTCTCCTTTGCTCTTACTCTCTCTCTCGTGCTCTGCTGGCGTATTCTTGTCCTGCACAGACGCCCCACATATCTGGAATTTTTCATCTCGCCGGACACCACCATGGCCGAGCCCGAGGTAGCCCCGTACGGCGGCTTTTTGACCAGAACCGCCGATGAGGAGAAGGAGCGCGCTGAAAAGCTCCAGCTGCAGGCAGTGGAGGTGTCGGTGAACGGCCAACCGGAGGTGGTGCGGCCCGATGCTGTGTTTATTCGCGGCGTGGACTCGCTTTCCACCGACGACATCAAAGCCTTCGTGGACTACTACATCAACTACGATGTGGGCCAGAACGAGGACGGCGCGCCCACCTACGAGCCCCACCCCATTGACGACCAGGTGCACTTTCGCGTGCAGTGGGTTAACGACTCGTCGGTGAACATTGTGTTCAAGACCCACGAGGCCGCCGTGGCCGCGTTGCAGCAGATTCTGATCACCGCCAGCAACCCCGCACACGAGCCGGAGGCGGCGCCCAGCACCACTGAGGCGGACGTGGCCGGCCTCGTCCAGGAGCGCGAGACCAAGCTGTTTCAGCCGGTGTTGGCGTTCCGCAAGCACACCAAGTTGGCGTCGCGCTTGGGCATCGAGGAGCCAGAGCCTGCCGCCATCGTCGGCGACATGGAGGAGGACGAGACGTCGGTGCAGCTCACCACGCGCATCTCGTTCCAGTCCGACAGAAAGCTCAAGAACGCCGCCGCCTACTCGCGGTACTACCTTATGCACGGCGAGCCTGAGAGGCGGGCCAAGCCCCGCGGCCGCGCTAACCGCAAGCGGGACCGCCGCGGCAGAGGCGACGACGAGGACGACTTGTTCGCGTCCAAAATGCGCCAAAAGGGCGGCGACGACGAGGAGGACTTGTTTGCCCACAAGATGAAGGCCAAGCTGCGCTCCCGCGAGCGGTCGCGGTCGCCTAACAGAGAGGCTCTGCGCGCGAGATCACGCTCGCCCATGCGCATGGATTAGCGTGCGCTTTGTATCACTACCACTACTAAACATAGACACTGTGCTCTCTAGTGTAGGCGTTTATGATGCTACTGTACATGCTCAGTTGCCCTCCTGGCCAAAGTCCTCGGTGAACTCGATGTGTTTCTGGATGTCGGTGCTGTTGACGGTGGGCTTGTTGCTCTTGATGGATTTGATAAAGTCCTTGATGGTGAGGTCGGGCTCCTTGAGCTCGTCGGTGTCGAGCTCCTGCCAGCCCATCTCGCGCGCGCCGTCGTCGCCGGGCGAGCACGGGGTGTATCGTGTGGTGCCGTCCTCCCCGGCCACAGGCTTGAAGTGGGTGGCTTGCTGGATCTTACGGATGGGCTGCATCAAGGCGTCGCGCACCACAATGGCCACATCGTGGCCGGAGTAGCCGTCGGTCATCAGAGCCAAGGTGGCGTAGTCCTTGGGCCCGCACAGGCAGGGCACGGTGCCGATGTTGAGCTCAAACATGCGGGCGCGGGCGTCCACGTCGGGCAACGGGATGTAGATACGGCGCTCGAAACGCCGGCGGATGGCGGCGTCCAACTGCCACGGGATGTTGGTGGCTCCCAACACAAGCACGCCGCTGGAGTCGTTGCCGACACCGTTCATCTGCACCAAGAGTTCGGTCTTGATACGGCGCAGGGCCTCGGACTCGCCCTCGCCACGCGGGCCGCACAAGGCGTCGACCTCATCGATGAAGATAATCGCGGGCTTGTTTTCGCGGGCCATGGTGAAGAGCTGCTTCACGAGGCGCTCGGACTCGCCCATCCACTTGGACACCAAGTCCGAGGACGACACCGAGAAGAAGGTGGAGTTGGCCTCGGTGGCCACCGCCTTCGCGAGGTACGACTTACCCGTGCCCGGCGGGCCGTACAAGAGGATGCCCAGCGTGGGCTTGCGGTTGCCGGTGAACAACTGGGGGAACTTGACGGGGAGAATCACCGCCTCCTTCAACGCCTCCTTGGCCAGTTCCAACCCCGCAATATCGCTCCACAGCACGTTGGGCTTCTCCAGCAAAATCGCCCCTGCAAGCGCCCCACGGAGCTTCTTGGTGTCGGCGTCGTCGTCGTCGCCGCCGCCGCCGTCCTTCTTCGCCTTGGTCGCGCCCGCGCCCGCGGCCCCCTCTGGCCCGCTGCCCTTCTGCGCCTGCTTCTCCATGTGGTCCTTGAGCTGCTCCGCCCGCAGCAAGTACTCGGTGAACTTCAGCTTGATGAGCTCCTTGGACTTGGCGTTCTTCTCGTACTTGATCGCAAGCATCAAGTACTCCAACCCATTGTAGTAGAGCTTGTACGCCTCCGCGTACTTTGTCGCCGTGTCGGCGTCGATCGCCTTCTGCACGAGCTCGATGCCTTTGGAAAGAAAGTCGCCACTCATTGGCCTCGTCCGCTCGCCCCGTACTGGCTTGGGGGCGGCCACGCCGCACCCCTCTTGTGGGGATATACTGCATATTTGTGGTCACGTGCCGGCCCGATAGCAGGGGCCCCGCTGGAGATGAAGCTGGAGTGGTGGGAAAGTGGAATGGAAGGGGACAAGGTGTAGGAGAATGGAGGGAAGAGATTGGAGAGCGAGATGGGCAGGTTTTGATTTTGCAAGAAATTCCCATTTCCAGGGTGGTCTCCTTTCAGCCTTGACGAAGTGTACAGGATGCGAGATAACCACTAATATAGCAGCCTGGTGCATTGTGTAGAACAAAAGCCAGTGGTCGAATGCAGAGCATAGCAAAGCATGCTTAACAAGTGTAGCAGGTTTGTTTTTGAGTTCGTACGCATAACTTGGCTCTCGCGACTGACTTCGTATATGCTACCTCTTAGAGCGCTAAAAGCTGCCAGAGAACAAGGAGCACTCTCTTCGTATGGCATCTACAGTATGCTTACCTACCTTTGTAGAAGTACACTAGTCTTGCAGCATAGCCCATATGGTATACTTCAGAACTCCAGGACTGTGTTCTTATGAGCGCAGCATCCATCTATCAAGCTAGATACCACAAAAAATTCAGCACAGCTCTAATGAGGCACGGCAAGCCCTGTTTCGGCCCTGCCATACCACTTTTGCTTGTAATCTTTAGAAAATATTGGAGCAACTGAGCCAGTTATTTGGCTCGCAGAAGAGACGCAAATGCTTTTCGGTGCCATCAACGCCGTTATCAGAACGACCCGACGCACCGCATTTGTATGTGAGGTGCTTCTCGCGTTCGGAACAAGCACCCTCACTCTGCGCCCGTGCAAACAGCACATCGCCCACAGTCTTCACCTACTGATGTTGGATGACGATATATTAAAATACACTCGGTAATGGTCTTAACGGTTGGACTTGGCGACTCTCTCCAACTCGTCCTTCTTCTTGATAGCGTAAGAGGTGGAAGAACCCTTGGCGGCGTTGATCAACTCCTCAGCCAAGCACTCAGCAATGGTCTTGACGTTTCTGAAAGCAGCCTCTCTGGCACCAATGGTGACCAAGCCAACGGCCTGGTTGACTCTTCTCAAAGGAGAGACATCGACGGCCTGTCTTCTGACGGTACCGGAAGAACCGATTCTGGTGGAGTCCTCTCTGGGACCAGAGTTGACAATGGCGTCAACAACAACCTGGAGGGGGTTCTGCTCGGTGACAACGTTGATGATCTCCAAAGCGTGCTTGACGATTCTCACAGCCTTCAACTTCTTACCGTTGTTTCTACCGTTCATCATGAGAGAGTTGGTCAATCTCTCGACGATGGGGCACTGAGCCTTTCTGAATCTCTTGGCGGCGTATCTGCCAGCAGTGTGGGGGACAAAGACAGGAGATCTGATCTGGATGTAGTCAACGAGAGACACGTCCTTGATCTCAACATCCTCGAAGGACCACTTGTTGAACAACTTGACCTCCTGCTGGGCGGTCTGGACCTCGAGAGGGATGGTGGTGGCCAACTCGACCACCTGCAACTCTTCCTGGACAACAGGCTGTTCCTCGAACTGTTCCTCAACGTCAGACATGGTGCTTTCTATTCTTGTGAAAGATGGTCTTCAAGAGTAAAGCGCGTGTGGAGCGCTACACCGCTTTACTCTGAAAATTTTCAGTATGGTATTCGCACACCCGGTACCAGAGGTACCGCAAAATGCGGGCCTCCCCAGCGTATGTGTGATCCCATGACGGGAATTTTTGGGGCGCGCGCCCCGGAAAAGATCACGTGTACGCAATACGCAGGCACGATCTGGGGCCACCGACGGGCATGGGGTAGGTATAGCGCTCAATTGGGGTGGAGAATGGCCGACGGGGGTGCTGCAGCGATATAAGACCATGTTAGAGAGGTTTCAGAGCGCTTTTGGATAGTTGGGTGAGAATGTTACTTTGCCGTTCTGTAACACAATCGGCGTGCTGCAGGGATTGGATCGGCCATGCTCGGTCTACGAGCCACAGTCACTCATCCCAGTGAGTGCCATGACTGTCTGCGATTCCTAAATTGACATTCAGTCTGCTACAATGCTCTCGTCGTTGCCGGTGATGTTGCAACCTGCACATTACCTAGGAAAATTTTTATCTCTGAATTTCCCTCATCCGCCCGATTAGGAAAGGTAAAATTCATACCGATCTCTGCGTAGAATTTGGAACACACTCTCAGCACTAAGTACAATATGCAAATCACCATACTGCAGATTACGTTGGGAAAGGGTCCTCCAAGGACCAGGGCGTAGGAAGCATGAAGAAAGGAGTCTAGGAGGTAAAATAAAGCAACCGAAAGCAGAGCCTGTTTTTGGCCTTATGAATTACTGGGAAGGATTGCGAGATTAAAATGCGGGAGGAATCGCAAGGCGATATGCAACTTGTGGGGAAATGCACCCGCGCGCATGAATCTCCATGCGCCAAAATTGAGCCCTCGCTTATGAGGAAGGGGGTACGAATAAGCCGTCCACTACTTCGATCCACGCAGGGTTTCACCGCAGAGCCAGTTTATGACTGGTTTGCGATTCCTCATGAGACATGTGGTGCCAAGACGCATCGGCGTTTGAGGCAGGCCGCCGCCGGTATCGCTCTTCCGAAAGAGCGGAACCGGTAGACCCTCTCGTTTATGTGCAGGATGATCACTGAGCCCTTGAAACGGAGCTCCAATCAGTGGCCGGAATTTTCATCTGTAAACGCAGTAGAGATCTTGTTGGTGTCTCAACACGATAGACCGGTCATTGTTCTCTCCATTCTGGCCTCAGGTCGCGCGCAAATGTGTCAAAAGTGGGTGGTGGTGGGGCAGATGCCTGAACCGGCCCGTTCCCCACGTTAGGCGGGGGACCGGCGGAAATGCAGGGCGGCTGCACATATATAAGGCTATTTCCGTGAGATGAAAAATGGCAAAGCAACATGTCGGGCACATTAGAGACCAAGTCTAGTGCCTCGTTTTCGACTGAGGAGAAACAAGAACTCACTCGCGAGCAGCAGGTGGAAGCCGTGGCCGCAGAGCTCGGAATCAACCGGAGAAAGCTCCAATGGAAGGTAGACCTCATGGTGGTGCCCGCCTTTGCGTTGCTTTACTTCCTTTCATTTTTGGACAGAGTGAACATTTCTAATGCTGCTTTGTACGGTCTTCTGGCGGACTTGAACTTGACGGGAAACCAGTATAACATTGCTTTGACGTTATTTTTTGTGCCTTACGTCTTTTTCGAAATTGTGTCCAACTACATGATCAAGATTGTCAAGCCTCACATCTGGCTTTCTGGGTGCATCCTCGCTTTTGGAGCGGTGCTGATTGGCATGGGTTTCAGCAAGAACTTTGCCACGCTCACGGTGTGCCGTGTGCTCATCGGTCTCACCGAGGCAGGTACCTTCCCCGGTCTCTTTTACATGTTGCTGCTGTGGTACACCAAGTACGAGGCCCAGAAGCGCTACACACTCTTCTTCTCGTCTACGTGCCTTGCGGGTGGTGCCTCGGGCGCCATCGCATACCGCATTAATGATCTTAACGGTGTGCATGGTCTCGCGTCCTGGCAGTGGGTGTTCATCATCGACGGAATCATCACTGCTGGCTGTGCCTTCATCCTTTTCTTTGCCATCTCTGACTTCCCGGAGGAGAACAGAGTGCTTTCCGACAACGAGAAGGAATTTATCAAGCGCAAGCTCGAGATTTTCTCGGGTGCCGAGTCCGGTTACGAGACCAAGAACAAGTTCAGCGACGTGCTCAAGTGCTTCAAGGATTACATGGTGTGGCTCCCAGCATTGGCCTACTTTGGCTTCATCATTCCCTCGTACGGCTATGCCTACTTTGCTGCCACCATCATCAAGCAGATGGGTTACACCGCTGTGTCGGCCAACCAGCACTCCATCTATCCCTGGATCACTGCGTTCTTGTTCTCCAATCTTGTCTCTATTGTGTCGGACCGGGCCCGCATTCGCTTCCCGTTCATAATCTTGTGCCTGGTGATTGCCATCACCGGTTTGGCATTGATCTTGAGCGAGACCACCCGCCCAACTGTGCGGTACGCTGGCTGCTTCATGGCCGCCTCTGGCCTCTACACAGGTATGCCGTTGCTTGTGTGCTGGACCACCATCAACTTTGGCGGGCACTTGCGTAAGTCCATTGGCTCTGCGTGGCAGATTGGCTTCGGCAACATTGGAGGCATCATTGCCACCTTTATTTTCCTTGCCAAGGACGCTCCCGTGTACAGACCGGGCTTGAGCGTGTGCCTTTCCTCGGTGTGCTTTGCCATCATCTGCTCGACGATCTACTTGTTTGCCGTCATGCGCCTCAACAAGGTGAAGCAAACCGAGCTCTACATCTCCGAGTGGGAGGCATTGCCCCTGAGAGACAAGATCTTGGGCGGTGACAAGAACCCTAACTTCCACTATATGTACTGACGAGATACGAATAATAAAATAATTTAGGCCGCTTGGCAAGAGGACATTGAAAGTAGCACTTTGATGCATAATTAATATGTATGGAAGCTTCCAACATTTCGTAGCCAATACTACTCCATGAAGTAAATCTACATTTTTGCCGAGGAAAATAAGCTTTGCATCGGACGCTCCGCTCTCTCGCGTACAGCTGAAAAGAGTGGCACTAGCCGCAAAGTGACGCAGCGGCTCCGCCGACGGCGCGTCATTCCATCTGCAGCGCGCGATACCACCACTGCCTCCTACATGACTTGGCGGTAGACACACGACCACCCCCGTATTTAACTCGCGGCCGATCCGCAGCTTTCGCAGCTCAAGCATGTCCAAACAAGAATACGTTGCACCCACAGGAGCGCCGCCAGGCTGGAGCGCTGGAGGAGACAGCCATGCGGGCGGTAACAGCGGGTATGTTCCCCAGGCCCAGCCCAGCTACAACAACCAGAACCAGGATAGAGGCTACGGCCCGGGCCCTGGATACGGCGGCGGGTACCAGCAGCAAGGCTATCACCAGGGATACCAGCAAGGCTACGGAGGAGGCCCCGGATACGGCCCCCCGCCGCCGCAAGGCGGCTATTACCAGCAGCAGCAGCCTATGTACGTGCAGCAGCAGCAGCGCTCGTCGCACGAGGGCTGCATGGCCGCCTGTCTTGCTGCGATGTGCGTGTGCTGCACGTTGGACTTGCTCTTCTGAGGGGTCTGGTTATCTGTCAACGGAGACATGCTGTAATATAGGAACTTGACGCATAATTTTAGGGTTCGTAGCCGTGGAACCGAGACTCGGTAAAATGTCGCGGTATGCGCGGGTTGCATATATTTTGGGGCAGCAGCAGCTGGCGCGCACCCCGGGGTGCCACCGGCAACACTGGGGATCATCGGAAACTCCAATGGACAGTACTTGACAGCACAATACATGCTAGTATCTAATTTTCTATGTTTTCTAGCTAAGTCCACCCGAGCATGCTGTTGTCGACCCAGTCCAAATCAAATTCCAGCGAGCTGCTGCCGAACATCCGGAGCTGCGGCAATACGCGAAGGCGCTTATCGGCATCGGTGATGTGTTCAACCTGCTGCTCCTGCGGCTTGTTCTCGGCACCCTGTGTAGCCACGTCCTTGAAGTGATGCGGCAAGTAGTTCAAGAAGTAGTCGTGGAGCACAGGTGCAGGCACTGTCGAAGGCAAGTCATTGACAGAGACCGCCACGAAGCTCTGGTCACTCAATTCACGTTTCTTGGCCACGTAGCAGGCAAGGTTGACCAAGATATCCAAGTCCTGGAAGTTGTGGCCGCCCAAGTCATTCAAGCCAGTGAAGGAGGAGCTACGGCGGCGGCGGGTGGGTTCGCCAGCCATGCCGGTGGGGTCCATCATGGCGCCAAGCATGTCAAACTGGAACTCGCCCAAGCTCAAAATGCGGAGAGCGCCCAGATTGGAAAACGAGGTCCAGAGAATGTAGTGCAGTTTCTGCTGCAATTCATTGGTAAGGATTGCACCATTGATTTTCATAAACTTGGCAGCTTCACCCTTCTTTTCTCTATGAAGGGTTTGTTCAAAGTGAGTATTGGTGATAAAGTTGGAGATTTCGGGCTTGATGGACACCTTAGGCACTGTCAACTTGAGAACGGAGGATTTACGGCGGTGGCCAGCATCACTGCCATCCTCAGACACCACGTTGCGCGACGCGCCTTCGTTTATGGACGACAAGGCGTTGAAGGAGCCGAGCCGAGTGCCTGACAACACCGACGTCAAGTTGGTCAACGACGAAGACAGCTTTTGGCCGCTGGACAACTCTGAGTGGAAAATCAGCTTGTTCAACTCGGTCAAGATCTGCATCTCGCGGCCCTGGAGAATGTAAGAGATAAGGTCGCGGTCCTCAGCGTGGGTGGAGTCCAAGAGTCGCAACTTCTTGCCTACCTGAGCAGGGTTTCCCGACTGGTTGTGGGAGAGCATGCTCTCAATGAGCGAGGCCTGCTCGGCGTCATGGAGGGAGGTCGGAATCTTGTAGAAGTCGACGGGGTACAGCTTGAAGCCAAAGCGGCGGTAGAATTCCTGCCCGACACCGGAATACAACGCCCAGAAGTACTGCTTGCTGAGATAATACTGTGCGAGACGGTTGTCGACTTTGCCGTCAGTCACCACCATGTTGCTGAAGCTGCCGGCCTTGCTAGCGTCCGACTGGTCAATGTGATGCTGCACAATGCTCTCCTCCACCGCGGCAATGGCGTTGCGGAGCATAACGGCGCCCAAATCGCGACCGCGGTACGCCTTGTCGACGTACACAAACGAGAGAATCAACACGGTGGCGTTCCTCACTCCGAAAGCGGCGGGGTCTGGGGTGCTGGAGATAGCGCTCAGGCGATCGGCGTCCTTGGCCAAGCCCTTGACCCGCTTCACCACCACGTGCGCCACCGGCTTGTCCTTGTCGGTGTCCTCTAAATAAAACACCTGAGGTTGGAGTCCGTTCTTTTTGTCGTCCTCATACATGGTCGAGAGAGCCTCGATCCAGGCTGCGGGCTCGCTGTGGCCCCACGACGTGCTCACGGAAAACACATGCTTCAACAAGCCCGGATCATTGGTGGTTTTGAATTCAATTGGCATCTTGTATTAGTTTGGAAGAAGCTGCCCCTGAAGAGAAAAGAGAGCTCCGTATTCTCCGCAACAAAAGGCCCTCCCTGATGACGTATTCATGCATACACGTGATTGTGTTGCCCCATCGGGAACTCGGCCCTGGGGTACGTACATGTACATGCAGGTACGTACCCCAGACTTTGCTGCACTACGATTTTGACAAGAATGTGCATTGAAAATAAATATTCCAGGTCGAAGGACAAAATAAAACATCGTAGGTCAGCAGGGGGACGGGAACGGACCAGAATCATAGATGCAGGTTCGTCGAGCCTCTGCACCTGTTGCAGGGACCGTATCACACGGCGGGCAAGTCGTCATATAGCTATAATAATTGGCTACAGTCTAACTAATATACAGTATGATGCTAAGGTGATGCAAAGATGCAGATGCAGAAGGGGGGGTTTCGACCCCTAGCCCATGCTGCCGTGGTCTTCCTGTTGCTTCCGCTTGATACTGGCGTCCAAGCCGAGGAAGTTGACGGCAAGCACGGCGTCCGCGACAAGCACACAGGCGCCGTTGATGTAGAAGCCCGTGTACAAGTAGCCGTGGCCAGCAAGTTGGCCCGTGAACACGGGGCCGATGCAGCGGGCAAACGTCTTGCCCACGTTGACCACGCCCATGACCTTGGTCAACTCGTGGTTCTCTATGATGCTGGTGAGGAGCACCTGGCGCGGCACCACGTCCATGGTGGCGGTGGCAGCAAAGAGCACTAGCAACGCCGAGGCCACGTAGAAGTTGCTGGCGAGCGCGATCAAGATGAAGAACACCGCCGACGGCGCCTGGGTGGCAAGGATGGCGCGCACCGGGCCGAGGACCTTGGCCAAGTACGCCGACGGGAGGGAGGTGACGGAGTCGACGGCGTTGGTGCAAAAGAAAAGCGTGCCCAAGGCGGTGGCGGAGATGCCGAAGAAAGTCTTGAAGTAGTACACCACCCAGGAGTTGGGCATGAAGCCGTATCCGAGGGAGTCGAGCATGAAGATGACGAGGAGGCGCGGGAGGTAGTGCATGGTGGACGGGCTGAGGGAGCCAAGCAGCGGCAGGGGCGAGTCCTCGGCGTCGCTGGCGTCGCTGGCGTCGCCGTCTGCGGCCATCAACGCAGCCGCGGCCTCGTCGTCGGCCTCCAGCTCGCCGTGGAGCTCGCACCGCGACGAGAGCCGGAGCATGAGCACAAGCTTGACCACTGCCACCGCGGTGTAGACGCCAAACACCGCGCGGTAGCACCCGTCAAGGGCAACCCCCCGCGCGCGCAACACGTCGACGAGGGCGCCCGCGGCCACGGCGCCAAGGGCGGCGCCGGCGGTCGCAAAGAGCCCGTGGAAGGCAAACACCTCGGGGCGGTGGCCGTGCGGGGTGATGTGCGCGAGCGCGGCCTCCTCGATGGTCTTGAACGGGCCCGTCTCGTCGCCGGAGGGCGAGATGACGCCGGCGGTGGCGGCAGCAAGAAGGAGCCAGTAGTTGGAGCCCGCGACAAACACCGCGCCCGCGGCGGCCATCATCACCGTGCCCGCGACCATCACGCGGCGGCGGCCAAGAGCGTCGGCGTACCACGTGAGCGCGGTCGAGACGGCGGTGTCGCCGACAAGGGTGAGCGCCATGAACACGCCGATTCGGGCCTCGGACACGCCGAGCGTCTTGAGGTGCAACGCGAGCACCTGGTTGGTGCACGAGTACGCTCCCATGCGGAGGAACACCAGCGCCCAGAGAAGGCGCACGTCGAGCGGCGCGGCCCGAAGCGTCTCGCGGGCATGCATTGGAAAGAAGCTGCTGGCGCGGCCGCCGCAGTGTGGGGCCGCGGGTCGTGCCCCGCCCGATGACCTACTGGCGCGATGCCGCTGCACAAACACCACCATGAGCGGCAACTTGGACAGCCTCGTGCACATCGCCAACATGTCGCACGAGCTCCACGAGCTCCACGCGCAGGTGGCGCGCGATCTGCCCGAGCCACGCAGCAAGAAGATCGCGTGCGTGGAGTGCCGCCAGCAAAAGTCCAAGTGCGACGCCCACGCCCGGGCGCCGGCACCGTGCACGCGGTGCGAGAAGAAGGGTCTCCGGTGCGACCTCAAGTCGGACTACAAGCGCACGTACAAGCGGGCGCGGATCGCGCAGATCGAGCGCGAGTTTGGCGAGCTCCGCAAGACGTTGACGCTGGCGCAGGCCGCCGAGCTTGCCGCGCGGGCACCGCACCTTCTCGGCGGGGGCGTGGCGGGGACGGGCGGCGGCGCGGGCGCGGCGGCGGATGGCGCGTACCGCCTGGACAGCTTGTCGCTCGCGAGCACGCCGCTGGTGCCGCCGGCGCGGGGGCTGCCGCACGCCAAGCAGGCGGTGGAGGTGCCGGAGTACGTGCTCGCGTGCGAGGCCAAGACGCTCGACTCGGTTGAGCTCTCCCCCGACACCATCCGGGGGCTCTACTCCGAGTACGTGCGCGAGTACCACCCGATCCTCCCCGTGGTGGACGTGATGAAGGGCCCGGAACGCCTCTACAAGCTCTGCCCCGCCCTCTTCTGGGTCATCATGGTGGTGGCGTTGCGGCGCACCGCCCACGAGCAGCGGTCCCAGCTCCTCGCCCGGCTCTCGCCCCTCATCAAGGACGTGCTCGCCGAGATCTCCATCTCCCCCATCACCCGCTACAACCCCACCGAGGAGGACGAGCCCATCCTCAACGCCCTGTCCGTCTACTCCGTGCAGGCCTTCTTGCTCTACACCTTCTGGCCGCCCATCACCTCGTCGTTGAGCGCAGACTCCTCCTGGAACACCATCGGCGCCGCCCTCTTCCAGGCCATCCGCATCGGCCTCCACTCCCCGGCCGCCCACGACTCCATGCTGCCCCAGCAGCTCGCCATGGTCAACGAGCAGACCCGCACCTGGCTCTTCTGTAACATCGTCTCCCAGACCGTCGCCTCCTCCTTTGGCTTTCCCGCGTTCGTCCAGTTCGACGGCTCGGTGTGGAATTGCTACCGCCCCGGCAGCCCCGTCTCCATCCCCAAGTCCATCGAGTTCATGATCGAGATCGCCAGCTTCGATGACCAGGCGGCGAAAACCTTGAACTCCAACCCGCGCGACCCCAACGGCTTGGTCGACCCTTCGGCCCGCCTTCCCCTCGTGAAGGTACTTCTCCGCCAGCTCGAGGAATTGGAAATCAAAATGTTGCACGAGCTCCCTAGCGATGACGGCTTCCGCAAGTTCCAGCTCCTCGTGGCCCGCTGCCACATCCTCACCTACTTCTTCATCGACTCCCACAGCATTCCCACCTTCGAGTTGCACAAAGGTCTTATCAAGCTCTACAACGCTGCAAACGCCCTCATCAAGCACGCCCAGATGTGCCAGGCTCGCGACAAAAACTTTGTGCGATACCTCCC
Source organism: [Candida] ascalaphidarum (assembly GCA_030674335.1). Classification (NCBI taxonomy): domain Eukaryota; kingdom Fungi; phylum Ascomycota; class Pichiomycetes; order Serinales; family Debaryomycetaceae; species [Candida] ascalaphidarum. The sequence continues at coordinate 359,475 of JAKTYC010000003.1, forward strand.
CTCGGTGTACATCCTCAACATATGGCAGGCGTCGTGCGTCATCGTCAAGCTCACATTCCTGCCCCTCAAGCGGTTCCTTGACCTCGGATCGGGCAAGGAGAGCTACCAGGAGGCAGTCTCCCTCGCCGCCAAGGGCTCTATTCTCAAGCACGACATGGCGCACCGCCTGAGCGGTATCATGCGCAACATGTGGCAGTTGTTCCGTTCGCTAGACGAGAAGAACCTCACCAACTTGAGAATCGGCATCCGCACCCGTATGTCGGCGTCGCTCTTCTTTGACTGCTTGCATATCCTTCGTGACCAGGTGGGCATGATCAAGTTGAACAGTCGCACCGACGAGAACCACGTTGCGGCCGAGGACGACAACGCCGAGGGTGCGTCGAACGACGATGACGAGGAGGAGTACGGCTACAATGATGGCGATGCCGTTGCTTCTGACGATGAGGCCAACGAGAACACCCACTCGACGCCAGGCAGCAGTGCGTCGTCGAACCGCAAGCGGCAGCGGTCCTTGTCCAACACTGTCAATGCCGAGTCCAAGGCTCGCAAGATCATCCGCACGATTCCATTGGACCCCCAGCCCATCACTGCGAACGGCAAGCGCAGCAGCATCTTCAAGGTGGTGAACTCGGTGAATAGCTCATCGCCGCTGGTGAAGCAGGAAACCATTTCGCCCGAGCTGCAGCCCGGGCAGCAACCGGCTGGGCCCGTAGGTGTCACCACCACCCCGCTCCCAGTGTTGCGGCGCCCTCCTGTGCCCGAACTCGCTTTTTTGAACGAGCTGCCGCCACAGGGCGGGTTGGAGAGCTTGGAGGTCGACGGGCTCGACATCAGCAACGACCTATTGTGGAAGGACGTCGACAGCGTGATGAACGACTTCGGCTTCCACACATGAGGCATGTACAGTATATGTATCAATATTACGAGAGAACGGCCCACCGCCGCAGCGCCGTAGCTGCTGGGACCGGGGAACCGTCCGGTATACGTCACGTGACGGTCGTGCGCGCCAAATCAAAAAGGTGAAAAATTTCGCCAGCGCTGCTTCGTCACCACAACATGTCCTACGACGATATCGAGAACGCGGTGCCCGACATCGTGATCGGCAGCACGATCGAGGAGCCTGAAGAGTACGCCTACGAGCACGACATAGAGAGCGATGCCGAGGCCGAGGAGACGGCCGAGCCCGTGAAGGAGAAGAAGCTGGTGGCGTTTGCCGGCATTGACGACGAGGTTGACGAGGAGGCTGCACGCCGCGAGTTCGAGGAGGGCGGCGGCCTTCCCGAGCAGCCTGATGACGTGGACTTTGCCCAGTTGACGCCGCTCAGCGCCGAGATTATCAACCGCCAGGCCACCATCAACATCGGCACCATCGGCCACGTCGCCCACGGTAAGTCCACCGTGGTGCGGGCCATTTCTGGGGTCCAGACCGTTCGTTTCAAGGACGAGTTGGAGCGGAACATCACCATTAAGTTGGGTTACGCCAACGCCAAGATCTACCGCTGCGACAACAGCGAGTGCCCCGAGCCCGACTGCTACAAGTCGTTCAAGAGCGACAAGGAGATCCACCCCAAGTGCCAGCGCGAGGGGTGCGACGGCCGCTACAGCCTCGTGCGCCATGTTTCGTTTGTCGACTGCCCGGGTCACGACATTTTGATGAGTACCATGTTGTCCGGTGCCGCTGTCATGGACGCCGCCCTCTTGTTGATTGCCGGCAACGAGTCATGCCCGCAACCGCAGACCTCAGAGCATCTTGCTGCCATCGAGATCATGAAATTGAAGCATGTTATTATCTTGCAGAACAAGGTGGACTTGATGCGCGAGGAGCTGGCCATGGACCACCAAAAGTCCATCCTTAAGTTCATCCGCGGTACCATCGCCGACGGTGCCCCCATTGTCCCCATCTCCGCCCAGTTGAAGTACAACATTGACGCCGTCAACCAGTTTATTGTCAACTACATTCCCGTGCCCCACAGAGACTTCCTCGCCTCGCCCCGCTTGATCGTCATCAGATCTTTCGACGTCAACAAGCCGGGTACCGACATTGACGACCTCAAGGGTGGTGTCGCCGGCGGCTCTATCTTGAACGGTGTGTTCAAGATTGGCGACGAGATTGAAATCAGACCCGGCATCGTCACCAAGGACGACAATGGTAAAATCCAGTGTCAGCCCATCTACTCCCACATCGTCTCCCTCTTTGCCGAGCACAATGATCTCAAGTTTGCCGTTCCCGGTGGTTTGATTGGTATCGGTACCAAGGTTGATCCCACCTTGTGCAGAGCCGACAGATTGGTGGGCCAGGTGGTGGGTGCCAAAGGCACCTTGCCCTCTATTTTCACCGACATAGAAATCAACTACTTCTTGTTGAGAAGATTGTTGGGTGTCAAGACTGAGGGCCAGAAGCAGGGTGCCAAGGTCCGCAAGTTGGAGGCCGGTGAGGTGTTGATGGTCAACATTGGCTCCACCGCCACTGGTGCCAAGGTCGTTGCTGTCAAGGCCGATATGGCCCGTTTGCAGTTGACCACTCCTGCGTGCACTGAGGTGAACGAAAAGATTGCATTGTCTAGACGTATCGAGAAGCACTGGCGGTTGATTGGGTGGGCTTCCATCAAGAAGGGTACCACTTTGGAACCAATTGCATAATCTTCTCCTGTATTTTAGGCACAATGTATAATTACGACGAATATCACAGACAGTACTCTGGTTCTAGTAGCGTGAATTAAGTGCATTTAGTTATGTGCAAACAGTGTCACCAAGATGCCACTGCTGAGAAACTTTGGGAATGAGTCCTTCTCCATGAGACAGAAAGCATGATTCTGTACGTCCTGTAATGCTTCGTGGAGGCTGTCGGCTTCATCGCATGGTGCAATTACTGTCTTGCCCTCCATCAGGTCCATTTGTGACTCAAAAACACAGAAATCTTTCAGTGGTGATGGTGTGTGAATATATTGCTCCATCGATGTGACCTCAATAGCTTGTTTCGCAACTAGGTTTCCTAATCGGATGTTTAGATCCGAATCAAGGTTGATTTGGTTCGGAGAGTTATCAGCCATGTAGCAGAGATAAATTTTATATGCTAGGGCCCAACATTCATCGAGGATCGTATGCGACGCAGAGATATCACAGGCGAGAGCATCCTTATATGCTTTGTATTTCCAGTTAAAGCGCTCAATATCGATGAATACATCCAAATTCTCAGAGCAGTGACCGGCTGTCAAATGGGAATGGAATGCCAAACGAAGCCCAGGGTCATTGAGTACCATGTCCAACGTGAACAACTTATTCGTATACACTTCGGACATCTGCTTAGATGCTAGCCCTGAATGCAGCCAACGGATTAGTTGCCGACCCAATTGGGAAGGTATGAGAATAGATTTTCTCAGATGCAAAAAATGATCAGGACTGATAAATTCGAGAAGCCCGTCGGAGATCAATTTTTGCAGAAGTTCGACAGCACCATGGACACTGCAAACATCTGTACAATCTAGAATCCATTGCACAAGGGCTTTCCCTAACATGCAATATGGAACAACACGCGAACCAACAATTTGGTTTCCAACCATGCGAACACCCATCTCTGAGGTGTAGTATTGACAGTGGGAAGAAGATGCTGGATTTGTGAAGTAACGGTGGTGCAAGGGGCTCACTTGACAGCTATTACCACTCAATGGCTTTGCGTTCCTCAATTGCAGGACATTATTCTCAGCGGGGGCTCGTATTCTAATGGGCTCGGGACAATTACTAGGCAGCCACACATTGAGCTCCGAGCCCATTAATCGTGAAAATAAAAGTTGCATCAAATATTTGGAAAGAACAAGTCCGTCAGAATCTGGGCTCCTCTCAAACCTAAACAAGTCCATGGTGTTGAGGTTCGAAAATAGAATTGGACACATTGTGTATGGAATACCATTGACGTTACAAAAGCCTTCAAGGATAGCTACACCCTTCGGAGTGGGCTGAATCTGCACTCCCAGCTTAGGCTTTGAGCGGGTCCTGTCTGCGGGACAATGCAAGAGCCCGGCGTTGAAGAATCTTTGCAAGAGCTTGGCTGCAATTGCAGACCGGATCCTGTAGACAATGTGTGTGGTGATAGCGGCCAGCTCAAGCAGCAATTCAAGATTCTCAAGTGACGTAATTGCTTCTTCCAACCGGAATGTGTAAGGATGACATCTCGATGTCCATGGAAGTCTTGAGTCTCGTTTCGGTGACACTTTCAAGTCCAAGGAAATTACTAATAGCGAGAATATTCCGAGGAGCTCGCTGTCGAGGAGCTTACCAGCCTCCGTCATACGCAATCCGCTGGATGATGCTTCGAACAAGGTTTCCGAGGAAACGTCAACTTGTTGGATGGGTCTCTCGCACTTTCGCGCTGGCGTCATGGCGGTGCCTTTGTGTTTGGAGAATCTCGATCAAAAAAGAAACAAATTTCCCTCCACACTTCTGCTGAAAGGAAGGGAATTTATAACAGCTATCCAGCTAAATATAGGCTGCATTTCTGAACCATTGATGGTGAATTTGGAGGGATATTTTTTAGCAGGATGCTTCTGAAACATTTATATACAGGATAAAACATCACTGCAATATTCACCCCATTCACAACTTGGTGAGCCGCTTGTAAGGGTCGCGGTCATCCATGAGGTGGTGGAGCTCATCGAGGGTGACGTCAACCTGTACCATTTTATTTTGTTCGATGACATAAGCTTTGTTGCTAGCACCTGCGACTTGAAGTTGACTGTGTGCGTTCGTCGTTGCAGTGCCATAGTCAACGAGAATGCCCATCTTGTACAATGCTTCCCAGCAGTTTTGCATCACGCTCCCAGACCATACCTTGTGCGAAACCTTGAGATTGGCAAAGATAGTTTGATCGACCACCGACAGAGCGTTGATCGCCGTGGAGGAAACATTGAGTTCCTTCATCATGCCTTCATATTCTTTATAAGCCAAGTTGAAGTTGAGCATCAGCATATCGTATTTTTCCACCCATCGGGCTGCAGCTATAAGAAGTAGCATTTCGAGCGCAGAAACTGACTCGACAGCAGACTGGACTGCACCCCGGCTCTGGAGGGCGAGGTATTGTGAAAAGTTGGCGTCCTTTAAGTAGGGTTCTTCGGGTGAGATTTGCAGCACAGCATAGACCCACTGGTTCGTCAACTCTTTGTAGTTTTTTGTTGTGAGAAAAACCAGATGCAATATGCGCTTAAATTGTGGCATGGTGTATAGATCGCCGATCCGCTGATTCCACTGCACGCCATAGGCCTTGGTCTTCAACAGAGCTATCTCGTCTTCAGCGAGGAGCAAGTTGACGCGAGCATCATTCCAGAATTCTTGAATGGTAGGTGCGCGGTGGAGCAGAACGATGCGCTGACTGAAACGACTGCGGACCCGCTTCTCTAGGTGCTCTCGCGTCGTAATCTTGGTGGACACACCGATCACACAGATAGGCACCAGAGACGTCTGCGCAAGGTCGAATAGATTGTACAACAATGTCTGGCGATTGTTGGCAGTGAAGCGGTCAAACTCGTCGATGATAAACACCACGGCGACGTCGTCGCTGTCGCCATGCTCTCCGAGGAGCGCTAGAATATTCGCAAACGTCTGACTGATAGACCGCTTTTCGAACAGCACGCCTTCCTCCACGCGGCCGAAACGCTTGATGTTATAGTCGAGCTGGCGTGCAATCTCGCGCACCGCGGCAGTGTCGTCGCCATGAACGGCGCCCGAGAGCCGCACGGTGATGTGGCGGCCCGGGTGGTCGCGCAGCACCTGTTCTAGCGCCGTCTCGATGACAGCGGTCTTGCCAGAGGCACGCGCACCCACCACCAACGCCGAGTGGCCCTCGCGGCCGCGCACGGTGTTCTCGAGCATGCTGTGAATTGCATGGTACGCTTCCCTGAGGCTCGAGTCACGCACGGCAAACCGCGCACGGCCCACGAGCCGGCCAAGCACCAGCCGTCGCACCGCTGCCACGTCGTCCGGGAGCGGCTGTTGATCGCTGGCGGACCCCACGAGCGATATGTGCTTCAACCGCGCGATGTTGGACTCACGCACCGGCTTCCGCTTCGCTGCAGACAGCTCCTCGCTATCTGCACCACGCTTTGCTGGCACAACGACGTCGTTGTAGACGATCCCCGCAATGCGCACGGGGCTGCTGTCGGCGGACGCGATGGAGCTGCTGCCAGAGATATCTGGCGACTTGGCGCCCCCGTCACGAGGCGCCGCGTGCCCAGCGCCACCAGCAGCCTTTTGCCCCTCCTCTAGCACGCTTTCCACCTCTCCAGAGGCCGCGACAGGCCCGCTGGCGGCAGCAGCAGCGGCGGATTCCTGAAACTCGCGCTCGTGGCGAAGCCGCTGCACCAAGCGGTCGCGCGATGCCTCCTCGCGCAGCAAGCTCTTAACAGGCGAGAACTCGCCGTCGAACTCGCGCCAGTCCATTTGCGAAGCAATTGAGCAGATGCGGCAGCTGAGCAGATAAGAAGAAAGCTTGCGATGGGGCCGGGTACGGCACTGTGTGCAGAACGGTATCAGCTGCTGACATAAGCAGTTCCCCGGTTTTCGCGAGCCGGATCTCGCCCCCAACCCTCGACCGCAACTGTCCCGGAAACCTCCGCCCTGCCATGTCCGAGAACCTTCCCGACTCCGTTGTGCATCTCTTGCAGAGCACGCGGTTTGTGCACTTGGCCACGTGCCTCGACAACAAGCCGCATGTGTCGCTTATGAACTACACCTACTACGCCGGCGACGGCAAGGCCCAGCTCATCGTCACCACGCCGCGGTGCACCACCAAGTTCAAGAACTTGCGGGCCAACCCCCAGGTGCTGTTGCTCGTGCACGACTGGATCTCTGCCAAGAACGAGACCGGCGAGAAGGCAGAGTCCGGCGGACGCCGAAACTCGCTCTTTGAGTACCTCACCTCTCTTAACCGGACCGAAATCTCCCTGGTATCGGTAATGCTCGACGGAGAGGCCGAAATTGTCGACCGGAACTCGCAGTCCGACCGCCACGACTTCCTCCGGTCGTTGCACTTGAACAACTCGCGCATCGACGTGGCACAAGCCCGGAACTACATCGAGGACGCTGAAGACAACGCCCTTGTGGTGCTCACCATCACCAAGTGCCAGGTCACCGACACAGAGAACAACATTAACAAGTACGAGCAATAGGACATTCTCAGGGAACACTCTCCGTCGTAGCGTCGGTGATCTACTTCCGCCCCGGCATGACTCCACATGCTATGCCCCTGGCGCGTGGGCGCAGGCGGATGGTGGCTTTAGACCCCAGCCCTGCTGGCGCCAATGCGCTTGCCTAAATATGTTTAAACTCCGCGACGCTACCACAGGCGGCGCTTGTGGAGCGTGTGGTTCCGTCTGCGCGACCTGCGTCTACGCGCAGGTCTCTGCGCGGCAAGGGCGCCGCTGTCTTCCCAGCCAAAGTACTGGAATACTACGAAAATCTCGTATAGAATGCATGATTGTAGCTCCATGAGTGTGCGCTTACTACAAGGTTGCAGCCTCGTTGTCCGCAATAGGTGAAACCCCGAGCAAGTGTGATTCCATCAGCTCTCATCCTCACTTAGAGTTAGGCAGCGCTGTTGCAGCCGTCGAAAATGCACGTTACCCAAAATTCCCGTTTTGGACCACCTACCTGGAACCAGAGTCGTACTGCGGCTGCATCTGGAATTCTGGGACCAGATCCATGGAAATCGAATCTGCGGTTGCGGATACCACGCGGGTCGGGAACAGCCACATTACTGAACCGTGTCGCTACCACTAGAGCGCGTTGCGTATGTCATCCAAAATATTCCAGATGCCCCTGGTGCTGCTAAGCCGCATTAGTGCATATTCAGCCATCCGTTGCCGTCCCGCACTTTAACTGTTTCTAGTATCAAAGCTCTTGTAAACACCACGCATACTACCCAAAAATTGCGCACTCGGAGCGGAAAATATTCTGGCTGCAATGTCACCCAATTAGTAGCCGTCACTAAACTTCGGTGCAAAGTAAGGGTAGCATCGCCCCGGAGCACTGCCGCCGTCACTCGGATAATTCAACCCCTCTTCCCTTATGCAGTGAAACTGCAATACAAAACCGTCTGTGAGGAACAAACCTCGTTCGGCGGCAGAGACGCAGTTTCTTGTTCTTTGTTGAACTGCTGTGTCAATGTTCACTGCACCATATAGCACATCGTGCACCGGACTGTAGGATGGACGGTACCAGTTTCGTGTAGAGTATGCAGCCGTACCCTTGTTTCATGCACATCGGCATGCACGATTCGGACCACTGCTGCAAAGTGCGAGGTGCGATGCAAGGAAAAATAAATACGCATTTCCGGATTTTAAAACTCGTCTGATCAAAGCCGCACAGAATTAGGCAAATGACCGGGAACCCCAGAGTGGTACCTAGAGGCTGGCGACGAAGCGAGCTAAGGCGGATGTTTTGTTGCGTACTTGAAAAAAAAAAAGTCAATTATCAGGACGCTTCGACACCCAATCATATTCTAGGTTGGATGCCAGTACTCAGACTACTGGTAGCAGACCACGCGGGACTCACGGGTTTACCAAATTCGGTATGCGTATCTTAGATGCCACACTTTTTCGGCGGCTGCCTCCACAAAAGGAAACACCGCACCTCCATCCTTGCTCCGTGGCTTGGCACGGAAAATTTCATTTTGAGCAACTACCGAAGCGAATATGGTAACCCCGAGCGCCCAATAGCAGCTCATATCTTATGCGCCAAAGTTGAATACCCGATTTAACCACGTGCCAAATGGACAATACTAAAGGAAATTCAGAGTGAGCCCTTTAGAAATGACAAGTAGTGTAACCATAGAAAGCACATTCCATTTTCCCTTAACCATGGAAAAGTTTGCAGCCAACTTTCATCGTTCCCCGGCCACATTAGCGACAATTTCTGTGCGACCCTACCTAGTTCAAGCGCCGTATGTACTTTAAGCGGTTATGCATGCTGCGTAAATGCACTCCTACAGTCACTGTATGACAAGCCCCGGCCCGTGGGGCTCCTGACACCCACAGGGTGCTGCTGGCTGCGTCGCGGTCAAGTGACCTTGCGGGCCTTGCATTCCCAAACCCACACATTATCGTTTCAGAACTGAAATATTCTTAGACTAGCTAGCCCACAGACAACAGGTTCGTACAGTTACAGGACGGCAGAGAAGGTTGTAGCTTGCTCCTATTCGTGACTCCACCAAACTAAATTTCGGTTTGACTGCAACCTGTCTGAGTCAGTCCTGGACTTATTTACCCAAACCGCAGCACTAGGGTGCAGGCGCGTCACATCAAATTACTACGATCGGCCCAACACAGCCGGTACGATAGTATAATTTGCGAGTGATCATTAGACAATATCGTTGCTGTGGAGAAGAAAAGCTTCTTGTGCATCCAAGCATCTGGTTCGCAGCTTGCCTCGCTACAAAGGGCCGGAGCGACAGTCCTGCTTCCACGGAAAAAAACGGGCCAAGCCTCGCCGCCATTTCCTTGTTTGCGTAAATGTGCTTAGATTTTATCTGTATGGAACGCTTCCTTCCATCGTACGTTGGCTTGATCGTTCGTTGATTATTTTTTTTATCCTACATTGGCGGGAAGCTCCTCATGCATATTAGCACAGATCGGCAAAAGCTACATAAGTTACCGATAAGGAGCTAGGTGCACGGCAGTAATCGGGACCAACTGATCGACCCGACCTAAGTCGCAACCACTATCAGCTGGTGACTTGCGAGAGACCAATATCAGCGTGGTACCAATGTAGTGAGTACTGTGCGAAAAGCGCACTGTACGAAGTATTGATCTGGGAAGTGCTTTGGGCGAAGTTACCTCTTCCCCGTCAAAGGAGGGACACGGAAGTGGGTTCCGACATGTGCCGTCTAGCTGTGAGAGACAGATCGGCCCGATGAGTGCTGACTTATTTTCGTGGATCTAGCTATGACAGATGGTTTGCAGCCCTGCATGAGCGGCGCAAGAGACAGTGTGTGTATGTGGAGGTAATTATCACTTGCTGCATCGCGGACATGAGTAAGTTGCATATACGCCGACCTTGCCATCACTGGGTATGCCAATGGAGATCTAAACAAACAGTAGACTGTTGTAGACTAGCCGCCAGACACTACAAGGTAGAACGGTCGCAGTTACGCCAATCAAGAATTCCCGGAGAGCGGAAGGAAATGCTCCGATCAGGCAAAAATTGGGACTCGGACAAAAAACCAGATTTTAGTGGGGATGTACCCTTATATCGGTCAGAAACGAAAAAATATTTGGCACGGCGTAGCGCCCCTCCTTTAGAGCGCGGCATATAACGGCCGAAGGATTTGGAGCCACAAGAGGGTCGGGTTCATGACATAAGCGCAAACCGAAAAACCTTGACTCTGGTGTCTTCGAATATACATGACGCCAGTCCGATCTCTAGCGAGCACCATTGGGGATAAGGACTCTTGACGATTAGAACGTGCTCTGTTTCTCCAGCTGAGGTGACTGTGATGGTTTGTCATTTGGCTGCAGCACAATGCAGCGTGTACAGCATCACGCAGGATAAGTATATAATATACCGGAATGTGAACTCCGCTCCGTCGCGGCTCGGCAGAATCCGAAGACGTTTTTGATCTGTTTGCCATGTAATTAAAGTTTAGGAAACACTGCCGCTTAGTTTCATCTCGCAGCTCAGTACACCTAAACTTAATCCGTTGTTGCAATTGGGATCGGGCCCAGAACAAGATTTCTGTGTCGCTGGAACATACTCACTAAGTCGATTGACTCGGGTGTGACCTCGAGCTGAATTGGTTTTAGAGACGTGTCTAGCCCAGTCACGTTCACATGGCGCCTTCTCACAGCAACAAGCACTTGCAGCAAATACCCCTGAGGTAATTGGTTTGGCACCCGGGCGCTTATCTGCATCAAGCTACTCCGATGTAACCGCTATGCAGCTGCAGGCTCACACTCATCATGCAAGCGCCGATTCTAGTATCTATTCTCTATTTGCTGAGTATTTTTCTTCCGCATGCGACTTGAGTTAGGTTTTTTTTTTTTCGGTTGATTTCTCGTGATGTTTCAGGACCTGATTGTACATCTCTGTCTATTTTTATTTTTGCGCGACGCACCCTTTACGTACATCTTTACGGGGGCAGCGTGGTCCACCAGGTGTATATATAGCCGCGTCTTTTCCCATCTTCATCTCCCCCACCTAAGATTGGACATTATCTTTCCAACAGTATATTCTGCTATATATATATGCATATAGCCATTGCCACCATCTAACCAGGCATCGTTATCTACAGTGCCCTTGCACCTTCAACACTCACACATCATGTACAACGTCTACTACCCAGTGCAACAGTCGTACATGCCCGAGACGCTGTCGTCATTTGCAGGCAGCAACTACCCCTACGCGGAGAAGAAGCAGTTGTCGCTGTTGTATTATCCCTCTGGCATGCATTTCATTGGCCAGCAGCAGGCAATGCAGCCTAGCGATGACGCGAACGTGAGTCAGCAGCTGCAGCCGCAGGCGCAGATGCTGTTTGACGCCTACAACTACCAACTGCAGCTGTACCAGCAGCACTCGATAGCGCAGGAGCCTTCGTTTGCACAGCAGCTTCTCAAGCCTACCTTCCCCACCGCCGGTCCCTACTTGAGTCCCAACAGCGTGCTGGGGTACTCCAGCAACGCCCGCAGCGAGGACCATCTGCCGTTGAGCGGCTATCAGTACCCGCTGCCGCCGGTGTACGGCACCGGTGCCGCCTCTGCCGACAAGAGTGACATATTGACGCGGGAAATGCTCATCGACTACCTGTCTATTGTCAACTACACTGTGCTGCCTAGCTTGCGCAAGAGACGCAGAACGCGCAGCGAACCCAAGTTGGCAACTGCGCATCTGAAGGACCAGGCCACCACTTACCCCTGCCCTACATGTGACAAGGTGTTCTTGAAGCCGTACAACTTGAAGCTGCACATGACTACCCACTCCACCGAGAAGCCGTTCAAGTGCGGCTACTGCGAGCGCACGTTCGCCCGCTCCCACGACAAGAAGCGCCACGAGCTGCTCCATGAAGGCGTGAAGAGTTTCAAATGTGAGGGCTACCTCAAAGACGGCGTGACAAAGTGGGGCTGCGGGAAGCAATTTGCTCGCCTGGATGCCTTACTGCGGCACTTCCGCACAGACACTGGCTTCATCTGCATCAAGCCGTTGATGCAAGAGGCTAAGGAAGATGGCAACGCTGTCGCCAGACAATTGCCTTAAGGCGCCCACATCACGAATACTAATGATCATATGTACAAACATCTATATGGAGAGGACCCTGGTCCCGGTTAATAATAGGCACACACTTAATGCAAAACTGTAGTAGAAAACATTGGGTTCAAGACGTCTAGCTGCACACTTGCGTCCAGAGACTTACGTAAAGCGGCGCGGCATCCTCCGAGAGGTTGCGAACGTCGCGCCGTATGCAGCACGTCTCCGGGGTACGTCTTGCATACGCGTAGACGTCAATTACAAATCCAAGAGCTCCAGACCGCGCCGGCTGACACGAAGCCTTTCGGCGAATTTTTTTTTTTGCAGCCACCTTCGCACGTAGCTTCCCTCCAGAGAATATCAGAAATGCGCCCCATGCGCTCCCACGGCATGTGTAAATAAACTGGAATCCGATCCTGGATCTTACTCGTGCTCCGTGTGCTTCAACCTGTAGCCAGCCTGCCAACCAGCGTAGTCTACCGGTGCCACTGGTGGCCAGATCGACGGCAAACACCCGCCTTGGATTTTGCGATCTCGGGCTATAACGACCCCGCCGCCCAGTGCTGAGTTGCAGATTAGACCGCATACAGGATACCATAGTTGAAGTCTAAAAAAATGTGCTCAGATTCGCCGGCTCGAAGGCTTCAGGGACGAAAACACGGCGACCAGAAATTAAGGACTTGGCAAAGATGCGGCGGCTGCGCTGTATTTCGAGAATCTTGCTGCGATAGAACTACAGGAGGCCGACAAGCGCGTGGCGCAAGCCTTCTCGGCCGTAGCCGAAGAAAGTATCTCCGGGAGTTGATGGCGATACAGGATCGAAACTTTGGCGGAGATACACTATGCAAGGTATAGCGGCTATATGTATAGGCACTTATTGGTGCATGTATTCACGCACGGCTAAACGTCGTGGACAGATTATCTGTTTTTGGAAGGCACACATTGTGTCCGTTTTAGAACGTGGGATGCGGATAATCCAGGAGCACGCAGAGGGTCGCTTGGGATGCGGCATGGACAAGTTGCTGATTATGCAGTCCACGGAACATAATCATGCGTGTAAGCTAGCACCCTTAGCGTGGTGACTGGGAAGCAGAAGCAATCAAACACAGGAGCGATGTGCGAGGCCCCAGCAGTGCTCAGTGCCATCGGGAGCAAGTGGGATTGCGATACTCCACACGGCGCTGATTGCGTATCAGCTTTCTTCGCGGGTGGGCTTGCAGCGCAATTGCCGTTCCCGTGCGGCTTGTTGCACCCCCACCTTTTGCGCTCGCCGTAAGTGTTGCAGCTGCAGCGCCAGTTAAATTGTTCCATGACACATGACTATAATGCACGTCTGCCGCTATAGGGGCGCAGGTGGGGTGGCTTGGCCATGTACTTGCATATTGATGCAGATTTGACACGAGGCTTCAGCTCAGCAACATATACGCTACGGTTACTGCCGTTGAGGGCCTTGAGCCCAGCTACGACTCTGAATGCGTCTACGAGTGGTTCCATGCGAGGGAATGGCGATCGTGATGGCTGCATGCGCCGGGCTAGAGGCTACAAGCAAATGGAGGATGATGAGAGCGAGGTGATTTGCGCTAAACGAGTAGGAGGGGCGCATGCGTCACGAGGATGGAATCCCGCACTGCAGATGGCAGACTGCGGTTTGATATGGATCTCAATTTGGCGTATTCTCCGCAACCATGTGCTGCGCCCTCCACACAGCCGTGCGCCGATCGGGTGACGTTGGTTGTGCGCACCTAGTAGTGGGAGGCTCAAAATAACGCTGCTCTAGGCGTTGGCTCGATTAGCAATGTAGCGTGTGCCCCCGGCCACGGTGTGTCAAGTGAATAACGTGGCTGCACCAGGGGACTGGTTAGCAGTCAGCACTTGGTCTGGGCAAGCTCCTAAACTCTAGGATCATTATCGCCACATACCTCATGCGCTCAATTGCGCTCCCCAACTGAAGCTTCCCAACGGAAACCCATAATCAGCGGTCGGCGCCAGTAATCAGACCACTGCGGCCAAGCGCTAACCTCGCCGGTGGCCGGTTATTGCTCGCCTGGCCGCCGGCTACATTGCTATGTGCCGGCTCCGGCGGCGCGCTCCCGCGCTGGCCCCGGGGCCTAACACCGAGTCACGTGCCCACCCCGGATACGTTTTGTGGGGTAGTCATCCTCTTCTTTCTCCATGCCGCCAGTGTCTATTGCCCAGAACCCCGTGGGGACGTTCGATCTCGAGCAGGAGATACCCCAACTCCCCGTGCCGCTGCTTGTGGCCACGGCCAAGCAGATCCTCGCCGCGCTCCGGCCCATGGTGGGCAGCGACGAGTACGCCGATGTGCTAGACGAGCTGCTGGAGTTTGTGCTGCACGAACTCATCCAGCTCATCCAGCGGCACCTCGAGGCGGCGCTGCGGCGCATGTGCTACCTCAATGCCGTCAATGGCGAGACGTACCCCGGCATCTACGGGGAGTTGCGGGGCGACGTGCTCCCGCGCAACCCGTTTCTCGTGCTCCAGGAGGACCCCTACTCCAAGACGATCAACCCGCCGAATCAGCTGCAGCGGGCGGCGCTGCTCATCAACTCACTGCTCAAGTTCATCATCCTGGTGCGCAACCAGACGCTCAAGCCCGACACCACGCCCAAGAACGGGCGCCCGTTGACGATGAAGTGCTACCGCAACCTCTTTGGCACCACGCGTGTGCCCGACGACGATGACGCTGCGCACAACGTAACCATCCGCAAGTACCGCGAGTTCAACGATCTGCGGCACATTGTCGTCGTGTGCAACAACCAGTTCTACACCCTCGAGGTGCTCTCCGAGTGCACCGACCCCGACGCTGCGTGCAAGCACGACATCTGGTTCAATAACCACGAGCTCTCGCTTGTGCTCCAGGAGATAGTTGACTTGGCGTCCGCCGTCGACCAGGTCGACGCCATTGGCAACTCGCTCGGCGCGCTCACCACCCAGCTGTACCACAACTGGAAGGCTGCCCGCCTCATCTTGGAGGAGTCCAACGCCAGTAGCCTCCGCCTCATTGACGATGCGCTCTTTGTTGTCGTGCTCGATACCATCAACGCCCCAGAGACCGACCAGGAGAAAACCCGCATCATTTCCCACGGCTCCCTGCGCTTGCTCTCCGGCACCAACATCCAGGTGGGCTCGTGCACGTGGCGCTGGTACGACAAGTTGCAATTGATTGTCACCAAGAACTCTGTCGCCGGCTGCGTGTGGGAGCTGACGTCTATGGACTCCACCGCCATCTTGCGCTACCTCTCCGACGTGTACACCGACCTGATTCTCAAGCTCGCCAAGGACATCAACGGGCTGGAGTACACACTCTTTGACAAAAACATCAAGTTTGTTTCGCTCAGTGACCATCCTCACAAGCCCCAGGCGACTTTGATGCGCTTTAACCTCACCCCTGACTTGCAGAACTTGATCCACTTGCTGGAGACTCGCTTGGCCGACATCATCCACCAGCACGAGTACAAAACATTGTCCATCAAGCTCAACTCCCACATTATCGAAAAGCTTGACCTCTCGGTGGACTCTGTGCTCCAAATTGCGTTCCAGATTTGCAACTACACCCTCTATGGCAAGATCGCCAATACTTTGGAGCCCATCACCACGAGGAAGTTCCGCGACTCGCGCACAGAGTTGATCGCTGTGCAAAATGACAACATCAGCCGCCTCGTGAAGATGTTCATCACCAACACCAAGTACAATGAGAAGTGGGAGCTTTTCAGAAAATGCTGCGAGGACCATACTAAGCTGTACCGGGACGCCATGTTGGGCAAGGGATTCGAGCGCCACTTGAGCACCATCATCAAGGTGCTCAAAAGCCCCAAGGCGCTCGCATGCTTGAACGAAGTCAACAAGGACGAGCCAATCCCGCAAATCCCCGACCTCTCTACCATTGAAGACCTCTCGATTCCCTTCTTGTTCAATCCGGCTATTGACAAGCTTGTGGCCCCCGAGATGCTCATCTCCAACTGTGGCAACCCGGCGTTGCACCTCTTTGGCATCCCTCCGGCGGTGGACCAAGGCTTCGGTATTGGCTACATCATCCACCGGGACAAGGTGATCATCACTGTGTGCTCCAAGTTCCGCCAAACCGACCGCTTCTTGGACACCTTCAAACACGTGATTAGCGACTTGAAGACGTACTTCCGCTCCAAGTCGGATTACTTGATTGACGTGACGGACTCTGACGCGAGGAAAATGGAGTTGCGCAAGTTACGCATTGAACGCGAGCTCAAGAACGTGGACCTCTCGCAGCCGCTGACGCGGCACCCAATCCAGTTGGCAACGGACCCAGACAAGGAGTCCATTCCTCTCGAAAGCGTGCTGCTTGGCCGTAAGGAAGACAGCTCCGGGGGCGGGAGCCGCGACCTGCGGTCGGACTCGCTCAGCGACGACTTCAACATGAACGGTGGCTACGGCTACTTTGACTTTGGCCAGTTGGATTTGCGCGACGACCAGTTGAGCCGCAACGAGTCATACCTCAGCCACAACCACTCCAGCTTGACGTCACGGTCACACTCCTTCACCAACCTCCGCATGAGCTCACCGCCAACCATCGCCGTGCCCGGCAACGACATCAAGCAGAAGCTCTCGTTGTCGGAGCGCATTCGCGACCGGATGCTGCACAGCGAAGACAACCTCTCCGAGACCGAGTTTAGCTCGGAGCCGGCTGCAAAGCCCAAGAGCCAGGTTGGCCGCGAGCTCGATATGTCACAGGTGAGATAATCATGCCCCGGCGCTGAGTGCCGAGTCGACTGGCACCGTGCCCGGCTCGACCATGTGCAGGCTCATCGCGCGAGCATCACCGCATTTGTAATTACCCCGGATTCTTCTTTTCGCCGTAGACATGCGCCTTCCTTCTTCCGGCGTGAGCCGACTTTCGAAGCTGCTCATACAAGTCTCGGGTGCGGACGCGACCACCTTTTTGAACGGGTTGGTCACCACGCGGCTTGTGCCTAACATCGTGAAGAAGAAGCAGCACACCATCAGCGCCCACGAGCTGAAGCACAGCGGCCTCGCGGACGTGGTAGATGTCCACAAGAACTGGGGCTTGATGCACGAGGACATCTACGACCCGGAGCAGAACATCTTGGTGCGGCGCGACGGCCAGTACGTGATGTTCTTGAACCTGAAGGGCCGGGTCTTTAACGACGCCTTTCTCTACGCCCTGCCGTTCCACAACCACGATGGCCAATTTGCCAGCAGCATGGAGGGGCCCAGCTACATCATAGAGGTCGACCCGCGGTACCTGAAGCAGTTGTCGTTGACGCTCAGGATGATGAAGTTGAGCGCCAAGGTGACGATCACACCGCGAGACGATCTCCAGTCCTACTACCTCTACAGCGACAGTGAATCCTTCGAGGAGTGGCTGGACGCCGTGCAGACAAAGTACTTCAACACATATACGCCCGTGGATGCCCTAAACAACGCTAATCTGTTCGTGAAGAACGAGGTGTTGTACCGCGGCAACGCCGCCAGCGCGCTCTGCGGGTTCGCCTTTGACAACCGCATTCCCAACTTTGGTGTCAAGGTGCTATCCTCGGAGCCCGTGGGCCCGGAAGTTTTGTCTGACACGTTCATCGAGGCGTTTGGCGAGGTGCGCGCCGTGGACGAGACCACTGTCGTCCGGCGGAGGTTCGAAAACGGCCTTTTTGAGACCGCCGACAGCCGCAGCCCCACTGCTCTTCTCCCGTTCGAGATCAACATTGACTACACAAATGGCATCTCGCTCGATAAGGGTTGTTATGTGGGTCAGGAGTTGACGATCCGGACCTACAACGGCGGCATCATCCGCAAGCGCGTGGTGCCCGTGCAATTTTTCCCCTGGTCGGAAGGCCCAGCACAGACAGAGTACCCCGAGCTCGATGCCGACAGCGTGGTGGCAGCGGTGATGAAGAAGGTGGACGCAGACGCCTTGCCCAAACTCGCTGTGGGGCCCGCCAAGGCCGAGCCCGCCGCGGAGAAAACGGCGTCTGCGTCTCCGTTTGGCGCCAGCAGCAAGCCATTGCGGCAGCGGAGCACGTCTAAGGGCAAGATCCTTGCCGTGCAAGACAACCTCGGGTTCATGTTGGCGAGCTTGGGCGACCTCGAGAAGGAGCGGACATACAAGACCGAGGTGCCCACCGACAATGGCCCCGTCACAGTAGGGGTCCAGGCCTTCCTTCCCGACTGGTGGCCCTAGTGAACTACAAAAGGCATTAATTAACGTTTATTCTATCTATTACCCAACCCAAATACCTCATGATCATTATATACATCTGTTGTCTATGGAGCTATGCTCAGCTCCTTGAGACTGTGGGAGAGCCAATGGCGGTAGTAGTTCTTGATTGACTGGTCGTTGAACGCTGACACCTCAGTCTCCGGCTGGGGTTCGTAGAATGGGTCTTGGTATGCAGAAAGACTCGTCAGAGAAGACAGGTTGGAATATGAATAGTGCGGCGCGGAGAAAACATAGTTGGGCTCGTCCTCATAGCCATCGAAGTGGTCTTCTGTCTTGGGGTAATAGCTTCCGTACAAAAGCTGCGCTTCGGCCGCAGCGGCCGCCGTCAATTGGGACGAGAGTTCAAGCGCCTTGCACTCGTCAGAGCAATACAAGGACCCTTCCTGGCACTCACGGCCGTGGGCAGCGCAGTAGTCTTGAAACATTGTGTTGGTGCTCTGGGGTGAAACGTGAAAAATTCGTCAGCCTTGCGGAACCCTGCACTATTTATGTGGTGGTCCGAATCGGTGACGGTGGGTGCAAATTTAAATCGGTGCTTGACAGCTAACGATATGCGAGTCGGAAATGCTCGGAGGGGAAGAAATCCGAGGGTATATATTTTCTGGTGACTGGCGGCGGTGGGGCTGGCAGTGCGGTGAACTCGATACTGGGGTCGAAGTTTGCAAACAACACGAATATATATACTTGTGCGCCTGTCTGCGAGTATGACTCTGTGCCACAATGTGGCTCACCGCAGCTTATATGGCGGCGAAAAACTTCGCGCGCGTGATCTGATTTCTAAGGCAATTACGAAGCAAAGTGTGGAGGCTGCCCCGAACCCACTGTGGTGCCCCGTGTTTGTGTGGGGAACACAGCGGTGGAGTTGCTGCTGCATCCACACTGTGGACTGCGGTGCTGGCGGGGAGGGCCGCCGTTGTGGCACCCTCACCACCGTGGTTGTGGAGTCATCATGACTCCCAGTGACTCACTAGTCATGACGTGCATACAATCTGACTCACCAACAAACCGCCTCGACTCGGGTCACGTGCGATGCCGGCGCTCCGATGGCGCATATTGTTGCCCGCGCGCGGCTATTGCCAGCCGCACTCCGCGGTGGCCGGTGTGTGGGTCCCTATAGTGGGTACACCGTTCCTACATCTAGAAGAGGGCGTGTGGCGTAGTTGGTAGCGCGTCTCCCTTGCAAGGAGAAGGTCACCGGTTCGATTCCGGTCTCGTCCACTTTTTGCACCCAGCACCTCTACCACCCCAACGGTTCCGTATCAGCCACACGTTGCAGCGGGCCCCCTACTAAGGTTTTCTTTTTTTGTATAGTACATCTATTTACACATCACAGCGTCTGCTTAAGCCGTTCTATCTCCAGTAGCAAGTCCACAATGTAGCGTGAGGCCAACTCCACGGTGGTGGCCTTGGACGGGATGGATATCTCGTCGTGGTACTTTTTGGGTATGAGCCCAGTCAACTCGTGAATGGCTTGGTTCATGCGGTTGCGCCGGCCTTGCTCCGCGATTTTATGCGACGCCTTTTTCTCGTCGCCCTTCTCTCGCGGCCGCGACCCCAGCCGCTGGGCGCCAAGCACAGGCGAAGTCTCTGCCGACGACGACACTCTTCTGTAGCTCAAGGACGACAACAGCTCCGCCAGCTGCAGGTGCTCCTTATGCTCCTGCTGCTGCTGCTCGGCCAAGCGGCCCATGGTGAAGCCCATGAGCGGCGGCTGCTGTTGTTGCTGTTGTTGCTGTTGTTGTTGTTGCTGCTGTTGCTGCGGCGGTTGTGGTTGCGCCTGCGGCGGCGGAGGCTGGAAATTAGGGGGAAGGTGCGGCTGGTACACTTCGTTGACTTTTTCACTGCTGATCTTGCGCGATGTAGCCGGCGGGAGCATTCCGGACGGGCTACTGCCGCCGCTCGGCGTAACTGACGAGTCGGGAAGCTTCTCGAACGCGGGCAGCTTGTGGGCCATGGAGCGCGAGCCCTTGAACTGCGGCAGCTGCTTGATCCGCGTGGCGGTGGCCGCGAGCGTGGGGGTTCCGTGAGGTGTTCTGCGCTTGGACGACTGCAGCTGCAACTCGTCGGACGGACCAAACATGGACGATGATGAGCGGCGGCGGCCCCTCAAGCTCACAGAAGAAGGCTGTGCGTTGAGCGCCGGCGATGTTAACGGCTCGAACGCGGCCGTGATGGGGGCCGGCTTAGCGCCGTTGATCTGCGACGACGAGGGCGTCACCGCCGGCGACACCAACGGCGTGAACACTGCGTCGGGGCGCACGTGCTTGGCAGTCTGCGCGGGCGTGGTGCTGGTGCCCGCCTGCTGGTTATGCTTGTGGTAGTAGTGCTGGCTGTTGTAGGACTTGTCGTTCTGCCCGGGGAGCACCGGCAGGGCAACCATTTTCGCCGAGTGGTTCTCCGCCAACGCTATGGAGCCGCGGTTCGGCAATATGCTGGGGGTGTCGTGGAGCAGCAGGGCCGACGGCGGGTAGGCGGCGCTGGGCGCCAGCAGCGTGCTGGGGTCAAACTCGAGGTCCTCGGGGAGCATGAAGTTGAGCCCGTCGAGCCGAAACTGCTGGAACTTGTCCTTGTCGGCATCGTGCAGCGATTCGGCCTGCGCCTGCCGCTCGTCGTACAAGTTGTTCTCGATGTGGTGAAGAAGGTACTGCTCATGCTCCAGGTAGGCTGGCGGCTCCTTCTGCGACGGCGTGGCCGCCTGTGACAGCCCGAGCGCCGTGTCGACAGGCGTCTGGCCCGTGTAGTTACGCAGGAGGTGCTCGTTGAGATCGTAGTACGGGCTTTCCGTCTTGAGCCCGTTGGGAGAGAAGTTCCATTCCGATTCCATTCTGGCTGGATTCAGTCAGAGAAAAAATGGCTCGGCAGCCGAGTTAAGGTCTCAATGGGGCCAGGCAACCAGCGTGCGGCCTCGGGGGCAGCCTCGGTGCGCGGCGACGGCTGTGAAACGGGTAGGGACGCTGAGCTGTGCGCAGCGTGGGGGAGCGCAGGTGGGGCGGCGTGGGGGACACAGGTGGTGCTGTGTCAGGAAAGGCACCAGGAAAAAGAGAGGAGGAATGCCTTTGACGTAAAACGACGCGCGTGCAGATGGCGATGGAATCGGCGACGGATACGGTGCTAATAGATATCACAGCCTGCAGACACCTGGGTGTAACATGCAGGTACCACCTGGACCCTCTCTTATCGCCACGCGGCGTGGGGGAGTTCCCCCACTGACGGCTCCCCCATGTCTGCAGCGAGTCCCCCACGCTCACTAGCAGCTGGGCCCTTTATCGCGGGCCACACCGCCGGCACTTTGCTGCGGTCTCGGCAGTGTCTTCTGAGCAACTGCTCGTGTGAGTGGGTCCCACGTGGGGCACAATATCATCTGTATACCTGACTCCTGCAGGGATCACCGCGTAGCCTGGCGCCGCTGAAGATGGGGCTGGAGGCCAACGGCCACTATGTCGGACAGGCGTCGTATTTGGGCCTCTGCCTGTAGCAGCTTACGTACGCAGGTAAAAGCGTCACCTCCGATTACCATGTCTATTTACACTATGCCTCAGCCAACGGTCCCGTCTCGAGTACCGCGGTGCGCTCCGCCGGCGTTTTGATGACGGTGTTGCTCACCATCTTGGCCTTGTTGATGGGCTCGCCCTTGACGATCTTCTCCATCTCCTCGCGCGTGAGCGTCTCGTACTCGAGCAAGCCCTCGGCAAGGCGCCGCAACTCGACGTGGCGGTCGTGCAAGAGGGTGCGGGTTCTGCTTTCGCTCAGAAGCAAAAAGTCTCTCACCTCCTGGTCCGCCAACTCTTTGATCTTGGGCGACCACGATTCCCACTCGTCGCTCAACTTGATGGGGCCAATGGTGTCACTCATACCGTAGGATGTAACCATCGCCCGTGCGACGCTGGTGGCGTTGCTCAAGTCCGACGAGCAGCCGCTGGTGACGTTTTCTTTTCCGTGGATCATTTCCTCTGCCACCTTGCCGCCCATGCACACATCCAAGCGCGCAAAGCACTCAGTCTTGGTCATATCGACCTTGTCCATCTCCGGCAACTGAAAGGTAATACCCAAGGCACGGCCACGGGGCAAAATTGTAGCCTTGTACAACGGCGTGGCGCCCTTCGAGTACATGGCCATAATGGCGTGGCCGGCCTCGTGGTAGGCTGTGTTCTTGCGGGCCTCCTCAGTAATGACCATCTTTTTCTTGGCGGCGCCCATCAAAATCTTGTCCTTGGCCCACTCGAAATGCTGCATGTCCACCGCGGGCGCCGACAACTGCGACGCGTGCACGGCAGCCTGGTTCACCAAGTTCATCAACTCCGCACCAGAGAGACCGGGGGTACCGCGAGCAATGATCGACGGGTCGACGTCGTCGCTGATCTCCACGTTTTTCATGTGGTGTTTGAGAATGTCAACGCGGCCACGAACATCGGGCAAGTCAACGTGCACCTCCTTGTCGAATCTGCCCGGACGGGTCAATGCCTTGTCCAACGACTCAGGGAAATTGGTAGCGCCAATGATAATGATGCCTGTGGTCTGGGAGAAACCATCCAACTCCACAAGCAACTGGTTCAATGTCTGCTTGGCGTAAGCCTGGTCCTTGGGGTTTCTCTTGCCTCCAATAGCGTCCAACTCGTCAATGAAGATGATGGCAGGAGACTTGTCCCGAGCCTGGGAGAACAACTCGCGGATGCGCTTGGCACCCACGCCCACATACAACTCGTCAAATTCCGACCCCGACATGAAGAAGAATGGCACCCCCGCCTCACCGGCGGTGGCCCGCGCCAACAAGGTCTTACCCGTGCCTGGCGGTCCCGTCAACAACACGCCCTTGGGCAACTTGCCGCCCAAGCCCGTGAACTTGCTGGGGTCTTTCAAAAACTCCACAATTTCCTCGAGCTCCGCACGTGCCTCGTCGCAGCCACACACATCGGTGAAGCGCACCGTCAGCTTCGACACGTCGATGGACTTGTCGCTCACGTCCGCCTCCTTGAAGATGGTGGGGCCCTTCTCGGCCACGTAGTTGAACGCAAACGTGGCGCCGTAGGTCAAGAGCGCCACAGGTATGAGCCACTTGAGCCACTTCAGCACAATGGTCAACACCAGTTCCAGTACCACCACATGGATGGGCTCATACCGCAGCCCAAACGTGCTGGGCAACCCCGTGGCGGCGCCCGCCGGAGCCGCCACCGCACCGGCCACCTGCTCCGCCTTGTCCTTCTTGCCCATCTTGTGCAACGCGTCGAGGTAGATCTGCGTGCACTCGCTGTTGGACGCAATCCCCAGCGTCTCGTACCGCTGCACAACAATGTGCGGGTAGTTGTGCGCCATTAACGTCTTGTAGAACCCTGCCTGGAGCAGCGCGTTGCCCACGTCGCTGTTGGCGAGCTGCTCCTGGGTCTGAAGCATGTTGATGGTGGCTTTCGACACGCTGCGCACCGCGGCGAATACCGGGCCGCGCGCTGCGGGCCACCGTGCCGCCACCATCCGCGCCGTTGTCGGCGCCCGGGGCGTCCACGCCACGCTCATCGCGCGCCACGCCGAGCGCTGTAATCCCGCCCTAAACATCTTGTTCGCTTTGCACTCGTCTCCGCGTGCGGTCTGCCAGCAAAAGCGCGATGAAAAGCACGCTCAGCGACCACCGGCGAGTTGGTGAGCCGTGATCACCGCAGCCGAGCGTTTTCTACGGTAGTGCCGCGCACATCACGTGACCGGCACTTCCCGAGCCCGGCGTGGCTACGGTTGGGTCGTTCGTGTCTCATTAAAATCCCCGGATCTCCAAGTCGTTATGCGTGTCGTTACTCTCGATGGTCAAGCCGTGCTCGTTGGCTAGCTGTAGCAAGCAGATGAAGCAGAAGGACGTGGACAAGTCCTTGCGTTCCTCGGCGCCGTACATCTGGCTGATGGACGCCACCACGCGGCCAAACGTCGTGGCCGGCGCAGCGGCTTCGTCTCCAGCACTGTCACTGGGCGACGCCGGCACCTCCACCTTCTTGAGCGAGCGCCATAGGTTGTCCTTGAGGAGCTTCACATCCACCCGCTTGGCAATGCGCGAGAAGTTGACGTACTCCGGTCGTATCTTGCGGCCGCCAGTAATGAGCTGAGTCTCGCCCACATTGTCCTTATCCTCGGCCTTGATGCCGCTCTCGCCAAGCATGTCGTTGAAGTCGATGCCGCCAAAGTCGTCTTCCGGCGCGCCGCCGTCGTCAAAAGCGTCCGGCGGGGGCTGCAGATCGTCCTTGGTCTGGTACTGGTTAGCAAAGTAGTTCTCGTCTGTGAATGTCGTCTCTTGTTTGCTGCCGACGGCCTGTCGCGTTCTGAACTGCTTCATGGGATTCAGCGGCTTCAAGAAGAGGTTCGTGAGCCGCCCCGAGTTGTACTGGATGTCCTCCGGTAGTAAGTAGCGGTTGTGGTGCAACTTGTCGGCAGGGTCAGGCTTCCGCACCGTTGCGAGCACGTTTTTGGGCATTTCAAATAGGTGCTCCTCCGCCTCATCTTCCTCGTCCTCGTCCTCGAGCAAGAAGAAGTCCACCGTAGTCGCCTCTTTTTTCTTGCGCTGGGCTTCGAGGGACGCCACAGCCTTGGCGGGTGCATCCTTTGGCTCGTCTAGCTTCTTCAGCAGCTTGTACGCCGCCACCTTCCAGTGTTCGGGCCCGCGCCAGTTGGTCTTCATCGTGGCGTCAAAGTAGGCCATCAAGTCGGTATCAAGCACCTTGACATCGGTTGCGTCCTGTTTGGCGGCAGGGCCATCGCCAAACAACTGCGACACCGCAGAGCGGTTGGCGCTGCGTGGGGTGGTGGCGCCGGTGCTATCCTCAGGCACGTCGTCTCCAAAGTCGGCGTCAAACCCAAACGCGGCATTGTCGTCATCATCGGCATCGAAGTTGGCCGCCAGCGTGGGCTCCTCCGTGCCGTAGCGCTCATTGACACCGCTCAATACAGCCTTGGCCTGGTTGATGTCGTCGAGCACGGTCTTGAGCTCGCCCAAAGAAGGGCATATGGTGGCGCTGGAGAGCCCGTCTCCCAAGAGGGATTCGCCAAGGCGGTCCACCGCGCCCGCGAGGGAGTCGCTCACGCGCGCGGCGGGGTCGGAGACGGCGGTGTCCGCGTCATCAGTGGGGGTAGCGGAGGTGGCATCAAACACCACGCGGCCAGCGCCGTCGATGCTCAACGTGTTGAGAAGAAGACTCTTGGCGCCGCCCTCGTCAAACTCCGCGAGGGCCTTCTTGAAGAGCGGGTCGATGGACAACTCCTGCTCGAGCTTCTTGATGCGGATGGTGTCGAAGGGCACAAGCGTCAGCTCCAAAATGCGGTTGATCTTGCGCTTTTTCTGGCGGTCCTCGGCCTCGGCGCTGCTGGTGTCAGCGTCGTCGTCGCCCTCCTCGCCGGCGGCCTCGGCCTCGTCCATGGCCTTCTTGTTGGCGAGCCCGCTAAGCAACTTGCCCGTCTCCGACGCCACCGACTCCACGCGCAGCGAGTATATCTTCACGCAGCCATCGAGCGTGGCGGAGGCGCGCTGGAAGTTGATGTTGTCGCCGTCCTTGATGACATTGAGGTCGTGGAAGTAGTCGATCAAGGCAAACTGCCACAGGTTCTTGGACGTGATCTTGTTGTCCGTCGAAAGCTTGATCCACTCCTCAAAGTTCAGCATGATGGTGTGCCGGTTCTCGGCAAAGTGGATGGCGTTCTCCTCGAGCAGCACCTCCTCCTCCTGGCGCCCCACAAAGAGGTCGCCGCGGCTGGCCACCCGCGCCGACGCCACGCGCGAGCCTCCGCGGCCCGACACCGCACGGCCCAGAAGGACACGCCCACGGTGCGAGAGGTCGCTGATGCCCGACGGCGCGCGCTTTTTGGGGAGCACTTGCGACAGCATGAGGAACAAGACCAGAATCGCGGTGTTTGTTTATGTGGAACCGGTCGGTGCACGACGTGCGTCCTGGGCTTTTTCGCGGTGCGTGGGTCGGGCGCGCGGCCAGCGCGGGTCGGGCGTGGGGCTGGCGCGGGTCGGCGCGGACGAGCCTGCTTTTATGCTGGCCGCGGCTGCTTTTTTACACTAGTACTTTTGTAGTGAATGGCCAAGCCAAAACGCTTGTAGCTACGCTCGGCCAGTGCTTCGATATGCTATGCTATAGTAGAGGCTAGTGCCGGCCGCGGCCTCCCCGGCCCCCACGGCCTCCGCGCCCGCCACGTCCCCCGCGACCGCCACGGCCCCCACGCCCGCCACGGCCCCCACGCCCGCTGTCATTGATGCGCGCAATCTCGGCCTCAGATATCACGAGACCGTTGCGTGTGGAGCGGCCGACCGCATTCACCTTCAACCCGCGGTCGCGCACTCGCTTTTCGACCTTCTTGCCTGTGCCCAAGCGGGTCGACGCCGCAGTAGAACCCTTGCCGGCACTCAAGTCGCGGACTTCGCCCTTGCGCACCGCCGAGAGCACGATGCCGGCGCTGCGGGCCTCCTCCTCGTAGCGCAGGATGCGCTTGTCCCGCGCAGAGATCATGCCGCGGCGCATCGACATGGGCATGCTCTCTAGGCGCTTGGGCGCCCCGGCCGTGCTCAGATTAACAGCCGCAGCCCGGCGCATGCGCATGTCGAGCGCCCGCCGCCGCGCCTTTCCCGTGGGGTCCTCATAGTCGATGGTCTGCAACGTCAAGTCCGCGCCGGAGTGCTCGATGCTGCTGGCCAAGATGTGCAGCTCCTGCAACAACCGTTGGAGCTTGAGATCGTTTTCGAGGTTGTCGGCATCCTCTGTCGCTGCCGCACGCTGCTGCTTGGCCGTGAGCTTCTGGCGCTCCTGCTCACGGCGCTCTATCTCGGCCAAGGTAGGAGCACGGCCGGCTTGGAGAAGCTTGCGGTCCTGGCGCAGCACAATCGGCTCCGAGACATCGCCGCCAATCTTCACCACTCGCGGTGCCGAGGCCACCTCAGTGTCGCTGAAACCAGCAAAGTCGTCGCTATCGCTGGCCAGGACGTCGCTGGCGCTGTCGTCGTCGCTGCTGGCGCTGGCACTTGCCCCGTCGCTGGCGCTGGCACTGCTCTCGCCGGCGCTCGCAGCCTCCCTCGTCATGTCCTCATACCCCATATCTTCAAGACTGCCGAACTGTGCCTCAAAGGCGCGCCTCTGCGCCTCCATGGCGCGCTTGTCGTCGTCGTCGGCCATGGCGTTATTCTCTGCGCTGCCCCACTATGCCCCGCGATGAGCTGGTGTCTGGATATTTTTCATGAGCGCAGCTGCCGATAAGACGCAGCCTTCTTTATGCATGCCATGACTCGGTTTCGCGGATGCATTGACATACACGCCGGGCAGGTGAAGCAGATTGTTGGCGGCACACTTGCGGAGGACGACACTGCCGCCTCCACGTCCACGCAGGAGAACTACGTGCTGGCGCACGGCGCCGGCTACTACGCCCAGCTCTACCGCCAGCACCAGGTCCAGGGCTGCCATGTGATCAAGCTAGGCACAAATCCCGCCAACGACGCTGCTGCGCGCGAAGCGTGCGCTGCGTGGCCGGATGCGCTCCAAGTTGGCGGCGGCATCACCGCTGACAATGCGTTGACGTGGCTCGAGCAGCACCGGGCGCTGCAGGTCATTGTGACGAGCTGGCTTTTCACCGACCGGGAGTTTGACTGGGACAAGCTTGAGCAGATATCGCTGCTCGTGGGCAAGAAGCGCTTGGTGGTGGACCTCTCGTGCCGCGAGCGCACCGTCGCCGACGGCACGGAGTGGGTGGTGGCCATGAACAAGTGGCAGACGTTGACCACCAGCGTGTTGGGCCCCGAGTTCCTTGCCCGGGTGGCGCTGTTCTGCGACGAGTTTTTGATCCACGCGGCGGACGTGGAGGGGTTGTGCAACGGCATCGATACGGCGCTCGTGGAGAAGTTGGGCGAGTGGTGCCCTGCAGGGTTGGAGGGCAAGATTGTGTACGCTGGCGGGGCGCGGCTGGTGGAGGACCTTGAGACGGTGCGCCGGTTGAGCGGCGGCAAGGTGGACTTGACGTACGGGTCGGCGCTCGACATCTTTGGCGGCAAGTTGGTGACGTTTGACGAGGTGGTGGCGTGGAACCAGCAGCAGGCGGCTTAGTCGGGCAGCCGTGCCATATAGGTACAATGCTACAAGAACAGTGCGCACTAGGGTACATTGAATAGGCTGCGAGCGCACGCGTAGGCGGCGGAGCGGCGGAGGCGGTGCTATAGTACAATTTACCAGCCCGTGCCGTAGCCCAGGGCGGCGCCCGCAGGAGAGGCGCCGCCCGGGGAGCGGCCGTAGGTGGTGAAGCCGCCAGAGGCAGCGGCCGAGGCCTCGATGGAGTCCTTGTTCAACTCGACGGAAATGCCCGCGAGCTTCAACTGCAAGGTCTCGATGGCCCTGAGCACCACGTCGTTCGGGGGCAAGCAGCCCACGGTCTCGACGTCGACGTAGAAGTTGCTGGCGGTGGCGCGGTAGTCGAACGGGGCGTCGGCGTCGGGGGGCTCCTCCCACTCGCAGTTCGCGCTCTTGGGCCACTCGGCCTCGGCGTCCACCTCGTACCAGTAGTCGGTGTGCTTCAACTTGTTCCACGGGTCGTACTCGAACCCCACGGCCGCGCACGGCAGCCACTTGGCGTGCTCCTTGGCGATGCCCTTCTTGGCGACGCAGGTGATGCGCAACTCCTGGTGCTTGCGCAACTTGCAAATGAGCGGGCCGCGCCGCGCAGCGTCGCGGATCACGGGGTCGCCGAGCTTCAGCCCGTTGTGGAACTTGGCCAAGTCCTGCGCGTACACGTTCATCGTGGAGTCCAGGTCGCACCGCGCGGTGAGCTCGAGCTTCACCAGGCAGTTGGGGCAGTACTGGTCGCACGTGCAGTCCCGCAGGTACAGAAGCTGCTCGATGCCCTCGCTGTTGAGCGGAATGAGCCCGAGTCGGTGCGAGAGAAACTCGTCCGCCAACACCAGCGTGTTGACCTCGATCTCCACGAGGTCGATGGCGAGCGTCGGCACCTCCGCCAACATCGTGCGCCGCACCGAGTTGGCCATCGCGAGGTCCACGTCCTTGAGAATGAAGTCCACGTGGTCGCGCTCCGCCGCGCGGATCGTCACCTTGGGCCCGGCGTCGCCCTTGTCCACGTCCATGCTGCTGGCGGGCTGGCGGGCGGGCCGCGCAGAGGAAAATGCCGGCGTGCGCGCACCGCGCCGTCACGTGCGCCTCCCTCCACCGCCGCCGCCGCACGCTTTTCTTCCACCATGAACCTCCCCCAGCTCGACCTCCGCTTCGAGCAGACGTTTCTCCGCCTGTTGGAGCGCTACGCGGGCGTGCTGCTGCCCGCGGAGGCTGGCGTGCTCCTGCTGCGCGAGCTCGAGCTCGTGGCCGGCGCCTGCGACCGCGCCCCGCCCGGGCTCGCTCCCGTGCCGCACATCACGCCTGCCGTGGTGGTGTACGCCGTGCTCCGCGACCAGGTGGTCATGCCGTTGCTCCAGGGGTTCCTCTGGACGGGAGCGCTCCTCTACGTGCTCCGCCCCCTCCGCACGCACGCGGCCGCGCTCGGCCTCCGCGCCGGCTCGTGGCTCGCCGGCGCCGTGGGCATCCGCGCCCACCCGCACGCCCGCCGCCCGCCGCAGTGGCTCTCGTAGCGGCGCCGGCGGCGGCACCACCTTGTGCACGTGACTCGCGCACGTGCCGTTTTGTGCAGGCATCCCTTGCCGTGCCGACCCGATAAACAGACCCTGAATTGCGCTCCTCCCTCGGCACCTTCTTTCCCACGGCGCGATGTTCTCCCGACGCAAGCAGCCTGTGCGCAGCACCGCCTACACCGGCGTCGCCCACAGCGCGCCCTACGCCCACAAGCCCGACGCCAAGGCCATGGCGGCGGCCATGACCATCGGCGCCGCCCTCAAGGAGCTGGGCACCGCCTCCGGCAACGGCGCCGCGCCGCCGCCGCGCGCCAACTCGGGATTGCGCACTGCGCCGCCGGCCAAGAGCAACTCCCTCCTCAAGCGCAGCTCCTCCATCGCCAACGGCGTGCTGCGCCGGACGGTGCTGCTGCCGGACAAGGTGGTGTACGACATTGACGACACCTACGCCGACACCCACTTGGACTCCATCACCGAGCAGAACCACGCACACATGAAGGACCTCAAGCTCCAGCACCAGGCCCCCGCGCGCGGCTTGAACACGCGCGCCCTGAACAACTCGTTGGCGCTGCGCGGCTCCGCCGGCCAGGTGCGCATGGTCAAGAAGTACATCCCCACCAAGAACGGCATCCAGATCGTCGAGGTGCCGGAGACGGTCATGCAGCAGCAGATGGCCCGCAACAACTCCATCCGCTCCGGCTACAGCATCCTGCGCCTGGCGTCCATGAACTCCGTCACCGCGCGCAAGCCCGCCCCCAGGCCCGCCCCCAAGCGCACCCCGGCGCCGGCCCGCTCCCAGCCCGCGATGCCTGTCGTGGCCGAGACCCGCGAAAAGCTGCCCGAGCCGTCCTCCATCACCAGCGCCGAGTTGCAGCGCCTCGACCAACAGATTGAGCAGGAGAAGCTCTTGGCTAAGAAGATCGAGCTCAAGCGCTTGGAGTTGTTGCGCCTCCAGAAGGAACGCCAGCTCCACGAGCAGCTGTTCTTGGACGCCTCCCTGTCCAGCCCCGCGTCGACATCCTCTCCCGCCGCCATTGTCAAGCCGCCGCTCGACGACTTGGTGTCGGAATCCTCGTCCGCCAGCCACGACGTGGTGGCGGAAGCCATTCCGCCCGCTGCCATTGACGTGTCCGCCGTGGTGGTTGATGAGTACGAGAAGAAAGAGCTCGGCCACCATATGGTCACTGAAAGCGACGGCAGCGTCTACACAGAAGACGATGTCCCGCATGTGCCCACCCTCGATCCCACTATGGATACCGCACACATCAGCGAGGGCACCGTGCTTTCCCCTGTGGATGACGACTTTGGCATCGAGGAGGTGCCTGTCAGTGCCGGAACCTCGCCGGCTCTCAACAAAACCCCCAAGCCTACTTTTGACGAGATACCTGATGTCATTGAGGACCACATCGACCACAATGAGGATGACTTTTTGAATCTCCCGGCGCCAAAGATATCCACCTCGGCCTCCTCGGTCCATTCCGTGAGCACCTTGGACTCTGGCTCGCCTCTGAGACGCACCCCAATCAAGTCGGCATTGAAGAAGAGTAGCTCCCCCAGCTTGGCTGCGATTGAACCCGTTCAGAGTGCCGCTAAGGATGCTTACTTGTCCCTCACTACGGCAGAAAACACTAGAAGAAACTCCAAGATGAATGAACCCAACCCGGCCCCCAGCCCCACAAGTGTCCACCACTATGTATCCTTGGCACCTCCAGCTAACCCCACTAAACGCATGTCGTCATTGCGCAAAGCTCCCCCGGATCAGCCTAGTGGTGGGTTTGCTGCCAAGTCCCTCCGCCCGCAATCCACCCACCATGAGCCTCCTCGCAGAGTGGCTCCGGACCAACAGCAACAACACGTGCCCACGTCCATGAGTAATCGCTCGTTAAGAGACAGGACCTCGGCGTATGTTCCTCCCATCAGCCCTCACCCAGCATTGCAGGATGGATACCAATCACCGTCAAAAGTTAAAGCTGCCGAGTTGTATGCGCGTGCAAACGCAAGACCTCACTCGAGCTTCCAACCCCTCAAAAGAAAAACTTCATTCTCCAAAGAAGACGGATCTGTCCCGCAGCCGCCAAACTTGGGCCGCAGACAACACAGAACAAGTTTGCGCGAGATGATTTCCGACCATCCCCAGCGCAATTCGCCGCAGGCATCGACACCTACCAAGCCGTTGGTGATTCCACCTTCTTCGCAGCACAACAATGTACACTCCAGAGTGAGCGAAGAATCGGGGACCGCGCCGCAGTTTAACTCCAGGTTTCAAGACTCTGATGATGAAGAACCGGTGGTAGAGCAGGCCACATCTGCTGCGCAGGGGCCCGTTCTGGAACCAGTGGCTCAAGTTGCCGAACGGAGGGAGAACGCTGTCCCTGAGGTGCCGGCACAGAATAATGGTGTTGAGCATGTAATGATCACATCTCTTCGGGAAGAGGTTCCTATCGCACCCGCGAAGAAGCAAAAGGAAAAGAAAAAGTTTGGTAAACTCAGAAAGTTGTTTGGAAAAGACCACAAGTAATGTCACCTAATAAATACTACAGAAGTGTGTGTATCGTGATAATTTCTAGTAAATAGAAGACATGACTTATCGCCACATGCTAAGTTTCAAATTCTATCAAAGTAGGTTCCTCGCTCTCTTCAGCCTTTGTCAGAGCAGCTTCAGTAGTTGCAGCAGACGAAGATGACTCCGATCGCTTGGGATCGCCCATAGCTTGTGCTTCGGCACCAAGCAAAAGATCCTTATCCTTCTCTGACACGGTGGTAAAATCATCATCCCTTTCTTCTTCTTCCTCTAATATCTTCGACTTTGACGACTTCAAGGACGTGTTGTCGCTCGCCGAATTGCTGTTGTTTTGTAATTGTGAGGCTGCTGAATCCATGCGGCGGCGAACTTGCAACGCTACCTTCCTTCCGTCGGCCAATAAACCATCAAACATGTCTCTCAAGTTTCTCATGGTATCTAACTTAGCATCGAGCGGTTTGCAAACCTTGATGGAGTTTCTCAAGGTTGTGCTGAAAAACAACTCGTATGTTTCATCGGCCAAGATCACCATTCTGAATGTCGGCAAATTGATGAACACCGGAGCATGGGGGTTTAGGGCGGCATTGTGGGCAAGTTTATTGTCAATTGCCAAATCCTTAAGAAGCAACTCTTCCTCATCAGGTTGAGCGTATTCGAATGCCCGATGGATAAACTGGCTGGCTGCGGAGAGGTATCGCTCCAGTTGCTGACTTTCAAGCTTGGCCTTGTCGATGTCGACCTCAGAGGGCAAAACTATTTCCTTGGAGTCCTCCCCGCGCTCGGCTTGCAAGCGATATACCTCGTCGGCGATTGCACTCTCGATGGCTCTTTCGGTAATATCATCCAAGAGTTTACAGTTTTTCCAGGGATCAGTAATGCAAAGGAGGTCCTCAGAGATCTTCAAAATGCCGTCTCTTTCAATCTTTCCATTCCTTTTTGTGTCATACAATTCAAAAAAGTTGGACATGGATGTCATGAGGTCGGGTTCCACCAATTTGTCGAGCCCGATGGTAAACTCCGCAAGAGTGAGCGCGCCCTGAGCTTCCGTGTCCCACAGGTTGAACAATCTCTTCAAGAAGTCGTCAAGACCAGGATTGGGATGGTCCTCTGTTTCGACCGCCCAGTCACAAATCTGTCCCATGCAAGCTTTGAATGCCTCAAAGTCCATGAGAGACGAGCCACTGGCTTTGGTAATGCTGTACGACTTGAGAGTAGCGTAAAATCTGTCGTAGATGGACCCTTGCTCTTCCTGGCTAAGGTTAGTGATGCGGGGAAGGTTACGCAACTTGGTGCGTTTGACAAACGTGGAGATATTCTGGAAGATGGTGTCTCTATGCTTGGCGCGATGCTTTTCTATCATATCGTCATTGACCACGGCAAATTCTTTGAATGCAGTGACGAGCAATTCCTGGAAGTTTGTGATAGCCTTGTACTTGGGATTTGGGGACTCAGGATGGGCCGACCGGTCGAGGGTCAAGAAGAAATTCTTGATGATGGATATGAACATGCCATCATCGTCCACTTCCAAAAGCTTCTCGCCATTCAATTTCAACGTGGCCAATGCCACCTGAAACAAGGTCTTGGGGCCCTGCAAGAAGAACACATCCAAGATGCGGAAGGCAAACACCAACGGCATGGAGCTGAGATAGAGGGAGAGGAACCACGGCAAAGAGATCACAGAGAGCTGAATATCGTGCTTGACTATGTGTTCCCACAACAAGGGCATCGTCTCCTGGACGAGGGACTCAAACACGCGCTGGTCGAGCAAGGTGCCATACATGGTCTTGGAATAGTAGCCAGGGACGATGCGTTCGCACAAGACGTTCAAGCACCAGAAGGCCTGCTCCTCCGACATGTATATGAGTAAAGCCGCGGTGACGATATTCATGGCCTGGCAATAGCCCACCTCGGGGTTCTTCCACGAGTAGGCAGTGAGCACGTTGCGCAAGCGGGAGATACCCTCGGGACTCTGGTAGGCGGAGTACTCGGGAAGGGAGCGGTTCAAGTCCTTTTCGATCTCCTCCACTGCTTGAGACTTTTTGCCGGCGTTGGCGGCGAGGATGTCGCGGTACTCAGTGGGGTTGTCGAGACGGAGGTACATAGACCCCAGACAGAGCTCCCAGATCTCGCCACGAAGACGGTTGGGGAGACCCACGCGCACAAGCTTGTGGAACATGTGGGACTTGACCATGGACAAGTTGCGGCCGTCGGTGCGGAAGAGGTCGAACCACAAGCGCATCTTGGACTTGTCGCGCAGCTCCACCGGGTTGCCAGGGAATTTGAACACAAGGCCAAGGCCGCCCGGCGGCACCTCGTCGATCTTCTCTGCCAGCAACCTGTTCCGGGCGAGAAGGTACTCGGAGTAGCAGGTGTGGAGAAAGGGCTGCAACTTCTTCACGTTGGGCAAGTTCTCCTTGAGCAGCACCTTGAGGCTCTGGGCGAAGCGCTCGGTGTCCAGACGCAACCCCACGAGGTACAACTGGAGGTTCAACCTCGAGTGGGTCGTGAGCAGCAAGGCGAGCCCGTAGGCGCTGGAAGGGATGCGCTCCACCTTCTTCACCGCCGAGAGATGTAACGAAAACAGGCAGTTGCGGCGGTCGAACGCGTCGAAAAACACAAGAAAGTGCTGTGTGAGAAACACCCGGCCCTGCGGTGTGCCGCCCTTCACACTGCTGGTGTCACGGGGGTCTTGCGGGCGCACGGCCACCTCCACGGCCACCTCATCCACCACGGTCTCGCCGTCGGGGAGCCGGTGCTCGCGACAGAACAATTGGTTGCGGGTGAGCCCCAGCGGGTTCTTCTTGTCCAACACCTGCGCGATTGTGCTTGCCGCGCGCTCGCGGAGCGCGTCGAAAAGCGTCATGGCACGGTACCACGCTAGCGGTGCGCAGCGTGAACCCTGTGCGCGCGCGTGCAGGAGCCGGAACTGGGTCGGGTGAAGGCGGCTCGGCCGGGGCCCCGACCGGGCACAGGCCGGGTGGAGGCGGCTCGGCGTGGGCCCCAACCGGGCACAGGTCGGGGGTGGGGGCCGGCTCTGACCGGCTACGGCTGGGCTAGGCTCTAGTTCTACTACGTATTGGCGGCGCTGCTCACGGCAACCGGCGTTTGCGGCGGCGACGGCGCGGTGTGGAGGGTCTCGCCTGTGTTGTTGGCCTCGTCCTCGTCGTCCTCGTCCTCGTCCACAATTTCCTGGAGCATCTCCTCGAACGTGGTTTTCGCGTGGCTCGTTGCTCTCTGTAGACTGTGGTGGTGGTGATGATGATGGTGATGGTGATGTTGATGGTGCAAGCGGTGCTCACTGTCGTCTGTCCGCGACGACATCCGCGACCGGCCCTCTTGCTGCAAGTCCTGCAACGTCATAAAGTTGGCATAGTTCGAGATCTGCTTCAATGGCTCGCTCAAAATGTGCCGCTTGCGCTGCTTGAACTTGTTGCCGAGAATCTTGCCCGAGTGGCTCAAGATCACCTTGATGATGTCCCGACGCAACCGAAGGAACAAGTCCTCCCCGGCCCAAATCACATTGCCATACAGAAGCTGGGGGATATTCAACCGCAAGTTGTGCACATCGATGATATTCAAGTGCCGCGGCGCTTTGAAACTCACCACCATCGTCGACTTTTCCACCTCCCACTTCCTGATAGAAATGTATTTAGCCGACCGGTTCAAGATCGTCGAGATATCGTCGACGTCTTCGGCCACAGTTTTCTTCGCCGCTCGCGGTTTTTTGGCGGGCTTGCCTCTGCCCGCCAAGGGCACAGACAAGTCTTCAGAGGATGATATGTTCATGGAGTATATGCTGGAGCCGTTCGATGACCCTTCGTGCATCAAGCTCAAAGAGTCATTGCTGTCGGAACTGAAGCCGTTTGGCTTGCGATGGAAGATTTTTCCGAGCAACTTTCTCGACGGCCGTCTAGGCAGCTCTATCAGTCTCTCAGGACTAACAAAACTGCTGTCGTCGCTAGCATTGGACGACGTGTCATCTTGCTCCTCTTCATCCTCAACCTCTTCGTCCTTCGGGAACATATACGCGAATATCGCCTTCGCAGTTTGATAATCGAGTTGTATTGACATGGGTTGAATGCGAACCAAGCCCTCGTCCATGATATTGATGCCACCAACTGGAGTCAACATGGTCCAGCTGACAGCAATCACAGGTTCCTTGTTCTTTCCTTCCTCCTTCTCTTCATTCAAAGGAAACAACATCTCAGGGTAGACTGCCTTTTCTTGCAAGTTGAATCCCTGGATCATTGAAATCTCAAGTTTGTTTGTGTTGGATCCGTCCACGGAGTCGATTCGCAAGAATTGGGGATGCGCAAGTGCAAGGTCAATTAATGGTGCTCGCTCGTTGTCCAAAAAGTGCCAGATGACTTGGTCAGCAGAAATGTTCCAGTACTTGGATTCTTGTTTACTTCCTTTTGTTTTAGACGTACGAAGACTGATGCCCCTCATTATAATGGTGAGTTCCATCTTCAGCTTTTCGAGTTCCATCTCAACTCTAGCGATTTCACTCTTTTCTTCCTCGTTGAACGAATTCGCAACAGTGTCAACGCGTAAGAGCAAAGCTCTATAGTCGCGAATAAGACGCTGCAACTGCTTCACACGTACACCGAGTCCAGCTAAATCGCTCAGATCGGTCAAGGATATAATCTTGTCCAATCTATTAAGAAGTTGGTCTCGATGCGTTCTCACGTGGACTAAAAGGTCCGTCAACACAAAATAAAGAGCAGAATACTGCTGCGAGTCTGCGCTTATCACAATCTTTGCAAGATGTACAATCAACTCGTTACCTTGGGATACTGACTTGCTCTCCGCGTACAAGAAGTTTGGCTGCTTGTAAGTGAGCGCCATGGTATTTCGCTCGATAATCAATTGGCTCTTTACCCAAGAACTTTCGTAGCACACTTCACATTCTAACCACGGGGGCCAATTGACATCCGATTGCAAGTGTTCGGTGCCATATGGAATGTCAGGATGTGCAATGGTGCTTTCGTCTTTCTGGAAAACAAAGAATAGAGAGTGGTTGGAAAGAACTCCATACTTGGTCTCGATGAGCCCTGAAACCTCAGTACTCTCGCTCGTGATATCATTCAAACCCTTAGCATATACGGAGACTATCCTTGTCTCCAAGTCTCGCGACGTGATTAATACGCAAGCATCTTTGTTCTTGTTGCTCACCAATTGGATCTGAGGATGTACCAACTTGATCAAATACTTGTTCACTGCATCCTGTGTTTCAGGATCATAGTCATCCAACTCATCATAAAAACAATTGATAACTCTTTCACAAGAGTCTGACGTCTTTTTAAAGATTGCTTCCTTTCTACTTTCTTGCGAAGCCTGCTCCTCGACAACGTCAAAACCCTCCACTAGATCAACCGCCTTCTTACTCATAAAGTAAACCATTGATCTTCTATCGCTCACACGCTCGATGTAGTCCATCAAAGAATCACGCAACTCATTGTCCCATTTTAATTGCATATTGTGAATAATGAAGCGGTTGTGAAAATCACTTGACGCATCAAATGAAGAACTCTTGAGAAGATCAAGAGAAGATTTATCACCCCCGGAAACCATAGAGAGTCTTCTAGAACTCTGTTTACTGAAAGTTTGGGAGTCTACTGATGACTGGTCCAGATATTCGTCGCCTGTTATGGCCTCGAATATGGATCTTGCAACCTCCAACTTCTCTTGGACGATTTCAACATCAGCCTTAAGGTGCTTCACCGCCAGTTCCCTGGGCGTTGAGGAATTCTCAACTTTCTCAAGTGCTTCCTGGTGAAGCTGAAGCTCTCTCATCAAGGTCTCAATGCGATCACGCAATAGCAATTTTTGAGTTTCCACTGGTGAATGTAATCCCATGGTGCATTCATGGACTTCTTCATGACCAAATGGATATGGACCGTTCTCATGTAGAGAAAAGTCTCTGAAATAGGTGAACTTTGGAGTAAAGAAGAAAGGCAAAATTCTTATCTTTGGCGTTGACGACAATTCCTCTCGATGTTCCAATTCTATGAAATCGTCTCCATCAATCCATGAAAAGTCATTATCAAATACATCAACATTATCCATCCACCCGCTGAAACTTTCAGTTGGTCCTCCAGTGACAGAGGTTGACTCGGTTGATTGATCGGTGGAGTCCAGAAGTAAGTACTTGATTAACTGGGCCCTCTTACCCTTATCCTTGAACATAGCGCTCACAAATCTGATATCAGCTTCATCGAGAGCAATTTCAGCTTCATTCATCTTTAGATGGGGTACTTTACTTCTAACATTCAACTTTTCGTTCACATAAGTGACTAGCTCTTTTCTCTGGTGTAAGTCTATGGAGCATTTACTGGCCACACCCTTCAACCCGCTAAAGGCAATTCTATGCAGCTTCCCATTCTCAAGACTTGTATCATGCATGTATAGGTGAGCAATCGCCAAGGGGTCCAAAATCAATTGATACTTGATTGTGAAGAGATGCGCTCCCATTTTGACGTGTGACTTTTCTTTGGCTTCGCTTCCAAAAAGTTTCCCTTGTCTCACCGGAAGAGTGCTATGGTTCGTAATAAGATCCCACCAGTGGAAGAAGTAATAGAATGCCATAGGAGATAAATGAACGGAATTAGCTGCGAACCCTTTGCGAGATGTTGACTTCACAGAAATGGCAAGATGTAGGTAATCCGATCGGAAGTCTTTGTACGAATCAGGGTGCCAGTCGAAGCATGGATTGGTCACTACCACATCGTAATGGGGCTTAAACTCGGAAATCCTTTCCTCTTGGTCTGATAAGGTAGTCGACTCGTTCTTGTTTCTTTCGAAGAGTAGACCTAGCTTCCATTGAACTTTTTCATCTGAGGTCAACTTCATCAAATTTTTCTTTATCGTCCGGTGCTCTGTATCAAACATATCATCGCGGTGGTCATCTCTGAACATAGTGCTTATCCACCTTTGCTCCACCATAGCACAGTCTGGAATTCCCAAAACGAAATGGTCACTGTCCAAAGTTATCAACTCCTCCCTCTTTCCAGAGGGATTGATTTGCAATCGGACATTCTCTTTCCAGCAAAAGGCGAGGCCGGAACCGCGACCAGTAAGATCATACGGGTCGGTAGAGCCCTTGATATGAAGCCATAAATCATTGTCGAACTCAAAGTCGCATCTCCCGTGCATTAATAGTGACATTTTGTCCCACCATCCCAAAGGACTATCGTCTACCTCTGGTTTCGTGAAATTATCGAATGCCGACATGGCAGCCAGAAGTGTGGGCTGGTAAGACTTACTCCAACTGAGGAGACAAGCTTTCGAATTTCGGATTTTCCAATTCAAGTGCATCATGAATTTCACAGGAGTTAAAGTACGGGGAACGAAAGTTGAGTAAAAGTTGTCAGCGACTATTTTTGCTCTAGCAATCGGAGAGAACGGCACCAGAATATATCTCATCTCTTCCTTTCTTGTTACCAACTTTTCATTGATCACAATATTTCCAGAAATATCCACGGTGTTAATGTTGCTGTCGGAATTCTGCGGGAATGATAAAAGGGGTAGAGCGTAGTCAAGAAGATTCACTTGAAGACTCTTCGCTTTGAGAGATATATAGAGGGGAATAAGAATAGAGTATTTGAGCTTCGGTTGGTTTTTACCATGTTCGTAAAGGAATCTATCAACATCTTCGAGGTGAGCCTTCTCGACCGTAAAGTTGAATTCCTTCATGTACCCTCCTAGCAACTCGGGTCCGCTCGAATAATTGAGGATATTGTACTTGTCCAAAATAAGGTCATTGATTGTCTCTTCACCCCAGCGATTCTCACTCCTCGATTCCCAGCTTTTGAGCTTCCTTGCTCTGAACTTCTTGAATTTTCTGATCCATGATGTTGAAATGCTACGCTGGAGTGATTCTTCAGCGCGCCTCAATCTAACAACGGCATCCTCTTTTGTATAGTAGCTTTCTTCCGAGAAATTCGGAGGCTCAACACTCAGTTCAGTGGTCGGGATCTCTGAAGAGTGTCTTTCAAACGCTTGATTGGAGTTGGATACTGTGCGACGGCCACCGTTGTGTTCATGACGCGATCCATGGAATGTGTTATACAACTTGGGGAATGTCCCGGACTTTTTGGGCTTTCTAGCTTCAGTACTTGCGGAAGGTGTTAATTCCGTTTTCTCTTCGATCGTTAAATCAGCATTGAGTAAAATTTCCTCTGCCCTTTGTTCGAAAGCTCTCCATTTGCTGAGTCTTTCCTTTTGTTCTATTCTGCCCAATTCGAGAATGTACGATAACTCGTTCTCAAATGGATCATTCTCTAAAGTGATTCCAAATATTCTCGATTTCACATTAACTTTGGGAAAGAGCACTGCGCTCTTTTCGGCGGGCCAAACTCTTTCGAAATCCGACAGCCCTTCCACGAGGTTCTTGAAATTGTGAACAATTTGCCTCGTGGCCTTCCCAAAAGTAATCAAATTGTCAATCACAGTATAAAAGAGAAACTTATGCGGAATGTTGAGTCTGATTCCACTTGTATTGACGTCAAATTTTTTACCGTCGGGTTGAGAACTGTCGTGCGTAAATACAGCGTCTTTCACTGTTAAGAATCTCGACCAGAGCTTAGTAGCTGGTTGAACGACATAGCTCCTGAAGTAGGCAAAGCTGAAGGATTTAGAAAAGCAGACATTGGTACAATGGATCGTGTCGAACTCTATTAAGATGTCGACGTTGTGAGGAATCCTCGTCACGACGGCTATGGATTTGATGGAAATATCGAGCTTAAGTTTTTTCTCCACCCCAGCTAACTTCAGCATTTCCTCTTTAGAGCAGTTTTTCAGCACTGTTGGAGAGAAGGTCTTGAGGAGGGTCAGCGCATAGACTGAGCACCATAAGAGGAATATGTCAACCCGTCCCTCAATTTCTGGAATTTTAAGACAAAGCTTATCTATGTCTGTTTCTCTGTAAGGATTGCTCAATATGAGGTCATTAATCTCGAGCACCTTCTTTACCCGGTTCAGGTCGTCACTTTCGGGAGCTGCAGATTCCATTGACGAGATATCACTGAAATCAGAATCAGCTTCCACGACATCATTCTTTAGTATATCGAAATCAGAGCTGTATTCTGAAGACTGCTCAGTCAAGGTAAATGCTTGGATGCACCTAATTGAAGACAGAAACTCGTCCTTTCGGGGTACGTAGTTAATGGAGTAGTCAGAAATCTTCAATGACATTCCCCTCCTGTAGTCGTTCAAATCAATTTCCTTACCTAGAATTTTGTCGAACACCTTGTAGCTTGGAAGACGATCTTTGCAAATAATATCAGCTTGGAATTCGGCAATATTTACCTTGAAAGACTTTAGCACCAGCGGAGCAATCGAAAATATATGAATGTAGGGATCGGTAGTTTTGGGAACATTGTCTGCCGATGACGAATGCCTTGACAAAGATCTCAATTTGGAGTTGAAATGCTGATTCCTGCGGTTGCGTACTTCGCGCACAAGGAGAAAAATGGTATCGTTGATGGATTTGAGTTCTATGGTTTTGCTAAACACCTTGACGTCGAGGGCCTTAGCGACAATGTTATACGTGATCTTGGCGTTTACCTTGGATACATGGAGAACATTGTCAGAGACGTCAATCTTGAATCTTTTGAGTTTGAAGTATGCCACAATGTCCGCTTTAGGTTTCACTTGCAAATTGTCGTAATAAAGCGAGTGCAAGTCTGTCACTGTGACCTTGGACACCACGAAGGGCAAGTTGATTTTGACGACCAAGTTGTGCGGAGAGTCGCGGTGGAAGTAATCCAGCCCGATAGGAGGGAGGTGGATCCTGGCATTAATGTCGACTAGAACCAATTTGCCTGACACAGCTCGGAGCGCCAGTAATAGGCGTTGGGTAGAGCCCTGGTGCAGGGAACGGGCTGGGTCCATGCGGTCGAGCCAGCACTGCACGTCCACTATTTGGTCATG
Organism: [Candida] ascalaphidarum; assembly: GCA_030674335.1. Classification (NCBI taxonomy): domain Eukaryota; kingdom Fungi; phylum Ascomycota; class Pichiomycetes; order Serinales; family Debaryomycetaceae; species [Candida] ascalaphidarum. The sequence goes on from JAKTYC010000003.1 coordinate 401,973, forward strand.
ATACACGTCAATGGTAGGGTTGGTGATTGAAAGCGCGTGCTTCATGGAGAAGTCGGACTCACCGTCGGAGGTCAAGGCCGCGAGCAACTTGGACGGGGTTGCCTCGACTGCGTAATTTGCCGCGGGGATTTCGATGCACTGGGCCTCCTTGTGGAACGCCTTGAATGAGGTCAAGGTGAAGGAAGCCTTAAGGTCCTTGGAGTCCGGCCGGGCGGAGGTGTTGGTGACGGCAGTCAGAAAGTTGGACACGCTCAAGAATGCATCGGCGTGTTTGACCTTCAACTCCTCCAAGAGCAAGTCGACAGACTTGATGTAGGGCCAGTAGCCCACCAAGCGCTCGGTCTGGGACTGGGAGAGCTTCTGGCGCGGAGCCTGCAGAGGCAGCAGCTTGCGGCGGACCCGGAGCAAGTCCACGAGCTCGTCCGCGGGCACAAACGCCTTGCCCACAAAGAGCTTGGCGGACAAGTCGCTCAAGTGGGCACTGATGCGGTTCGGGGTGTCTTTCTCGCAGGTGAAGTTGGGCCGGCACCCGAGAGAAAGCTCGAGGTTGCGGAAGATCCTGCTGCCGCCGGTGTCGTCGCCAACGTTTTGGAGGTGACCGTTGAAGCACGTGAGCGTCACCGCGTTCTTGCCGGTGTACGCCAAGCTGCACTCAACGCGGGTGTAGTCGACAAACACCGCTGGAGAACCGGTGGTGCCCGCCGGTCCTGTGGCCACCGTGAGTCGAAACAAATGCACATTGAGCTTGTTGAGCACCTTGTAAACGAGAAGGATGTCATAAAGGCGCTTGGGGATGGTGAATGCGAGGCCAATTGACGCCGTGGGCAACGCTGACGGCGCCAGCAGCGGCAGCAGCGCCGGCTTGGGACGCGACACCGGCGTCACGTTAACGTCGATGACCTCGATATTGACGAGCTTGAGCGATGCATTATGGGCTCGCCACGGATGCACGCGGAGCTTGATGCGGCGTATATGGACGTCTCGGCCGGGAAGCGCGATGTGCACGTTGCGGAGGGCAAACCAGCCTAGCAGCTTCACTCGGGTGTGGGGAACGCGGTTGAGCACCACAAGTAGCCCCACGTAGAGTACTACCGCGGTACACACCGCCCAGTACACGGCGGACATGGGCACAAGAGACATGCCGCCGTCTTGTGTTGGAAAAGAACAAAACACGCAGTGATGGTGCGAAAACAATTGGGTGCAAGCCTTGTATCCTGGAATTTTATTCCGGCCGTTTTCGCCGATGTTCGCGAACCCCGGATGTCGCGACAGCAAGTCGGCCGGCGCGGGTAAGTGGGTCACAAGTATGGCAAGCGGCGCCACGGATGATGTCTGCGCTACAGGAGGCCTACTAGGGGTTTTACGGGTGTTGTGGGCACTCGGTGTTGCCAGCTCGACGAATCCCCAAGCGACTTCCGGGGCCCCTGGGTGAATTTCGGAGTGCAGGCGGAGATAAGGTTGAGTGCAGCCGTGCCGGGTTAGCCGCGCCGAGGATGATATCGGTACGCTAGCTTCTCTAAGGCACTGCTGCGTGGCCTGTCGCGCCAGCACAGCATTGCTAGCAGGAGAATAGCTTGTGTCGTTCTTCCTGTCGCTGACGTATTTCGCACCAAAATGCGCAGCGTGCATAATTGTGCATAGACGCACAACTTTGGAGTTTTCCTTACATCCTATTCTGGCGCACGAGACGTCTCTGTAGGCGCACCTACAGCCATCCGCCTCACAAGCAGCTGCATCGGTTTTGGCCGTCGGCTAGGCCACGGGAACCCTGCCTGCATAAGCTTACGTCGTATTCAACAATCTGAGACACGAGCATTGCTCCAGCTTGCCCGCTGTTTACGCAGCATGCTGTCGCGCCGCACACAATGGCCGATGAGCCAGCAGCGAAGCTGTGCAGGCGCGCTGAACAGACAATATGCCCATAATAGGCCACAATAAGCAGGACAAGAAAGTCGTGTGTCTCCAAGGCGGGGAGCGTAAACCCTTTGTACATGCAAGCACCCTGTTCTCGTCTCAGCGAGGAAGGATTAGACGGTTCTCAAGACCCGCAACATCATGGGCTAGCCTAATTTTAGTAGAGAAATATTCAGGCAATGGCAGCACAACCACGCACCTTCCATGGAGCGCTACCTACAGCACATACAGCCTCTCCTGGGAGTACGCCAGCAGTATCGTAACTTGTATCGTATTGACAACAGTCATTACATCATCCGGCATAGGGCACTAATTTTAGTTTGAAAAATGCGGTCTAATTCAGAACCCCTGGTGAACTGACTTGAGTTTCTTGGCTCCCAGAGCCTAATAGGGGGGGCCCCTGACGAGAATTTAAACCCCAACCTGAACGCGAACCCGCTACATGGGCGCGGGTTGTAAACGCAGCACGCCGGCAAAAACAAATGAGTAGCCAATTGCCACCTTCACTACGGCCAGAGACGAGCAGTGGTGCCGCGAAGAAATGTAGTGTAGACTGCAACTACCGACTCGTGAACAGAGACTCTTGTTTGGAATCTTCCCATTTGAGAATGGTCCAGACCATGTCCAAAGTCCTGCCTTCTGCCGTGGCTGCCGCACAGCGCTCATCCCATAGGAGTCTTACAAGTTGCCTATAAGAGTACAGTACCATGTGGGTGGTGCTCGGCTAACTGCATCAGGACATGGCGGCCGGATTGGAGAGGTGCGCCGCCGGCAGACTGTTGCAACCAGACCCTCTGCAACTTGCCCTATGGGGAAGGTCCGGACTGGCGAGTCACGTGAAACACAATATATGCACGAAACACCCGCAGTATCGGGATAATATATGCAGGCCGATCAATAGTTGCCCCATCGGGGCATTTCCCAATATGTATAAGTTATTGATGTTGCAAGGGATACATCCGGACACCAGATACCCTATAGAGAAAAAGTGCTGCAATCCTTGCCTTCCGTATTGGGAAACCCTGTGGGCGTAAAACGCACATCGAGCGAGAATAGAGAAAAACTCAATCATTGCAGCGATCCCCACCGCAATTGAGTTACCGCATTAGGAACCGCCCACTACAGCGTCCGAAACGTGCACAAGTATAAAATGGGCCCGGGTCCCAACCGCTAGGTATATTTTCTTTTCATCAGCGTCTGAATACACCCGCTTCTCAATCGCTACCAAAGATGAAGTTCTTCACTGCATGCACAGCGCTTGTGATGGCTGTTTCCTCCGTGGTTGCAGCCCCCGCCCAGGCGAACGTCGGCTCGGATGTATCTATCAGAGACAACCACATGAGAAACCAGATCTCCACCATCGAGGAATACATTGCCAAGAGGGACAGTATGCCATACAGCCAGTTGGCAGAGAGAGAGAACCAGATTGTTACTGACTTCTTGACCATCATCAAGGACACCAACTTGGCTCCCAAGGCCCTTCAGCTTATTGTGGACGACCCCGAGTTGGGACCCAACGTGTCGCAACTTATTGTGGACATAGTTAAGTCAGGAGCCATTAACCTCAACACTTTGTTCAAGGCTTTGAACGACTCTGGTTTGGCTGTTTCTGTGGTGCAAGACTTGATCAACGACTGTCAATTCTACGCTGTTATCTTCAAGGCTGTTGGCTCCGTCATTGGCAACTTGCTTGGTGACATCGAGAAGCTTCTTGGCATTAAGTCCAAGAGAGACATGCAAATGGATGTGGAGGCCTACTACGCCGAGGTTGCCAAGAGAGCCACCTCAGCTCCTCCTGCTTCTGTTGCTGCCACTGCTTCTGGTTCTTCTGGTGAGGCACTCTTGACCTCCTTGTTCGAGTCTTTGAAGGACTCTGGCTTGGCCAACCAGGTTGTCGAGGTGTTGATTACTGACCCTACATTCCTTAAGTGGGGTGCTAACTTGATTGAGCAGTTGTTCAAGCAGAACGCCATTACTATCCCCCAGCTTATTGAAGCTATCGGCCAATCGGGTTTGATTCCTTCCTTCATTAAGTTGTTCTTGAATGTCGACACCTTGAAGGCTATCGTTGTGAATGCTTTGGCTGCTGCTTTCAACAAGTGCCAGGGCTCTACTCTTACCTCTGGTATGCCCACGTCCTCCGGCAACATTCCCTCCACCTCTGTCAAGGGCACCACCACTGTGCCAACCGGCTCTGCCACTGGCAAGCCCAGCTCGTGCAAGAAGAGAAGATCTTACAACTAAGCTCCTGCTCACGACCACCCGCACACACGATAAATGATTTATTATTTATAATACCAAAACGTATTGTTCACTAGTTAATGACTGGGGACAGTGGTTCAATGACATTTCGCCAACTTGGCACACTTTTGATAATTCATCCGGGCGCTCGGTGTCAGCGAGACTGCTTCCGCCGGCCGGCTCCAGCCGCTCGCCGCCTTGCGACCACATTTTCGACTTTCTTCTGTCTTTTGACACTTTCATCTTTCGGTTCCGTTGGCCACTGTCTAGTCTAAAATTATAGTATATGTGAAGCGCAGTAGGGAATGTTGACGTCACGAAGCATGGTGCATGACTACATGCAACGAAGAAGCTACTGTCTTCGATGCAGGACTCTCGAAGTTTGTGCCGAGGTCCGGGGATCGTATGCACTCTGGTCGTCAAAATAGCGTGTCAAAATGGACTTGAGCTGACAAAAGAGTGCATAATTCCGAGAGATGCATAAACCTGCAGTTTGACATTTTTTATACGCACTGCCGCTCATCGCCGTGCCGATATTGTTTAGTAAGCTTGCTCCATGAGCAATATAAAAGGCCTGAGGAGGCCTGTTTTCGATATTTGAAAAATGCCCGTCTCTGTTGGAGTCCCTACCAAATTTCAAGGCTACGCTGTGCTCGACGGCGATTGGCAGAAGCCCAAGTTGGCTACCTTTGATGCCAAGAAGTTGTTGTCCAAGGACGTTACTGTTGCAGTGGAGTGCTGCGGTGTGTGTGGAACTGACTTGCACATGGCCCAGAGCAACTGGTATCCTCAGCAGCGGCCCGACTTGGTATGCGGCCACGAGATTGTAGGTCGCGTGGTTGAGGTCGGCGATGAGGTGACCGATATCAAGATTGGACAGACGGTCGGTGTGGGCTACGTCGCTAGAAGCTGCGGTGAATGCAGACTGTGCAAGAAAGGTAACAGACAATACTGTGCCAAGAAGGTTACCACATTCAACCTGCCTGACTGGGCCAGCGACAACTACGTGACGCAGGGCGGTTTCTCGTCGTACGTTCGCGCCGATGAAAACTTTGTCATTCCCATTCCGGACCATTTGGATAAGGAGTACGCCGCGCCCTTGATGTGCGCTGGTTTAACTGTGTTCTCGCCCCTCGTGAAGCACTTGGGGAGAGACTTGACCGGGAAGTCTGTCGGCGTGGTGGGCATTGGGGGCTTGGGACACTTGGCGCTCCAGTTTGCCAACGCCATGGGCGCCAAGGTGTACGCCATCTCGCGCTCCAGCAGCAAGAAGGAGGAGGCCCTCACGTTGGGTGCTCACGAGTTTATTGCCACGGGCGAGACTCCCGACTGGCACAAGGAGCTCCGCGGGGAGATGGACATCATCTTGAACTGCGCCCTGAGCTTTGACAAGATGCTGTTCGAGCCTTACTTGAGCACCTTGACCTACGGAGGTGCCATTGTCAATGTGGGTGCTCCCAGTGGCTCTGAACGCATATCGCTCAGCCCGCTTGCCTTGTTGAACGGCAGCTCCATCGCGGGGTCGTTTGTCGGTACCAAGAAGGAGACCATCGAGATGCTCGAGGTCGCGGCGGCCAAGGGTGTCAAGCCCTGGATCGAGACCATACCATTGTCGGAAGAGAACTTGGGTAAGGCATTCGAGAAGGTCGAGAACGGCGAGGTTAGATACAGAGTCGTGATGACGGACTTTGACAAGGCATTTTAGCTACAAGCAACTCAGCATCTAAGCATTTCATCTACATCCAGTAGTGCCGGAAGCGGCTGCGCCAGAACGAAGGTACTGGCACTACCACCTAGGGCCGGTTGCGGCCGCCGCCAGCGTGCCACGCAGTATCCTGCACGCAGTCGCGATGCCCCGCGATGGTAGCGCCCCGTGTTGTGGTTCGCGTGTGCGACATCAACAGGGCAGCATCCAAATGCCGGGGTACGTATTTCCGCATATCTGCGCTGGTTCACTTCATACTAACGTAGCGAGACCATCACCATCCAGGCTGGCCAGTGCGGCAACCAGGTAGCGCTCCTGTACTGGCAGCAGCTCGCCGCCGAACACGGCCTTGCGCGCGACGGCGCGCCCGCGCCGTACCCCGACCGCGCCCCGCGCATCGACGTCGACGGAGAGCTGGTCTCCACCGCCGCGGGCGAGAGGGACGACGTGCCTGAGGTGTTTTTCACCTGCTCCAACACCAACAGGTACACGCCGAGGGCGGTGCTCATTGACTTGGAGCCCTCTGTCATCTCCAAGGCCACCCACGTCTTGCCCATGTTCAATCCCCGCAACGTGCACATGAGCGAGACCGGCAACGGCGCCGCCAACAACTGGCAGCAGGGGTACCAGTACGGGTTGCAGTACCAGGAGGAGTTGCTTGACTTGATTGACCGCGAGTGCGACAAGTGCGAGAGCTTGTCCTCGTTCCAGCTTTTCCACAGCGTGGCCGGCGGCACGGGGTCGGGCGTGGGGCTGTTGGTGCTCGAACTCTTGAGCGACCGCTACGGCAGCAAGAAGCTCATCACCACCAACCTGATTCTCCCCTCCAGCGAAAAGACCTCAGACGTGGTGGTGCAGCCCTACAACACCGTGCTCACGCTAAAGCGCTTGATTGACTTTAGTGACTGTACTTTTATGTTTGAAAACGACTCCTTGAACAGCCTCGAGGCCTTGGTGTGCGGCAGCAAGCTGCACAGCGCCACGCGCTCATACGACGCGTTCGAGAACGTTAACAAGCTCATATCCTTCGTGCTGGCCACTGTTTCCAACCCGTTGCGCTTTCCCGGCTACATGTACAGTCTGATGGAGTCTATAGTATCCACCCTAGTGCCGACTCCAGACTTGAAGTTCCTCACCACCGCCGTGGCGCCGTTTAACTTACCCAACTTCGACTCGAACATCATGAGAAACCAACACACAAATGTGAATGAGTACGATTTGATCCTCGAGCTCCTCAATGACCGCTACAAGTTGAACAGAACCGACGCGTCTCAGACAAAGTACATGTCGATGCTCAATTATCTAGTGGGTGACAAGTTGTCTCAGTCCGATGTTCGAAAGGGCACCATCAAAGCACAACAGCGGGTCGAGTTTGTGCCCTGGACTTCATCTTCAATCCATACGGTGAACGGCAAAAGAAGCCCCTTCGCTCACAATCTGCCAGGCAGGAACCTTGCAGGTGTCCAAGTGAGCAACAACACGTCAGTCATCAGTGTGTTCCGCAAAATCCTAAAGCAGTACGATCTCCTTGCCAAACGCGAGGCTTACATCAATTACTACACAGAAAGCAATTCCTCGCAAGAACGCGCGAGAGTGTTGGACTTGTTCAACGAATGCAAAGAAAGTGTGGTCAGTGTGATAGAAGAATACCGGTCGTCTCAGGCAATGAGCTTCCTCGAGGATGACCTTGTCGATGAGGAAATGACGTGATACAAACAGATCAAAGAGCCACTGCTCCATAATCACGTGACCAGTTCTTCCTCTATGGAAGTGGATCTCTAGCAACCATATCGAAGGCGCGATCAAGACTGGCCCCACCAGCGGATATTTTGACCCTGCCGTAGCCCTCTCTGCTCTCCGATCCTTGGATAGAAGAATTAATTCAGGGGGCCACTATCTTATCAGCAGTGGCATCGCGGTGGCTCCATGCAGGGAAACGGGACCCTGCCACCACAGGCACCGCTTATTAATAAGGGGAAGCGCCCCACTGAGAAGAAAGAATATTCAACTATGACGACTCCATTCGATTTAGAGCACCTCATCTCAAAGAGGGCCGCCGGCAGACGCTTTGAGCATTTTACCACCGCACCTTCCGAGGGACAGCCGGAAAACTTTAAGCCTCATCCCGAGCCATTGCGGTTGGACTGGGGTCTTCCTAATGACGGCTTTTTCCCAATTGACTCGATTGATATCAATGTAGTGGACTATCCCTTTCAAAAGGCTCTTCTCAATCACACGAATGGGTCATTGGAGGCGCTTCTGAACATCAAGGAGCTTTCTTTAGAGGAGCGGAAACCGGTCCACATCCCTCGGAGAGGCAACAATCCTGAGCTCATTGATCTCCGCCAAGGCTTGCAGTACTCTCCTACCGAGGGCATGCCTCAATTCAAGAAGTTCGTCGAGGAATTTGTTACTCGTGTGCACAAGCCCACATACAGAGACTGGGGCGTAATTATAACTCTTGGCGCCAACGATGGCTTGAACAAATCCGCGGACGCCGTTCTTGACCCGGGCGACATTATCTTGGTGGAAGAGTTTACTTTCACGCCCTTCTTGCAGGGCGTCAAAAACGCCGGCGGTGTACCGGTGCCGATAAAGTTGGACATCTCCAACCCCGCCGAAAGCAATGTCATTGACTTGGACTACCTTACCAACTTACTTGAGAACTGGGATGAGTTGAAGCCTGAACTTAAGGGCCAGAAGCCCAAGGCGTTGTATACGATCCCTAGTGGGCACAACCCCACTGCCTTATCGCAGTCGGCTGAGTTCCGTAAGAAGGTTTACGCCCTTGCCGAGAAGTACGACTTCGTCATCATTGAAGACGATCCTTACGGCTACCTCTCGCTTCCACCCTACTCCAAGCCCCAGGAGGTGCTCAGGTTGGACGAATTTGTCACCGTTGAAGAGTACCTCCTGAAGCACCTCTTGCCGTCGTATGCTAGCATTGACACGAGTGGTCGCGTGATTAGAGTGGAGACGTTCTCCAAGGTCTTCGCACCGGGCATTCGGATTGGGTTCATCGTCGCTCACAAGCGGTTTCTCGAGGTGATCAACAACTACGCCACGATTATTACCAGAAACGCTTCCGGTACGTCGCAAACCATAGCACAGAATATTTTCTTGAGCAAGTTCGGCGGGGTAGACGGCTGGTTGCAGTGGATCTTGAGAGTACGGGCAGCGTACTCGCACCGGCGCAACGTGTTGCTCAATGCGCTCTACGACAGCGACGCCTACAAGAAGGGCTACCTTGACGTGGTGGACCCGAGGGCGGGCATGTTTGCCGCGGTGATCATCAAGTTCCCCGAGTCGTCGGACGTGGAGGAGCAAGTTAACGCGTTGGTGTGGCGGTTCCTTGAACACGGCGTGTCGGTGGTGCCGGGCATCCGCATGGCCGTGGACAAGACGTTTTCTGCGCTGCGTGGCAACTTTGTCAGAATCACGCACGCTTTCTTGGACAACGATGAGCTCTTGATCACCGCGGGCCAGCGCCTCGGCGCGGCCGTGACGGCGTTCTTTGAGAGTGACGTATAGACTGGGCTACAATACAAGCTAGCACAAGGCTCGTAGGGCGGACGTGCGCGCACCAACCACTACGCGGTTCTGGCGTGGTACCACACTCCTACCAGCACACCAATTGGCGATCGGCACAATGGCATTCAACTTTGGCAACTTCACCAAGGAGTTCAAGAACTTGAGCGACAAGCTCAGCAGCGAGTTCAACAGCGAGGTGGTCCCGTTCGCCCAGCGCACCAGCCGGCTCGTGCAGGAGAAGATTGGACGGGTGAACGTGGAGGACATCAGCCAGTTGCCGTCCGAGTACACTGAGTTGGCCGACAAGTGCAACAACATCGAGAAGTTGTACAAGAACGTGTTGAAGATCACCTCCAACTACGAGAACGAGAGCTACGACTACCCCACAAACCTTCAAGAGTCCTTCACCGACTTTGGCAAGAACATCTCCTCCCGCGTGCAGAACTTGCTGCGCGCCACGACGCCGGCAGAGGCCCAGGCGGCCTTGATTAACCCCCAGACGGGCGAGTTCAAGCCGCCCAAGACGTTGTACCACGCGTTGGCGCGGGCCACCGACGCCTCGGTCTTGACCAAGAACAACGACCAGAACGACCCCCTTGTGAAGGGCTTGGACGCCTACTCGTCCAACATCAACAAGATCGCCAACGCCCGCTTGGGCATGGACCAGTTGATCAAGACCAAGTTCAACGCCCCGTTGCAGTCCACCTTGCGCCAGATGATCGCCCAGAGCAACAACATCCAGAGGAAGGTGGAGCAGAAGCGTATTGACTACGACTTGGCCCGCCTCAATTTGACCAATTGCAGCAATCCCACAAAGGAGCCCCAGCTCCGCGTGGTCATGGAGAACGCCGAGGACGACTTTGCCAATACCGTCGAGGACGCCATCAACATCATGCAGAACGTCTTGGAGAACGCCCGCCCGTTGGAGGAGTTCTTGGAATTGATCAAGGCCCAGTTGGCCTACCACAAGTTGGCCACGGAGTTGCTTCAGGGCATGGTCAAGGACTTTGAGACCTTGGTGGAGGACAACGCCAAGTCTCTGGTCCAGGGCGGGAGCAGAAATTCGAACGACTTCGACATTTAGCTTCCGTGTAGTTTATTAATATCTATGAATTTTATGTAAAGTGCATTCTATTCCAAGCGAAGCGACTCCAACCGCAAGTTGATGGGCGCCTCGCTTGTCTCTTCGTAGCTCGTCTCCAACAACTTGGCGTGAATAGAGAGCAATGCTCTCAACGTGTCGCTCTCGTTGATGACGGCCGAGATGTTGATCTCGTTTGCACCCTGCGAGATCATCTCAATGTTAATTTTCTCGTCAGCCAACACTTTGAACATGTTCCCGGCAATACCAATGAAATTCACCATCTGCTTACCAACGAGGGATATAATAGTCATATTCCGTGTGATGTCCACCGTACCCATCTTTTTCAACTCCTTCACTGCATGCTTCAATTGCGTTTCCTGATCGCTCTGGATAGACAATGCCATAGAAACGTGCACTTCTGAGGTGGAAATCAAGTCCACAACAAGCTTGTAATTGTCCAAGGTGGTGAAGATATGCGCCAAAAAGCCATGCGATAATGTCTTCTTGTTGGAATGAATGTTGATGACAGCAATTTCTTGCTTCGCAGTGATGGCCGTGGCAGATTTTTTCTTGCTACTGGCCACGAATGAACTGGAAAGTGCCTCGTACGCTTGCGGAGGATGGGGCGGAGTCGCTTCTCCCCGCCGGCCAATGTTATCAGGGTAGATGATGGTACCATTACCACGTGGGTTCTCAACGTTTTTTATGCGGATTGGGATCTTTGCCTTGATCACCTGCTCCATGGTGAACGGATGTATAACTTCCGAACCGTAGTATGTCAACTCTGCGGCTTCTTCGGGTGTTACACTGAGCAACAAGCGCGCGTTAGGCACCTTCCGAGGGTCTGCAGTGAAAATACCGTCAACTTCCTTCCAGATCTGCAATTCTTCGGCCTGGATACCCACTGCTATCAAAGCAGCACACAAGTCGGTGTAGCCCCTGCCCACACCGTTCAAGAGTCCACCTGGGACGACACCAAAGTAACCGGTGAGCACAGGTACGACCTTATCATCCTCTATGGTGGCAAGAGTCTTGCCGAGCTCAACAGACAAGAACTTATAGAAGCTGTCGTCGAACCCATTGGTAAAGTCGTAGTCAAGAGGAATAACGTGGGACAAGTCGATATATTTGGACTTGATCCCGCGGTCCTCCATCAAAGCGGCTATGAAGCGGCAGGAGAGTTTCTCTCCGACAGACATGATGGAGTCGAGGGTTCTCGGGCTCACTTCTCCAATAATCTGGCATGCCTTGAGGAGCTCTTGAGCATGGTGAACTTCTTCCAAAGTTGCCTCTATCAATAGCACCTGGATGGAAGCATTTCTGATGTGCTGCTTGGCATTAGCAACGTGATCTTCCTTGATAAGTTCGAGAACCGACAAGAAGTCACCGTCCTCCGATGCCAAGTCCGCCAGTTTCAAGAGCCTAGAGGTTGTGCCCTCGCTCTTGGTGTTGGAGGATCTAGCGGAGCATACCACTGCCACCCGCGTTTGCTCGTTGTATACCTTGACAATGTCTTCCACAATTACATCCGGAAACTTGCCAACGGAGGTGCCTCCGAATTTCTGAATGATCCATCGGTCCGACCGCACATTTTTGAGGTCGGTCACAGAATTATATGACAGTGCTGATAGCGCAGGAGAGTTCATTGGAACAGACTAAGAGGGATATGGGCACTGCGATAGCCGGGAAGCCCCGAAAAGGTCAGCGTGTTGCACGATAGCGAGTTGTCTTGGTGAAACTTTTCAATACTTAATGAGTCAGAACACGTGACTTGAGCGGTACCGGCGCTGAGCCGCACGCACCAGACCCTGCGAGCGCTGACCGCCCGATAAGAGAAATCACCAAGGTCAACACCAAGGACCTTGCTTGAGCTCACAGTAAGCTTCAGTTGTTGGAAGTAAGTTTGAGTAGTGAGATGAAGCTAGCAGAAGGGTCACTATCGCCGAGAATGGCCCTCTGTTCTCGAGTACTACAGGGAGAACGCTTTCACGTCAGTCGGGTGCTACGAGAAAAGGATTTGGCCTCTTCTAGCTAGATCTTCCACGCACGATCAAATAGGTGTCAGTGAGTTGTCTGTTATGGGAAGTGATCAGGGCCATCAAAAGGCTGCGAAATCACTCCACCACCAGCTCATCGTGCGATGCACGACTCTTTCAACTAAAGCAGTGTGGAGTAGCCAACAAGACAGCAAAATGAAGCGTGAAGGCGAGGCACTTGAGCAGAGCGGAAAGCGGCCTAATAAGGAATACACTCTGGATGAGATCCGCTCCTTTTTCAACTCGAAGATTTGGGATGGTGACTTTCAGCAAAACCTCAAGCAGGTGGTGGCCGATAGCCAGCCCTACCGCTGGGGCACCATTACCGAGCTCATGGACGACAATCTTTTGAGAAAAGTACGCAAAGAAGTGCTCAATGAGATCGCCTTTACCAAGAAAGAAACGGACATCTATAAGGTGTTCCAGTCCGGAGACTTGGCCAACTTGTCCGGGTTGGACTGGGATGACTTGTCGCGGCTTCCATCACTCTTCAAGCTTCGTGCTGCCATCTACAGCGAGGAGTTCCGCGATGCAGTGCTGGAAATTACTGGCTGCGGCAAGTTGAGCGGAGTCAAGACCGACATGTCCATCAACACATACACCAAAGGGTGCCACTTATTGACGCACGACGATGTCATTGGGTCCCGTCGAGTGAGCTTCATTTTGTACCTTCCCGATCCCGACAAGGTATGGAAGCCGAACTATGGCGGGAGCCTTCGCTTGTTTCCTGCCATTGTCCCCAACGTGCCCAAGACCGACTTCCACACGAAGCTTACGCCGCAGTTCAATCAGATGGCTTTTTTCACTGTGCAGCCTGGGTTGTCATTCCACGATGTGGAGGAGGTGAGAGTGGACAAGCAGCGCTTGTCTATCCAAGGATGGTTCCACATACCACAGGCAGGAGAGGCTGGCTACATCCGCGGTGAACAGGAGGAGAGTGAAGCTCGCAGCACATTGCAGCTTTTGCAAAGTAAAGAGTTGCAAGAATACGATTTCCCCAAGCCCGTACGCAACGACCTCACGGCGCATGAGCTCAAGTTGTTGCAGACATTCGATGCGCAAGACAGTAAGATATTCGAAAAGGAGGAGCTCCGCTACCTCCAGCAGTACATCAATCCGTTATACCTAGAGGCGGGGAACCTTGCACAATTGAAACTGCAGTTTGACGAAGAGAACCTTGTCGAAGTCAAGGATGTGCTCCGTGAAGACATCGCCGAGCGGTTACGGGCGGCGTTGAAGAGCGCCGAGGTGGAAGCCAAAGCTCCCCAAACAGTACACGACATGGCATTCCCATGGAAATGCGCCGTTCCTCCCCACAAACAACGCTACATGTACATAGACGGGCGGCAGGAGTTCCCGCTCACGGAGGAAGGGATCAAGTTTTTCAATGGCATTGGGCCGCGCGACTTGCCCAACTTTGAGCTTCTCAAGAAGCTTTCAGGTGGCAGCGACAGTCTCTTGGTGGACGTTGCCAGCTTCATGAAGTCAACCGCGTTCCGCAAGTGGCTCAATGTGGTGACGAGCTTTGTGGTGAGTAGCGACCAGGTGCTCGTGAGACGGTTCCGGCCCGGCGCCGACTTTATTCTCGCCACCACGACGGAGAAGCAGCTTGCGCGGGCGGGCGAGGAGAATGTGCTCCTTGAGGCGACCATGGGCTTAACTCCCACGGCAACCAACCCCAAGAACTGGGAGCTGGGCGAGTACGGTGGGTACGAGCTCTGCATGGCGTTGCCCGGCCAGAACGGCGAGTTTGAGGAGGACGACGATCCTGCAATCTACAAGGCGAGCGAGCCCAGCGACGACAGCGTGTTGTACACGAGCCAGTGCCAGTGGAACACGCTCACGTTGATGGTGCGCGACCCGCTGGTGCTCAAGTTTGTCAAGTACGTGAGCATCAACGCCAAGGGCCTGCGGTGGGACATCAGCGGCCAGTGGAACGTACTCGCGGAGGGGGACTAGGTTACGACACGGATACGACGAGGACAAGAAAACAGCCCCACCAAAGAGTACAAGCTACAACCACAATGCAAACCGCACAGTGCCATGGAACCGTAACCCGGCCAGGGTAAACAGCACAGGCCAATCTTGTGGGGTAAGCACATGATAAGTCCGTGTCTCATGCCTGGATGGAGCAAAATCACACGAGGACGTGCCGCGCCCAGGAATTTTTTCATAGGCCAGTCCTTCTGTCGCGGCTTTGGCTGCGATCTGTACGCTGCCTCCAGTCCATTGCCCGTGATGTCTGAGCCCAACCCGTTGTTTGTATTTGCGTCGATCGCGTCCTTCATTGCTGTGTTCGTGGCGGTGTACTTCTTGCGCCAGTCCAACAAGAACGCGCCCGTGTTGAGCACCACCGAGTTCAAGAAGTTCCCCCTCCGCGAGAAGATCCGCGTGTCGCACAACACATGTATCTACCGTTTTGGCTTGCCCCGGTCCACCGAGCGCTTGGGCTTGCCCATTGGCCAGCACATCTCGGTGGGCGCCACCGTTGACGGCAAGGAGGTTATGCGCCTGTACACCCCCATCACCAACGACGACACCGTGGGCCACTTTGACTTGATGATCAAGGTGTATCCGCAGGGAGTGATTTCGCGCCACGTGGACAGTCTCAAGATTGGCGACCACGCGCAGATCCGTGGCCCCAAGGGCTTCTTCAACTACACTCCCAACATGGTGGAGTCCTTGGGCATGATCGCGGGCGGCACCGGCATCACCCCCATGTACCAGATCATCACCGCGATCTTGGCCAACCCGCAGGACAAGACCGTGGTGCGCTTGGTGTACGCCAACGTGACCGAGAACGACATCTTGTTGCGCGCCGAGTTGGAGAAGTTGCGCGACGAGCACCCCGCCCAGTTCAAGCTCCACTACGTGTTGAACGAGGCGCCCGAGGGCTGGACGGGCTCGGTGGGTTTTGTCACCCCCGAGATCATGGACACTCACTTGCCCAAGCACACTGAGAACACCAACCTTTTGCTCTGTGGTCCTCTCCCCATGGTGTCGGCCATGAAGAAGGCCGCTGTAACCTTGGGCTACCCCAAGGCCAAGCCCGTGTCCAAGTTGGGCGACCAGGTGTTTGTGTTTTAAATAGAAATGTCCTCACAGCAGTGACTGTGATGTAGTGCGCCGGCTCGTTACCTCCGCGCTCCGCCCGGCCTACACCGGGTCGCGCGCCAGCCGGCACTGCGCCCGCGGCCGCACACGCCGCCGGCGGCCAGCCAAGTGCCTGCAGGAGCCGCTCCTACCGTCATGACCGACACCCCCACACCGCCCAGACACCTTATCGGTCCCCACAACAGCAAGCCGGCCGCGCCGTCTTCTTTTGCAACCATGCTTGCGTTTCTCAGCTTTCTCGGCGCGGCCGCCGCCGCCGCGGTGCCTGGCTGGGACGTGCGTGGCGGGCTCATGGCGCAGACGGTGGCGCGGGGCACGGTAGAATTGGACAATGTGCTCCGGCTGGATCCCACGTTGCAGGCGTTCCCGCCCCTCGTCAGCATGCCCAACGAGTTTGAGAAAACCCTCCATGATGGCGAGATTCCGCAGTATGTGCTCGACTACGCTCCCCTCGTGCACCTCTACTCCGAGGAGCGCTATCTCCCTTACGATATTGCCGACTTTGTCACCAACTTCCACGTGGAGTGGGGCAACGGCAGCACCATCCAGGACGCCGTCAACATCACGACCCTCGGCAGCCTTCCCCAGTCGCTCGACGTGTATCTCAGCGCCAACTCGGACTTTGACGCCGACCCAGACTGGATCACGGGCTTGAAGAACAAGCCCAACTACGTCTCGGGCGAGATCCGCGACGCCCCCGCCACCTTGCTCGTGGTCGATAAGGGCAACGGCTGGGTGGACCTGTACTGGTTTTACTTCTACAGCTTCAACTTGGGGCCCTTTGTTATGGGCAAGGGGCCCTACGGCAACCACGTGGGCGACTGGGAGCACTCCCTCGTGCGCTTCTACAAGGGCAAGCCCGTCATTGTGTGGATGCTGGCGCACGGTGGTGGCGGCGCCTACTTTTACCACAATCTCGAGAAGTTTGAGGAGTCGGCCCACCCGGTAATCTTCTCTGCCCGCGGCACCCACGCCAACTACGCCTCCGTCGGGCAGCACCCCCACGACTTGCCGTACGGCATCCTTTCGGATTTCACCGACCGGGGCCCGTTGTGGAACCCCACCAAGAACTACTTGGGCTACACCTTCGACGGCGACCGGGTGTACCCGACCACCAACAACGCTAACAAGAAGCACCAGGGCCGCGAGGAGCGCTACGGCAACTGGCTCGCGTTCCGCGGCCACTGGGGTGATCGCCAGCTCGAAGACAGCGACAAGCGCCAGACGCACCTGTTGATTGGCGGCTACCGCTATATCGACGGACCCACGGGCCCGCTCATGAAGAACCTTTTGCGGTTGAAACCGTGCGAGCGCCACAAGTGGTGGAATTTCTGGAACGGGTGCAACGTGCGCCAGAACATCAAGTGGGGTATTGGAGTGGAGAGCGAGGGGTACAACTGCGGCAACGTCTTCATCAACGTGCGACCACGTTTCCTCCGCAAGCTCCTCCTGCGCTTGACGTGGGGTGGTGGCTTTTGTTACCTTGTCGACTTAATCTACGGGTAAAGTCTCTCTGCATACCACACCTTAACCTTAATTAATGCTAATGAACATCTAGATCTCCCGCGGTACCTTTATGTCATTCTTGCACACAGTGCACCGTGTTGTGCGACAACCGACGGCTGCATAATTTTTTTGGTGCGATGACGCATGGAGCTAATCTCCACGCCAAAAGCCCATCTCCTACGCTTTCACTGGTGCCAGAGATGAGTGAGGCCTCGTCGACTGTCAAGGCGACGTCGTCCCTGTTTAGGGTTACGGAGGGCAGCAGTAGCAGCCGCTGGAGGCTGTTCAAAGAACTGTTCCAGCGCATCGAGACCATACAAGAAGATGATGAGAGCTACGCTTTGCTCTCCGACGTGGAAAAGGCGAACGTGAACACGTCACGGTCGCCGCTTAAGCGCCAGCTCAAGGGTCGGCACCTCCAAATGATTGCCATCGGTCTGGCCATCGGCTCCGGGCTTCTTATCGCTTCAGGCGAGGCATTGGCCAACGGTGGACCGTTAGCGGTGTTGGTGTCGTGGTGCTTGACCGGTGCCTCTGTGTTTGCCACGATCCAGGCCATGGGCGAGTTGACAGTGGAATTTCCCATCTCGGGCTCATTCAATGTGTTTGCCAGCCGTTTCATAGATCCCTCCGTGGGCTTTGCTGTGGCGTGGAACTACTTCTTGCAGTACCTCGTGCTCTTGCCCCTTGAGCTTGTGGCAGCGTCCATCACAATGCAGTTCTGGAACGACTCCATAAACCCCGATGTGTGGGTACTCATCTTCTACCTTGTTGTCATCTCGATCAACTTTTTTGGCGTCAAAGGTTACGGCGAGGCCGAGTTTGTCTTCTCCTCCATCAAAGTGCTTGCTGTGGTTGTTTTCATTATCATCTGCATTGTCATCGCTGCAGGCGGCGGGAAAAGCGGACATGCCATCGGCGCAAAGTACTGGCACAATCCGGGCACCCTTGCCAACGGGTTCAAGGGGTTCAGTTCGGTGTTTGTGACCTCTGCATTTGCCTATGCCGGTACTGAGCTTGTGGGGTTGACTGCTGCCGAGTCTGCTAACCCCCGTGTTGCCTTGCCAAGAGCCACGAAACAAGTCTTTTGGCGCATTTTGCTCTTCTACATGGTGTCCTTGACCTTGATCTGCTTTCTTGTGCCCTACGACAACCCCAAGTTGCTCGGTGGCAGCGATGTGGCTGCCTCGCCCTTTGTCATTGCCATTGTGGACGGCGGCATCGCTGGCTTTCCTCACGTGATGAACGCGGTGATTTTGGTGTCTGTTGTGTCAGTCGGGTCGTCCAGCGTGTATGCCACCTCCAGAACCCTCACTGCGCTTGCCGAGCAAGGCATGGCGCCGAAGATTTGCGGCTACATTGACCGTGCTGGCCGCCCGCTAGTGGCGATCTTGATAACAAATGTGTTTGGTATGTTGAGCTTCATCGCTGCCAGCGGCAAGCAGGCAGACATCTTTGACTGGCTCATGTCAATCTCCGCGTTGAGCTCGATTTTCACGTGGATGTCGATCTGCTTAGCCCACATTCGTTTCAGACGGGCGTTGAAGGTGCAGGGCCGGACGACAGAGGAGTTGGTGTACAAGTCGCAGGCCGGAGTGCTTGGGTCGTGGTACGGCATTGTGTTGTACATCGTTGTGCTCATTGCCCAGTTCTGGACCTGTCTCTTTCCCTTGGGCTCGAGCTCCGCCAGCGCCGAGAGCTTTTTCCAGGGCTACTTGGGATTTGTCGTATTGATTGTGTTTTACGCTGGCCACAAGTTGTGGAAACGCAACTGGGTCCTCTTCATTCCCGCCAGCAGAATCGATATCGACACCGGGCGCCGCGAGACCGACGAAGAGGCGCTCAAGCGCGAGCTCGCAGAAGAGCGTGCACTTCTCGAAGCAAAACCCCTCTACTACAGGGTGTACCGCTTCTGGTGCTAGACATAGAATAATATAGACGTACACACTCCCCACTGCGGCTGCTGTTCTTGCTCCTGCACCTAAGCACAGGTCCAGGTTTTTCGCAGCCAACGGTACGCACACGCCGCGGTGCTTTTGCAGCGCTACGCTCCATTCTCCCCACAACAGGCTGCTGCGCTGGACGCAGCAACAAACAACGGCATGTCGACGTACCACCCGACCTTTAGTGGCAGCTCCGGGCTCGGCAGCGTGTTGCGGCTGCTCACGAAGTCGCTCAAGTCGTCGTCGGCCCACAGCATTCCTGTGCAAATCAATCCCGCCGTGGTGGGCGGCAACCGCGACCAGACCCAGCTTTTTGCCCAGCTCCGCACGGGGTCGTTGCCGCTGCGGGCGCAGGCTGCGCTTCGCCTCGCCGAGCTGCTCGACAAGTACACCATCTCCTCCATCCCCGAGGTGTGGTACCTTGCCCGCGATATGTGCGACTCGCACGTCCAGCTGTACATCCGCCGTGCCGCCTTGACGCTTCTTGTGGCGTGCATCCGGCAGGACGACTTGGTTGGCGTTGGCAACAGATTGGTATTCTTCAATGACGTGGTGACGTTTTGCCAGCTTCTGGACACTCGCCTCGACCCCGAGTTCGATCTCTTCTTGGCGGCCGTGGTGCAATTGACCGACCACGGGAAAGATATCCACGATTTCTGTGTGTCCGATCACGAAATTACGCTTCTTCAGTTCCTCGAGACGGCATTGGCCGTTCTCAGCCGCCTGGCAAAGCTGTACGTTCAGGATCCCTCTGAGGAGGACACTCCGTTTGAAAACCTTGGCGGGGTACTCCGGCTCCTAAGCAACTGCGTCCGTCACAATGCTGCCGTCATCGACTCCCAGTCGCTTGTGTCGTTGTTATACAACGTTGTCGCTATGGGATACCTGACGGTGAATACCACCCTTCTTAATCTCTGCCTTGCGTTTTTGCAAGCAGTGATTGCCCAGCGCATCCTCCCATATGCATCCATCACCAGCGCAATAGAGTTCCTCTGTGCGATACACGGAGTGAGCGAAAGTTTGGGCCAGCAGGCGTACGACATAGCCTGCAGCTTGCTTCTTGATATGACGTACGCCGCGTTGATCTCCAGTACATGTGATATCATCCTCAGCCATGACGTTCAGAGTCTCAAGCCGGTCGAGTCCGCCAATTACTTGCACTTGAGTGCCGTAATATCTAGCAGCACGGCGGGGTCCTTCAATACAGTCAAGGACCAGGATTTGTCATTGAACATGTGCCTCGGTGCTATACAACTTCAGGAGCGCCTTTTGTTGAAAGGCGCTTTTGAAAGTTATCCTGACTTTGACTTGGCAGCCACAATAATTCTTCGCTGTGCGAAGCAAGTCTTGGCCCATGACATCTCGATATTGAATACCGCGTATTTGAGACTATTCGACCGCTTATTTCTAATTGAAACGCACGCGGAATCACAAATCAGCTTTGAAAAGCTATTTCCGTTTCATATGTGGTACTCACCTTCAATATCCGTCTTTGACGTCCTTAGAGACTTGCAGATCGAATCGGAACAGGACTCCAGCTACTGGAAGTCAATATGCATTTCAATGAAGGAACTCTACACTTCGCACCGTCTCATATGTGCCAAGGCGACACTAGTTGACCTCTTTTTGTCTAAATATGAGCACCTACCAGCAGAGACCGCATTATTCATCATCAGTTTCTACGACGAAGAGCACTTCTGTGTTCTGCAGAACGAGCTTTGGAAGGAAAATACTATGAAGATCATTAAATGCTTTTTCCATGCAAGTCCTAGCGGCAAAATAATGAGCAAGGAGATAAGACTCGAGTCCTTGAGGCTTCTTAAAAAGTCGTCAACACTTTCAAGGCTTATCTCGAACAAGAGGCTGCTATCGACAGAATTAATAGTCAACATATTGATGGCTAGCAAGAATGAAGAGGATGAAAATGTCATCGAATTCTTGATGGATGAAATAATCATGGGTACTATAAGACATGGTGACGTGGACACTATCGAGAGTATATCGAATGCCTTTCTCAGCTGCTCTAGTCAACGGCAGTCATATTCGAGGAGCAGAAGTATTGTGTCGATTCATTCCATGGGGTCACCATCAATTGGGAGTAACAGCCAAGGTTCACTAGCATTTTCATCAAAAGTTCAGAAATCCTTCTGTCGCCATGCTGTGAAATTATTCATTGAGCTCTCAACAATTGACGCTCATAAGGCAATGAAAATGTATCAGTTTATCATTGAACTCACCCGTCGCGCACTAACACTGGAAGACGAAGAAGTATTCCTAATTCTCGCACGATGCTTGGTCAGAATCCGGGTATCCACGGAGAAGTATATTTATTTTGCCGCTCCATCTGATATGGATGGGCTAGCAACCGCCTTTAAAAGAAATGTCGCAGATTCCGCGTTTGTCAATAAAGACACTTATTCTTGGGTGTATCCGGAGTCATTGGACTATCTCCCACCACAGCATCACAGACAACCGTCGAAAACCCTATTTCTTCTGTCTCCTGACGATATGCAGCCTTATGAAACGGGAAATATGGCCATTCTAGATATAACGCCGTGGTTTAACATTGCTTTGGAAGTTATGGACCTGTTCGTTCATTGGGAGATATACTCGTTTGTGTGGGCTAATTTTTGTCCGCAGCTCACTAATATGAGACTATTCCAGCATAATTCTGAAAACATTCTCCGTTTGAGAAGTATCGTCTGCGACCAGCTAGCTTTGAATCTTCCAAAGAGACTTCAACTTCCAGAAAATATAACGAAGGCAGATCTACAAGTGGTGTTTGTGCGCACCTTATCAGCATTACTTGGATATCACGATATTTTCACCAAATATGATGAAGATCAATTGATCGATTCTCTATTAATTGGTCTAGGGTCGTGGGAGAAGACGGCAATACCATGCATCAACATTTTAACAATTTGCTGTTACGAGATCCCATTATCTGTCAAGAAGTACTTGTTAGTGATATTGACCAAATTGCAAACTCGAGTGACTAGTATAGCAGCTACATCACACATCCTTGAGCTACTTTTGTCTTTGATCCATTTGCCCACTCTCACTTCAAATTTCACAATAGAAGAGTTCAAAACAATATTTGGAATTGCTTTCAAGTATATCCAATACTCGCATGATATCAAAATAATGAAGACAAGCTCCGCTCCAAATGATTTCATCGCCGAACACGGAATTGAAGTAGAGGCTGAATCTAAACCATCTACCTCACAGACAGAAGTTACCCCAGTTCTCTCTCAACACTTGTTGAATTTGTCCTACGATGTTATTACGAACTGGTTCTTGAGGATACCCTTACAAGAAAGAAGCAGTCTCACGTCGTTTCTTGTCAAGAATTTAATTCTTTCTAGTGGGGATAAAACATCACCAGACGACCAGACAATAGCAATGTTGGACTTTGTACTTCGTTTTACGTACTCTAATGTTTCACTTCGAATCCAGACGGTGCAGCAATTGAACAATGCTTTGGATTGCAAAAATGAAGAGGATGTCAGCAGCAACAGGTGGATCATTGGCTCAACAATTGTCAGCATTGAGACGCACATCAAAACCGGTCGTTCGGCCGTTGTTATTAGACGTCCAACAGGCGTCACCATCTTAAGATTGACCTTAGATGGTACTCCAATTGGCGATGAGGGGAACTTCAGGGCGCGGCACTTATTGCTTCAGCTATTCAATAACCTTGACATGAATGATGGAAAAAATAAGCCTCTTGCACTCGTCAAAGATGCTGCTGTCAGCAGAGCTGTTTCCACCTTCGATAGAATCCCTATTGTTAGCTTTCATAAAGTCGGTATCGTCTACGTTGGTCTCAATCAGGATGATGAGGTGTCAGTACTTGGAAATAAGGCAGGTCTGCAGCCATATCAGCGTTTCTTGGACGAAATTGGGTGTTTAGTACGCCTTCGGGGCTGCAAAGACGTGTACCTTGGAGGGCTAGACACCGAAAATGATTTGGATGGAGAGTACGCGATTGCATGGAGTGACAAGATCACGCAGGTGATTTTTCACACAACGACGCTAATGCCAAATCTGGAGACGGATCGGTACTACGAGTTGAAGAAGCGACACATTGGAAACAATAATGTTAACGTTTACTTTGATGAGTCGGGAAAAGACTTTAATTTCAATTTGGTGAAGTCGCAATTCAACTTCCTCAATATTGTTGTCTCGCCCCACACCACATCAATGGACGCTGGTAGTTACTTTCCAGCAAAGGACGTAAAACGTTACTTTAAGGTTAAAACTTATCGGCGCGCGGGAGTGCCTGCAGTGTTCTCAACCAATCACTTTAAGATAATCGGCGAGGACCAGCTTGCCCTATTCATACGCAATTTGGCTGTGGTAGCAGATCAGTTTGCGAAGGTGTGGCATGCTGAGGGTAACTACTGCAGCAGCTGGGCGCTACGGATGAGGCACATACGCACGCTCCGGCAAAAGACTACCGACACCAGCGACAGCAACGGAGAACCAAGCATGCCGGTTGCCCTGGATATTTCTGATGCCGTGTACCAGGCATTGGAGTTCAATTCGTACACCTGAGCTACAGGGTGCAGTCTGACTAAGCTGAGCCCACGATGACTACGGTGGGGCCAACGGTTAAGGAAACCTGCCTGCATAGGCCGGCGAGCCTCAACGCTGATTAATTAGGCCGGGGCTCCTAATCACCGAGGTCGCGTTGACAGCGCAACCGTGACAACCAACTAAGCCGGCTCGGTACGCATCAAAGCCGATTTTCGGACGGTGAAGTGCATGAGCCCTCTGCTCGGCGGGAACAATGCCAGTTCGGCCTCTGGTGTAGCCATTGAAAACCCAGCTGCAAAGGGCAGTCGATGCAGAGGAATTATGCAGTCTATGCTCATATGCAGCACGACCGGCATCGCTGGCGATGGCGAAAGAACCACAGTCCTGTTTGCAACTTCTGCCTACCGAAACTAGTCGTGTCGTGGGTGGGAACACTGGACCGGTGACAAGGTTGATTCCATTGGCGCTTGCGTCTTTTCACGCGCTACCGCCACACACGACGGCCCTTCTCTTGGTAACGGCAATCGCAGCACTGCCACCAGCCGCTTTCCGCGTCTCCCCGCAGCATCCTGGCTGATATAAGCTGCAATCGCATTCTTAAACATTACTCATCAATTTTGGTGCTCCAAATTTTTCACCCATGACAGTTCTTGGCAGCGTCCAGGCTTCCCTCGCGTGTCAGAGCGATGCTCTTGCCCACGTTGTTAGGGAGTACTCAAACGACAGATTTGCCCAGGAACAAATCGAGGCCTCGGCTGCTCTTCTCCTCCAGGCTCACCGCTCGGGCGGGAAGGTGGTGCTCTGTGGAATTGGCAAGTCGTTCAAGATTGCCACAAAACTTGAAGCAACCTTGAACTCACTTAGCATCTACGCGGCGCTGTTGCACCCTGCTGAAGCGCTCCACGGTGACTTGGGACTAGTGCGCGCTAACGACTGCGTGGTGTTTGTCACCGTTAGTGGAAACACCCCTGAGTTGCAGCTGCTTTTGCCGCATCTCGATGTCCCCATTGTGTTACTCACTTGCTCGAGAGACAGCAAGCTCGCCCAGCTGCCACAAATAAAAGCCTTGGTTTACGTGCCTTTGCCCTCTCACTTGAACGACTCCGCTATTCATGGACTCCCGGCGCCCACCATCTCTGCTGTGCTAACGCTTGCCGTGGCGGATTCGCTCATCTTGGCTCTCTCGGAATCACTCGAGCACGACTTGGAGAAGCGCAAAATGCGCTTCGCTATCAAGCACCCCGGCGGTTCCATTGGCGCCAATCTCAGTCATTTGACGACTCCGGCCAACTTTTCCACTGAAACGTCCTCCTCATCCTTGTTAAGCTTGAGCAATCTCCGTATGTCTTTGGTAACCTCGGCTTCATCATCTGACGACGAAGAAGCTAGAAGAGATGGCATATCGTTCAAGGTGAGACCTGCTGCTCCGCGGAAGGAACTTTCCCCGGCGGAATTCGACGCGTTGTCTGAGAGCGCTCTCTTGAAACTTGTTACGTTGTACGACTATCTCACGTTTACCAAGAATGGGGCCGCATTCGCTATTGAAAGTGCAATTGTTGCTCTGGAGTACAAGTCTCGTTTCGCTGCGGTCGATGTTTCTGTACCTGAATGGGCCAAATTCCTCAGTGAATTACAGCTCAAATTCAAAGAGGTCGAGATCTAACTCCAGTTTTCCTCCTAAAATGCGATCACTGGATGACACTTTACTTCTTCGATCTGAAATATTTACACTTGATTTAACTATTCACAAATTTATGTACATACTAATGAAACGCTCAGTAAGACTAAGAATCAATTCTTGTCCGCATCAATGAGTGCAGTCTCTGCCACTATAATTAGTTTTTCCACGGATGCGAGATGCTTACCGTAGGCGTTTTTTGACGAGATTTGCTTGAGGTACTGCCGCAACTTGAGCACTAAAAGCTTTTTCTCCTCTGACCTGGCATCGAAGCCTTCGACCAACTTTTGAATCACGTAATTGGCATATTGGTCCTTCATCATAAGAGCCAAAGGAGAATCGTCTCCCACTTCTGCTTCAAGGTCTTCATTTCCACTCATGACCTCTCGGAGAATTCTCTTCCTTTGATCCAATGAACCGGACTTTATACACTTTTCAATAACATTTGAAGCAAACTTGTGCTTCGAAAAGTTGACCACGGAGCCCAAAACCACCTTGAGAATTTCTTCTCTATCCTTCGGATGTCCTCTCTCCAATATATGCTGCATCACATAATTGCCATATTGATCCTGGATCAAATAAAAAATGAACCGGTTCAATTCTAGCATGATCTTCTTTTGGTCCTCAGGACTGGAAAACTCCAATAGCCTTTGGATAACTCTGCAGCCATACGGATGGGTGGACAAGTGATAAACCTGAGTGTCCAAGCTCTCCAAAATGAATCTCACATGTTGGAAAGGTATCTTCTCGATTGACTTTTGAATCACATGGTTTCCATTCTGGTCTTTAGCGCATACTAAAACGTGGTTCTTGAGCTCATCGGTGATCCTCATTTGACCATCGAGGTCGATAGCCTCAAGGGCCCTCTGCACAACTCGACAGCCATACATCTGTAGCGACAACTCATAGATGTGCCCAATCATGTTTTCCAACAACACATTCTGCTGGGTAGTTGATCCATGCTCGAAGTATTTCTGAATCACATAGTTTCCAAACACATCAGTCATGAGATCATACGAGATTTCACGGATTTCATTAAAGATCACTTCCTTCTCTTCATCAGAGGCACTTGGTAACTTCTGTTGAATGAACCTGGAGCCGTGCTGATCCTTGGTGAACTCAACGGCATGACCGTAAATGTCTCGCAAGAAGTACTCCTTGCCCTTGGGATTTGAACGGATTTCTTCTAACAATGGAGAGCGGTATATATGGTTGCCACCTTTCCCACTCGCATTTTTCTGGCCATTCTTTCTTTTCCCATTTCCTTGAGATGGTTTCGAAGACTGCTGATTGCTTGGCGTGGGAGTATGGTGTGCGTGGCTCGGCCCATTCAGAGCACCAGCGTCGAAACGTTCTGCGCCCCCGGTTGGTTCATTTCCATTTGGAGGCTCCTCACCAGTGGGACCCACGTTAGTTGCAGACATACCCATGACTGGTGACTGCGGGTAGTAGCCTCCGAATGGCTGGAACATAAAGCCCGGTGACATTGGCATTTGATGGTTCATCATACCAATACCTGGTGTGTGGGAGTAATCCTTGCGGTTTTTTGCTTCTGACTTCGGAATATTAGAGTCTTTACCGCGTGCTTCATCGCCGGAACTTTTATCTTCTGAATCGTTCCGCTGGTCAGCGAAATTAAGACCATACATGCCGTAAGCGGTGGGGTCCATGAATTGTGGAGGTGGCGGAGAGCCCATCAAAAAAGGTGGGGATACAATCTGCGGCATGCCTTGGGGACGACCACTCATGGTCTGTGGAGGACCATTGAAGGCGCCATACGGGACATTCTGCTCGCCAAAGTAGCCGTACGACGTTGCTGGTTGAAAGGCAGTGGCAGTGGCCGGATTCCAAAACGTTTGGGGGCCACGCACGTTGGTTTCAGCGCCGGGGTTTGAGTTCAAGTCCGAGGAAATGGACAAGGCGGCGTTAGCTTGAATGGGAGAGCTGTTGTTGTAATTGTCAATCTTCTCGCTGATCGACTGGTGACGGGAGTTCCTTGTGGCAGGGATGTTTAAATTCTCGTTCAAGGAACCGTGAGGGGAACCAAGTGCTCCGGGAAGCGGTTTAGATCCAGCGTCGCTAGTTCTGCGAGAACCCGCGCCATCCAAGGACAACTTGGGCATACTCAGTTCGATATCCCGGGTGGCATCTGCAACGGTAGCAAACTTGGACAAGAAGGAGTCGTGGGGATGGCGACTGGGGATTCCGCCACTGATGGAAACGGTACCCAAGTTTATATTGGGGCCGTGGTGAGCAGAGGCGACGGGGGCGGTGATAGCCGAGAGGGTGCCCCTCTGGAGACCAAATATGCCGCTGTCAACGTCGCTGCCATCATCAAAGGAAAACCGGCGGTCTGCAAAATCGTGGTTGCCAAAGTCCTGGTTCACAAACAACTTGGCAACATCACGGTCCACCAGATCCAACCCCCGGCGGTGCTCGGGGGAGTTGTTCTTGGACCATATCGCCTCTGACAGCATGGTCACGTACTTGGTGCAATAATTTAATGCTAGACCCGCTGAAAAGGGTCGTAGAGGCGTCTAGCGCTGTCTAGAGACTGCTGGGCCCGAGGAAGGTGGCGCCTGCCGGAGATGCTGGGCACACGGTACTGGGCTGCTGTGGGGGACAAAGGAGCAGCACTTGAGCGACAGAAGCGTATTTGCGGTGCTCACGTACTGCCGTGGGTAAACACGAGGCTTTTTTGGAGGGAGGATCGCTGCGGTCGCGGCGCGGCGTGCAGTTGGATGGAGAACAGATGCCACTCCCAACGGTCTCCAGAGGCATGGGTTTGGTGTGTGCACGACTTTATATCCCAGCAGCATGACACTGGTTTTGACGGCTGCAAATGCCGTCAGCATTATCTAGCTTTGTACGATGAGTGAATGCTTTCTGGGACTCGGTTTGATGCGCTTTATCAAGAAGTGTATTTTAGCCCTTTTTGTCAGTAAAATGTAAGATTGACAGCTGGGGCAGGCTTGGTTGACAGTTCCATCATGATTACTTTGCTAACGCCTACTGTGGTACCATTCTCCATCACAGAGTACTCAGGCATCCGTACTAGTCTGGCTGCGTATGGGGAAGGCAGCGGGGACGGCCAGGCGTCCTTCATCACAGATCCTGTATACAAACGGAGGTCGCTTTGGGACATCGCTGGGACCACTTCTTTATGGCTGGACTCAGCAAGGAGGCCACCAACCGCCTTCTCAATCTTCTCTTTACCGAGACGGCAAAGGAGGTGGCACCCAAGGTACCGCTCATTACGCGACACTTGTATGCCAGCAAGGACCAGCCGCGTGGCTCCATCCTCGATGAGCTCACCGAGAATCGCTGGCGGCAGCGCCCGCTAGAGGAGGCCCCCGCGGACTTGCCCGCGCGCGCGGCGACGGTGCGCTCAAACGTGCTTAGGTTTCGGTGCCAGAACTCGTTCATCGGGCCCGCCGACTTTGCCCAGGTGTATCCAATCAATCGCGAACGCACGTACTACCTCGACGGCCCGTTGAAGAAGGGCCTCCGATTTCATGCTGTGAAAGCAAGAAACCCGGCCACACTCATCTTCTCTGACGCCTACTATCTTGTGTTTCCCTCCCATACACACGCCGCAGCATACTGGCTCGAGACTCTGGCGCGCGCCTTGAACGGGTTCCGCCTCGAGCTCGCCTTCGTCAAGCCCACTCTCAACGAGCTCAAATTCATGACATCTCCTCTCCTCGAGCCAGAAATCAACGAAGTACTCCACAATAAGCCACTCGTGGGGGTGTCGGATCCTGGATTTGACTCAGTGTTTCGGCACAGCCCTCGCCAGGCCAGCCTTGCGCGAGAAATCGCGGCCGCCGACGCCAATAGCACGTACCACCTCTTCCTGTCACTTCTCAACATAGGAGCGCGCCAGTCTTCGGTGTTGGTGCGAAATCTTCCCTTTGGCTTGTCAAAGTATGCCTTGCCCAAAGCACTCTGGGACTACGACTTGGCTCCGCTCGATAGACTCTCTAATTGCTTCACCACTGTTGCCGTGGACCCCGTGCGACAAAGCACATTGACCCTAGTGCGATTTGCTGACGTCGTCAATGCCCGCCGCTTTGTACGCAACTTTCATGGCCGCAAGTGGCACAGCGTGCAATCCGCCAAGGAGAAACAGCTCTACGACCCCATCTTGTGCGAGATCATCAATTAATGACTATATAGTACTTCTATGCAATGCATTTTACACTTCTAAGCTCTTCCAACTGTGCCGCTCAATCTCCCACCGATATTGAGTGTCGGACCCTGCACCGTGGGTCCTCTCTGAAATTACATACTTTTCCCAAATCTTTCTGCGCTTCCAAACAATTAAGACAAAGTCATTACCCAGCCATGCCAACATGCCCTCGTCATTTGCGCCACCATCTGCGTGATACTGGTTGGTATTGACAGAACAAAACGACCACGTCGAGCGAAAATAGTTGGGCACCGGTATAGGTAGTTTCAGGAGCATGTGCTGCCGATTGGAAGGGACTGCCAGCCGGGGACCAAGGTAGTCATTGGAATCGTGACCCGTGACTTGAGATTGAATGCTGAAAATATGCAATGTGCCCTTATCGGAGAGAACTGCAAGATTGGTGTCGTTGTGCGAGAATTTCATTGACATGACTTCGGCCCTGTCCAAGCCTCTTCTAAACTCGTAGAGTAATGCAGTATTATGCGTAGAGTGGACTCGGATTAATGTGCCAGTCTCTGATGTCGAAGCAATCATCGTACCCGAGCGGTTAAGTGTAAGACATCTGATCTTTGTCTTGTGCGCCTTAATAATGCTCACCAAGTTTTTCTCCTGACCTGCGGGAGAAACATCAATTACTTGGATCTGGCCGACTGACCGACCAGGAAATGCTAAGGTTTGGTACTTGCTGTCCTTGCTGTTTGCTAAGGAACTCATCGATGACGAACCTTGAGATGCACTGCTCGAAGAGTTGACGGAAAGGTCGGCTATGCCGTGTTCATTGTCAATCGTCTCGTAGGATGCAAGCTGCTTTGGTGGGCCCGAAAACCCGTATACTATGACTTGGTTTTTCAATACCACGATAATGCGGATTCTGGACAAGAGTACATTCAAGATGGGGCTCATAAAATCCAAATGTAAGCTGTTTTTGCGCTTTAAGTCATCCCAAATGACAAGCTTGTTATTTGGAGACCTCGGATTCTTGCCCCCGCCCACCAAGGCTAAATAGTTTGTGCGGTGTAGCATAGTGATGAGACCAATGCCGCTGCCAGGAGCTTCATCGGGTGACTTGGATGTGAACGTCCGCTTAACCCTCAAGTCAGCTGGATCCGAGTTGAATACAAGAAACCCCTCTTCACTGCTTACAGCAAAACAACCCTGATCCTGATTGAAGTTCACATGGAGTATGCTGTTCTCTTCGTGATCGCTGATAATAGGAGAATAGGTGTTCATTAGCGATGTGGTATTAGAGAAGTATTGTCGCCAATCAATCCCAATTAAGGGTTATGTGATATTCTGATTCTTCTCTGCCTTGCCGGGATAAGAGGAATGTGTCCCGGAATAATGAACGAGGAACCCTCGTGCAGTTCAAGGGTCTCTGTACACGAAAATCGATCCAAGATGAGATGCGGAGATGTTAGCAACGATAGCCTGATGTTCGGACCCTCAACTTGAGGATACAGAGATACCCGTGAGCTTCCGGGGTTTCTTGGTGGTAATTATAAGTGGAACAATGGAGGACCGATAGGGGAGTACTTCCTTAGTTTTATACTCCTGAGGCTTTTGTTTACTATTGGGTGAATCCACGACCGTGCCGTTACACGAGGCTCCCCTCCAATGACGCATTGGTTCCATTGTAAGCCTCACGGGAAACGGAACCACTAGTCGCTTTCAATATCCATCACCTCTTCCTCGTCGCTGGAGTCTTCGCCCTTGCGCAATTCGTCAGCCACTTGGTCCACATCCGCTTTGCTGAGACGGTACTGTAGCGTGGGCATATTCAAGTCCATTAATCGATCAGTGGTAGTGTTAAGGAAGTAAGAGGCATTCTCCTTGTTCAGATCTAATGCTCGCTTCAAGAGATCTGATGCGACAGGATCCGAGGGACTTATTGCCAATGCTTCATGCAATACAGCGATAGCTTTGAATGAATTGCCAAGTTTAAGATAGATCAAGCCCATAGCCGCGAAGATGTTGGAGTCGTTCTTGTTGCTTATCTTCAACACTTGATTGAAGCATTCTAGTGCCTTGAAAGGTTCGTTCGCTTTACGGTACACATGCCCCAAATTTGCATGTATGGATATCCAAGTCTTGGACTCACTGTTCAAGTGTTTGGCGGCAGTTAGGGCTTCTTTTAAATAACCCTCTGCCCTGCGGTAGTCTCCCTTGTGAAAGTTGATCACTCCAATTTCATTCAATAACAAGGGATCCAGGTTACAAATTTGGTAAGCAGCAAGAAGGTACTCCTCTGATAAGCTAAAGTTGTTCATCTGCAAGTGCTGCATGCCCAAAAATAAGTTCGGAAGGTGGGTTCCGGGGAAGAGTCTCGCGGCAAATGCGTAAGCGCTGATGGCTTGCTCGTGCTCGCCCTCAGCCGCGAACGTGTGAGCAAAGCCAATCCAGGCCTGGGCAAAATTGGCGTTCAAGAGTGTAGCCTTGCTGAAGAACTTCCTCGCCTCTATGATCTTGTTGATGGTTAGGTAGTACAGGCCAATGGCGAACCATGTGACTGGGCTGGACGGATGGTTTTCGGCGAGCTGGTGGGCCTTGAGGAAGAGCTTGTTCTTCCCACCTAGTTCGTGGAGGCAGCAGAGGTACAATGGGAGAATATCGAAGTTGTAGCGGTCTTGCGAGAGCACCTTTTCGCACACTGTCAAGCACTCATCGAAGTTGCACTGCACAAAGTGGCACTCTGCCCTGCTCATGAGGATATCGCAATTCTCGGCCAAGTCGTACTCCTCGCGAAGGATGGTGTCGGCCTCGTTGAATTTTTTCGTGTTGAGGTATTTGCTCAAGCGGGTGGAGTAGAGGAGCTTGATGAGTTCGTCATTATTGTCGGCGTCCCTGTAATTGAGCGAGGAAACAAACTCCCATTCCTCCAGCGGAGACATGAGGTTGTTCGAAGTGAGCTCAAAGAACGCTTCAAAGCATTTCACATCCACGAGCACCGCCTCTTTGTAACATTCTTTGGCCCGCTCAAAGTTGTTTTGGTTGGCGTACACGAGACCGCGCAAGTAGCACATGGATGCCTCGAGCTTGATTCCGCCGTCGGCATTGCGCACCTGGTAGTTCTCGTCCTTGCGGAAGGGATTGGTCTCACCGATGAGGTCGAGCGCGTCGTCCCACATCTCGAGCTTGACGAGGCAGTGGGCAGCAAGGTAGCGGCAGCTCACGGACTTTTCATACTCTGGCTTACTTGTGAGAAGCAGCTTTGCTCGCAAGTAGTTCCCGCTGTTGAAGAACACCTGTGCGAGCCAGAATGCGTCGTTGGGGTCGCTTGTGAGCGCAAGGACTTTGTCGCCGATGAACTCGGCGGTGCGGTGCTGGTGCTGCATCAACGCGTCGTGGCGCCAGAGCCGCAACTTCTCCACCTGCGTCAACGGCTCGACGTCGTTGCGGACCAGCGCATCGCCGCCATGCAGCCGCTCGGCGAAGAACAGCAGCAGGTGGTGGTACAGCCCGGGGGTGTCAAACACGGTGTTGACTGGGTTGGGCGGCGTGACAAAGAGCTCATGGCGCTTGCTGAGCGTCGGCAGAATGTAGAGCGTGCTGTTGTGCTGCGAAGGGGTTTTATTCTGAACCATCGCACGCGTAATTGAGGGTGGGCCGCCGTCGGCAAACAGGCGTCGGTGCTGCTGCTGGATCACGGCGATGTCGCGTAACATAGCGATGTCGCCAAAAATGTCGCGCCATCGCGCTGCTCATCGCGGTCGCTGCAGCATCTTCTCTTCACCATGGCGAAGAAAGGCTCGGCGAAAAAGCCGCGCGCTCCCGCCCAGGCTGCGCATGCGCTCAAGCACGCTGCACAGGCGGAGGAGAAGTCCTCTCCTTCCACAGAAACCAAGGGCCGTGTGCAATTCCGCATCATTGTGGGCTCCTACGAGCACAACCTCCTCTGTCTCTCACTTATCCTCGACGCCACCCCCGTGTTTCAACCTATTTTCCACTTCCAAGCACACTCGCTCTCCATCAAGGCGATCGACTTGGCAAAGCGCTATCTTGTCACGGGCTCGAACGATGAGCACATCCGCATCTACGACTTGCAGAAGCGCAAGGAGCTTGGCACGCTCTTGAGCCACCAGGGCACCGTCACCACGTTGCGCTTCTCGCAGGAGGGCTTGAGCGAGGGCGACGCTGTCGACGCTGCCCACAAGTCCGGCAAGTGGCTTCTCTCGGGATCGGAAGACGGTCGAATCATTATATGGCGTACCAAGGACTGGGAGCAGTTTGGTGTGCTCAAGGGCCACCAGGGCCGGATAAACGACTTGGCAATCCACCCGCTGGGCCGTGTTGCCATCTCAGTGTCGACGGATCAGACTATCCGCTTATGGAACTTGATGACGGCGAAGAAGGCTGCGGTTTTGAAGGTGCGTGGAAGGGACCATTTGGGCCAAAGCGGCGAGTATGTGCGCTGGTCTGTGTCCGGTAAGCACTTTGCTGTCGGTCTTTTGAACCAATTGCACATCTACGAGACTTCCTCGGCGAAGATTTACAAGAAGCTCAAGTTTAAGACTACCCTTATGGCGCTCGAGATCTTGAAGATTGAGGACACAGAGTGGCTCATTATGGGCCACGGCAATGGCCGCATCGATTTCCATAACTTCCAGGATCTAGTGGCGGAAGGCGGAGACGAGGCAGTAACCGCAGAGCCCCAATTCAGCCTTATGGGCCACACAAATCGTATCAAGGGCTTGACATTCATCCAGGACGTCGTTGACACCAACGGTACGCCTTATCTCATCTCGGTGTCGTCTGATGGCAAGATTGTGGTTTGGGACGTCTCCAGCAAAGTTCGCGACCAAGTTGCGGTGTTTGATAGTGGGGAGAGACTTAACTGTGTTGCAGTATGTCCAGAGACCGTGGAGAAGTTCGACACCATGAAGAGACACTACAACGAAATTGACGCTGGTGCTGCCAGCGAATCAGAGTATGAGACTGATGGCGAGGAGGTAAAGCGGGTAATGATGAAGAAGGGGAAGAAAAAGGGAAAAAAGCCCAAGGTTTCGGTCACTATCGAGAAGGAGTGATGGCGCGCGCCCCGCCATCTCATAAAAGACGCATACATGTATAATACTTTCATTTAAACGTTTAGAAAGAGTGTAGCTACTGAGACAATCTGGCCACATGGTGGTCAAACAACTTCTTGGCTCTCACCCACACCGGAGCAGTGTCTCTGTTGGGCAACTCCAACAAGGAGGGCATCAAGTCGTGAACGAAGAACTCGGAAGCCTCTCTAGGCAACAACGAGGGCAAG
Organism: [Candida] ascalaphidarum; assembly: GCA_030674335.1. Lineage (NCBI taxonomy): Eukaryota > Fungi > Ascomycota > Pichiomycetes > Serinales > Debaryomycetaceae > [Candida] ascalaphidarum. Next base: position 436,707 of record JAKTYC010000003.1, read on the forward strand.
TGGTCAATCGAGCACACTGACAACTTGGGGCCCTCGGTGGTATCCACGGGCACGGTTGGGTCGTTGAACACCGTAGCTATGCTGTACACCGGGATAGGATTGTGGGGGTTAGTGGTGTCAGCAGAGACGTCCACTATGGTTCTCAACTTTCTGTCCTTCTTGTTCAAGGCATCCAAGTTGACGAACGGGGGGATAGGCTTGGACAAGTAGATGCAGTTGACAAAGATGTCCGACTGCACAATCTCTTCAAAGGGGCCGCCCTTCGCGGTCTCAGCCATATCCCACTTGAGGAGCTTGGCGTCAGGAATGCCCACCTTGCGGAACAAGTCGATGGCACCGGAGCCGCAGCGACCCAACGCACCGATAACGAGACACTGAGGGTACTCACCGCCGGTCTTGGCCAACGCCTCAGTCAATCGTTCCTTGACGTCAGCGATGAGCTTGTCTTCGTTGGGGTACGGCGTGACGCCGGGCAAGTTCTCGGAGTCCGCGTGGGTCTGCTTGAACGCCCAGTCCAACACACCAATGGCAGCGCCAGCAAAGCCGGCGTAGAAGCCAAAGGCAGCCACACGACGGCCGCTGTCGTTCTCCAAGAACTCAATGTCGTACAAGGTACCGTTTCCAGCGGGGAAACGCTTGAGCACGTCCTTCCAGCCGCCCTGGTCCTTGTAGCAGTGGGCAAACTGGATGTGCTCGTGCACCAACGGGAATGTCTCGTTCTCCGGCAACTCCTTCAAGCCAAGGATGATGCGGTCCTTGGGAGCCTCCTTCCACGAGCCCTCAGGCACAATGGTGGCGCCTACGGCCTCGTACTCGGAGATGTCGAAGGTGGACTGTGACAGCTTCTCCACGTACACCTCGAAGCCCGCGTCCAACAATTGCTTGGTGGTCAGCGGAGTGAGCGCAGCACGCGCCTCCAAAGGCTTGGTCTCAGCTCTGAGGTGGATCTTCACAGGCGTAGACATGTCTGGCGACCAGGGTCAATTTTTCAGCCCTATATAGTCCCGCCCGCCATCCTGCAGGACGATAATCGATGAGGTCATATGACTCAGACGGCGCCAGTGCCGCTTGCGATGGCGGGTTCTGCTTATGTAAGCGCCGGTCCAACAGGGCAGTAGCCGCTGCAGCCGTCCCAATGCGGCAACGGCCGCCTACCGTCGCGTCGCTTATCTTGAGGGCATCGGAGACCGTCGCCTACACGTACCTGGCGCCTTTAGAGTTTATATTATGCACAAGTGTGGCTAGAGCGCCTTCATCCACTCGATGATGACGCGGCGCATGTAGTTCTTTTGCTCGTCCGCCGTTTCCAACTCCAACGCCCGGCCGTAATGCTTGAACGGGCCCTTCACTGCGGGAATCTCGGTCTCGGCAATTTTGCCATTCTCTATTGCCTTGTCGTGCAAAAGATAGGCAAACTCCCGGTCGCCGTGGTACAAGTTGACGAGCTCCAAGGCTTCTGTGAGGAGCCCCGACGGCGATCTGCTTGTGTGCTCATTTGGGGCCGACAGAACGCTGCTAATGTAGTCGTTGTATACAGCAAGAGACCTTTCCGGGTCTATGTCTGCATAGGCGGCAATCTGCGCCTGAAGCAACTTCACCGGAACGCTGTCAGCTGACATCATGGCCTCGGCCACCTTGGCCATCGTCTCCGACCCGTCGCAAAAGGCCTCGAAAAAGAAGTAGTGCACGAGTTTCAGCTGCACAAGATCGAGGCCAAAGCGGTCACCCTGCTGGTATTCGTGGAATTTGCGAAGCACAAGCTCCTTATCACGCTTTTCGAAGCCGTAAACCTCGATGAGCTTGAGCCGGAGTAGCAACGACTCCGGTGCCTTATCCACGTCGAGGTGCTGCTTCTCAATGTACTCAAGAATTGCCGTCGTGAGTTCCGCCTTGTTCTCAGTCACACAAGAGTCGAGGGCTCGGCACAAGTCTTCCTTCAGAATCAAATCGGGCTCGACAGCAAAGATGGACTCAAACAAGGCGAGGAACTGAGAGCCCTGTGCCACCAGCAAGAAGCGCACGAGGGCTTGCGGCTCGAAACCAAATTCCTTCACCCGGTGTAACTGTTCATGGTCTGTAAGAGCTTGGGTGATTTCGTCCACGAGCGCTTCCGGGTGCTGGGACAAGCGTGACACCAACGCCACGAGCTTGTCGACGCGCCATTCGTCGAGCACCACCTCTCCTTCCTCTGCGGTCTCCCCATACAAGAGTTTTCGTATCACCTCGACAAGGACGTTGTCGCTCGCGCCGCTGCCATGCTTTTCGTACAAGTCGAGGGCAGAGTCGGCCCTGCCGGGGTTGTGCCGAATCAAGCTGGCCAACGACGCCAGCGTCCAGCCGTATCGCCCCGCCTGGAGATTGTGGTACAACGAAAAGTCCCGCTTCAACCCGTGCACCACAAGCTGGTCCAATACCGCCGCGTCTGTGCCTGCGTGCTGGAGCTTTCCCACAAGTTCCTTCACCTCATTGGGACCAGCGCGCTCGACAAGTGAGGCTGCTTTTTCCGGCGACTCACGGATGCTATTGTAAAGCGTACCAAAACGCCTTGCTATCGTCTGAAACGCTGGACGAACTGACCTGAAAGGAATCATGGAGGTGTGTCCCAAATTGGTGGATATTTCGCAGCTTACAGACTAGCCTGATATAGACAGGCATCGCTTAGTGATTATATACAGTCCACGCCCCATCTGTAGGTACAGGCGATCGGAGTCCAAGGAACGAGTCATCAAAAAAAGTAGGAAAGGGGCCTGTTTTGAAAGCTTCTCTAGGTTCTCTTGGTTCGGAAAATGTAACGGAGAGATGCAGAATAGCGATAAAATTTTAGTGTGTTGGTCGCTGATGAGTACAGCTGGTGATGTGCGGCCTGAGCATGATCGGCTTCGTCTGCCATGCCGACTGGCTTCGTGGAAAAGGGATGCTACTTACGAGTACGTAATTTTATATTCAGATAACACAGAGAGTAGAATTCCGTCTCGTTAATACCACTAAAGGTCCTCAACACGGTCCAGCCCATCGGGATTCAACTTGTACTTGGCGAACTTTCTTGCGGGGACTCCTCTCTCAAAGAGGATATCCAACTCTTCGTAAGTTCTGTCCTTCGTTTCGGGTAATCTGAAGTAGCTCCATATAAGAGTTGGGAGAGCGGTGCCAAACCAAACAAAGGCCGTCTTACCCTTGAGATTGGCGTCCTGAGGATTAATCAAGTAAGGCTCGGCAATATAGGAGATCAAGTTCACAAGGTTATAGGAGTTTCTGGCCAACGCGACGGACTGCGCACGAAGACGTGTGTTGGAAGTCTCACTGGTGATGGTGAAAGCCAACGGACCGATTGTCAAGGCATACGTTGCACTCCACATCATAGTGAGAGCAGCTTGTGCCCATTTAGCGTGTCCATTGTGTACAGCGGGGAACGAAAGAATACCAACGAGGAGAAGCAAAAGTGTCAACACCGACATGCCTCCCACATAAATCTGCCGGCGACCAAACTTTTGTAACAAGAACCACGACGTTGCCGTTCCTGAAAAGGCGATGGCCGTGACTCCAAGGTTCAATTTGTAAGCATCATCGGGGTTCAAACCAGCTTGGATGAAGAAGAATGTAGGACTGTAGGCGAAGGTGGAGCCGGACAACACCTGACCGGCAAAAGCAAGACACACGATTTCAGTTCTTCTCAAGTTGGTTCCTCTGAAACACTGGAGGAAGGTGCCGATGTAACCGCCGTGTTCCTGCTTGTACAAGGCATCCTGCTCGTCTTCGAGCTCGGTGGTGTGGATCATGAGAGCAATCAGGTTTTCAATCTTGTCATGGGTGCTCGGTGCAGACAAGCGCTTCAAGGACTTGATAGCGTCTTCGCGTCTTCCCTTTCTGACAAGCCACCACGGAGAGTCGGGAGCAAAGTAGCACATAATGAACAAGGGAATTGGCCACGCCCATTGTACAGCAAACGGAATGCGGTATCCCCATTGAGTAGTGTTGTTGACAAGACCTTGCAAAACACCAGCCGCGATGAACTGACCAATAGCCCAACACATATTAACGTACGCCGTCAAGTGACCTCTAAGCGCCAAAGGCATAACTTCAGAAGAGTAGGTTGGGCCCATGGTGGCGAAAATACCCCACGGCAAGCCACATAAAACCTCACCAAGGAGCAAAATGTGCACGTTGGGGGCGAAGAAGACAATAAAAATGAAGGCAGACATAAACACCAACGTGGTCATAATCACTTTGCGGTGGCCGAATGCCTCCGTCAAGAAACCGTTTGCAAACACACCGATAATAGTACCAGCCGAAGACGCACAGCCCAACGCCACTTGCCAGTGACTGGCCAAATTAAACTCGCCGTTGGGGAGCTGGCTGCCATACTTCTTGACGAAAGCAGGGTAGCCGTAAAACGAACTGATCAAGATGTTGTCGTAGCCTTCCATGATGATGGTGCACGACATGGCCATGGCCCAAAACACAGCTTTCTTGTGCAACTTGAGGGCCTCAAGGAACCCTAACTCGTGTTCCGCCTGGGTGGCCGCTCTCGCATTGAGAAGTATTTCCTTGTCGGTCAAACCGTGGGACCCAATGGAGCCCACCTCGATGTGCTCGAGTTCTGGTTTCATGTCAGAGACCATTGTTGATGATGAAAGCCGTGGCTGCAAATCTTGCGGTTTAAATAATCTGATGCAGTCTGATAGCATCGTAGCACGAACCGCTCTCGGAACCGACGACGTGCTCCGCACTGCCCCTCATTTCGCATTCTTCCCCGGATATTGCATAGAAGTGATGCACCCCACAGAGGCTTAAACAATCATGTGGGGCAAATACGAAAGCCGCGCGCTGGTGGCCCCGCATACTGCGCCAGGCGGTGATCCATTTCGCTGCATGCACGCTTGACTCTCGACCCACCCCTCCTTTAGCTGCAGGCGCGGAGGGTAGCCTACCGCCCCTCACAGGTCGGTGCATACTTTTCTCGTTATTGTGGGGCACCGTTAAGGTTGTGTACCTTTCTTTAGATCGGGATATATGCAGGCGCCGAGATTGTGCCCTGAGGCGGTCTCGACTAAACCTTGCAAGAGATCATCTGACACCAACGGCGAAGAAGGGGATGCTGTGGGGCTTGCGCGCGTGGAGTATCTTTCCGGCCATGATTCCTCGCCGGCACAATGGAGGGGCCCCGGAGTCCACTGCGGTGGAAGGAAAGATTCTAGGAAATAATGCGCGCAAAGATTCACGGAATTGGTGCCAAATGTGGAGTAGTGGTGTATAAAAGACTGCCCCATGCCCATCAAGGACTGCACCAGGACTAACGGTTACAGCCTTGGCATCAATTCAGTCCGACTCTTTTTCTTTCAGCTATGCCTGACTTTTCTTTGACGCACTACTCGCGGGACCGCCATGTCGAGTCCGACACCAGATTCTCTCGCGGCATGTGGGAGCTGAAAAGCGGTGTCACCCTCCACTGGGCCACCTCCAAGGTCAAGTCGCAGATCAAGGATGACTCGTCGATATACAGCCTCTTCGGCACGGAGAAAATCGTGCACCGCGGAAACACCTTGAACAACCCCACCATCAGCACCTCGTTGACCTCGCCGGCAGAGGGCGTCATTGGCTTGGAAGCGTACCACCACAAGCTGGCTTACCGGAACGCTAACGAGCCCAGATTCAAGCTCAACCAATCCAACTTCAAAGCAGAAGCCTCCTCTAAGGATGACGCACACTCTTTGAAGTCGGGCGACCTCGCAGCCAAGGTTCACGCTCAGGACTTTGGCATCGACTTCGTGCACGGTGACAAGCCCTTGACTAAGCTTGGCTTCCGGTCGTTGGGATTCGTCAAAGACTTCCGTTTCCCTAACCCCGAGCGCCATGGCGACAACCCCACCAACTTTACCACTGCCCAGTTGCACTTGCATGTGGGCGAGAAGTTGTATGGTTTGGGTGAGAGGTTTGGCCCGTTCCTCAAGAACGGCCAGCGGGTGGAGATGTGGAATGAGGACGGCGGCACCTGCTCTGAGTGGACCTACAAGAACATCCCCTTTTACATTTCCTCTAGGGGCTACGGTGTATTTGTTGACTCTTCGTCTGACGTTGTGTTTGAGTTGCAGAGCGAGAGAACCACCAGAGTCAACATCACCGTGCGTGGACAGGGTATTAGGCTCTACATCATCCAGGGACCTTCTCCCAAGGAGATTTTGAGAAGATACGCTCAATTGACCGGTTTCCCTGCTCTCCCCCCCGCCTGGACATTTGGCCTCTGGTTGACCACCTCGTTCACCACCGAGTACGATATCGACACCGTGAGCTCATTCCTCCAGGGCATGAAGGATAGAGACATTCCCTTGAGAACCTTCCACTTTGATTGCTTCTGGATGAAGGGCTTCCAATGGTGTGACTTTGAATTTGATCCCGAATACTTCCCTGACGCAAAGAAGATGTTGAAGAAGTTAAAGGACGACTTTGACATTAAGGTTTGCGTGTGGATCAACTCCTACATTGCTCAAGAGTCCAAGCTCTTTGACGAGGCAGACGAGAAGGGATACCTCATCAAGAACACTGATGGTTCTTCGTACCAAACTGACTTGTGGCAATCAGGTATGGGAATTGTTGATTTCACTAACCCTGATGCTTGCAAGTGGTACCAGAGTAAACTCGAAGTCTTGGTAGACGCAGGCGTTGACTCCTTCAAGACTGACTTTGGAGAAAGAATTCCCTGTGTGGATGTTACATTCCACAGTGGCCAGGACCCAATTGCTCTTCACAACTACTACACTCAGCTCTACAACAAGACAGTTTTTGAAGTCTTGGAGAAGAAGTTGGGGAAGAATGAGGCTTGTCTCTTCGCCAGATCGGCAACTACGGGAGGTCAGCAGTTCCCCGTTCACTGGGGTGGCGATTGCGAGTCGACGTTTGAGGCAATGTCTGAGACGTTGAGAGGTGGCTTGAGTTTGACTTTGAGTGGCTTTGGCTTCTGGTCTCATGACATTGGTGGCTTCGAGGGTCAGCCAGACGCTGCAGTTTACAAGAGATGGTGTGCATTTGGCTTGTTGAGCTCTCATTCACGGTTGCATGGTTCCGGATCATACAGAGTGCCTTGGAACTTCGACGATGAAGCGTCTGTTGTGTTGCAGAAGTTCACAAAGTTGAAGCTTTCCCTCATGCCATACTTGTATGACTTGGCGATCGTTGCTCATCAGGAAGCAACTCCAGTTATGAGAGCGATGTTGCTTGAGTTCCCAGAGGACCCTACCGCTGTCGTTGTTGACACTCAGTTCATGCTTGGTTCAAACCTCTTGGTTGCTCCAGTCTTCAATGCAGAAGGCGATGTTTCATTCTACCTACCAAAGGGCAAGTGGTATGGCTACTTGGATGGCAAGATCCGTGACTCAACTGGCAGCTGGTTCAGCGAGGTTCATAACTTCAAGTCACTTCCTTTGTTGGTGAGATCAAACTCGGTGTTCGTCACTGCTGGACTTGATGCAAAGCTTCAGAAGCCTGACTACGACTGGAACAACGAGTTTTTGGTCAACGTCTTTGCGCTTGAGGATGGTAAGACTACCGTGCAGATCCCTAACTACAAAAAGTTGGGTACATACGCTTCCAGTGTTACCGTGACGAAGGCAGGAAAGCTGATCAAGGTCGAGGCATCTGGTGCGAAGGACTTTACTGTTAGACTTTTGGGCGAGAGTATCTCTGGAGCTGAAACCGATGCTAACGGTAACCCGATCTACAAGATCTCTGGCTCCAAGGGTGCGATTGACTTGTCCAAGTAACCATGTCATAGAACTGGACGAGTAGCTTCACTAAATATAACAAAAAATCCAATACTGTAGACCTTTGGTTGTATCTGTGTTTCCGCCCCGGCTGAAAAGTGTTTTCAGCATGCGAAGCACGTGCTCCTACCCTACTCCAGGAATTTTATTAATTTTGAACTTGGTGTGCAACACTCTTTAGGTATCAGAAATTACACCGACCTGCATACAACACGAGATGAGCATTATCTCGCGATGGGAAGAATAAGATAATACCACCATCTACCATGCCGCTCACTCATAGTCTCAGCAAAGTTTCTAAGAACCTTTCCAAGGCGAAAGGGCAGATGCACATAAAAGGAAGGAAATTCAAGCAGTTGAATAGAGCCACCTTGAGAGAGCAGAAGCTCACTAACAAGAAGAAAAAGCTGCTTGAGCAGAAGAGTAACGATCTTTTGATTGTATCATTTTTCCAGACTTTTGTGAAAGAGCTTTCTGATCAAGAAATATTCAGTTTAGCTGATATTAAACTGTTCATAGATGCATTCATCAATAGAGAGGCCGAGGAGCTCGAGACGCTCCGTTCCGAGAGACGTCCTGGAAGACCTATGACTAGCCGCCAGCAACTTTTGGAAGAGAAAGTGAAACACGAAAAGCATCTTTACAAGACAGGACTTAGAGTTCCAAACTTGTCTGACAAGGAGACTGTGGAAAGGTTGCGTCTTTGGAACGGAACCATTGGCGGTGTTACTGTTTTTCAGTGGGTCATTGTCGCAGAAAATATGGACCAGTTACCGGTGAGAGAAGAGAGCATGGAGGAATAAACTTATCATCTACACAAGGGCATTCATTTCTGAATAGCGCTATTCTGCATAGCGTCGATGGCGGTTGAAGGCACATCATATCGTTGCGCAACTTGATTTTGCAATTCCATTAGTGGATGAAAGAAAGAAGCATTTCTGCACTGAAGCATGAGAGCACAGAATTTGTTGATTCATTTTTGCAAGCTTGATTCCAAAAGCTCTCGCCGATACTGCATCGAACGTTTTATTAATATGTGAGAAGGTTGATTCTTGTGTTTCCACTGAGTCGTACGATTAAGGAAAACTACTCCGGTTCTAGGAATCTATAGTTTATTAAACTCTACTCATGCTTAAGCTCCTGCTCCATTTTTGCCAACATGCCGCAGCCATCAAAGTAGTTCTCCCACTCATCGTCGACATCAAATGCTTCGAGCTCCTCAAAGTCAAACTTCTCATTGAGATAGTCGTTGTAGTTAATCAATTTGTCTTGCGACTCGCATGCGAAACTCCAGCTGGCCTTGTAAGCACCGCCCAAGGCGCACGCGTTGGGAATCTCCACTTTGTAATTCCGCTTACGCGCACCCAAGATAGAGCCCATTTTGCGAATGATGGCCGGATTGTTAGAAGCTCCACCAACATAGAAGATGTTGTTCGGGCGAGCAGTGATTGACTCGAACGTCTGTGGTTTACCATCTGTATAAAGCTTGCCGTACGTTTCCACAACTTTATCGTATACTGCCTTCAAGTCATGCGCCTCCGGGCTCGGAGTGGACTGCGCAGACGACGAGCCTGCCAACATCGGACCCGTGCGCAAGCGGCAACTCAATGTCTGACTCTCGACAATGGACACAACATCTTCCTCGGCATCCCACTCCCCAACGTCCACCAACGTTCCGTTCTCGAACTTGGATCGCTTGTACTGTGCTGCTGCATTGGGAACGATTTCGCCTAGAGGGAAGTAGATTCCCAACTTGTTGTCAAACTTCTTGGACGAATCGAGTACCAGGTTGAACTTGTCCCAGCCAGAGGTGCCGTGCGCTTCGTTGAGACGATCGCGAACACGTTCGCGCGCCAATGCGCCGTTACAATAACAGATCATGCCCATGTAGTGGTCAGGAATGGTTGGATGAATGAACAAGTGGTACTGCAGAGACGGGTTGTAGTTCTGGGTGACCAACAAGACGGTAGTGGAGGTTCCCAATGATACCAAAGTATCGTTTGGCATCAATGGCAAGGACGCAATCGTGGCCAAGTTGTCACCTGTAAACGGGTAAATTGCAGTGTCCGCGTCAAAACCGTACTTGTCCACAAAGTATGAACTGATGGTACCAGCGCGGCTAAAAGACACTGGCTTAATCTCCCCAAGCTTCGCGCGCACCGCACGCACGCCATCACGAGTCTTCTCACGCGATGCCCCATCAATCTCTGGGTGCACGCCTGCGGCCATGGCGAGCAAATTGTCGTCGTAGGCCCGCTTGCGCACATCGTACACGTTCATGCCACAGCCATCAGCCTCTTCAATATCGGCGATGCGGCCCAAAAGTACCGAAGCGACAAAACTCGACACAAGCGAGATGCGGTGGGTGTTCGCATAGGCCTCGGGAGCGGTGCGCGTGGCGAGCTTGCGGATCTGCAAGCCAGTAAAGCGGTAGTGGGCGCGCAGGCCGGTGATGTCGGCCAAGCGGTCGGCGCCACCGACGCTCTTTTCAAACGCACGGAGCTCCTCTCCGGTAGAGTGGTCCTGCCAATTGGGGCTGTTCTCGTACGCGAGACCGGCCGCCAACTGCAGACTCAATGGCTTGCCTGGCGCGAGCAGTGCGAGCAAGTCGGGCGCCAGCTGCGACCAGAACACCAGCCCGTGCTGCTGGCACGAGCCAGAGATGCCGCGGACCTTCTCAAAAGGGAACTTGTCCTGTTGCATGAGCCCAAAAACGTGGTCAATCGCGTCGAGCCACATGGCCACGGGAGACACCACCTCGCCCGAGGCCTCATCGGTGCGCACGCCCTTGTGGATACCGTACTTTTGCTTGTACTCGGTGTCGAACTCGACGTGGTACGTGGCGCAGTGGTCCAAGGTATCGCTGGTGACGATGATTTTGAGCTGCTGCGTCAGGAGATCAAACCCGAGAAAGAGCGCTGCGGCGGCGCTAATTGGTCCCGATGTCATACTTGATGTCGAGCCACTTCACTGGGTGCTTGTTATACTGCGGCCACGCGGGTACAACAAGAATAAGAGCCACGGCGACGTGGAGAGCAAAGGCAGCAAGCGTGTACACAATATTCTGCGTCACAAAGCCTGCGAGGAATGAAATGGGCACCAGCGCGGCGAGCACAACGTGAACAAGCGAGTGGGTGCGAGCCTGGCCGACAAAGTCGATGGGAAACTCGAGTTGAGACACGTCCATGTTATGAAGGTGAGGAGCCCCACTCGTGGCCGTTACTCGGAAAGTTACCCGGCGGAATACACACAGTTACCCGCCCTTGTCCGACGGGGTCGGCGGCCGCTGATGGCGCAACCGCAGCCCTGGTGCCGGTTGTTGCCGGAGGTTGCCACTGCCATCGCGGCCGCAAAGCACGGCCCGCGGGCCACCAGGGTTGCTGCCTGGCAGCGCTACAAGCTTCAGTCGTCTCTCGTAAGTATTAGATCATAAGTCGTTGATGTCCCCGTAGTAGCTGGTGTCGTTGCTGAGGAGCCTCTCCTCGAGAAAGTCATTCACCATGTTGTACTTGTCTTCGTGGATAATGTCCAAGCTGTTGTAGGAAAATTCCAGCAGCCCTTGGCCGTAGGCCGGGAGGCTAAACAAGAGCTTGTCGTTGATGGAGTTGTTGGTCAGCACCGTGGTGCTGCGGGTGAGGGACACGTTCTCATCCTCCAGCGGCAGCAGGGTGCGCAGCAAGAATGGACTTTCGTAGTCGTCGTCGAGCTCAAACTCCTCCTCGTCCTCCAAGTTGAGGTAGCGGAGCACATCGGTCGACAGTTCGCTGGCAGGGACCAGCTCCGGCTCCTCCGCCACCACGGGCAGGGTGGCGGGCGGGCTCGCCAACACGGCCACGGCAGCGCCATCGTGCAGCAACCCATTCATGTTCGTGATGAGCTCGTTGATGTTGTTTTCGTCGCCGAGCTCGTTGAAGGACCGCTTGCGCAGGCCGTTGCCCACAAGATAGTGCGGGAGGTTCTGAGGCTTGTCGAGCACATTCCGCTTGAGGTGCTTGTAGTCGTTGATCAAAGCAAGGAGGTTCACCTTAAGGGCGGTGTTCTCGTGCTCGGTGGCCCGGATCTGGCGCAGGAGCTCAGCAGCGCTCATGCCAGCCACGCCGGGCGCACGCGCCGGCGGACACACTGGCGCCGCTCGCAGTGCCACCGTGTGGCCTTTGCGGCCCGGCTTGGGGCGCGGCGGCAACACCCACTCCTTCAGCGTCCGCACGCAGGGGGTGCTCATGCTAGTTTTCAGGTGCAATAACGTGTGCCTGCGGGCGTACTCGGCTCAATTCGCCAGCCGCTCAGCGCAGGATGCTAGTAAGAGGAGCGCAGCGTACTGGGATGCGCTGGGAAGATCCTGGCAGGACCGCGGATGCCGGTGCCAGTGGTGCGACGTTTGGTGAATAAATGTTGCAGCAGCCAATTGCGTGCGCTGGCACGAGGCGATGCAAAGTCTGTGTGTGCTGTGTTGTGCACGGAACAGATACTTATGCCATGTATCTGTGCGTACAAAAAATGCCGGTGTTTCTGGCTGTAAACATGGGGTGGTTGCGCTTGTGTGTGCTTTTAAAGTCGAAGCGAAAATTTTAACGGAAGAAACCGGAAGCGCTCGGGTGCGTGGAGGGATTGCCGCGCGCGCCGCCGCGGTCTTAGGCACATGCCGCGCAAGCGCTTTGGCCGACGCGCGCCCGCGCGCCGGCCGTCGTGCCCCCGGCAACGCCCCACTGCCGACGAGCGGTACCCGACACCCGCGTACCCGTTCTTGCCGGCAAAGGCCGATGGTGGATGCCAGATGGTTACGGGTCGAACTATTCGGCCAAATCCTTCGACGCTGACGTACCCGCCTCGTCGCATTTGCTACACGCCTTAAACGCGCCGAGGGCTCCGGTGCCAAGGGACGGCCGGAGACGGGTGCAAAGCCCCAGGGTCTGCTATGAACCTTATTATTCTCTATCGCCGGATACACACCGACCGACAGAGAGACATCCGGACTGCATGTACTCCGGCACTTCCCTGGTGTGTGCCGGGAAGTCGCGCCATGTCCCCCCTCCTCTCAGCCGCACGGCGTCACCTGCACACACGTGCTGGTCGCGGCCCCAAGTTGCAGCGCGTCCCGTGGCTTCCTCCATGGCCTGCGTTCATACAGGAATGATCTCTACCTCGGTTTAGGCCCATCCTGAACGCATAACATCAACTTTTCTGGGCAAAGAAGCCTACATAATGTCCCATTTTGGTGTATTAGTGTGGCTCGATCAATGCTGGGTGGGCATTGAAGTCGATGGCCGGTCGTAGTCCTCCACATCCGATGTCTTCCACAAGGTGGTAATGGTCTTGGGCTGGGTCAAGAAAGTGATGCCCAGTTTGCCGTAAAAGTTTAAGTCGCCGAGGAAAGAACCCTTGTTACCGGTGAAGGAGAACATCGGCAAGGGCACAGGGATTGGAACGTTCACGCCCACCTGGCCGCAGGCAATCTGCTTGGTGAACTTTTGGGCAGACGGGCCAGATTTGGTGAAGAGCGACACACCGTTACCGTAGCGGTTGCTGTTGACGAGCTCAAGGGCTTCATCGAACGTGTCCACATTCACAATGGACAACACAGGTGCGAAAATCTCCTCGTCGTAGCACCGCATACCTGGCTTGACGCCGTTCAAGATGGTAGGTCCTAAGAAGTTACCCTTGGCAAACTTGGGGTCCTCAGGCTTGTAGCCTCTGCCATCCAACAACAACTCAGCACCCGCCTTGACAGAGTCATCTATAATGTCGTGTGCCTTGGTCAACGAAGTCGGATTGATCAAGGGCCCCAAGTCGCTGGTTTCGTCAAAGCCCGACCCCACGCGCAACTTTTTAGCATCGGAAACAACCTCCTGGATCCACTCCTGGGTCTTGCCCACTGTAACCAAAACAGAAATAGCCATGCACCGCTGGCCGGCAGCGCCAAATGCAGCACCGTTAATAGCGTTGATAAAGTGACCCTTGTTGGCGTCAGGTAACACGATCAAATGGTTTTTGGCCCCCAAGTTTGCTTGCACACGCTTGCCCAAAGCAGTACCCTTTTCGTGGATGTACTTGCCTGCTTTGTCACCACCGACAAATGTAAGGGCTTTGATTCTGGGGTCCTCAATAAGCTTGTTGACGGTGTCGTGCTTACCGTGCACAATGCTGAGCACGCCCGGGGGGACACCGGCTTCCGAAGCTAACTGGGCGATAATCATCGCCGCACCAGGGACCCTTTCGGAAGGCTTGATCACGGCGGTGTTACCCGTGACCAAAATCAAGGGCAACGACCACAATGGGACCATGGCTGGGAAGTTGAAGGGGCAAATCGAGCCCACCACACCCAACGGCTCCCGCACCATCTTGGTCTCCATGTCAGTGGCCACCTCCAAGGCAGACGCCATCAAGTCGTTGGTGATGTTGCATGCTGCCTCAGCCACTTGCAACCCGCGCAACACATCGCCCTTGGCATCGGCAAACGTCTTGCCTTGCTCCTGTACAATCACGGCAGCAATGCGGTCCATATTTTCCCGCAACAACTGGACAAACTTGAAGGCAATGCCTTGTCTCCTGATCACGGAGGTCTCCTTCCAGGTTTTGAACGCCTCTTCGGCACATGCGATCGCCTCTTCAAGCTCCTGTGGTGTCGACTGCGGTACCTTCGCCACTACGACGTTTGTGGCAGGGTCATGAATGTCGAACCAATCCTGAGCATCAGACTGGATGAGCTCATTGTTGTGAAAAGATGGCGTTAAGTACGGCTTGGTGCCGGGCTCAATATGAGAGGTTGGATAATTGGTGGTTGTCGATGTCAAGGAGAGAGTCAGCTTGTAACGAAGCGAGGCACCATGAAGTGCCCGCGTGACCCTTTGAGCTCTATAGAACAGAAGCATTCTCGTATACCGCGGCTACAGTTGGGTTGAAAAATGCAGCAACGCGGCGCTGCAGCCTTTTATACCCCACACAGCGGCACCCCAAACCCGCATACTGCATATAGATGTGGCTCGTTGGCGCTGATATGGGTGTCCAACTCCGCGCTGAGCAGGTCAAACTGGTGCAGAGTGTATCTACGATGGCCTACCCGGCACCAAGTAACCAACAATATGAATGGAAAGGTAGAACTCCAGAGATAGCGGTGAAGTAGGCACCTGGCTTGCTCTTCGCTTCTTACCAAATCCAGATATTTGGGACTGCATATACGTTTTCGTCCCCACGCTAACGACTCGAAAGCCGCTTACGCTTGTAGCAGATGCAGGCGAATCTGTCGTGAATGGCGCCTCAACATGTAGCCTCAAGAGTTTGGACTGGTTTGCTGCAACCAGATTATCAGGTTGGGAGGGCAGGATTAAGAATTATCACAAGCAAGTGCTACTACTATATCCCCGGATAACTGAATCTGTGTGCACGAGGAACCCCGGATTTCGCAGCCGCTGAAAATTTTGAGCTGCATATAGCGCGGTTGTAATCATATTCTATGTCTATTGTCTAATTGAAGTGCTCGTCGTGCCACAAATCGTAGTACAAGTCGAGTAAGCAGGATGAGCTCCATGCTTGTGTAGGGCTAGAGTCTTCGCAGAGAGCACCGTTCTTATTAGTCAACTCTGTAAGGCCAGCCCACCCGCTCTCCTTGATCCACTTCATACATCCTTGCAATCTCTCGTTCAAATCCGTCATTATCTTGATTGAAGGCTTACCACGACACTCCGTGCTCTGTTTCTCCGCCATATGAGAGAAGAGTAAGAAAGCTCTTAAGTAATAGCCTCGGCACCAGACCCACTCCGGGCCCTGGTGGTAGTTTCTGCCCTTTGAAGTCGCAAAGTCATCGCTATCAATACCATTGATGTAGTCAGGGCGGTAGTTCCAGTCCGAAGGATCCAAAGTCCTCATACCCACTGGACCAAGTATCGCTTTGTCTGCCACCTGGATGGCGCTCGCCGCGTGCTCGCGATCAAACAATTCTGGGGCCACGCACATGGCAATGGCAAAGTTTGGTCGTAACTGGTAGTCCTCGTATGCCTTACCGGACCGGTATAAGTCTTTGTAAATGCCACGGCGATTAATGATTTTTGGGTCAACATTGTAATTCTTGTCCTCGCTAGGATCTCTGGGTATGTAGTAACACTTCTCGAAATTGTCCTGAATCAACTTTTCCCAGTCCTTCAAGGCGACTTTCTGGCCATCATCCCGTTCGACCTCAGTGTACTTGAACAAACCATTGGCATTCAACTTGTTCACAAAGCGCAAAGCACTTTTAAGAAGTCCTTGAAGTTCAACAGCTGAGCCGTCTCTCGGGGTGCCTGGTACACCTTTATTGCCCGCTTTTTCACTCTCACCCATCTTGTCCATCCAAGTTCCACAATTGAACTGGGAGCCACCGTAAACTAAACCAGTACTCCAGTCAATGCCTGCTTCGACATTGAAACCTTCTGGTTTCATTTGCGAGTCCAAGTTTTGGCCTGCATTGGCTTCGCGGTACTTGATTCCTTTAGCATGACGCTGCAAAATCTCAAAAATGATATCCCTGATTGACGTTTCGTAGCTGAAAGCCTTTTCATCATCGTAAGGGATCCAGGTGTCATCAAGCGGAAATCTTCTTGCCACTTTCTCATCCAAAATCTTGTGACCTTCAGGAACATGTTCAACATACTCTTGGATTGCTTGCAAGAAAAACCAAGCAGCATCTCGAGCATTATACCGCGGATTACGCCCAGCATCCAATAAATTAGGGATCAAACCATGCTTCAAAGTCTGAGCAAAGCCCAAAATGTGCTGCCTGGCATCCTCGAACCTGCCAGGAACAATGAACAACCCTCTGAACGAAATGAAAACATCACGGCCCCAGCACCTCATGTAATCATTACTAAAGTGGGGAAGACCGGCAGCAATACAAGGAACTTGTTCGGTTGCCTTCAAGGAGGTATTATTCATGTTTCCAACCATTTGCACCGAGGTCAAGGCCAAGCTTTGAATGAAATTGGTAGCTTGCTGTATGTTCTTGTCCATTAATCTTAAGGCTCTAAACCTGCACGCCTCATAGGCAACACCGACGACCAAGGCAAAATAATGCGGTCTCAAGAAGTACGGAACGATTCTGATTGCGTCGATTCTTGATTTCAACCATTGCTGGAACTTGGCAATACCAGCAGATTTGTCGGCAAACTTGTTCAATCTGTTCACGACAAAATCCAATGCCCACTCACCCTCCCTTAAGTTGTTACAGATCGCATGAGCCAAGTCGTTTTGCCAGATAACATTTTTCAAAACAGCATTCCAGCCTTCTAATCCCGCGTACAAGAGGGTACCATGTTTTGGAATGTAATAATTCCCTTCTCTGCCTCCACTGGCGTCACCTTCTTCTGGTTCGCACTTGTAAAGGAGTGCATTCAAGTCGTAAAGACTCAAGTCTAATGAAGCTTCAATGGCACCTTCCTTGGCAAAATTATCGAGATTGGTGTCAACATCAGGGATCTCGGTTGAAAACACCGCAATGGAACCAGGAATGAAAGAGTCATTGACCTTTATCACGGAATCTTTTCCCTGTATCTCGATCTCAGGAAACGAGATCTCTTCAAGCTTCGTAGGGATGCCAGTCAATTTTGAGTTATCCTCGTTGTAGTCCCCAGTCTTCCGCAACGTGTAAGCAAACTCTTTCCTGACTTTGGTACCACTCAAAATGACAGGAGACAATACCTGGCCCGGAAGACCCTCATGGAACTTGCATCGTGCAATCAAAAACCAACCCCGGCCGGTTCTTGCATTATGTCTCTGGATCGTAATATATTGATCCTCGTGGTGGATATACATCTCATGATCCCTCAAAATATCTTCACTTTCGGTGGCCAAAGATGTTCTAATTGCATTCAATTTCTGCTTCACTGAACCTATACCATTGTCCCCATAGGTGTACTGCCTCTTTTCGTTAACAACGTCGAGTAACTTGGGATAGCACTCATCGTAGCCAAATACGGATCCAATTGCCGAGGAACAGAAAGCCACCAATGCAGCGTTAGGCAAGGTATCTTCAATGGTCCGCTTTTGTGCTGGAGTCTCGTTGTCATGCGTGCAATCCATAAACAATGCATGAGGAGCTTGACTGGTTAATACTTTTGGAATTTCCAACTCGGTGTAAGAGTTTGTATACTTGTTCTTTGTCGGTTCTTTGTCTGCGGGGTACGAAAATTCGTCCAATGGAAGCCATGTCAATGATCCAATTGGGCGGCCACCATGCTTATGGACTAGTCTAGATAATTCGCCCACGTTCCAAGCCTGCATCGCCTCTCTAATGAGAGAATTAATTCCAAGGCGCTCCACGAAGATTTTGTCCATTTCTTCAGAGCCGCTGAAAAGTTCAGCAACAACGTACAAATTTGGATTAACGGAGCGCGCTTCATCAAGCAACCGCTCGCCCACATGCAATGGTGTAGAATGGCAGTTGTCGATTCTGAAGCCATTGAAGGTAGCAGCGCACTGTTTAGTGTATTCAATCATGCGATCCCAAAGGTAAGGGGAATCCTCAACACACGAGCCGTATCTTAATTTGACACAGTCCCCCCAAATGATCACCTCACGTCTCAAGTAAGCCCGCGACGCAGAAGAAGCAAAGTCGACCAATGGATTACCGCCCCAGATCCAGCCGTTATTGGCAAGAGCCTGTTCTTTACCGTTTGAGTCTGTGAAGCGGGTGAAGTAGGGCTCGGTCAAGCGATCTTTCTTAGTAATGGGTCCAAGTGCGGGTCCATTGGCATCGAGCCTCAAGTAGCGAATTCTTCCCTCAAGCTGCTGCCTTATGGAGGAGACGTCTTCATCGTACAACATGTAGAGCTGCACATTGATCTGATCAACGATTCTGGCCGCGTGCTCCTTGGCGCTCTCCAACGAGATGTCGTCACCGTAAATAGCAATAAGCACGGCCACAAGCTTCGATGCATCCAAAGCATTCGAGAAGCGCAGCTCAAGCACCACGCTGTCGTGCGTGTTGGAAGTCTTCAACGCAAATGCAGCGACCTGCTCCAAGTCAGCGGTATTGACATCCCCCGGTACGGTGACGGGCTGGATGGAGGCGCGCAGGTCGGAGAAAGTCTTGGCCACGTTCTTCACAGTGGTTGAGCGGTCAAACACGTAGTACTGCCAGAGCTTCAACGGGTCCAACACGTGGCTGTCGATACCCTCAAGCACGCGCTTCAAGTCGTCCTGGGAGGCAACATCGGTGGGGTAGCCCAAGTGCTCGAGATTGTCGGAAAAGTCAATGAGCTTGGCATCCAATTCAATGGCGGCACGGAGGTGCGGGGCGGTGTCGGCGTTATAGCCCGCCTCCGGGTGCTCAGTCAACCATTCTGAGTTGTTGGCGGTGTGGTTCCACACTACATCGGTGAGCGAGAGCAAACGGTGCTTGGCGAGGAGGTCGTGCAAGAAAGAGACGGCATGCTTGTTGGAGTTGAATAAGTTGGGGTCGAACTGCAACTGGTCGTAGATGGAGTATGGAGAGTCGGACTCGCCGCGGTGCTGGAGCGGGGTGAAGTGGACCATGTTGTACCCCTTGGCAGCAATGGCGCCGAACACACCGTCCCACGCGGGCAAGGGCCCCACCCACTTGGACACGAGCGACTGGATATTTATGGCATTAAAGGCCACAAAGTCACCGTCAATGGTCAACAACGGCGGTACATTGAAGTAGAACTCGGCTGTGCGCACGCTCGAGTCGTTCAAGTCTTTGTAGCTGATGTAGTAGCTGTAGGTGCCGGCGGTGTAGATGGGCACCGTCAAGGTGATGTCGCGGTGAAAGGAGCTATCAAGGGGCAACTCCTGGAACTGGTCGCGCTTGTACGGTTCCGACGCCAGTTGCGGCACGTTGGTGTGCAAAACGCCGTCCTTGGCGACCTCAGAGGCGGCGTTGAGG
Source organism: [Candida] ascalaphidarum (assembly GCA_030674335.1). NCBI lineage: Eukaryota > Fungi > Ascomycota > Pichiomycetes > Serinales > Debaryomycetaceae > [Candida] ascalaphidarum. Next base: position 456,333 of record JAKTYC010000003.1, read on the forward strand.
CTCAACACGAGCTTGAAAATGGCGTCTCCCTCCTGATGGCCGGCAGGGAGCGGAACCGACGGAAGTATGAGCACGCCGTTGTGCACAGACTCATTGTTCACAGGCTCGCCTGTGTTGGAAAGGCGCAACAACACGGTGGACATGCTGGCCGTGGGGAAAAGAAGCGAGTGCGATTAAGGGTCGCGGTGAAAAATAGTTGCGCAGCAACAAAGCGCAATCTCCGTGCAATGCGAGCGCAATTGGTGGGGCACAGCGGGGCACAGTGCAGCGGCTGAAACGCTATTAGTATGGTCACAGCACAACCGGGTGTGGAATGGACGGGTGACGTGTTTGTGCTTTTGCTCTGCTCCAGCCCTGGTTGTGTCCGCTGCTGCCCCGCCTACCCCACGCTATGCGTCGGCGGCCCGCATGCAGGCGGCCGAGTGTCTCGGAGTTCGACGCCAGGAAGACTACCGAGAAAGACAGCGTGGTCGCCCGAGAGGCAATTGCTACATGACTGCTGTGGCGGGCAGATCAGAGGAACAGCATGCGCCTGGTTTCGTGCTTGGCTGGTGCTGCTGGGTGAAATACTCAAGATAAAGCTTCATGTGTACTGTATATACGCTCATCGTCGAAGCCAGCCGTCCTTCCACCCCGCCAGGTGTTCGATACCCAGCGAGGATCACTCCGGCCGAAGGGCCGCCGGCGCCCGAAGCGGCGAAGCTCTGCCACGAGAAATGGGTGCAAAAAAGAAGCTTCCCCACCAGGAGTCGAACCTGGAATCTTCTGGTTCCAACCGAGAAGTGGTTACGTAATCGTAGCCAGACGCCTTGACCATTGGGCCATGAGGAACGAAGCTTAAGGGTTGGGCGCGGAACACGCATATGAGGACGAGTACACTAATTACATCTCTTTTCTCTCATTTTCCGGCTGGTGTCTTTGTAGACGTCCCGAATTCCATGGCAGTAGCCGTGTCATTGCATCGCATGCCCAGCACCAGCTAGCACCACGCAACTTTACCTGCAGTCCGCCCATCGCGCTGGTGATCATCTCTCCACACTTGGTCTTTTCCCAGCCATGTCCACCTCGTCGGTGTCCTCGCGAGGAAGGACGTACACGTGCGACCACCCAGGGTGCGAAAAGGCGTATGCCAAGCCGTCGCTCTTGGAGCAGCACCGCCGACGGCACACCGGCGAGCGACCGTTTGCGTGTGACCAATGTGACAAGAGTTTCCTCCGCAAGTCCCATTTGCAGGCCCACATCGTGTCCCACACGAAGCTGGAAACCAAGCCCTTCCACTGTGGTGTGTGTGGTAAGGGAGTCAATACCCAGCAGCACTTGAAGCGCCACGAGATCACCCACACCAAGTCGTTCCAGTGCACCCACGACGGGTGCTCGGAGTCCTTCTACAAGCACCAGCTGCTCCGCCACCACGTCCTAGCAGTGCACGAGAAGTCCTTAACATGTCGCACGTGCAACAAATCCTTCTCCCGCCCGTATCGCCTAGCCCAGCACAACATCAAATACCATTCCGACGCCCCAACGTACCAGTGCGACTTTGCTGGCTGTTTCAAGAACTTCAAGACGTGGTCGGCGCTCCAGCTCCACGGCAAGACTGACCATCCGCGGCTTAGGTGCACCTTCTGCGACCGCACGTTTGTTGGCAAGCAGGCGTTAAGGTCGCATATGGTGAGCCACGACGATGACAGGATGATCAAGCTTTGGAACTGCACCTACTGTGACCTCGGCCGCTTTGCCAGAAAGGCTGACCTCATCGCCCACTACAACGACTATCATGACGCAAATATACCCAGCGATCTCCTAAAGCCATCGGAGAGAGAACACCTCGAGAAGCTCTTAAACGAAACTGACACGGCCACTCTCGAGGGCCTTAAGTCCCACGGGTTCGAAGAGATTGTGAGCGACGACGATAATGAAGACTTCGCAGATACTCGAAGCGGCACGCCTCACTCAGAGCACTCGCTAGAGTCGTTGCATTCAGCCCTCAGTAAAAAGTCAGTGGCTGAGCTACTTCTGAAGAATTACCAGACCAAGAAAATTCCCTGTCCCAAGGCGCGCTGCGATCGCAAGTTTGCTCACGATTACGACCTCCAGCGGCACTTGAAGTGGCATGATGTTCACTTAAAGCGGATCGAAACGTTCCTTGGCTCCTTAGACCAAAACGAACCACCTACGAAAAAGGTCAAGTTGGCTCACTCGGATGACGAACTAGATGATTTGATAGACGAGGAGTTGAAGACTCTCCAGGCCGGCTCTGCTCGCCTGTAATTTATGATTAATGCCTATTTAATATTATACAATTGCTTAGTATCTGGTGCGCTTTTCGTATCCCCTTCCACCATCGTCGTGGTGCCTCTTATTATCACGCACGTTTGGTTTAAAGCCTCTACGTTCATCGTGTTTAGCGCCCCCTGGTGGCGGAGTTGATGGCGGTGGGATTGGGGGTGGTGGCACCGACGGCGGTGGTAACGGAGGTCGACCACCAAAATTACGGTTAGACGGTGGAGGACCCAGCTTAATATGCGGCTGGAACACTCTCAGGCTAGGTGGTTGGCGGTTGTTATAAGAATCTGGATACCGCCGGTTGTTGTCTCCTGCCTTGAAATGGTCCCTTCTTTGCGCCGCTGGGGGTGCGGGCGAGTGGCGTGGTCTTGCTTCGTTGGCCGGACGAGAAGGTTGCACAGGTGGTGTATTCGACTGGCGATTTCTGAGCTCAGCTTGCTGACGGGGGTACTGCTGTGCTGAAAGTGGGCCTTCCCTGCGAGCATTTGGTGCTTTGCCCAGCACTTCCGCTTCTGGTGTTTGATGCTTTGAGGCGTTGCCATTGCCCGCTTTTGGTGTCCCAGGTCTGGATTGTCCATTTCCTCGTTTAAAGTCTTGCAATTCCTTCTTAGCCTCCTGGAGACGAGACTTGAGGTCACTTGGTCGAACAGGTTCGTGTTTCTTTTGCTCATCTTTACGGGTAGGTTCCTTCGTAACAGCAGGTTTCGCTTCTGATTTTTTTTCAGCTGTCTTAAGTTCAGGCTTTGGGGGAATGGAGGGAGCAGCCTTCAATTCTGGCCCCTTTTTGTTTTCCTTTATCGTGCTCGGGTGCTCATGTGTCGCAAGTTTGGGCTTGACCCGATTTTCCTCCTTCTTAACGTCCTCTCCATTACCACTTCGACCCTTCTCTTTTGCATACTTTGAGTAGTAATCGTAGCGTCCTTTGACGGGCTCAGCGCTCCTGGTGGTCGGTCTGGATGCTGAGGTTTCGCTATAACTAATGGTCGATGCAAGAGCCTTCTCCTTCTCTTTCGTCTCTTTTATTTTCCTCTCCTGCAATGCTTTGTCCCTCAATTCTTTCACCTTAGCTGCCTCTTCTGCATCTTTAGTCGCTCTCAATGCTCTTTGCTCTTTATCCTCTTCTTCAGTTAGCGCGACAAAGTCCCATAGGTGAACCCAGGTTTTGGACCTAGACTTTACGTGGCCTATCAAAGCGGTAGACGACAATTTCAAGTCCTCCCTGCTTTCAGTATCAGCGATTTGTTGAATTCCTGATATGATCGCTTCACAATGGTCTTCAACATTTGGGTATACCCCTAGTAAGTTTTTGAGGAAGGTTATCACATTGCGGCGGCACATGTACTCATCCACAACCAAGAGACCTTGGACGTCAGCTAGAAGTTTAGTATGGTAATTCAACAATGTCCGTCTAAACTCATCATAGCCCATCCGATTACCATCTCCATTTCGTAGCGTATCGTTTGAAATTTCCTCTTCAAATTTGGAACCCTCTAATGACCATTTATGTAAAACGCTTAATACTTCGGAGAAAAATAACCCAAGGTTCTCAGCTTCGATTGGCGTTAGGGTGAATAGAGTTCCAAATAATATGTCATGATCGAACAAGTCATTCAATATAAATGGAAGGGAAAAGTTAGGGGTATTCAATTTGTGTAGCATGAAGGTGAACTTTGCAGACATCGAAGCGTCAAACGAGGAGTGAATCGAACGAGGCAAAATACAGTACTGCAAAAATAAACGAGCCCAGCTCTGGTTTTGATCAGTTGAGAACCACTTCTCAGATTTGAATTTCAAGATTCGGAAAACATTTCCACTATGTTGTTCATGGCACTTCTTATCGTCAGGTAGCACCTTTAGGAACCTCTGGCTCTCTTCAAGCTCGGCTTGGCGCTTTTCTATAGCTGCACGAGGGAAGTCTTTATCCTTTTTGTTTATGGCGATTGATTCACGGAGACTTTTAATGGATGATTCAAGCTTGTGAAGCTCTTCGTCGTAGATCAGAGGTGAAAAGTTAATATCATAGAGTTTCAATTGCCAGAAGCTCACATAGAGCTCTCGAGATAAGGTATTCCATATGTCTGAGGGTATCGAAGTTAAGTCTTCACCAACCACCTCCTTGAAGTTAGATTGCTCATCGATTTTCAAAAAGGGGCGCCACAATTCAAATGCAATCTCTGGTGGAATCTTATAGTTGGAAACCATGTCATGAATTGGTAATAATTTTTCACGGTACAAATCACTCGATGCACCAAAGAACTCGAGGAGGTGCATCACCACCTGCAACACTGTCTTGACATTGTCATATTTGCTAGCAGTTACCTTTAGTGGCTCGTCGTTTGTAGGTGTAAACAACATGGAATCTTTAAGAGATGTGAGAAGTATAATGAGCTCACTCACGGCCGACAATTTGCATAATTGCTCAACGAAAGTGGTTCCAGACTTAATTCGATCAAACCTGGCATCGTCAATAGTACGGTAGACTATTTTTTGTAACGTGGAACCACAATTTATTTTGTCAATTTGTGCAATAGTGAGGTTAGTCGTAGTTTGAATTCCACCCATAGACATTGCCATTTCCTTCAATACAATAAGAGCAGATGCATCTTTCTCATGAAGGCTCTTGAGTAAGAATGAAAACAAAGTGGCCATATCAATTGCTTGGGGATATCGTTGACAAATTTTGCCTATAAACGATGATAATGACTGAATCCACTGCCTATCAAACAATCCACTCTCTTGCAAATTTGATCTGCCCGATGCAGTTAAACGCATAAGTATGGCCAAGGAGAGAACATCCCAGCCATATGCATTAAAGTACCTTGCTGTCTCAACCACAAGCGAATTGAGATTGTCATAGCTCTCCACTTGTTGGAGAATTGTCAAGAAGCAAGGCAATGGGTTCGCAAAACTAATCTTGGCAAGTCTCCTCATCATAGGACGAACGTTTTCCTTTGACAAGCGCTTGAGAACGTCCTTAGTTGCTTTCTCTGCTTTACCATGCGCCATCTTAATGAAAGGGTTGTTTTTTCCTAAAACCTGATAAAGTTCACCGTAAAGGTTGATGCGAACTTCGAGGTCATAAAGTGAAAGAAACTTGAAAGCCTTATCAACAGCGAAGGAGTTTTCTTCCATAAGGGGTACTGCGGGGAGCATAAAGTTTCTGAAATAAGTGAGCCACTTTTCTCGTACATCTCCATCGCTACTCTCCGAAACGTAAAAAATGCCAATATCACAAAGCTTGGAAAAAAGCTGCACATCTTGGGCAAGCATTGGGCCCACAAATTTAAGAAGCTGTTTAGAAATTTCAAACAACCGTTCAGGGTTGATGGCGGACGGTACTCCTTCTGACCACTTGGTATAGAAGTAGATGAATTTCTTTTGATTATAACCTCTCGTGTTAGGCTTAAAGCAAAGAAGTTCAGTCGATGGATAATCTTCGTATACGACAGTATTGTATGGTCTGGAGTATGCAACTTTTTTCTGGCCCTGTAGTATAGCGAAATCATCTTCGCTGAACGATATGAGTGGCTTGTATAGAGGTTCCGTGATGACATGGAAAAGACGTGATATAAGTTCAACAATTTCGCTATCCACATGAGCAAGAAATGGATACTTCGTCAAAATGAAAATTGACGGCCAATACAAGCCATTCCCGAGGAATGCTCTCAAGAGTTGGTACTTGACATTGAGCAGGAGCTTCTTTGCAAGCGATGGTCGCTCTGGCTCCTCAGATGCAGCCCCTGATTTTTTCGCGGACCCCTTTTCTTCGTCTTCATCTTGTAGCGGAGCGGCTAAGGCAAGCGCACTAGCGCTTGCCTTGAAAACTTTGTCATTTAAGTCAGCTTTATACTGCAGTTCTAAAGCATTCATGCCGCTTTCATCAGGAGATAGATACTTGTAGATGGAGCCGAAGCTGATAAAACCCTCCTTAATGAGGATGGCAATGGTAATTTTGGATGTTTCAGAAAGCTCTTTGTCGTGGGGTTGTTTGAGGAGGCGCAACCCGATCATTTTAGCTGCAGCTTCACAGCCTCCATCGTGTATGCTCTCCATTGATGACATGCAGTCGGCAGGAACTACCGGCCACCATCGCGATTGCTTCAAAAATTCAATCACGAACTCGTGGTTGCCAACAATATTATTGCTGAAGGTATCAACAAGTACATCAAGCGTGCGGTTGGGATCGAGGCTGAAGTGGCCCACAAGACCTTCGACCACACTGAGGAGGTAGGAAACCTGGAACTCGGTGTCGTCGGACCGCAATACGGCGTACGTCTCGGTGACAAGCTTGGCGTAGCCCTCGCTCTCCTCGTGCATAAGGTTGTACTTCTTCTGGGTGTAGAGCTCATCGCGCTTGGCCGTGTTCAATTGGCGAGTGAAGGCTTCCTGCGGCACCACTCCGAGTTTCAGCAACGTCTCTGGTGCGATGTACGCGGCCATCGTGGGGGTCTTGATGATGTTGCGCTCCACATACACCTCTTGAAGAAGGTCCTGCACTCCTTGTGTAAGCGGCAAAACGTCCACAACCTGGCAAAAGGTGGCGGCAGAGGCCTCGCTCTGCACGGCCGCCTCCAAAAACGACACCACGCTGGCCAATGTGAGCCTGCCTTGCTGATACAACATCAACATTTCGGTGAAGATGGCAGGAACGGCATCATCGTGCGGCGATTCCAACACAATCTCCACCAACGGAGCGCGTGCCTCGCCGTCGAACCCTTCCACGACGTCGCCCGTCAAATGGACGAACGCGTCCGACACCATGCTGAGTAGGATGGAAACGAGCTGCTGCTCAAGATATATTTCAGGCGGGGCACGACTCGAGCCTGGGGTGCGGTCCGTGACTGTGGCACTGTGCTACTAGGCTCAATGGCACCTCCTCTGATATTAGAGGCCAAGGATGGTGCCGTATAGATAGCTGTGGGAGCGCGGATGTTATAAATACGATGACACAGTCGTATCTATTCTTTGAACACCTCTTTTCATCAAGAAATTCCGAGATAGTTTAGTGGCTAGAATTACCGCTTGTCGCGTGGTAGACCGGGGTTCAATTCCCCGTCTCGGAGCTCTTTGGCGCAAGTGGTTTAGTGGTAAAATCCATCGTTGCCATCGATGGGCCCCCGGTTCGATTCCGGGCTTGCGCATTTTTTTGGTCTGGTCTCCGCTTGCCACGAGCTCTGACCCGTGCGATGGCCCGCTGGGTTGAAGTCGCCGTGGTGGTGTTTGTTGCCGTGTACGCTGCTTACCATCAATGGCACCAACAACTGCACTTTCTCTCTGATGGCGTTGCTCGCTCCATAAAGGTGCTTCCGCAGGCCTACATTGACGCTCGAGCCCAAGCTGCTGGTGGCAGCGCCCGGCGGCTCGCATATGTGCTCTACGCCACGCTGCCAGAATACCTCAACATGGCGATCCTCAATCTCGCCGTGCTCCGCAAGACCTCGAGGGTGGAGGATATGGTGGTGCTAAGCACCGTTAGCGGCAGCGACATCGCGCCGTTGCGTCGGCTTGCAGACCAGCACAACATCAAGTTGCACTCGGTGGAACGTCTTGTCGCATCGAGCGATAGTCATGAGTGGGAAGCCTCCTTCACCAAGCTCCATGTGTTTGGGCTCACCGAATACGACCGCGTCGTCTTCTTTGACGCCGATTCTCTCGTGGTGAACGCTCTGGTGAGCTCTAGCGGTGCCATTGACCACCGCTGGGGTAATCTCGACGAGCTCTTCAGCTTGCCTGACGAGGTCGACATTGCTCTTCCCCACACCTACTACTACCGGCTGGAGTATGAGGTGCCAAAGAAGGCGGTGCCTGCTGCGGCAGCAGTGGTAGCATCGGCGCTGTACCCGCAGCTTCCCTCGCTAGCCTTTGACGCGCAGTACCGCCGCAGCCACAACTTTTTCGGGTCGCACATCATGGTGGTGCGACCGTGCGCCCGCTGGCACCGCCAGCTCGTGGATTACGTCCACAATCCGCTCTGGTGGCACTTGTTCCGCCGCAGCCGTCTCCGCCGCGGCAGCGATTACGACATGGAGGTGCTCAACCACTGGATCGCCGACCAGTTACCCTCGTTGCGCATCGGGGTGCTCCCGCACAACGTCTACGGCGTGCTCACGGGAGAGTTTCGCGATTCATCCCATGGCCGCTTCTCCACCGATGTCCACCGCATCCCCTTCACTGCAGAGCCTTGGGACGCCGACGCAGCATTGGAGCGGGTGCGGCTCGTGCACTTCTCCGACTTCCCGTTGCCAAAGCCGTGGCAGCCCGTGGACGACGACGCGGCCTACAATTCCGATCGGGTGGCCTGCGCTGGCGATGCCTCGCGGTACCGCCATGCGCCACGCGTGCTCGCGGACTGCCGTGCTGCACGTGCGTGGCAGCTGTTCTACGAGTATTTTGAGCAGTTGCGCTCCGCCTACTACGTTTTGGCCTAACTGGCGGGTGTGCTGCGGTCGCGCCCAGGCAAGGCGGCTGCGCCCGGAACGGGCCCTGCGAAGGCAGTGTGCGCCGCACACTTCCTGATTCGATGGTTGACAAGGTGTGTGTGCAGGCGCAGAGGACAAATATAGAACCAGCTATCCCGAAAGCTGTTGTGCTGCCAGACCCCGTTCCCGCGAACGCTTCTGCAGCCCTCGGCGGCACCACCACCTGCGCCGGCCACCGGCGGCCGACAGCGCTGGCCGGCGCCACACCGGCGCCTTAGGGGGTTAACCCAAAAGGTAAATATGACCTGCACCGCTTCACATGCAGGAGTGGAAAACATATATATTTGAGACTCTTCTCAGGCTGCGGACACAGGGATACAACACCGGCGTGTGAGCACTATCCGACTTAGAGACTGCGCTGTGGCTGCTTTCACATTATAGACTTGAATAGACGCCTTCGCGCTGCCCATACACTCGTTTCTGCGGTTCAAACCACACAAAAATGCCCTTCACCACCAGCTACATCAAGGTGAAGCGGGAGGACTTGCCCACGCTCACCACCGAGGCCCCCAAGACCAAGGGCCAGCCGTCACTCCCCACGTTGCAGGCGGATGTGACGCTGTTCACCACCCCAGCCATCTCGGTGCCGCCAACCGACAATAACCCGTACATTGTGCACGAGAAGAACATCAACGGCACCGTGTTCATTGCCGTGGGCGCCATCGTGGGAGGCGTCTTTCTTGGCTTCATAATGTACCACTTGATCCGGTCGCTCAGGGCGCTGCGCACGGCGCGGCTGGAGCACGCGGCGGACCGTTCCATGTACGAGAAGTACAACGGCAACCATGGCTTTGGTGCCGCGCCCGCCAGCAACTTCAACGCGGGCAGCGAGTACCTGCAGCTGGTGGCTAAGCTTCCGCTCTTGCTGCACCACCACAGCAAGCTGAACACGGGTTTGGGCGGCGGCCGCAACATGAGCATCAACGACTCCCAGCTTGGCGACACCCTGACGTTGTACAACTCCGAGGCGGGCGGCCCCACCCTGAAGCCCGACTTGACCCGCATGTTCATCTCGCCCACAGCCGAGGTGATGCACAAGCGCGGCCGCCTGGGCCAGTGGGCGCAGTCGACCACGTCCTTGTCCTTGATCGGCTCCACCACCAACTTGCAGAACCCGGCGCCGGCCAACAAGCGCAACTCGCAGATCCCGTCCTTGTACATCAACAACGAACAGAACAACAGCGACGACGAGTCTGTCTCCACCACCCCGGCGGGACGCAGCTTGCCAGCCGGCGGGCCGCGCAAGCCCATTCCCAGCATGTACCTCGAGGACTTGATGGACGAGGAGTAAATGGGCTGCACCTGATGTTTATAGCAAGATACGAGCGCTACTTCGCGCATCCAAACCATGACGTAGCTCCATCCCAATTGATCACCGATCTCGAGGCGGTGCAGCCCAATTTAGGCTGGCCGAGGATTTGCCAGCTGCGCTGCCACACACACACACACACACACACCACAGCAACGCCTCCCCTCGCTACTCAAACCCCAGCTGCTGGCCGGCCCAACCAGTGCCAGGCTGGCCGATGGTCTCCTGTATATAGGCTAGTGATCTGCCTGCATCGCGTTGGGCGTCAATCTGTGCTATGCAGGCATGACGGCCCGCCTCTGTCGACAGCACCGTCCTCCGCCCCCGCGGCGCCGGCACGCTGCGGCACAAGTATGGCAGACTCCAGTACGCCACGCGTGCCCCGCGGCAGCGCCTCGGGCGGGCCCTGAGACGACGACGGTCAGCCGTGCAAATGGTACGCGCACGACCCGTCGTCTGTTTACTGCGGCACGATAAGATGAGCACAGCGCAGCACAGCGGGGAGACGGCATGGCGATTTGCGGCAGCAGTCAAAAGACGAGTATGTGGTGCGCACGGCGCAGCAGCGCAGAACAAACTAACAACAGTCCAGCGCAAGATCGTGATCTTGGGCGACGGTGCATGCGGCAAAACGTCGTTGCTCAACGTGTTCACGCGGGGCTATTTCCCGCAGGTGTACGAGCCCACGGTGTTCGAGAACTACGTGCACGACATCTTCATCGACGGCCAGTCGGTGCAGCTCTCTTTGTGGGACACTGCGGGCCAGGAGGAGTTTGATCGCTTGCGGTCCTTGTCCTACTCCGACACCCACTGCATCATGTTGTGCTTCTCCATAGACTCGCCCGACTCGTTGGAGAACGTGCAGAGCAAGTGGGTGGGCGAGATCGCCGACAACTGCGAGGGCGTGAAGTTGGTGTTGGTGGCGCTCAAGTGCGACTTGCGCAGCAACGAGGACACCGACGTTGACCAGCCCGGCGCCGTCGAGGACGAGTCCTTCAACCCGTACCACCAGGGCAACCCGTACCAGGGCCACCAGAAGCGCTTGATCAGCTACGAGGAGGGGCTTGCTGTGGCCAAGAAGGTGGGCGCCTTGCGCTACCTCGAGTGCTCGGCCAAGAAGAACCGCGGCGTCAACGAGGCCTTCTCGGAAGCCGCGCGCTGTGCCTTGAACGCCAAGCCCAAGGGCGCCAACGACCACGAGAAGGACTCGAAGGGCTGTATAATAATGTGATTCACGACCAATACACAGCTGTACCCACGAGGTAGACTCCATTTCTATGTACACATATGCCGCCTGGGCGCGACCTACTCGTCAAACGGCTTCTCGAGGAGCGTCTTCCTTGCCGTCCAGATGTCCTCCGACGACCCGCGCGCCTTGTCTTCGAGCAACCGCCGACGATAGAACTCCTGAATCCGCTGGCGCTTCTCGAGCTCCCTCGGTGTCATATCGTAGTTGATGGCCCCGTCGTCCTCCTTGGTGGTGAACTGCCCGTTCTTGATCGCAAACCAAAATTTTTCCCGCTGCCGCGCACACATAGAGTAGGTGCCGTACCGGTAGTAGTTTTTCACCTGCCCTCCCAACGCAAAACACTGCAAGAGCTCATCGAATGCTGTCACCACCGAGAGCTGGGTCGGCAACGACGACGTTTGCCCGTCTTTTATCGCCTTTGTAATATGCTTGCGCCTCTCTTGTATCTCATCGGGTGAGTCCTTGAAGAGACTCCATATCTCTTCCAATTCTTCGTCCCCTGCCATGGTGATCAAAAAAGAAGATGGTTCAATTAGAAGATAGTCGCGCAAAAAATAAAAAATGCCTCCAGCCAGATTCGAACTGACGATCTCCTCATTACTAGTGAGGTGCCTTACCAACTTGGCCATAGAGGCGTTTCTGGCTTATATTCGTAGCGTGCTCTTAAACCTTACGCAAACTTGTCGTCCATCGCTCAGGTGTTGGTGGTTATTGCATAGTTCCCAGGAAATTGAAAAGTCAGTCTTTGTTCGCGATTCATGGTATGCTGCTTCTGAAACCTTTCATTCAACTTGTTTTCTGCGAAGATGAGAAAGAGTCCATCGGATTTAGTCGCCGAAGTTACCAATACTTGCAAAACTCAAAATTGAGATGACTTGTCATTTCTGGCCCATATGACGGCAGAACCAAGATGCCAATACTGGAAGGTGAAGGTTGTCGTATTACGCAGTGAGGGCAGGCCAAAGATTGAATGCTACCCACTATGAGCAGTATCATCCACGCAACCCACTTTTGATAACAAGAAAGCGGCGTGGCGCAGTGGAAGCGCGCAGGGCTCATAACCCTGATGTCCCAGGATCGAAACCTGGCGCCGCTACTTTTTTACTCTCCGCGGCTACTGATTCTGGCATACAAGCCATGTACTGTGCACTACTTTATCGCGAGGTGGTTCTGACATCGACGCGAATAGACACGTAAACCTCCACACTTCGGCGAAAATGGTATGTTTCTTGTACCCATGAGAAAGAAGGATCACTAATTACAGGCTATCCAAACACCAAAGCAAAGGCTTGCGAACCAGAAGTTTGCAAAGAAGAGTGTCAAGAGACAGCAGGGCGACAAGTTAGCGGATGAACTGACCCTGTTCCCTATTTCCAAGCTCTGGATCGGTGTCTTGGTCTTCCTTGTGTGCGGTGGTGCCCTCTTGGAGTTGATCAATATCTATTTTAGCCCTCGGTCTTCTATATAATAATAAAGAGATAATCACAGATCTATGGTCAAATCCTTGAACACCGAAAAGTCAAACGTGTCTACCTCCAGTGCAAGTGAAGCCTGCTTCACATGTACTCTTTTGTGGGGTATTTCTCGATTCTCTGCGATGCCCTGCCAGAACAGCAACAGGTCCAGCCGAGGTGCATTGAAGTCGAACGTCGAGAACTCCACGTTGCGCCGGCTAATCATGTTCACGTAGGGCTTGCATGTTTCAATCTCTATCTGAGATAATGGAGTAACGCTGTCCGAAACTTTCTTTCCAGTATTGCTTTCTCCGTTTGGGCGTGCCTCGGTCACACTAGGCTCCATAGGCATCTCATACTTGAATTTGCTTGTTCCATTAAGAGGTGAAATCAAGCGCAACTCGTTGTTGGCATCCAACATTGCTAACTGCTTGCCCTTGGTAGTGCCGTGCAAAGTGAGAAGCAGACGGACATTGAAAGACGAGAGAATCCATGAGTCCATGAACTCTCGATGGTCCCCTGCAACGCCCTTGTTCACCTTACCCAAGTAGTTGGGCAAATTGTTATCGTTTCCAATGAGATAGTTGATGTTGTACCAATGTATCGACCGGGTTTTTTCGTTGATGCACCCAAAGGAGGAGTTATTTCCCCGGAGTTGATCATTCGTATTTTCCTCGAGACTCATGAGCCATACAAACTGGTCCAAGTGTGCCGAAGTCTTACCGCGCTGAAATTTTCCAATCAAGGATGCTTCAAGCGGGAGTCTCATTAAATCCCACGCAAGTATGTGGTCTCCGCGGACGTTAGCATTCACCAATTGTAAATCGTACGGAGAGAGAGATAAATTGGACACACCTCCAAGAGGTGGCCTGAAAACTCCGAGGACCTTGTCGTTGGCAAGATCCAACACTTTTATCACTTCGTTATCGCCAATGGTGTTCTGGTTCAATGTTTTTTTGGTGGTTTTAGATATTGACGTGGCAGTCGATTTGACAAAGCCAGCAAGGCTCTTGCTGATTGAGTTGAGGGTGACGTTATTTTCTTTGCTGTTAACAAAATCAAGAATTTTCTTGCTGCTCTTTTCGGAAAGCTTGAAGAGGCCATCCAACGCACCATTGGATAACGTAGACACAACTCTGCTCAATAAAGGAATAGAACTTGGCAACTTGACTGGTGTGAGTGAGTCCTGATATTCGTACTTACTAGGACAGTACGCGAGCCAATTGTCTCTGAGATCAATGATGGGCTTGCCGCCAGAGACGCCTGTTTGCAAAAAGAGATCGTCGTTTGCCGGGCCCATGTTCATTTGCCTGGGAATAGACTGGGAGCAAAGCTTGCGCACGTTAGCTAGTTCTCCATTGATGTTGGCGGGAACATAGCGGTCTTTGCGGCGCCGATAGACGTAGACGTGCCCGGATCCATCGGCTACCACAACAAAGTTGCGATTCGCCTTCACGAGGACAGGAGCAGTGAGTGTGTGAGGAAGCTCCAATGCTTGGACTCTGGTCGACTTTGCTTCAAGACTGTGGATCTCGACACATGCGTCAAGGACCACGAGCACCGTCGAGGCATCTATGACGCATAGTTGCGACACGACACCATCACTGAGCTCAGGGAGCCGTTTCAGCCGCGCAAGCTCGAGGGAATCATCCGTATTTGTCCATACTTCGAGCACCTTGTGTTGAGGAAATAGAATGAAGAGCTCACCGTCGGCGCTGCTCAGACAAAGATAGGTTGCAGGACCATCTGCAGGGTCCACCGTGGTGGTGGAGGCGTGGGTGGCCAGCTTGATCTTCTTCCACGTCGCGCCTGCCGTGCCTAGCTGGTAGCCCGATTTAGGGGTAGCGTGACTATTGTTAGTAGGGGTTCCATGCGCCAGAACGCGAGCCGGCCGTGAGATGGAGAGGGGCGCACGAGGGGCAGCACCGAAACGTACATTCTGCTAATCTTGACCAGGTCATTGTGCATAGTGTGGTTGAAGGGTCAGAAGTTGCAAGGACAGCGTTTGCCCCGTGATAGCCGTCTAGTGGAGGCTATGTGGGTACCGCGTCTGTGTGGAGGTAGTGTTTGTTGCTGCGACCATAGGCGTCACTGATAAGGCCGTGTGGGATGCAGGACGCCAGCCGATAGAGACGGTGCAGGAAGGCACAGGTGGGGGGTTACATGCAGACTTCGTGGCCTCGCCTGCTCAACCGGTAGGCTAGGCTCGCCTACTGCAGCGAGCCGCAGCTCGACTGTGAAGCTAAGCCGCGGCCGCCGTTACAAGTGGGATGTGGGTCAAAGTGTTAGTCCCGTTTTGACACGAGCACAAGTGCGTCGAACAGGGTGGAAATGACCAATGCTCTTCCACTCTGAAATTTCTCGCGGCCAAGTTAACTGCCATAACCGAATATGCCAGAGCCGCAAGAAGGCATCAGTATGGATCTACGTGTGCGCCGGGCACCGCTACATTGTCAGGGAAATCCCGACGCGGATACCAGCGTGGCACCATCAGCGCGCGCCGAAGCATGCAACCGATACCCATCGAGGCAAGCAGACTTGCAGCAGACGGGCACGGCAACGCACCGCGGCGGCGCCGGTGAAGAAAAGAGCTACACGCGCACCGCGATAAAATTTTCTAGTCGGCGGCGTGCACGCACCAGACACGCTGGCGCGGCCTGCACTCGCCAACAAAAGAATGTTGGGGTCCGCCGTTGCCGCGACTGCTCGGACCTGCACACAGCCCGCAGATCTTGGGCTTTTTTGTTGGTTCCAGACTGCAGACTGCACGAACCAGGCCCATCTATATAAGGCAGCAGCGGCGCTTTTCTTCACCAGCAACAGCCCGCCATGAAGCCCGAAATCGAACAGGAGCTTTCCCACACGTTGTTGACGGAGTTGTTGGCATACCAGTTTGCGTCGTCTGTCCGCTGGATCGAGACCCAGGATGTGTTTTTGAAGGACAGAAACACCGAGAGAGTGGTTGAGATTGGCCCCTCGCCCACGTTGGCCGTTATGGCCCAGCGCACTATCAAGGCCAAGTACGAGTCCTACGACGCCGCCTTGTCGTTAGAGCGTCAAGTTTTGTGCTACTCCAAGGACGCCAAGGAGATCTACTACACCCCTGATCCGGCTGAGGCGCCTGCCCCGGCCGAGGCTGCCCCCGCGGCTGCTGAGGCTGCTCCTGCCGCCGCCGCCGCGCCCGCGCCTGCCGCTGTGGCTCCCACCGCTGCTCCTGCTGCGGCCGCCGGTCCCGTCCCCGACGAGCCCGTCAAGGCCAAGCTCTTGTTGCACGTCTTGGTGGCCCAGAAGCTCAAGAAGCCCTTGGACGCTATACCCATGACCAAGGCCATCAAGGACTTGGTGAACGGTAAGTCCACCGTCCAGAACGAAATCCTCGGTGACTTGGGTAAGGAGTTTGGCTCCACCCCTGAGAAGCCTGAGGACACTCCCTTGGAGGAGTTGGCCGAGACCTTTGAGGACTCTTTCGACGGCAAGTTGGGCAAGACCTCCACCTCATTGATCGGAAGATTGATGTCCTCCAAGATGCCCGGTGGCTTTTCCATTACCAATGCCAGAAAGCACTTGGAGACTGCCTACGGCTTGGGTGGCGGCAGACAGGATGCTATCTTGTTGTTGTCGCTTGTGAACGAGCCCGCCGCCAGATTGGGTGGCGAGAAGGATGCCAAGGAGTACTTCGACGGTCTTGCCGGCAAGTATGCTGCTTCCGTTGGTCTCAACTTGTCTTCCGCCAGCGCTGGCTCTGGCGGCGCCGCTGGTAGCAGTGCCGTGGTGGACAGTGCCGCCTTGGATGCTATCCTGGCCGATAGCAAGAACTTGGCCAAGCAGCAGTTGGAGACCTTGGCTCGTTACTTGAAATTGGACTTGAACAAGGGTGCCAAGTCTTACATCAAGGAGAAGGAGGCCGCCGCGGTCTTGCAGAAAGAGCTTGACTTGTGGGAGGAAGAGCACGGCGAGTTTTACGCCAAGGGTATCAAACCAATCTTCTCCAGCTTGAAGTCCAGAACCTATGACTCCTACTGGAACTGGGCTCGGCAGGATGTCTTGTCGATGTATTTCGACATCATTTTTGGCAAGTTGACTGACATTGACAGAGAGACCATCAACCAGTGTATTCAGATCATGAACAGAGCTAACCCCACTTTGATCAAGTTCATGCAATACCACATTGACCACACTCCTGAGTACAAGGGTGAGACCTACCAGTTGGTGAAGAGATTGGGCCAGCAGTTGATTGACAACTGTAAGCAGGTCTTGAATGTCGACCCCGTTTACAAGGATGTCAGCAGAACTACCAAGCCAAAGACGACCGTTGATGCCAAGGGTAAGATTGTTTACGAGGAGGCTCTCAGCGACTCTGTAAGAAAGTTTGAGCAATACGTTTACGAGATGGCCCAGGGCGGTGAATTGACCAAGATCAAGCAACCCACCATCCAGGAAGATTTGTCCAAGGTCTACAAGGCCATCATCAAGCAGCAGCAATTGTCTAAGAACACCAAGGCTGAAGTTCAAGAATTGTACGACCTGTTGATTAATTACTTGGAGTCGTCTAAGGAAATCGACGACACCAAGACTATTCCGTCCACGGGTACCCAAACCCCAGTGGAGGTTGACGAGGAATCCACTTCCTCTGCATCTGAGGACGATGAAATTGCCTCTTTGCCTGATAAGACCTCTATTTTGCAGCCCGTTTCATTCACGGTCCCCCCGAGCACCATTCCTTTCTTGCACATCCAGAGAAAGAACAGCGACAAGTGGGCATACGACAAGAAGTTGTCTGCCACTTACTTGGACGGGTTGGAGTCTGCCGCAGTCAACGGTTTAACATTTGCTGGCAAGTATGTTTTGGTCACTGGTGCAGGTGCTGGCTCCATTGGTGCTGAAGTCTTGCAGGGCTTGATCACTGGTGGTGCCAAGGTTATCGTCACCACGTCCAGATTCAGCAAGAAGGTTACCGAGTACTACCAAACCATGTACTCGAGATACGGTGCCGCTGGCTCCAGCTTGGTTGTCGTGCCGTTCAACCAGGGTTCCGTGGCTGACGTCAATGCTTTGGTGGACTACATTTACGATGACCCCAAGAAGGGAGGTCTCGGCTGGGACTTGGATGTTATCTTCCCCTTCGCCGCCATTCCCGAGAATGGCAATGGCTTGGATAACATTGACTCCAAGTCTGAGTTGGCTCACAGGATCATGTTGACCAACTTGTTGAGAATGCTTGGTAAGATCAAGACTAGAAAAATCTCCGACACTAGACCTGCTCAGGTTGTTTTGCCCTTGAGTCCCAACCACGGTACTTTCGGATATGACGGTTTGTACGGTGAGTCCAAGATTTCCTTGGAGACCTTGTTCAACAAATGGTACTCTGAGGACTGGGCTGAGAAGTTGACTATCTGCGGTGCAGTTATTGGTTGGACCAGAGGTACTGGATTGATGGGTGCCAACAACATTATCGCCGAGGGTATTGAGAAGGCCGGTGTGAGAACCTTCTCTCAGAAGGAGATGGCTTTCAACCTTTTGGGTTTGTTGACCCCAGAGATTATCAACGTCTGTCAAGAAGAGCCCCTTTTGGCTGACTTGAACGGTGGTATGCAGAACATTCCCAACTTGAAGGAGTTCACCTCAAACTTGAGAGCCGAGTTGCTTGGCTCCTCCGACGTCAAGAGAGCCGTTTCTATTGAGCACTCCATTGAGCAGAAGTTGATTCACGGTGAGAACGTTGACAACACCTACAACAAGGTTCAGGTCCAGCCCAGATCTAACTTGAAATTCAACTTCCCCAAGTTGAAGCCTTACAAGGAAATCAAGAACAGTGCACCTGAATTAGAAGGTTTGTTAGACTTGGAATCTGTTATTGTGGTCACTGGTTTCGCTGAAGTTGGACCTTGGGGTAACTCCAGAACCAGATGGGAGATGGAAGCCAAGGGTGAATTCTCCTTGGAGGGTGCCATTGAAATGGCTTGGATTATGGGATTGATCAAGTATTTCAATGGCAAGATCAAGGGCAAGCCATACTCTGGCTGGATTGATGGTAAGACCAAGGAGCCTGTTGATGACAAAGACATCAAGGCTAAGTACGAGGAGGAGATCTTGAACCACTCCGGTATCAGACTTATTGAGCCGGAGTTGTTTAATGGATATGACCCGAACAAGAAGGAATTCATTCAGGAGGTTGTTATTCAGCACGATTTGGAGGCCTTCGAAGCATCTAAAGAGACTGCTGAGCAGTACAAGCACCAGCACGGTGACAAGGTTGAGATTTTCGAGGAGGAGAGCGGTGAATATTCCGTCAAGATTTTGAAGGGTGCTGTCTTGTTTATCCCCAAGGCCTTGAGATTTGACAGATTGGTTGCCGGCCAAATCCCTACTGGCTGGGACGCTAGAACTTATGGTATTCCTGAGGATACTGTCAACCAAGTTGACCAGGTTACCTTGTTTGCCTTGGTATCTACTGTCGAGGCATTGTTGGCATCTGGTGTTACTGATCCATATGAGTTTTACAAGTACGTTCACGTTTCGGAATTGGGTAACTGCTCTGGTTCCGGTATGGGTGGTGTCAGCGCCTTGAGAGGAATGTTTAAGGACAGATTCCAGGACAAGCCTGTTCAGAATGATATTTTGGCCGAGTCTTTCATCAACACAATGTCTGCTTGGGTTAACATGTTGTTGTTGTCCTCTTCTGGACCTATCAAGACACCCGTCGGTGCCTGCGCTACCGCGGTGGAGTCGGTTGACATTGGTATTGAAACGATTCACTCGGGCAAAGCCAGGATTTGTATCGTTGGTGGTGTTGACGACTTCCAAGAGGAGGGCTCTTATGAGTTCGGTAACATGAATGCAACTTCCAACGCTGTCGACGAGATTGCGCACGGCAGAACTCCCAGCGAGATGTCCAGACCCACTACTACTACGAGAAATGGCTTCATGGAGGCACAGGGCTCTGGTCACCAGGTCATTATGACTGCTGATTTGGCGATCAGAATGGGTGTCCCCGTTTACGGTATCTTGGCCATGACCGCCACCGCTACGGACAAGATTGGCAAGTCCATCCCTGCCCCGGGTAAGGGTATCATGACTACCGCTCGTGAGCACCATGCCAATTTGAAGTACCCTTCGTCTAAGATGGACATTAAGTACAGGGCTCGCCAATTGAAGCAGAGATTGCAGCAGATTGAGCAATGGAGGGAGTCTGAGTTGCAATATTTGCATGAGGAAGCTGAGTTGGCTAAAGACTCGTACGGCTCTGAATTCTCCCTTACTGACTTCTTACTGGAAAGAACTGAGGAGATCAGCCGTGAGGCTAAGAGACAGATTTCTTCCGCCAAGAAGGAGTGGGGTAATGATTTCTTTAAGAGCGACCCTAGAATTTCTCCTTTGAGAGGCAGCTTGGCTACCTTCGGATTGACCATTGACGATTTGGGTGTTGCATCTTTCCACGGTACTTCAACCAAGGCAAATGACAAGAACGAGACGTCTGCCATCAATGACATGATGAAGCACCTTGGCAGAACTGAGGGTAACCCAGTCTTCGGTGTCTTCCAAAAGTTCTTGACGGGTCACCCCAAGGGTGCTGCTGGTGCCTGGATGTTGAATGGTGCTTTGCAGATCTTGGAGTCTGGCATCGTTCCAGGCAACAGAAATGCTGACAATGTCGACAAGGTCTTGGAGGACTTTGAGTATGTGTTGTTCCCTTCAAGAACCATCCAAACCGATGGTATTAGGGCCGTGTCTGTCACCTCGTTCGGTTTCGGTCAAAAGGGTGCTCAAGCTATTGTTATCCACCCTGACTACTTGTATGCTATTTTGGACCAGTCCACTTATGAGGACTATGCTCTGAGAGTCGGTTCTAGATACAAGAAGGCCTACAGATACATGCACAACGCCCTCACCAGAAATGCGATGTTTGTGGCCAAGGACAAGCCTCCATACACTGAGGAATTGGAGATGCCTGTTTACTTGGACCCCTTGGCCCGTGTTAATGAATCCCACAATTTCGCGAAGGGCGAGATTCAGTCGAAGAAGGCTTTCGTATCTGAGTCCGCTGCATCTACCGCCAAGGCTTTGTCAAAGTTGAACAAGTCAAGCAAGGGAGTTGGTGTTGATGTTGAGTTGCTCAGCGAACTTAACTTGAACAACGAGACTTTCATTGAGAGAAACTTCACTGCTGAAGAGCGTGCGTACTGCAAGAAATCAGCGTCTCCTCAAGCGTCCTTTACCGGAACTTGGTCTGCGAAGGAGGCAGTGTTCAAAGCTCTTGGAGTTAAGTCTCAGGGCGCTGGTGCTGCATTGCGTGAAATAGAGATTTTGAGAGATGCCAACGGTGCTCCTACGGTCAATTTGACTGGTGGTGCCGCTAAGGCTGCACAGGCTGCCGGCGTGAAGTCCGTGAGCATTTCAATCTCCCACGATGATTTCCAAGCTACCGCCGTTGCTTTGAGTGAATTCTAAGGTCCCTAGTTTTTATTGAATAATCATGAACGATCAGTTTTCTAAATGTAGGTGTATGGATTTGTTTGCAGCTAAATGAAATCACAGTGTGTTATTGATGCTGCCTGATACAAACGCACGAAACGTCGCCAGATCAGGTCTACAATATCAGGAATGGTGGAGCCAGTTCGGATTTGGTCCCTCCGTAGACTTCCTAAAGGGGGCGGTAACCTTGCTGGCGACTTCGAGATTATTGTATGGTAGTGTAGAGAACAATTTTTGGATGGACAAAACGCGGAGCGCGAGATAAAGTTGTTACGACGACATAGGAGACTCGACTCTTTTGATCGATTTACGATTTTGCTCCAACTGAGTGGACCTTAGAACACATAGTTATCTCTCTACAACAGGTTTAGAGGTACACGATACTCAATTGTTCTATTGGTTCGAAAGTCGCTACCAAATTGGTGACTGGAGTGATTGAAGCGATCACGGATCTCTTGCTCATTCTCGATGTCTCAGGAGAGTGAAAGTCACAATGATACTGCTGAGCGGACAGAGCAGTCGGCTGAGACCCTGATACCGGTGAAACCTAGTGATCTGCCTTCCGATATTCAGGAACAAAACGAAGAGAAGTCCGAATCGGCGGAATTGCCCGATCCCGTCGAGGAATCGACTAAAAACGGTGCAAGTGACGATGAGACGAACGGCAGTGTCGGTAAAAGCGATGCGACGCGATCTAACGGTGGCCACGATGCTCCTAGTGAACCAGAGAACCTCGCCGCTACCGAGCTGGTTCCTACATTCGCCACGACACTGCCCAGTCCACGTATGGCACCAGCAAGCAGAGTGCCACCATTGGGACATACCAGGCAAGCCTCGGTTGCATCAATTGGCTCCTCTGCCACAGTCGACAATAGTCAAATTTTCAAGAAAGCGTTTGCGGCAATAATGGCCAGCAAAGAAGTTAAGAAGAACGAAGAATTGAAGAATTCAGTACAGAGCGCCCTTAACTCCTTAGATACCTCTTCCTCGAGAGACCCGCATGTCATCTTTGAAGCATTAAAGGTAACCTGTGCTTCTGCAAACAATGACTTGAAGTCGAAAGCCGTCGACTTGTTTGCAAAGCTCTTCGACTATGCCTCATTTGAGGACGATGCTGATAAAGTCCAGTTAACTGATGCGTCGGTCGATGTCATTAGCTCTTGCTTCGATGGAGAGGGTACCGACCCAGAAGTGGAGTTACAGGTAGTTCGGGCCCTTATGCACAGCATCCTCTTGATGCCTTGCCACGGAGCTTCATTGTTGAAGGCTGTGCGACAAATTTACAACGTATTCATATTCTCTCTTACTCCACGAAACCAGGCGGTTGCCCAAGGTATTCTTACGCAAGTGATAGCAGCTATATTCCAAAGAATCACCGACGCCGCAACACTGGCAAAGACCGGCAGCTTCTCCCATTCTAAAGCACTGCGGAACGTGAGCAAAGACGATTTAGTATCCCCAGACGAGAGCACTACTGAAGTCAAGTTAACATTGGAGAATTTGGAAAGATTTAATGACGACGCGAACGATGATGAACGTGTCACTGAAGCTAACAATGCCAACGAAAGTGACGAGGATTTGGTTGTCAAGGATGCATTCTTGATTTTCAGGGCCATGTGTAAACTCTCAGTCAAGAATATCGAATCGGACACCATAGACATGAGATCCCATTCGGTGAGGTCAAAGTTGCTCTCATTACATATCATCCACACTATCTTGAAAGAGCACATTGATATCTTTCTCAGCCGTGATGTTGTGATCATGTCATCAAATTCTGGCGGACAGACTAGATTAATCAGTGCTGTGAAGCAATATATTTGCTTGTCACTCTCTAGAAATTCCGCATCATCGATTGCTCCAGTTTTCGAGCTTTCATTAGAAATCTTCTGGTTGATAATTTCTAACTTAAGAGCCGAGTTCAAGAGAGAGATACCTGTTTTCTGGGATGAAATTTATTTCCCCGTTGCAGAAATGAAAACTTCAACACCTCATCAAAAAAGATATTTGTTGTCCATAATTGAAAGGCTATGCAATGATTCTAGGTGCATCATCGAATTCTATTTGAATTATGACTGCGATAGCAATATGCCTAACATTTGTGAGAAAGTGATTGATTACTTGACGCGTCTTTCGTTATTGCGCGTTGACGTAACAGCCCAACAGAGAGCAGCCTTTGTTGAGAACAGAAGAAGGGGAATTTCAGTTTACGACATCGGGAAGATTTCCAATTTGACGAGCAGCACAATGAGCTCCAAGCCACCCGAACCTGATGTCTACAATCTTTTTCCTTTAGATTATGCTCTCAAAGTGACATCCATCCATTGCAATGTTGCATTTTTGAGGTCTTTATACTCTTGGGCTCAAAAGGGAATTATTACTAATGATAAAATTGCCTTCAATTCAAATAGTTCCCATTTAAGTTTAAGCAGAAACAGGTCGGGAACGGCGGATTCATCTGCAACCAACACGGTCGTTAACTCAAGGAGTGCCTCGTTCATCAATAACAATGGTGCAACTTATCCTGATAATGAATTAGACGATCCGGAGCAATTTGAGAACCTTAAGCAGAGAAAGAAAGCGTTCCTTGAAGGAGTCAAACAGTTTAACCTGAGCCCCAAGAAGGGCATCAAATATTTCATAGAGCACAAATTTATCTCTTCCAGCGAGCCGAAGGATATTGCACTTTTCTTATTGAACAACGATGCCCTTGACAAGGCACAAATTGGTGATTATTTGGGAGAAGGAGATGAGCACAACAAGGCAACTATGCATGCCTTTGTGGATGAAATGGATTTCGAAAACACCGATTTTGTTGATGCTATGAGGAGGTTCTTGCAGTCTTTCCGATTGCCAGGCGAAGCGCAGAAAATTGATCGCTTCATGTTGAAGTTTGCCGAGAGGTATGTCCATGGTAATCCCACGGTCTTTGCTAATGCTGATGCTGCCTACGTATTGTCCTACTCGGTGATTATGCTCAACACGGACTTACACTCTCCTCAAATCAAGAAGAGAATGACTTTTGAGAGTTTCGTTATGAACAATCTTGGAATTGATGATGGGAAAGACCTTCCAAGAGAGTTGTTGGAGAAAATTTACAATGAGATTCATGATAATGAAATCAAATTGCAGTCTGAACAACATGCAGCGTTGTTAGCGGGAGATGTCCAACTACTGCAAAACTCGGGCAGTTTCTTTAGTGCCAGGGACTTGAACAGGGAAGCTTATATTCATGCCTCGAAAGAGATGACAACCAGGACGGAGAAGTTAGTCAGAAACCTTGGTAAGAAAGTTAGAGCCGATGACTCTACAGGTGTTGTTTTCTATGCTGCATCTCATGTGCATCATGTCAAATCTATCTTTGATACACTCTGGATGTCCATTTTGGCTGGGTTGACGTCGCCATTCAAGGAGCACGAAGAAGAAGATGTTACAAAGTCTTGCTTGGAGGGTATAAAATTGGCCATTAGAATTGCTTGTACCTTCGACTTAGAGAGTGCCAAGCCTTCCTTTATCCTGGCACTCATTCAATTTGAAAACCTTAACAACTATGAGGACATGAAGCCAAAAAATGTCGATGCCATCTATGTTATGCTCGAAATCGCGATATACGAAGGTAATAATTTGAAAGACTCTTGGACGCAAATTCTTACAGCCATCTCACAAATTGAGAGACTCCAACTTATTGCTCAAGGTGTGGATCAGGGGACTATTCCCGACGTCTCAAGTGCAAAGTTGGTTAACCGAACTTCTATGGACAGCTCATCAGTGAGGTACTCAGGTGGGTTTTTGAGTCAGTTCACCCACACAATCTCGGCTTCTGAAGCTGCATCGAGCAAGTTCCACAATCAGCACTTGAGTTCACAAGCTGCTCAACTATTAACGAAAACATCTTTGGAAGTTGCGATTGACAAAGTGTTTACGAACTCAGCAAATTTGAAGGGAGAAAGCATTATTGAGTTTGTGAAAGCTTTGAGTGAAGTTTCCAAGGAAGAGATTGAATCATCAGGCCAAAGCGAGAACCCAAGACTATTCTCACTTCAGAAGATTGTTGATATTTGTTACTACAACATGGACCGCATTCGTCTTGAGTGGTCTCACTTGTGGTCAGCAATGGGAGAAACATTCAATGAAGTCGGGTGCCATCCTAATACGAAAGTGCTGTTCTTCGCATTGGATTCATTGAGGCAACTTTCGATGAGATTCCTTGATATTGATGAGTTGTCTCACTTCAAGTTTCAGAAAGAGTTTTTGAAGCCTTTCGAGCATGTCATCAAACATAATGATGAGATTGTTGTAAAGGAGATGGTACTTGATTGCGTTTACAACTTGTACAAATCAAAATCAGCTAAGATCAGGTCAGGATGGAAAACTATTTTCGAAGTCTTTGCGGTCTCCGCTAAGGAGAATAAGGAGTCCCTAGTTCAAAAGACATACAAATTTGCATCTGAAATCAACCACGAGTATAGTGAACAAGTGCAAGCTCAAGAGTCATTCGGAAACTTGGTAATGTGCTTTACCGAGTTAGCAATGAACGAAAGGTTCCAAAAGATCTCCCTCTTGTCCTTAGAAGTATTGCAACGCTTAATCAACCAGACTGCAAAGAGCAGCGTGAAAGGAAACGCACTCACCCACGAAGTTTTTACCAAAACATGGTATCCTATTTTGCAAGGTTTCCATCAGATTTTAATGAGAGGTGAGGAAGTTGAAGTGCGCTCGCGGGCTTCCACATGCCTCTTTGATACCTTGCTTGAGTATGGAAGTGTTTTGGGCGATGATGACTGGAAATTGATTTGCCATGGGATCCTTTTCCCAACTTTTGACATTTTGAACAATCAACAAAGCACCAACAACAATGATAACGTATCGGTTTGGCTCTCGACTACATTGATACAGGTGTTGAGAAACATGATTACGTTGTTCACCCATTACTTTCGGAGATTGAGTAAACTTATGAATGACTACTTGAACTTATTGATTTCTTGCATATGCCAGGAGAATGACACCATCGCAAGAATTGGAAGATCGTGTTTGCACACAATGTTAATTGAAAACAGTGAAAACTTCAATAACGACCAGTGGAAGTCGATCAGTAAAGCTTTCGCCAAATTGTTTGACTTAACAACAGCAAAAGAGTTGTTCACCTCGGATCCAATGTACAGTAACAACAATGAGAGCAACTCTGTTTTGGATGATATCACTGGAAACGCCAATGCAGTAGAATTGGAGAGTGAATTTGTCATCAACCGCTCCGAGGACCGGTTCAAGAGGGCGGGAGACAAACTGTCGATTGTCGTTAAATGTGTATTGCAGTTGTTGATGATTGAATCATTGAGCGAGCTCTTCGAAAATGACAGCTTTTACGAAAATATTCCATACAAGCATTTAATTGACTTGGCCGTGCTTTTGAACAATAGCTACCGGTTTGCCAAGCGGTTCAACGATGACTACGACTTGCGCGTACGCTTGTGGAATAGTGGTGTGATCGAGAGACTTCCCAACTTATTGAAGCAAGAATCATCGTCGAGTGCGGTATTCATCAACATCATGTTCCGTATGTACTGTGACGAAGACAAGACATCTGAGCAAAATAAGAAGGACATCATGGAGTTGATCATTCCTTTGTGCAACTCGATCATCGACCGATACAGTGAGTTTGACGAGACCAACCAGCAGAGGAACATTAGTACGTGGAAGCCCGTGATTATCGAAATCTTCCAAGGCTACGTTGAGCTTGACGACAAGGATTTCAAGGACTACAGTCCTGTGATGTACAGTCTCACTTTGAAGCTCTTCCAAAAGAGCATGTCTACTGACCTTCGCAGTGCCGTAAAGTCTTTCTTGGCCCGGGTCGGTGACACCTTCATCAATAGCGAAGAGAACTAATCGCCGCCTACGAGCGAGTTGTATATAAAACAAGTGTGAATCTAATTAGACATGTGACATTCAACGTGTGTAGGGCATTGCGGAAAAAAAGCTAATATTTTGTCTCCTTGACATGGTAGGTCTTGAGATCTCGGCGAACCACACCGGCGCCACTATGGCACGCTTGAGGTGCTGCTTACGCACATGAGCCATACTAGAGAGTGCACATAGGCACAGGCTGCAGTGTGACGCCGGGCCCAGATTTACGGCATGCCTAAAAATACACGGACCCCAAAAGGTGGACGAAATTTGCACCACAGGAGCTAAAATTTTTCATCACGGCACAAAATGTCATTTGAGAACAAGGTATGTACAATCGTCACGGGTGGCGTACGAAGGCAATTGACTTGTTTGGAATCGAAAAGACGAGGGAGCAGCCGCTCGAGAAGGAGCTGAACGGCACCCGTCCCAAATGGGGTGTGACCAAGTGAGGGTCAGGGTGCCCGAGCGTAAAACCGGCTTGTTGCTCCCAATTCCTTCAATTGCATCCCGTATGAGTACTCCGATGACTCTGAGGTGGATGGCGCCCAGATTGGCGGCCAATTCTTCTGTTGGCTACGGATGTCCGCATTGCTGTCGTCCGCACCCCTCCACTCGTTGAGCAGCACTAACAGCAGAACTTGTATGCCTTGTTGGGCAACGATGTTGAGGACGATGAGCCGCAGCAGCTCCCCGTCAGGGAGGTTGTGAAGAAGAACACTTCTTCGAGGAAGCTGGATGTTGCGCCGGCGTCGGCTGACCCTGCCCGGGCCAAGCCTAAGGCCAAGTTGACCGGCAACGAGGGTGCCGTTAAGAACAAGCCGAACAACAAGTCGGTTGCTCCCCCCGCCAACACTGCCTCCAAGCACCAGAAGAAGCCTTTTGACAGACACTCGAGAACCGGCAAGACCGACTCCGCCAAGAAGGTCAGACAGGGCTGGGGCTCCAACGACAAGAGAGAG
The DNA here is from genome assembly GCA_030674335.1 of [Candida] ascalaphidarum. Lineage (NCBI taxonomy): Eukaryota > Fungi > Ascomycota > Pichiomycetes > Serinales > Debaryomycetaceae > [Candida] ascalaphidarum. Next base: position 484,442 of record JAKTYC010000003.1, read on the forward strand.
TTGGACGACGAGGTTGAGGCCACTGAGGACGCTGCTGAGGAGTTGGGCGACGTCGAGGTGGTGGAGGAGACCCCCAAGAAGTCATTGCAGGACTACTTTGAGGAGTTGAAGGTGAAGCAGGCTGCTTTGGACACCCCCAAGTCAGTCAGACAGGCTAACGCTGGCGCCGACAGCAAGTGGTCCAACGAGCAGATTGTCAAGCCCAAGGAGGAGTACGTCTCCTCTTCTGGTCTCAAGACCAAGAAGGCGAAGGAGCCCAAGCAGAAGCAGTTCTTGGACATCGAGGCTCGTTTCGCCGACTCTGAGCCCAAGCAATTTGCCGGTAAGAGATCTGGTCCCAACCCCAGAGGCGGCAGAGGTGGTGCTAACAACACCAGAGGCGGCAGAGGCGGCGCCAGCACCAGAGGTGCCAAGAGAGGCTCCCCTGCCCAGAAGGCTACCGTCAACGACCAGAACTTCCCTTCCTTGTAAGCAGTTCTGCGGCCCTCTTTCCTCTTGTTCTCCAAATGATCATATGATCTTACGATAAATCAAAATGTAGTACAGTACATGCAACTACAACAGAACGTAGGCCCAGCTCAAATCGGCTGTTGTCTATACTGAGACGACCCCACGTATATGTTGCAGCCCGTCTACGTAGGGCCGACCTAGGCCATCGGCCTGCCTTCCCCACCTATTTGAGGCACACGCGGCACCAATCGGTACGCAGCCAGCCTAGTTAGGAATGACACCGACGCGAATATGCACCCCAGGATTCGACCTGCGTAAAGACGCTGGATTGCTCACCTGACTTGAGTCATGGTTGCTGGCGCACTGCGCCATGGGGATATGTGGGAAAATCGAGCGGGGGGCGGTCCTCACCCTGCAAGTTCGCGCACAAGTGGGATTTTGGGTGCGGGTGACTCGGTGCGGAGTTTGCACGCTGGTGGGTGACCTACCGTGGCGCGGCGTCATGGTACCCTCCAGCCGAGGCGACACCTTGTAGGCACACCCCCCACTGCTCCCAACGATGGCCAAGTGCCGTTGAACCCTTGCCCGGGAGTTGGCGCGGGGCATGGGCCCGCAGCGCGACCACACTTTTACAAACCTGCCCCCAACGGCACCGTCGCGGGCAACAAACAGCCAACCAGCGCTGCTCGCTTATGCACGCCCACCAAGCAGGCGCTGCCCTGGCTTGCTCAACGGAATTTCTCCACGCCGGTAAACATCTCTGTGCAGGTCATTTATTTTGTGAGCTTGTGCTGTATATTTAAGTGGAAAATGCCTTTGTTACGCGTTGCCAATTGTTACACATTTTAAGTTGAGCCCGCCAGCACGAGCTAAGACAACCCAACACTTGCAAGCATTGCTCTGCCAGCACCAGCGCACACACACACAGCCCTCCACAGTGCCACTTGACGTGAAACCCGCGGCCACCTCCCGTACCCGAGCATAGCGGTAGCCGTTGCCATGTCCCTGCCACTTCTGCCCAAGCCGAAAAAGGCGCCCCTTCTGACGCTGCTGCCGGAAGGCATCCAGATTGCGGCGCAAATTACACCCACACGTCTTGCCAATCTCCTTGTGCGGAAGGGCCCGTTGCCCATCCGCCACATCACCGCCCAGCTCGCCACAGAGGTCCAGGGGTTCGAGCACCTCCTGTCGCTGAAGCAGCGCCGCTTGATTATGGCAGCGATGGAGCAGCAGGACCCTGAGAACAATGTGGTGTTTGAGAAGATTGGCTGGGGCCAGTGGGCCGTGCGCCACATTGACTCCAACTACATCGTCACCGAGGGAACCGAGGCCGACGTCCTGGGCCTGGGCTCTGAAAAGCCCGTTAGCGTCGCCGAAATCCGCTCTGGCGCCAAGCTCGGCTGGGCCAAGAAGACCAGCCGGCGCGAATCCATCACCAACGCCAAGACCAACTTGCACAATGTGAAGGTGCCAAACGAGAAGCTCCTGCAGTCCTCGGGTGCCATTGAGTCTGACTCTGAAGACGAGGAGGATGAAGACAACGACAACGATATTGACGATGACGATGATGACGACGATGATGAAGACGACTTTGCTTTGGATGATGGCGATGACGACATGGAAGATGGCGGTCCTCAGGAACTTTTCGCTTTCGACCATGACACAAAGTCTCCGCCCATCCAGTTTGCGAACCGTGTACCATTGAGGTTCTCGTCGCCACCACCGGCGTCGGGACCGCAGTCGCGGAGACGGTCGTCGGCGTCGAACTCGAACTCCATCTCCAAGAACTATAATCCGCGTACCCACCACCATTTTAACCGCTCGCGCTTGAACTCACTCGAGAATTTGGACAACTACATAATGTCGTCAGCCAAAAATTCCAGTGTGTCCATCAGCTCGCCCCCTCCGCCCTCGGCAGCAGCAGCGATGGCTGCTGCATTACAGGGATCACCCCTTACATCGTGGAACTCGAACTACAGTCACAACTCGCCGGTGCCATCACCCGACATGATGAGCAATGGGAGACGCAAGAGCTCGTTCAATGAACTGCACATCCGGTCTACGCTTTCGTCTTCGCTTCCTAAACAGCCCTCGCACCTGCACTTGCGGCCCTACGACGCTGGTCGTGCCAGCTCCTCCACTTCGGTGGCAGTGCCGGCCAATGCTATTAAGGACAGCAGCGACACTGATGAGGAAGACTGGGCCTCCATCGGTGCCGAGAGCTTACGTCGCAAAAACAAAAGAGAGGCAGAACAGATGAAGAACGAAGAAAAAGCGGCTGCCAATGCTCTTGTTGACTTGATGTCGGTGTGACTGGTGCACACGAAAAGGACGCGACGAAATTGCCCATGGGGCCTCTGAGCGGCAGGACACTTCAGATATTTTGCCTTATGGTTGGACTTAGACGGACGGACTATATAATATTCACTTCTCTTATATGTATTGTATGTGTATTACCCATCAACACGAACATAACGTGTAAAAGACTGCCCTTTCAATAACATGGAGCCTGGCCTACTGTGGTGACGCAGCCTTCATCATTGTGCAGGATAACACTTAAACTGGAGCCAGCGACGTTTGGTTAACGCACGCTGACGCGTCGCGTGAAATTCCGAGGCGAGCACTGTATGAAAAATCGGAGCACTGCGACAGTCTTCATCATTAATTACAGCGCAGTTCACAGGGGAGTGAGGCTGAGGGTATAATACAAAGTTTGGCCCCCTTCGTCATGTCTGCAACTACTGTGCTTCCTACAATTCAGTTGAATATCAACTATGGCGAAATAAAAGCGACTATTAAGGACTTTTTGACGAGTTTCAAGTCCTCCTCCGCGGCCGTGGATGACGACGCAATGGATGAAGACACCATCCAGGGCCCGAAATACTTGTCTCTTCTTCAAAAGGTGGCCAACCGTGATGTCAGCACTCTTTACATTGAGCTTGACGACCTTAAAGCCTACCAGGATAATGAGCAGCTAAACATGTCCCAGACCTCGTCTTCCGTCAACTTGGTTTCCCACATCGTCAAAAATACCCACAGATACGTTGAAGTCTTCAGCAGCGTGATTGACGAGTTGATGCCAGAGCCTACCAAAGATGTATCGTTCAAAGATGACGTGTTGGATGTCATTATTCACCAGAGAAAATTGCGCAACATCAGGTTACAGCAGGAACACAATGACGAGTTTAACAACTTGAGAGAAGGATTTGATAGCAGCCAGCCACAGAGCCAGGATAATCCCGATGACGCAGACTTGTTTCCATCCAAGTTGACGCGCCGTTACTGCTTGTACTTCAAGCCTCTATCCAGTCGTAACAAGTCCTTGTCTGTCAGAGAGATCAAGGGTAAGTTCGTGGGTCAGTACATTACCGTGAGAGGCATCGTCACCAGAGTTTCGGATGTCAAGCCGTCGGTGTTGGTCAATGCCTACACATGCGACAAATGCGGTTATGAGATTTTCCAAGAAGTGGGTTCTAAGGTATTCACACCCTTGACTGAATGTACGTCCCCTGTCTGCAAGACCGACAATGTTAGGGGTCAGCTTTTTATGTCTACGAGGGCTTCTAAGTTCTCGTCCTTCCAAGAGGTGAAAATTCAAGAGATGGCTAACCAGGTTCCGGTGGGCCACATTCCCCGGAGCTTATCCATTCACGTTAATGGCGACTTGGTGCGGTCCATGAATCCAGGTGATGTCGTTGACGTGTCAGGTATTTTCATGCCCTCCCCTTATACCGGCTACCGCGCCTTGAAGGCAGGATTGTTGACGGAGACGTTCTTGGAGGCCCAGTACATCCAGCAGCACAAGAAGCAGTATGAGTCATTGGAAATCACCGACGCTATCAGGGACAAGATTCAAGGCTTGTACCACGAAGGCGGTATTTACAATAGATTGGCGATGTCCATCGCTCCCGAGATTTACGGTCACCTTGACGTGAAAAAGATCCTTTTGCTTCTTCTTTGCGGCGGTGTCACCAAAGAAATCGGAGATGGTCTCAAAATCAGAGGTGACATCAACGTGTGTCTTATGGGTGACCCCGGTGTGGCCAAGTCTCAGTTGTTGAAGGCTATCGGTAAGATTGCGCCACGGTCAGTTTACACTACTGGTAGAGGTTCCTCAGGAGTGGGTTTGACAGCAGCAGTGATGAGAGATCCTATAACCGACGAGATGGTGTTGGAGGGCGGTGCCTTGGTGTTAGCCGACAATGGCATTTGCTGCATTGATGAGTTTGACAAGATGGACGAATCAGACAGAACTGCTATTCACGAAGTCATGGAGCAACAGACGATTTCCATTTCCAAGGCAGGTATCAACACAACCTTGAATGCGAGAACTTCAATCTTGGCTGCTGCCAACCCCTTGTACGGCAGATACAACACGCGTTTGTCTCCTCACGAGAACATCAACTTGCCCGCAGCTTTGCTCTCCAGATTCGACATCATGTTCCTCATGTTGGACCAGCCATCTAGGGAGAGCGACGAGCAGTTGGCAAACCACGTTGCGTACGTCCACATGCACAATACGCAACCCGCCATGGAGGTCGACCCATTGGACTCGGCCACCATCCGCCAGTACATCTCCATCGCCAGAACATATAGACCTACGGTGCCCAAGGAGGTGGGCGACTATGTTGTGCAGTCATACATCAACTTGAGAAAGGAGTCTCACCGCAACGAGGGCTCGGTCCGCAAGTTTAGTCACATCACACCGAGAACATTGTTGGGCATTTTGCGGATGGCGCAGGCGTTGGCGAGAATCAGATTCGACAATACGGTGACAAACGAGGATGTGGACGAGGCGTTGAGGTTGATCAATGTGTCCAAGTCGTCGTTGGCGGCTGACGACGAGTACCGCGAGGACGAGTCGCCCACCAGTAAGATCTACCAAATCATCCGCTCCATCGCCATTGGCGATGGCTCGCGGGTGAAGAGAACGTTGCCTGTGGATGAGGTGAGGCAGCGTGTGTTTGCCAAGGGCTACACGGTCCAGCAGTTTGACGACTGCTTGACGGAGTACGACCACATTGGAGTGTGGCAGACGATCAACGACGGCGAGACCTTGATGTTCGTCGGCGATGAGGACCACGACATGGAGTAGGCAGCTTTGTATTATATCACAGTGTACATAAAACGGTAGAAGTTTGTCCTCGGGTGTCGCGGGGTCGGGCCGGTGTCTGGGTACAAGGTTGCTGCACCGCGCGCTTGACACGGTTCTCCCTCTTTACTACCATGCTGCTGCCGGCTCGTGACCAGATCTTCAGACGACGTTCAAGTAACAACACCGTGCTATCACATGGAGACACCATCCTGAGCGAGAGTCTGGTCTCTCCTCAGGAAGCGCTCGCATCGATACCCGAGAGCGAGAAGCTGGAGCTTGAACCCGCCCAAGCAGGACCACAACAGCCGCTCATACTCACGTCGCTAATAGTTGAGAATAAGGGAGCAGTCGCCCGAGATCATGTATGTGACATAGAGCCTTCCCTGTGGAGCATATACTAACCAGCTTGCCAATGAACGCACAGTGCTTGCGTGGGTGCGTACTGCGGTGACGTTTCTTACCCTCGCGGTCACGTTCGCCCAGTTCTACCGCATTGAGATCAAACTCAACAAGGTCATCATCAACAACAAGGTCTACGACTCCCTCAACTACGGCCCGCGGCACACGCTCATCCAGCAGCTCGGTACCCCGGTGGTAGTGCTCGTGACCATTAGCAGCATTGTTACCCTCGCTTTCGGTGCTTTTCGCTACTTCTCCGTGCAGCGGCTTCTCCTACGCGACAACTTCCCCGCATCCCGCATGTCTGTGAGCGTGCTAATAGGCATCTGCTTGGCGGTGTCTATTGTGCTCGTGATCATGAATGCCCGCATCGTGTCGTGAGTAGTGCGCTGACCAAATTTCTCTGGCTTTGCTGGCTACCGCGTGCCAACAACGACTACAGCAGCGACAACAAACATGGCCGAATACGCTTCCCAGACGGTGGCGCAGTTGAAAGAGATACTCAAGAGTCGGGGCTTGCCCGTCGACGGTAAGAAGGCCGACTTGGTGCAGAGATTGACCGACGATGATGCTCAAGAACAGCCTGCCGCGGCTCCTGAGCTCGACGACCCAGCGGAGCTTGACACCACGCTGCCCGTGGAGTCCGCCGAGCCAGTCAAGACTGAGCCCACAGTTGAGGCAGATGTGGCGCCTGCTACGAATGGTGATGATGCCACAGACAGCACCCCTGTCGTCCAAAAAGAGGAGGAGCCCGAGAAGAAGGTTTTGGGACCAGAGGAACGCAAGCAGTTGGCGGTTGACTTGTTGACAAAAAAGATCCAGCGAGCTGAGAAATTCGGTGACGAAGCCGCCGCCGAGGCTGCACGCAAGGACTTGGCGAGAATTGAAAAATTCGGTGTCGAGCCTGGCACCGCCTTGGCCAAGGAAATTGGCTTGGTCGACAAGAGTTTCAACAAGGGATTGAGCAACCACCACGGCCGCGGAAAGGCTTTCAAGGCCAAGCACCGCAATAAGCAGCGCTCCAGAGACAGAACGTAGGTGTGGGCAGTATATGTACAATATGGCAAAACTGTATAGAATACAGGATGATGCAGAAAGAGTAGGCTCCAGTGCTAATGGCTCTGAAACTGACGACTCGCCCACTGCTTTCCCAGTGGCACGAGACAGCGGTAGAAGATGTCAATGTGCTCACCTGCGGCCTACACCAATGCTGCTAAAAACGTTCAACTTTTCAAGGCAACAAGTGCAGCTCACGTGCCTTTTTTCTGGAGTTAGCCTCGCCCTCGATTACTTCGGTCGTAGCGTTCCTCGTGTTCTCTAATAGGTAAGCGCATGTACCTAGGGAGCGCATTTTGCGTGCTTCTCATTTGTTAACGTGGCCCCTACATAAAAAATCGCGCTCCACTTCGTAGCACACTATCACCAGTGACTTACTCAGCCTGATACAGAGCTCATGGAACATCCCGTCACGAGCTTCCCCTCGGTGGGGAAGCCTGAGTTTCCGTGCCTGCACATAGTCTGCACGCTGTGTGGGGTGCAGATCGAGGAAACACCCTGCACAATGCCAGTTGCCGAGCTGACTGTGCTGCGACTTACTAAGAAAAATGCTCCCCACACCATTAACCTTCAGGGCGATGCACAGGTGCAGCGTCATTCTGACCTCCGGATTTACATTTCTGGGGTAAGATGCGGACCTGCGCATTGACTATTTAAGCCACCGGAACGGCTGCAAATTAAAGCCATCACCATGAAATCCCAAGCTATTGTTACATACACGTCCGAGGACGGCAAGAACCTCAACTGGAAGTACGAGGACATTGAGGTCAGCGACGACCTTCAGGACCACGAGGTCTTGGTCGAGGTACTGGCTGTTGGCCTCTGCCACACCGACATCTTTATGGGCCTCGGCGACCCCGATGGAGTGCCCAAGGTGTTGGGCCACGAGGGTGTTGGTACCGTTAAGAAAACCGGCTCCAATGTCTCCCATGTCAAGACCGGCGACCAGGTCATTCTCTCCTTTTCTTTCTGTGGTGACTGCAAGTTCTGCAAGCACAGCAAGGCTTGCTACTGCACCACCTGGCCCTCTCACAACTTTGTTAATTCAGACCCTGTCAAAGTCTACAAGGCAGGCGACACCAAGGTCACCGGCAAGTTCTTTGGCCAGTCGTCGTTTGCTCACCACGCGGTCGTTAACGGACTGAGTGTAATCAACGTGTCCAAGTACGGCTTCTCTGAGACGACTTTGAACAAACTCGGGCCCTTGGGTTGCGGCTTCCAGACAGGTGCTGGTGCTGTGCTCTTGGCTGCCGAGCCGAAAAAAGGCGAGAGCATTGTGATTTACGGATTGGGTGGTGTTGGGCTCGCCGCCGTAATGGCGGCCAAGATTGCGGGCTGCAACCCCATCATTGCAGTTGACCTCCTCGACAACAAGCTCGAGTCGGCCAAGGCAATTGGTGCCACACACACAATCAAAGCGGGTAACGACGAGGAGGTCAAGCAGAAGCTCTCTGAGATCACCGACGGCGGCCCTGAGCTCTCCATCGAATGCATCGGCGGAGTCCGCTTTGTGGAAATGGCCATCAACAACGCCGGTAACATGGGCAAAATCGTATTCCTCGGTGTGCCCAACTTCACCGACAGCTTGAGCTTTCCGGCATTTCCTCTCATGGCCGCCGGTAAAAAGGTCATTGGGTGCTTGGAGGGTGACTCGCACCCTCCCGAGTTTATCCCTGTCTTGATTGATCACTTTCAAAAGGGTAACTTCCCGGTGGACAAGTTGGAGAAGGTCTACAAAGCCTCTGACTTCCAGCTGGCATTGGATGATATGAAGGCTGGTAGTGTGATCAAGCCTATTTTACAGTTTTAAGAATGTATGCCGCGCAAAAGCATCGCTGTAGAAGTCAAGAAAATGGACCAACACCTCGCATTTTGCATGCTAATCTTGGAATGAGATAGTTGCTCTCGACAATGATTTCTAAGTTTCCCCAAGTTTATTTTACATGATGAAATAGCATTATTTACTGTGAGACAGGATCATTTTATTACCATATCCTATTTCTTCGTCACCGCAGCACGACGTTGGAGCACAAAGTAGTATGGCATTGGCGCCACTTTGTAGTCCATGACACCAAAGAAAGTGTCCTTATCAACCTTCTTAAACGTATCATTAATGGGCACTTGGTCGTAGAACATGGAGACGGTAGTAGCACCACGGTGTACTATCGTCCTCAATCTGCATCTGCTACCATCTGCTCCGTATTCTTCTTTTTTCCCAGTGTAGTCAAGGCCCTTGGATACGTCTCTGAGGATCTTATATGGGTCTGAAGGATACAAAATGTTTTCATCTCTGTCGCTGCTGTTATAGATCATCAATGGTTGCCCATTGTCAGCGTCCTGATACTCCTTCCCATACCAGCCCAAAGGCTCCAACAAATTCTCCATTGGGTGGCCGGTTACAATTTCTGTGCCCTTGAATCTAAACCCAATCAAGTCCTCGACGGTAGCTTCTGGAAGGTCATCCCAAATCTGAGCTGCCTCTTCTTGAGTTGCCTTCTTTGCCTCAAAGATCTTTTTGAATTTCTCCACTGCTGTCATGTTTAACACAAATGCCTGGGAGGAGCTCTAGGCATTTATATCTTTCTTCTACACTGCTACGGTGCGGAACCAATATGCATCCGCCTTATGGGGTAATTGAGCACTGCACCAATCTCGGTCCTAAACCTGTGACTAAGCCTGTCACGGTTGCCCTTCTCGAGGTCCAGCACATGGTCGCTTGCATGCATGGTTGTGCCAAACTTCCTCACAGTCAGCCATTCCCCACATTATACTTACGGTGATGAGCCCTGGCGGATGTGCTGCGTATGTCTACTTTTAAGAGAAAAATGAAAATACAATCCTCCCAGCATGCGGGGAGTAATTTCTCTGGACCACGCTCTGCATACACCGCACGCATAACTAACAAGCGTGCATTATTGGGGTTGGCTGCCTGAGAGGGTCTAAAAGCCGAATCGCTCTCATATTCTCTTGATATCATTAGCGTCGTATTGAATTATATATCTTCAGTAATTGGTACATCGGGCCGTAAAATGCACAGCTCGTCCTTGTCATCAAAGTCCTCCAAAATGATATTCTGGGGAACAACCTTTTCGTACAAAAGGCCGTAGCTTCTTGTGACCCTCCAGAACCATGGTTGCATTAATCCGTTCTGTACTAGTCCCATGAATGTGGGCTCCTTCAGCGGCTGGATACCGTTGGCCGCCATGGCGGTTTCCTGAGAGACAACCATCATCAAGTCTTTCATGAAGAACATCCTGTCTTTGGTCACCGCATCACCACGTATACGGATAACGATGTGATCCATCAAGTCCTGGATTACCGCTGTCATTTCCGCGGGGCTCATACGATCTTTATTTTTGAGTAAGCCATCACGGAACTCGGGCCATATCACAAAGTTGATAAAGTGATCGTAGGGTATATTGTTTCTCAAATGGAACTCTTGTAACGAAGTAGGCATGAAATACCGCGGTATCACCACATCCTTGGGATTTTCAGGAAATATTTCATATGAATAGGAGAAGTTGGAAAACAACGATTGCAAGTAGCGATCGAACGTTGCCGATCGTATTCTCGATTCCAAACCAGCCATCAAGGCTTTAATCAACATCATCTTTTTGTCGTCGTACCTTCGCAGGTTCATGTCTCCAGCCCCCAAGATTCCTTCTAGTAGCTTGACATCAGTCTTTTGGAAGTAGAGTATTAAGAGCTGGGCGCAGAGCCACTTTGATCCTCCCAAGGCGAAGGTGAAGTTGCGGAGCTTTGGAAGCTGCTCAAGGTAGTCTTCAGCATTCTTCACAATAATGTTGAGCAACAGCGGGTTCAACACAAACTCCAGCAGAACTTCGCTGGGTTTGATCAAAGTGAGTTGGGACACAAAGTTGCCCTCAATGGTGTCCAACACCTGCCGCACGCAGTGGTCGTTGAGGTGAAGCGGACGAAGGGGACGCGGGTATGAGAAAAGGTCGAACCATGCCTGTGGATTCATATCCATGTGCAGCACATTGGGCATGGGTGGCACGTTGGCAAAGACATGGAACTCAGGCTGGAGGGTGTGGTCAAGGCGAGAGGCGTTGCCATGCGACCCCATCGGCAGCGGGATGGCCAACGCCTGCAGGTCATCGGCATCAAAGACGTGGTGGAGTACCAGCACGTCTTGGCTTGCGGTCTTGGAAGGGTGGAACTCGAGCTCAGACTCGATCTCCCCCGGCTTGGTGAGAATGCTGTCAGGGTCAGGCAAGTTGCTCTGAATGCTGCTGAGCACGTCCAGGCTCAGCGGCGATGTGCTGCTCAGAGAGAGCTCTGCCTCGATTATCCCTTCCACCTCCTTTATTGCCGTGCTCGCCACGGCAAGCTTGGTGCGGATTTGCTCGAGCACCGCCTGAAGCAGGTCGCTGCGGTTGTTCTGCGCGAGCATCTCGCGGAGCCGCTCCACCTCCAACTCAAGCTCCGTGATCTTGGCATGCTGCCGCGCGCGGTGGTTGCGCTGCGAGATCTTGTTTTGGCGCCGCTTCCTCTCACGCCGCGTCTCCTCGAGAATGTGGCTGGCAACGTCATCCAGCATCTTGGGGCCGAGCAGGGTCATATAGTTTCCGCTCCCTGATCGTGGCCGCAGCAAAAGATCTTTGTGCTCTCGTAGCCGTACCCTTATGGATGCAACCGTGCCTTTGCGACTGCGGTAGCCTTGATTGAAGAGGCGGGAAGAAGAAATGCGTGCTCTCTATGGTTGTATACAGGACCAGCCATGGAAGGTGGGGGTGACACGGGAAGCGACACATTTGCGCGGGCAGTGTGCACACGGGTTCGGAGCTTAGATTGTCCCTGCGACCAACCTGCACCTGCAGACGCGGCAGCGAACCTTGCTTACGCTGCGAGTATTTTTTACGGTGTACAAAGCAAATAATTCACATTCCTATTTAGGCTTTCTCCACGTAGACTGGGGTGCGGCCGTCAAGTTTAACCGAGAAGACTGCGGTGCCGTCTGCGTCAGCTACAAGCTGGTGGCCGAGAGTCGTCTTGTACGACTGGTGGGGCACCAACTGGGCCAACTTCAACGAGAAGCTACCGGCGCTTCTGCCGTTGTACAACACCAAGTCCAAGTCCTCGCCCCGAGAGTAGGCCTTAGCAACCAACACGTTCTGGAAATCGTAACTCTCCAACACAGGGCCAGTAATGCACTGCTTGGGGGAACCATGAAGTACCGTGTAGGTCCAGTCGCGGAAGCGGCAGAGACGAGCACGGATGGAGAATCCGCTCAACCACACAGAAAGGTCCCGGTTACGGTAAGAACCGGTGGCTGTCTCCTCAAGTGGACAGCCGTACTCGTCAAGCTGCTTCAACAAGTTGTCAGCAATCTCTCTGTCACCGTGCTCAGCAGCAGCAAAGGCAAAAGAGGCCATGGCAGCACCCTTGGAGGGTCTGTAGTGGCCCATGTCGATCAAGTCAGCTCCAAGCAAGCCCTCAAACTTGTAGTCGCCGTCCTCGGGGTCGTATCTCAAGTTCTCCTCTCTGAGAATGGTCCAAGCACGGACTCCAGAAGGAAGGTCAACCAAGGTCATGTCAACGGCACTGAGAGATTCACCACTGGGGCCAAACAAGCCGGGGATAGCCATACCAGTAAGAGCAGATTTGATGGGAATAAGAGTACCAGACTCATCAGACATGTCTTCTTTGAAACCCTTCAAAAGCGCCTCTCTCTTTCTGATGAAGTTCTTCTGGTTGAACAAGCGGTCGTAGCCGAGCGAGCCAGCGCATGCGAACAAGTTGCATGGCGTGTAGAGCCAGTTGGGTTCACATGGGAAAACAGTGTATGGATGCTGCTCCCAATTTTGCAAAACGTACTTGTTAATAGAGTGCATGTCATGCTTGTACTTCTTGTTCTTAGTCACCACCATCTCCAAGCTGCCAGGTTCGGCGTAGCGCAAGTCACCAGTGTTGTTAGCGTAGATCGCAAGTGCCTTCAACAAGAAGCCACTGACCATGACATTGTCTTTCTTAATTGGATCCCAGTCAAGAGTGAACCGGCCAAGAAGTGACTCCCATTTCCAGTAGCCCAACACCTTCTCAGTGCAAGACTTCTCGATAGCGTTTCTCTGCGCCTCACAGAGTTTGCCCCTAAGGGAGGGAGCGTAGACAGCTTGGTAGAGACCCAAAGTGTAGACAATCTCATAAAGCTGGTACCGCAAGGAGGCAGTTTGGAACTGGTCAACGACAAAGAAGTTTTTCCAGTCGTCCATGTCTTGCAAACCCAACTCGATGAAGTATTGGACAAACTTCAAAGTCTTGAGGTCAGTTTCACGGTCGTCCATGGGGAGCATTTTGCGCTCGTAATAGTCGGGAATGAGCTCAGGCAAGTACTCGTTCCTCTTCTCTCTCTTGGCCTGTGCCAGTTTGGAGGCACGGTGCGAGAGGTTCAAGAAGAAGAGAATGACAACAAGAGTGAACGCTCCCACATAGTGAGGCGCCTCCTCCCAGATCTCCTTGTCCTTGGCGAGATAGGCAGAAATACCAATGGGGAGAAGGTAGTTGGCGAGAGGAAAGGCAATCGCTCCAGAACCGAACCAAAGGAAGAAGGCAATGGGCACAAACAACACAGTCACTGCAGTAAGAATGTAAGTGGTCAAGTAAGGCACGGCAAGATAGCCGCCTCCTGGGAACACAAGACTCAAGGCAGCCGCGCGGGCCAGTGGGTTCTCCACCTTCAGCCAAATGGTGGCAGCGATCGCAAGAATGGTGAAATACTGCACGTATGTCCGGCGACGGTAGTACGTGGAGGTGTTACCACGACCGGTCATGCCGGTGATAAGATAGTCATTGAGAGCATAGTATTTTTGGGGGTTGAGGTATGCTGTGTAGTGGTCCCCAAACAACTTGGGTTCGTCAACGCTGTTTTTGCCCATTTTGAGAAAGAAGCGTGTACTACAATAGATGGAGTACCTCCTAATTTATACTACCACTAGCTACGCCTGAAGTGTTTATAGCTGGAGGGGCCCCAGTACAGTCAGCTGCAACCTTCCAGTCCGGGGTCCCGCATTACTGCACAAAGCGAGAAGATTAAGTGACTTGCCGGCAGTGAGAGCATTGCAGGCTTACTCAGTCAGACCCGACAGTGCTCCTTGCAGGACGCATTTCCTGACCTACTCACCCCGCAGTTAGGGCAATAGGAGGTGCCACCTTGCAGCAACCCCAGTTTTGATATATGCGCTGTGCGTATTCATGCAGGGAAGCTGCAGGGAACGAAGCGGTGCAACTTGACTAAGCCTACTGCATGAACCTTCTAACCTCCGCCATGCCCCGCTTACTAGAGCCATTCTTATATTCCTTACGTATCATGGTAATGTATGCATTGTGTACTATAATCGTAGTAACCCCTATATGCCCGATCTGACTCTCGAGCTATTGACGAGCACAAAGACACTATTGAACGACATCAATGTACTGCTCCACTGCGACGAGACGTAAATACCACGATTCTTTAGCACTCCCATGGCCAATGGAATCATGATAATATTGTATATAAGACAAGACCAGATGTTAAAACTGATGATACTTCCCGTACGCTTGCCGATGTGAAATAAATCCCGCAACAGAAGCAAGCTGTCGTTCATGAGAATAATTTGTGCGCTGTCGATTGAAAGTTGGTGAGCGGTCCCTAGTGAAATGCTGAGGTCAGATGCAGTGAGAGCTCCAGCATCGTTCACGCCATCCCCAACCATGATAACTGGGACTTGTTGCTCTCTTTTGATTTGTTGTGTGATCTCGTACTTATCTTCAGGAGTACACTCGTACCAGTATTTGTCAATCTCCAAGTCCTCGCACAAGCGTATGGTTGGATCCTTTCTATCCCCCGTAACTAAGCCCACAGCGAAACCATTATTCTTCAAGTAGTTGAGTAAGAGAGGGGCCTCCTCTCTGATGGAGACAACAATGTTGCAAGAAGCTGCCTGTCGTCCATTGATGAAAAAGTAGAGGTCCTTGTGATCGGAAGTACTTCTCACTAAGCGTCCATTGCCAATTTCCACGTGGTAAGAGGTATCCTCGATAGTAACATCACACTCAATGCCTTGGCCGGGGATATAACGTAAATTCGTACTCGCAAGCACGGGTTCATGCTCACCGTAAGCACTGCTACCGAAATCTAAGATTGTCCGGGCAATTGGATGCTGCACTGAATACTCGGCGGAAGTAACAAGTCTCCAGAACAATTTGTGGTCAACGTTGTTTCCCAAGTAAAAATCTTTGATTCTCATCTCTCTGTCAGTTAAAGTACCCGTTTTATCGAATAAAACCATGGCTTTAGTCATGCCCATTTTCTTATCGATATCCATGAGAGAAGACATACCAGAACCTCTAACGAAACACCCTTTGCTTGACGCAAAGTTGATGGCTTGTGTGATGGCACTTGGTACTGCTAATCCTAATGCACAGGGGCAAGCAACAGTGATAACTGCGAGGGCACTCAGCCGGGCAAAGTTTGGTAATCCCATCAATTCCCAAAACACGAAGGTACCCGTTGCAAATAGTATAATTAGAGGCACAAAGACAGCTATAATGTGGTCAAGGACTCTTATTGTTTCTTCATTTGGACCTGTGGTCGTCGTTGCTTCACTGATAATGGAGTAAAGATGTGCGAGTTTTGTGTCAGAGATTCCACTTGAGGCCTTCATAATCAAAGATTCGGAAGAGTTGAGTGTTCCAGCAAGAACATTGTCTCCAGCGCTCTTCCGTACAGGGACTGGCTCGCCTGAAATAGCTAATTCATCTACCAAAGAATAGCCACTAATGACGACACCGTCAGTGGGTATTTTAGTGCCAGGTTTGACGATCAAGAAATCGCCTTCCTTGATCACGTTGCATGGGATCGAAGTCACCAGTTTATCGGATTTTAACAAAAGGGCCGACTCTGGTAAAAGATGCTTCAATGCCGACAAGTTTGACTGGAGTTTTAATTTGCCTATGTTTTCGAAGTACTTACCCCCAAGTATCACGAATAGAGTACCTGAAGACAAGTCGAAGCACATATTGTCCATGATAGATGACTCCCTTCTGCGGTAGAATTCGAAATAGAACCACATGGAGAAGAGGTAAGTGAGCGTTGTGCTCAAGGAAACGAGTGCATCCATTGTGAGTGATTTCCGGAACTTAATGCTGCTCCATGTGGGTTTGTAAAAGTGCGGGGCTATTTTCCACTGCGCCCATGTTGCAAATAGGGCACTTCCAGTTATTAAAATGAACGCTTGACCTCGGAGATACTCCAATTTTGCGAAAAACTTGAAGATGTAGGCACCCACAGTGAGAATCCCGCTGACCACAAATTTAGTGTATGTATCTCGTAATGCTTGGACTTTCTTTTCCTCGGATTCCTTAATGGCAGACGAATGTTCATTCATTATAGTGGCATCGAATCCAATGTCTGCAATTCGCTCTGCGAGCGCCTGCGGATCCGGCACGATCACTGGATCGTATGCCACCGTGCATGTTTCTAGCATTAGCGATACTTTTGCGGCGGTAACACCAGGAAGACGCTGAAGGCCATCTTCAATGGACGACACACATGCGGAACATGTCATTCCAGAAACTTTGAAACTCGCCGAATGCACGGACTCGTAGGCGTAATTGGCATCGGGTTCTGGAAGCCCTAGAACTACGCTTTTTGTCTCGTCGAATTTCACCTGATGGTAGAAGGAGTTGAGAGCGACGTAGACTCCTGCGGCGACAACACAGCACGCCATGTTTGGTTCACTCTGGAAAGCTCGGAAAGATGCTCGAGGGGAGTTTACATTGCTAATGTATATATGGGTTCCAAGCAGATATCGAAAAAGGCTTGCGCCTCATGCAGTCTGCAGTGCTTCTCCGCAAAAGGCACTGCACGTCGGTGACTAAGTTGGCAGCTTCTATACAGGCTTTTGGCTTAGTCATGCAGCAGGGGTGTCGAGGACGTCGCTTCTGTTATTGTGGCCCTGTCCTGTGGGTACTCTAGCAACGACTGCATGTTCAGCGGGGGAGGCAGTGATTGCTGGCTTCCTGTGGTTGCACACTCGCTCGAGCGGCAGCACGGTCATGAGCTACAATTCCCATAATAGCAACTTGCGTACCGTATGACTGGCGCCTCTAGGTAGACCTGAGCTGCAAATGCTGAAGCACACCGGCCTGTAAGCTTGTCTCCCACTGGGCGTCGGTCAGTGAAAGTTGCATCCTAACACCACTTTTGCAGCCATTACTGCTCCTGGGGGCACCTTTATGGACGCGTCGATTGCCGGATTTTCGGTAACAAGGTTCGACCCCCATAGTATGTCGCCATTGAAGCAATGCTGTATAGTGGGGAGGGTCACTCATGTTGCCGTCTTCATTCGTCGCCATTGTTGAAAGTGCTAGCCTCTCCCTACTTCTGGATATCACAAGTAGAATATCAGCGTATGCGGACACCAATTGCAGAGCGCCCTTCCATAGGCTTATTTGCAATTCGATTATGATACACACAACAAAGCGTTCAGCTACCTCAATCTTTGCGTGCAGAATGCCCTCACACTATTTGACTTACAACACACATTTAGAAGAGTAGCACGTCCAGAAATGTCCTGAGAGTACTGCAAGTCGAGCTAATACTTTCCTGTCTTTCATGCAGCAGTAGGATTTTCGTTTCTAAGGTAAGGAGATTACCCCAGAAAATCTCAACCTAGTCTATGAGATTTCGCACCCTTTACAACACTGTGCAAATTATGTAACCTGGACAGTAGGCTCCTACACTTGTCCCCCTAGGCACAGCCAGTGAAATCAATCGTGAAACCAACATGGTGATCTCGCAGTCCCGTCTACAAGAAGATGACGGTGAGCATTGCAACGTCTCCAAAGATTATTATCGCGTAGACAAAATCTCAAATTCGTAACACGGCAAAAAACTTCCCAGATCTCGCAAGAGATGCATACAATGTCCTACCAGATACTGGCAGATGTTCAAGGTACATGTTAGCATTGATCACGTCCGCTGAAGCCTATACACTTGACGCCAGTAGTTCAGTCTTACAAGCGGACACAATTTTTCCTCCTGCATATGTAAGTGCCGTTGGACCCCACGGCTGCAGTTGTACGGCAGATGGTAGCGCGACGTCTCCACATTAGATTTTTCACCGAGAACGAACCCAGCATTCTTACTCTCCAGCATGAGCGAGCCATACTACGAGGGTTTGCCAAGCAAGCTTGAGCCACAGCACTATGACTTGGCTGTGAAGGATATCGACAACGAGAAGGAGACCTTCAGGGGCATTGTCACCATTCACTTCTCAGTGCGCGAAGCTGCTAGCGAGGTTTCCCTCAACTACAGAGACTTGGCCGTCCACGCCGACCGCATTTCTGCCACCCACAACAACGAAAGTGTGGGTACCACCCTTGTTGAACACAAGCTGGATGAAATCTTTGAGATTAAATTTGCCCGCAGCTTTCTGCCGGGCGACAACGTCGTGCTCACCATTGACTACGACGGCATCATTCAGACCAACATGGCTGGTTTCTACAAGTCCACTTACAAGGTAGAGGGTGCTGAAAAGGTTATGACTTCCACGCAGTTCGAGGCCACCGATGCCCGCAGAGCATTCCCGTGCCTCGATGAGCCAAGTTTCAAGGCAACGTTTTCTCTTGAATTGACAGTCGAAAAGCACTTGGACGCATTGTCGAACATGCCTGTTGAGTCCGAAGCCTCCTCTGGTAACTTAAAGACCATCAAGTATGAGGTCTCACCCAAGATGTCCACCTACTTGCTCGCGTGGGCCATTGGTGAATTCGAGTATATTGAGAGCCAGACAAGGGGGTTGTACTACAACGACAAGCCGTTACCTGTTCGCATCTACACCACGAAGGGGTATGCTAAAGAGGCAGAACTTGCCTTGGAGTTGGCTCCGAAGGTGGTGGACTACTTCAGTGAGATTTTCCAGATCAAATACCCGCTTCCAAAGTTGGACTTGATTGCTGTGCACGCTTTCTCCCATAATGCCATGGAGAACTGGGGCTTAATCACCTACAGAAGCACTGCTTTGTTATTCTCAGATGATAAGTCAGATCCGTCATACAAACAAAAAGTTCTGTATGTTGTGGCCCATGAGATTGCCCACCAATGGTTTGGTAACTTGGTCACTATGAAATGGTGGGACGAGTTGTGGTTGAATGAGGGCTTTGCCACTTGGGTTGGTTTCTTGGCCGTAGATCACCATTTTCCCGAGTGGGACATCTTTAATGGTTTTGTGTCGGACTCGTTGCAGTTGGCTCTTAACTTGGATGGCTTGAGAAACTCTCACCCGATCGAAGTTCCTATTCTCAATGCATTGGATATCGATGCATTGTTTGATGCTATCAGTTATCAAAAGGGTGCTTCCGTTATACTTATGCTTTCCAACTACTTGGGTGTTGACGTCTTCTTGAAGGGTGTCGCCAAATACTTGAACAAACACAAGTACAGCAATGCAACCACTAAAGATTTGTGGGATGCTATCAGTGAGGTGTCAGGTAAGCCTATCAATCAGATGATGGAATCTTGGACCAAAAAAATTGGTTTCCCGATTCTTGACGCAAACATTGAGGGTGATGAGTTGGTTGTCAAACAATCGAGATACTTGAATAGTGGAGATGTGAGACCAGAAGAAGATGAGACTGTATGGTGGGTGCCCTTGAATATTTCGACCGGAGCCGAGGCAAGTGACATTGCTCAGGTGGAAACTGACAGCCTCAGTACCAGAGAGGCAAGGATTCCTGTCACGAAGGACTTCATCAAGTTGAATAAAGACTGCAAGGGTGTCTATCGTGTCAACTACAGCGCAGAGATTATGGAGAGAATAGTCGAGAACTTTGGTAAGGCATCCACAAAAGACAAAGTTGGATTATTTGCCGACGTTACTTCATTTTCCGTATCTGGTGACACTTCCACTACGACTCTCTTGAAGTTGCTTGAAAAGACTTTAATTGAAAGTAGACAGGTTCACACCAGTGAATATTCTGTTTGGTTGGAGTTGGGCAAGAGGCTCTCCTCTGTATACACCGTATTCGCCAGTGATCCAGAAGTTGCGGCCGGTTTGGATCGTTTCTTCGTTGCTATCTACGGTCCAATTGCTGAAGAGTTGATTGACGAACTAGTGTCCAAGAACGACAATGTCGACTCTAGCGAGTTTTTGAGGTGTAAGTTGAGATCAGAAATCTTGTATCGCGCAGGTTTATTATCAATCCCTAAGGTTGAAACATACGCGAGGAGACTCTTTGATAAGTGGAAGAAAGACAGGACAAGCATTCATCCTTCCTTGAGACAGTTTGTGTTCTCATGCGTGTGTGCTCATGGTCTCAGCGACAGCGACTTTGAGGCATTGTTTAGCGAAGTACTTCATCCAAGCACCCTTGACTCCAGAGAAATAGTCTTGCAGTCTTTAGGGGAGGTAAACGACGAGAAGTTGGCAAAGGAGAAGTTAATTCCTAACTTGATCAAGCCAGAGGTAATCCCAACTATGGATGCACACTTTTTAGGCATCCACTTGGCCCAAAATGTAAAAGTAAGACATGAATTCTTGGCTTTTTTCAAGGACAACTACGACGAGTTCTACAACTTGATGTCTACGAATATGGTGATATTGGAAAGATTCATCAAGTGGACTTTAGCATACTACAACAGCGAGAAGGTTTACAAGGAAATTGATGAATTTTTCCAGGCGAAAGGCAGTTATGGCTTTGAGAGATCATTAGGCCAAGTTCTCGATAAGGTAAAAATTAATTATGAGTGGCTCGAACGGGATCACTCGGCCGTGAAAGAATGGTTAGCTTCGCGCGCTTTGGCACCCATATAGTTGAAGTTCAAGGTACGGAATGAGCGGACTACGTAGAACTGCATCGTGCAATTTCCTTCTATGCAGCAAGATATGTTTTCTTCAAAGCCTCATCGGAGACACTGCTCGATTGCAATAGAGATAAGGCTCTCAAAATCGGGAGTGGCTTGTAGGCAATTAATCACATTATGGCGAGTGACATGTTCAGAATGTGCTTTGTAGCGGTACTAGTTGAACGTTATTTAAGAGGAGAACAAAAATAGCATATAAGTCCAATGACGTTATTCATGCATAGTGAGGAAAGCCGCTACACTCCAGAGCGGACCGGATCGACTCTCTCATGCATTCCAGACACTCTTTTTTCTCCGCTACAAAGTATCTTCTATATGTCGGATATTTATTCATCGAGCCTTCCCACTCGGCCCGGTGTAACAAAAAACAAAATCTACTGCATACAACACAGGTGACAGGTATTATGTACACGTCGTCTTCGGCTTATGCTGCAAAATATGACGTTTTAGGTTCCTCTCGCGGCTTTGCACTCTGATTACCAAAAGAACCCCGGATAAAAAAGAGCGCTTTAAGGGCCAATAAGAAGTAGACGTGCATAGGGATCGATGCCGATTCGGTTGACAATTATCTGATTCATCAGATAAATTTTCAAGCTATATTTTAACTGCCACCATTTCGTTGTCCAGCTTGAGGTAGCGCCTATTTATTATTGGAAGATACTGCTTTCGATAAATCAGAGAACGTTTTCAGAGATCATTGATGAGCAGTATTCTGCTCGAAAAGGGACTTCCCTCGGAGGTTAAAGATGATGTACATTTGGGGGAAGAGGACTTCGAAGAGTTCAATGATCTGCTGCTGAAGCAAGACTTCCTGGAGACAGCGTCTTCACTGGTTCCGCTGGAACTAATGGACTTTACGATGGGTGATGTTAATGCTAATGTAATGACTATTGATGATGAAAGCTTGAATGGAAACACTTTGCGGATGTGGGTCTTGAGCTTCGCTCTTTCATCAGTCATCGGTGGAGTTGATTCCTTCTTTTCCCTTCGTTTCCCTACTATCTCAATTGCAGCGGTTGTGGCCCAGTTTTTAGCATACCCATTAGGGAACTTCTGGTACTGGATTGTGCCCAACTGGTCTATTCCCCTTCCTTACGGTAAGAGCATTGACTTAAATCCTCAGCCCTTTAACTACAAGGAGCATACCTGTGTCTATTTGTTTTGCAATTTGATTGTTTCTGCAAACCTTGTGAACACTAATGTTGTCGAGCAGTTCAAGTTTTTTCAAAACAACATTGGTATCAACAAGATGATCTTGTACAACTTGTCATGCTACCTATTTGCATGGGGTCTTGCTGGTATTAGTCTTGGAGTGCTCGTCTACCCAGAAGACAGTAAATGGCCCGGAATCTTAAACGTTTGCGCAATGTTTAAAGCTCTTCACACAAACGAAAACAAGCCCGCTGGAAATTGGATGATGTCCAGAATGAAATTCTTCTATATTATGTTTGCTGGCTCCTTTGTGTGGTACTGGTTTCCGGACTTGATTTTGCCCTTTTTAAGCACCATTGGGGCATGGATATCCTGGATCAGACCCAATAACACAGTCTTATCTCAAGTGTTCGGAGTACAAACCGGATTGGGACTCTTCCCTTTGACGTTTGACTGGGCGCAGATTGCTTCGTTGAGCAATCCCTTAACCACTCCATTTTGGGCCATTGCTTGCATTTTTGGCTCGTTTGTATTTTGGATTTGGATAGTCACACCAGCTCTTTACTACCAGAACAAATGGCAAGTTGCACACTTTCCCATTATGACTGCATCATTGTATGACGTTAACAAGCAGATTTACACGCCCCTTAAAGTCGTGGACAACAATTTTCGTCTTGACGTCGCCAAGTTTAAGAAATATTCACCAGTTATGCTTCCAATTGGATTCATTATGCAGCTCAGCTTGGGATTAGCAAGCTTCTCTGCCATGGCCACAACCTTTATTATAAGATTCAAACAGGAT
The DNA here is from genome assembly GCA_030674335.1 of [Candida] ascalaphidarum. Taxonomy (NCBI): domain Eukaryota; kingdom Fungi; phylum Ascomycota; class Pichiomycetes; order Serinales; family Debaryomycetaceae; species [Candida] ascalaphidarum. The sequence continues at coordinate 507,260 of JAKTYC010000003.1, forward strand.
GTTTATAACCCATTAAAAACCAGCCACAAAGATATTCATAACAAAATGATGGAAAAGTATCCGAAAGTGCATTGGGGAGTGTATGTCGCTGGGTTAGCAATTGGCCTCATCTTGGGCATAGTCTTCTGTGAGGTGTACGGTAAAAATCTCATCACAGCGGGGGCCTTTGTTGTGGCCCTCGTAATAGCCTCATGCATTTCTCTCCCCATGAACATTATTGAGTCCAAATCTGCGTACTTACTTCCAATGGGTTCCATATTTGAATTTATTTCCGCGTTTTGGTATCGGGGCCTGCCGGTCACGGTCCTTTATTTCTATTCAACTGGATTTGGAACTTTGCAGCACACGATGCATATTTCACAGACTGCCAAGATTGCTCACTACATGAAGATCCCTCCTAGGCTCACCTGGGTCGTATTCTTTGTTTCCGCCGTGTGGTCAGCTGTTGTCTCCCCATCTGTTGTCGGTTACATTACGGAACATATTGCAGATGTATGTCTGCTTACAGCAAAGAACGACTTGAATTGTCGCAAAATCAGAGTTTCCTTCAATCAGCACTTAGTTTGGGGTCTTTATGGTTCCCATGTATTCAATGTTGGTGGGCGTTACTCCGTGGTGTTGTGGTTCTTTTTGGCAGGAGCCTTATTGGCGTTGGTAACTGAGCTAGTCATTTGGTGGAAGCCGAAGAGCATCGCAACCAAATTCAACTCCACATTATTCTTTGGAGGTGCAGCTACCATCCCCAGTATCACGGGCTACAATTATTCAACTTGGGCTCTTACTGGTTTTATTTTTAATTTTTACATTCATAGATGGAAGCACAGTTGGTGGAAAAAATACAATCAGGTAATGGCTATTGCCTTGGACTGTGGTGTTGGTATTGCAGCCATCATCATATACTTCACGGTCGTCTACACTGGCGGGTCCGCAAATTACAAGTGGTGGGGAACTACTGTTTCCAGCACTGGTTGCGATCTGGTGGGATGCACGTATAAGACCGGAAACATTACTAGGCCAAAAATGTGGTGAGATGTTACAAGTGTATAGTTATTAGCTTCCTTTATAATACAGGACTCTATGTGATGGCGAACTTGCTTAATTGGCATGAGCGACCTTCTGTTCGTGGATGGCAGCGTATCTACCAGAGGGGTCCTCGTGGCAGCCCCACTCCGCCTTCGGAATCCATCTCATCACAGTAGACGCGGCGGCCGGGTTTTTGAATAATTCGTCGAATTTGCATCTGTACCAGTAGGCCTCTTTGGTGGTGGGAATGTCATCACCCCATTCAGGCTTAGGGCTGGCAAATTCTTCGTCAGATACAGCAGCCTCAGCAGCATCCTTCAAACCATCAATCCACGAGTAGCCGACACCGTCGGAGAACTGCTCCTTCTGTCTCCACAAAATTTCGTTGGGTAAATAAGGCTTGGCGCCAGGCTCATCTGCGTTGTCGAAAGCTTTACGCAAGATGTACTTCTCGATTTTGCCTGCCTTCTGGTCAATCAACTTGTCCTCTGGGTTAATGTTCATGCAGACCTCGAGGAACTGTTTGTCCAAGAAGGGAACTCTTGCTTCCAAGCCCCAAGCCATCGTAGACTTGTTTGCTCTTAAGCAGTCAGCATAGTGCAAGTTCTTGACTCTCTTGACGCACTCCTCGTGGAAAGCAGCAGGAGATGGTGCATTTGCGAAGTACAAGTAACCACCAAAGATCTCGTCGGAGCCTTCTCCAGACAAAACCATCTTGACACCCTGAGCCTTGATCTTCCTCGACAACAAGTACATTGGAGTAGATGCTCTAATGGTAGTAACATCGTATGTTTCCAAGTTATAAATAACATCGTTCAAAGCATCCAATCCTTCCTCCAAGGTGAAGGTGTGGGAGTGGTGAATAGTGCCTATGAAATGGGCAACCTTCTCGGCAGCGATCAAGTCCGGCGCACCAGGCAAACCAATGGCAAACGAGTGCAACTTGTTCCATCCCGCTGAGTGCAAGGAGCCGGATGCGTCGACACCAGACAATTCCTTGTTTGCGTCGATACCATCCTTGGACCATGCTTGCGCGGCCTTTTCTGTCTCTCTGGCAGCGATGGAAGCGATCAAGGAAGAGTCCAAACCACCGGAAAGCAAGACACCATATGGAACCTCAGCCATCAAACGTTTCCTCACGGCCATTTCCAACGTTTCACGCACCTCTTTGTAGTCGACGCGCTTCTCCGGGATCTGAGAACCATCCCACCAGGTGGGGGTGAAGTAGCGAGTGACTTTGTCAGTGTCTGAGTCGTACACATGACCAGGCGGGAACGCGATGATCTCGTCGCACACGTCAGTCAAGCACTTCAACTCAGAGGCAAAGTAGCGGGTCTTGGGAGAGTTCGAGTTCTTGCCCATGTAGAGAGTGGTGATGCCAATAGGGTCGCGGGCAGCCACCACGCGGTCCTTTTCCTTGTCATGCAACACCCATGCGAACATACCGTCCAAGTACTTTGGCGTGTCGATGCCATACTTTTTGTACAAGGGAATCACCACCTCACAGTCCGAGAGAGACTTGAACGGGTAGTCGAGCTCGGAGCGCAACTTGATGTGGTTGTAGATCTCACCGTTGACAGTTAAGGCATACTTGCCGTCGGAGGACGTGATGGGCTGGGCGCCAGAGTCCAAGCCCACGATAGCCAATCTCTCGTGACATAAGATAGTGTCGTTCTGGATGATGTTGCCACTCCAGTCGGGACCACGGTGTCTAATTCTCTTGGAGTACAGCAACGCCTTCTCTTTGAAGCTGTCCACGTCGGGCTGCTTATAGGCAGCGAAGATTCCACACATGGTGCTGAGAAGAAAGCGATTCGTTATCAGTGCTGTGACTAATTTTTCAGCGACTTCCGGGGTCGGCGTGCCCTCGGAATTCAGCAGCGATCCGCCCTGTGCAGGTGCCGGTTCCGGCGCCGTTACCCTTCCATCACAAGTGGGCGGCCGCCCAGTATTTTTCGGCTTCCGCACTACTAGTGGCGATACACGGCTCGCGGCGCGGAGCACCCTCTGCAGCCATGTCTCTCCAGAAGTTGACCGCCGAGCTCTACCTGCTCTTCGAGGGCGGCAAGTATGAGCAGTGCCTCACGCTCCTCGTGCCCGTCAAGCTCGAGCTCATCAAGCACAATCTCCTTGTGCCGCTTGAAAGCAACACCGGCACCAAGGATCAGCTCAACGACTTGATGATAGCGCAGAAGATCCTCGAGATCGGCGCCCTTGCGTCGTTGCTCAGCAACAGCTACGACACGTTCGAAAACTACTTTGCTCAGTTGCGCCCGTTCTACCTGCACCCGAGGCTCCACACGGCCACCAACCCCGAGGTCAACACCAACGCCACCAAAATCATCTCGCTCTACCTCCTTTTCTTGTTGCTGCAGGGCTTGATTTCCAAGTTCCACATTGAGCTTGAGGCGTTGTACTCGTCAAAACAGTACACTGTGGAGAAGGACAAGTACTTGCAGTTCCCCGTGACTCTCGAGCGCAACCTCATGGAGGGCAACTACAACAAGATCTGGATTGCGCTCAAGGATGACACCCACTTGCCGTGCAGCGAGTACAAGCACTTCCTCGACACGTTGAAGCATGCGCTTGTGTACGAGATTGCCAAGTCCGTGGAGAAGACTTACAACGAGATCCCCATCAGCAACTGCAAGAACCTCTTGTACTTCCCGCAGGAGACGTCGGACGCAGCGTTCCAGCAGACGCTTGAGGAAAACTACGGCATCCAGCACTGGGTGTTCCGCGACGGCCGCATCTACTTTGAGCGTGTCCCTGCCGACGACGAGCTCAGCGACGGCACCAACACCATCGCCAACGTGTTGTCCTACGCCGAGCAGATCGAGTCCATCATATAGCATTACGAGAGAGACGTCAATACATGTCTATTATATGTTACAGTGGGGCCGTTGGCGGTTTACTCCAACGACATGTAGAACTTCTTGTAAGCAAAGTCAAGGTCGGTCAAGAAATCGTCGGCATCCTTCAGCGACATCTCGTCCTCCAAATTGTTCAACCGGATCAACCACGACACCAAGCGCAGCTTGCCCTCAAACTCAAACAGCGCCCGCGACTCATTGATAAGCTCATTCAAATTGAGTACGAGCTCCAGAAGCAACGGATGCAACTGCTCTTTGGTGCGATAGCTCAACTTGACCGCATCCATGCATGTGATGAAGTTGCCGGTAATCTCGGCAATGCGACGGGCGTTAGTGCCGCTGGTGGCAGTGCTTTCGGTAGTGGATCCAATGGTCAGGGGAAGGCCCACTTTGAGCCGCTTCACTGCTGCCGGCACGTCCATGCTAAACTTAGCTACCATGCTCTCCACAAGGTTGCTGCAGTCTTGCGCGAGGCCGGGAATCACCAGCACGAGCACGCGGTGGCTGTCAGCGTCGTCCTGAATGGACTTGAGCACCGCATTGTACTGCAGTATGAGCCGGAGCGTAGTGGTGGTGTACTTGTCCTTGTCAGTCACAAAGTCCTTGACGTAGGCAGTTTCGAGCATCTCGAGCACCGTCAATATCAGGTACACCTCACCGAGCAGATCGAGCGCGGCCCGATGCTGTGGCAGCGGCGCGAGCGTCGCCTTGGTGACCTCCTTGAGGTGCAGGCTCTGCACCGTATACGACGTGTTTGTCGTTGGAGCGTACGACGGAGGATCCATGGACAGGATACTTCGTGGGATTCGTAGCTGCAAGCGCCAGATGGAAAGAAGATGCGCCGCCAGGCGACCCCAGATTTTGATATGGTGCATGCAGGTTGTGGTCGCTTCAAATCTATGGTCGTTAGTCATTAGTCTATATACGAGGACGGGTTTCGGGTGTTGAATGACTCTGCGCTGAACCCTAGACGAACCCAGTCCTTTTGGTTGAATTGGTATATCAACGGCGGGGCATATTGCCGCTGAAGGGCGTTAGTGAGCTCGCTAATGTTGTAGGTGGCGGCCGCTTGCGCGATCAAGTCTCGGCCAAAACGCGCCTTTGATACTTCACACTCCTTGACAATCCAACCGAGAAGATATTCGGAGCTCATTTTGTCGAAGGGACTCACAGTGATGGGTATTGTATGCTCAATGTCTTTTCCCGAGGTGATTTTGCACTTCACGGACAACTCGTAGCGTACAGAAAAGAGCTTGCCGAGGGTGGTGAAGCCCTGCGTGTGTGTCACGGGAATGCCCTCTTCAAATCGGAGCAACTTGTACCGCACGTCATCGTTTTCAATGTCATCGCTGGCAGTGTCACCAACGAGCGCGCTCTCGAACGCCAGGAACTCTGTGAGTCTGTTGGCGAAAATCTGCAAGTTGTCGTTGCGAAATGGAACTGGGAGCTCGAATGTGGTGTTGGTCCCGTTGGAGTCGATGGCGGTGTTATAGTTCTCGGCGCGCGTCACGAGCTTATTCTCCTTGCGGATGGGCAATCCGTTTTCATGTCCCTCGAGAATCTCCTTGAGCGTGACCTGGACTCGTAGCAACCGAATCTTTTTTGATACCTTGTAATGCGAGGCGTTGGTTAGCACCTTTGTCATGAGCATAATGGTGTCCAGGGGCCCGACCAGGGAGACCGGAAGCGTGTACTCAAGAAGCGATTGCTTGTCCCCTGCCGGTACACATTCCACGAGGGGCTCATTGAATTGGCGGTACAAGGGGAGCGAGTCGTATAGCTTGACAATGATGGGGAACAGCTCGGCAAACGAGGCCTCATTCTCGGTGCTGTCGCCGCACACAATTCGCACATGTAGCCAGTGAGTCGTGCTCGCCGCCCAGTGAGGGTTGTAACCCGATGACACGGTGTCGCGCGGCAAGAGGATGAGCACAGGAAGGTCCAACCCAAGGAGGTTATTCGTCAGAAAGGAGCCAAACGAGGGCAGAAAAAAGTACGGATTCTCGTACACCCGGAACTCCTTGACGTAATCGTTCAGGCCAAGCGTCAGAGGCACGCTAAGCCGCTGCACCGTGCGGAGCTCGATGCCAATTGACCGGATGCTGAACTGGCGCCCCGTCGCCAGACGCACCTGCACGACAGTTTCCACGCGTGGAAGACTGCGTGGCACTCCAGGACAGCCTCGAACCACGCTGTCGGGGCTCGGCCGTAGGCTGACGTGAACAGGACACACCGGTCCCTTTGCCATGGTTGGGAGAAAGAGGCGCCGCGCCTGTTTATGTTTGTTATGTAATCTCGCTCATATGCAGGTCGATTCCCCGCAACCCGGCTCGCGCACAGTACCGGTGCTGTTGGAAGACGGTGGTTTGATGTGAGAAGCTGGTGTCGCAATGGGCCACGGAGACATTGCTTTCGGTATCTCTTTACAAAGTGATGATTCAATATATCCCGGGAGCCATTGCCCAGGGAACGTTGAACTTGTCCTTGAACTTTAAGCTGTAAAACTTCCAAGTCTCGCCAGCACTGACACCAAGGTTGAGTGCCACGAGCATGAAAACGAGCACCGCAGCTGCTGCGAGGGCGCCGGATTGCGCTCTTACGTACAACGACGTGATAGAGGCGTAGATTAAGATCTCGTCCGCGTAGTGGGGGCATATGACGTAGCGAAAAAAGCGGAACCGCGGGATGTTGTACTTGACCAACCCAGCAAGATACTTGTGGTTTTGCCACTGGTCGATGGATGCGGCGGCAAACACACCAACAGCAACCCAGTCCATTGTGCCCAATTCAAGCTTGTCACAGAATGGCATTCTTCCCGCGTATGGCAAGAGCGAGTTCAAGCTGATCACTGCAACGACAACGTAGTACATGAGACCCATCACATAGTGTAGCACGTTGATGCGCGCTGTGGAGGAGAACTTACTCACAAACCAGCATTCAACCAACCGACGCGCTGCTTGCACGACGAGAAGAATATAGACTAGCCGATATTTGTGGAAGGCCTCTGGCGAGAGGTTTGATGCCAGCAAGTGTCGCTTGTAGAGATTAGCCCATCCAAGCCACTGTCCACGGCTCACTGCGAGGACGATAACTCCATTGACAACTAGTTGAGCAACAAAGTAGGAGTAGAAGTGCTTGAAAAACGACTTAGGGACGGTGAACTTGGTGACAAGCCAGTTGACAGGGTACCACGATTTACTGCTGCTGTTCTGCAAGTTTTTTCCATAGAGCATCAAGTCCTGAAACGGCAGAAACCGAAGTCCGACGATCGCCACATTGACCACAGCAATCACGGCACAGATACCGATCTCCACCGATATCATCGGAAGTAGTCCGTTGTCTACGAGGAAGAGCACTCCACATTATGCAGAGCGAAGAGGTTTCGGTGCAGGAGCCTTCCCAGGTGCCCGGATTGCATAGTCACCTAGAACGGATACAGTAGATCACGTTATTATACATTAATGCATCAAGTCTATAAAGTTCGAAATGAAACACCTGATTTAAACCAGTAGAGGGGATGAGTGGAATGCGGGTGGAGATGATTAGGTGTGGGGTTAGGGGAAAGGTCAGCTATAGTACAATGATGAGCGATGCAAAAGGGCAAATTAGCGGCCAGTGTACTTCTTCTCGAAGGGTCTGGTCACGTTGTAGCCAATAAAGGAGAAGGCGAAACCCAACTCAAAGCCGATGTCACCACCGTACATGCCAATCTTCTTGCCGAGCACAGAGTCGTACCACACCTGGTCCATGCCGATGACGACACCGGCGACACCACAGCAGAAGGCAAACGCTCCAGCATAACCCTTGGGGTAGGATCTGGGGTCCAAGTGGTTCTCGTAGTCGTATCTGCTAAAGTCACAGCGGTTGTGGATAAAGTGCTCAGAAAGAGATATGGACTGGTAGATAGCCAAGTAGTAGGCAATCAAGTTCATGAAGTTCTCCATGACGGCAGCAAAGTGGTAGTAAGCAGGAATGCAAATGGCCAAGGTGACAAAGTTTCCGGCAATGGTCCACAAAATTCTGGGGATTCTCGCCAAAGGACCCCAAAGTGCCTGGGCAGACAAAGCAATGGAGTACATGTTGGGGATATTGTTGGCCACGGTGGACAAGGCCAACACAACACACAAGAACTGACCAAAGCCGTGCAAGGAATTCTCAACCAAGATGGCGTAGACCAAACCACCGATGGACTTGGTATCGTACAACTCCTTCCATCTCTGATCGGCATTGATGCCGGTGGCACAGGCAGCGCCCAAAATCATCGTGAAGAGGATCGGAGTGAGCAAACCAATCCAGATACCGAAAAAGATCTTGAGAGAGTTCGCGTTTCTTGGCTGGTAGACGGTGTAGTCAGAGGCATAGGTAGTCCAGCCTGTAGCAAAACCGAAAATAGCACCACCAAAACTCAAGACCGAGCCGGCAGTAGTGGGACCACCCACGGCAGTACCCGGAGTGAAGTTACCGGACATGGCCATTCTCGCGAGGATGGCAACGAAACCAACCACGTTAGGAATCCAGGACCACTTCTCGTAAGCGTGGATAACGTGGTAGCCAAAGAAAGTCACAATAATGGTGCAAATCACCAAGATGAGGCATCCGGCCCAAGGAGGGCAGGCGCCATTGTTGACAATGTTGAGCAACTGCGCAGACGACATGATGTTGACAGCACCCCATCCAACACAAGCAACCATGTTGATGAAGGCAAAGATGCGCATCGCAATGTCACCAAGAAGGAACTTGGACAAAATCATCTGTCTCAAACCAAGCTTGGGGCCAAAGATTGAAAAAAATGCAACCGGAGTAACACCCAAGATGGAAAAGAAGACTATAACGAGAACAGCTTGCCAGAAAGCAAGCCCGAAAACGGTAATACCCAAGGCACCGAGGGAGAAGGTGGCAATCACCAAGTTAGCGGACCACCACATGGTGGCGGCGTTGAGCACCGAGTTGTCGGTCTTCTCCTCGTCGGTAACACGCTCAATACCCTTGGTCTCGACGTTGAGCTTGCTGGCCCATCTGTTGATGAAGCCTAATTGCTGGTTCTCCACAGCATTAGCACTGGAGTCCTCATAAGAGTAGATGTCCGAAGACTGTCTCTTCTCGTTCTTTTCGAGATCCTGCATCACTAGGGGATTCGGAGACGGATAATCTCTAAAGCAAGAGGGATGAAAAATGCTGCGCGATCTCTTCTATATATACAGAAAAAAGAAATTTTTTTCAATGGAGGTGTGCACCGAGGCAGATAAGCCAGAGTTATTTTTCGGGCACGGCACCGTCGACAGGTGCGGCCGCACCGCGAACTTGGGCAGAGCCACGCCAGGGTCCGCGGAACGTCCGCGGAGCCTCGACCGAGCCCCAACTCGCGCCTGGGGAACGAAAAATTACACCTGACTCGGATTTATTAAGCCTGCACTCAGCTCGTGCGGCAATATGCTAGCATGACAGATTCTGAGGATTGTGCGATGTTCTTCAGTGCGTAGTTGAACGGCTTCGAGCATATCCGCCTTGGAGTAAAAATCATTCCTGCAGTAGTTCTTACTTCCCCACACTTCGTATGCCTCCTTTGCGTATCTCTTATTGTGAACGAGATAGGATACGTCCATGATAAGGTTAAATTCCACGTGCAGGAAAAGATAAGGAAAAACGTTCCAAGGACCGCATCCCGATGCTACGGCGCTCTGAAAACACAAAAAATGCAGCATGAACTAAAAATGCCTGCAAGGTAGGGCGACGAGGGGAGGAAGTGTAGCCCGTGACGGCCAGTGTCTGCCGCATGTTTTGGAGTCGCGCTTAGGGCTACAGTGACCATAAACCTACACATGTAACAGTCCACTACCCCGATTCAGCCTGAGTGCTAGTAAGTAAGAGATGCAGGGCCCCAGCAGCTGTGGTGGAACTGTACATCCGAAGTTTCACAAGAGTGCAAAGGCAAAAAATCAAAAATAACGACAACTGCAGGACTCGAACCTGCGCGGGCAGAGCCCAAAAGATTTCTAATCTTTCTCCTTAACCACTCGGACAAGTTGCCATTTACTTAGGTCTTTTCCACCATGCACCGATGAGTATGCGTTGTAGAATGCCAAATGCTGGCACTAGTCTAAATTTAAAGGTGAATGGTTTACAGGGCTATATCACGGGGGATTAACATTTCTTTAACTTTTGTCTAATATTAACATTGGTGCTCCATTTCAGCATGGGCATCACAATGGAGAGAATATCTGCAGCGACCGTAGTATCAGTTCCTCAAGCCGAAGACCAAGCCCAAAACAAGGGCCAAGATACAGATAATAATGAGGATGATGAAAGCACACCACTTTCTCTTCTTTCTGGCCTTCTTGGCGCTGACAACGGCCTTGTTGGTGTGGCCAACACCCTGCTCGATGTCGTGCTGAGCGGCGGTTACCTGTTCGTCGATCTGCTGTATCGGCTGGTCCTGTTCAATCACTAACTCCTCCATGTCGTGGAACAACTGGGTCAACTCGGCCATGGTCTTCTCCAACTTCAACAACTCGCGGTGTCTAGTCTGGACCTCGTTCAACACAGTGCGGGCTTCGCCACGTCTGTTGCTCTGCAACAACGCCTGCTGGAAAATCTGCGAGTTGCCGCCATCCTCCAACGCAGCATTAACTTCCTCAGGAGTGGCGTTGGGGTTGATGATGCGGTACTGTCTCTCGGTTTGGGCCTTGGTCAGTTCGCGATTCTTCGACTCAATGATACGGTACTCCTGGATGAGCTCCAAAAACTTGCGTCTGCTGTTTTCCACCTGGTCGGTTTTAATCTGGTCATGGCTGTTCGCAGCCTGGACCTGGAGCGACTTGATGCGATTCTTCAACGTCACCTGCAACGACTTGCTCTCCTCGACCAAGGCATCAATCTGCTTCGTCTGATACTCGCTCTCGTCCTCGTTCAAGTTCAATTCCTGCAACAAGTTGCGCTGCTTCTGGCTGATGAGCGTAATCAAGTTGGAGTACTGGTCCAAAGAGTTGTTGACGTCCTGAATCTCGTTCATGAATACAACGAGATCGTCGCCGCCAGCACCGCTGCCCGGCTGCCCGCCGTACGCCTGGCCTCCCGCAGGCTGACTGCCGTAGGCGCCGTGGCCGTACGTCTGCATCTCGTAGTTGTTGCCACGCGCATTGTTGGGGTTGTTGGTGTGGTAGGGGTTACTCATGGCTCTCTATTACCGTCCAGCAGCTTTGGGGTCCCGAGTATCACAAACGGGGTGCTCGTGGAGGCAGGAGTACGGTGTTGAAGAAAAACACACGCGTTGGGGTGGGTTTTGCGTCGTTTCCGGTCTATCCTTGTCACGCGGCCGTTCCGCTTGTGTGTGTGCGTGCAAACACCCTACACGAAAATTTTGAGGTCGTGCGATGCACACTAATTGCCTTGCAGCTGTGGTTTCATAGCTAAACTTTGCTGCTTCGCTGGCCGAAAACTGGCTCTTTTGCTTTAATGGTTTAAGCTCGGGGTCCCCTGCTGAACGGTACACATGTAGTTTTTCACTGGAAATGACACATTTTCCTGTTCGTTTCCCTTGTGGTAGGAGATCTTACCCACTGTAACCTCCAGTAACGGTTATGCACAGCCCCACTGTTATTGTCGCGAACTATGCGCCCTGTCTAGGAACAGGTTCCTCGAGTTTGCCCTCTTCGAGCACTGGTCTCGGGCTGTGCACCGACGCAGGAACCGACTGGCACCTTGTAGGCCCTGGACTGCACAATGGACTGGTATGTACCGAGCCCTCGTTGCATTCTTAGTTCGGACGCCATGTTCGTGGAGGCCCATCAGGTTGCCGGCCACGTCGGCTCTCTTGTACAAGACTGCTTCTTTGCAAAGCCGAGGAATTCACAGGAGGAGACGTTTTACGCCGACTCGCTCGCGGCCTTGTCTGAGGACTCGGATTTGGGGTCCACCCTCTACGATTGGATGCCCAAGTACTATGGCACCTTGAGCGAGAGTGAGGCTAGAATGGAACTGGGTTCCGATCCGGTCGTATTGCTGACGCCAGATCAACTTCCAGCTCCTAGTAAGTCCTCCGGCTCAGACTACTTGCTATTGCAGAATCTATATTATGGGTACAAGCGACCAAGCATTATCGACATCAAGCTCGGAGCCAAACTCACCGACGACGAAGTCACTGATGAGGCAAAGATAAAACGTCTTGCCGACGTCAGCTTATCCACAACTAGCGGGACGCTTCATGCCCGTATCTGCGGAATGAGACTCTACAACGGTACCTCAAATGACAAACCCGAAGATTTTTTTGAAGGCATGAGCAACTTTGTTGAGATTCAAGAAGAGGGATCGGCGAAATACTTGAAAGTCAACAAGTATTTCGGTCGAGCCTTGTCCAAGCATAACTTCATTGATGCCATAAGGCTCTTCATTACGAACGGCATATCAAGCAGGGCAGTGCAAGAAAAATTTGTGGAGAGGTTTGTGCAGCGGCTACAGCTTCTTTACAATTGTCTTATTGATACCGAGGTGCGCATGTTTTCCTGTTCATTGCTCTTAATAATTGAAAATGATGATCAAGAGCTTGCAAACTTGGACGATGATCCACTCATATTCGAGGCCGCGGATATCGATAGCGACGACGAGAGTGATCTGAGGCGAGCGCCATTGTCAAGTCTCAACTTGATCGACTTTGCGCATTCTAAGTACCTGCCTGGCCAGGGCTACGATAATAACGTTATTGAAGGTATCGAGAATTTGATCGACATCTTCCAGCGACTCCAAAGTGAGTTGCGCTCAGCATAGCATTACATAGCATTCATCAGATATACATTCTATGGCGCGTCACTAGATTTTACAAAAGCTTGGTGATCTTACCAATAGCGATTGTGGTACCCTGATCTCTCAAGGTGAATCTACCCAACTGAGGGTAGTCGGCATAAGTTTCCGCGCAGAAAGCCTCTGAAGTCTCCAAAACGGCAATGATCTTCATACCCTTCTTGGCAAATGCGGGGGGTTGCTTAGACTTTCTGTTGGTACCCTTTTGCAACTTGTGCTTCAATTCCAAAACCTTCACTTCCTCAATCGCGGTGTGAACATGCATAACACAAGAGAAACCGTTAGTCAAAATAGACTTCAATTCCACGATAGCAATCTGGGCCTCGAACTTGGTCACGGTGTTCACAGGCTTGTCGGGAGAGGTCAAGACGTAGCCGGGAGCCAAGTCCTCTTCCTCTACACCTTTGATCTTCAATCTGACCTGCTCACCACACACAGCAGTGTCACACTCTTGCTCTGTCTCGTTGTAAATGGTCACAACTTCGATGCTAGACTTGTTAGGCATAACCAATAAGTTTTGGTTCTTCTTGATATGGCCAGACTCAATCTTACCTTCGACAATGGTTCCCATGTCCTTCATTTTACCAGAGATAGGCAACATGAAAGGACCATTGATGCGTCTGTCGGCAGTCTTCATGTTGTCCAAGAACTCCAACAATGAGGGCCCCGTGTACCAGGGGCAGTCATTGGCGTCTACTCTGTCTTTCAAGCCGGCACCGGTGTAGCCCGAGACAGGCATGTAAACAATGTCGTCCTTGCTGTAGCCGATACCCTTCAAGAACGTCCCCAATTTGGTTGTGCAGTCCTTGTAACGTTCTTCCGACCACTTGACAGTGGGGTCGTCCATCTTATTCACAACCACCACAATCTTGTTGACACCTTGAGTCTTAGCCAACAAAGCATGCTCTCTAGTCTGACCGCCCTTCTCGAAACCGGTTTCATATTCACCCTTTCTGGCAGAAATAACCAAGATTCCGACATCAGCTTGTGAAGCACCACCAATCATCTCAGAAACATACATTTTGTGGCCAGGGGCGTCCAAAATAGTGTATCTTCTCTTCTCGGTCTCAAAGTATGCCTTTCCGACCTCAATGGTCTTGCCGTCGTTTCTCTCCTCCTTGTTTGTGTCCATGACCCAAGACAAATACCAGCCTTGTCTACCAGCATCCTTGGCCTCTCTCTCGTACTTCTCCACGGTTCTCTTGTCGACTGAGCCTGTCAAGTACAAAATGTTACCACCCATGGTGGACTTACCCGCATCCACATGGCCCATAAAAATGATGGAATAGTGGTCTTTACCGCCAAACATGTCCTTAACCAACTCCTCGTCAACCTCGTCCTCCTCCTTCTTGGCAGGAGTCTCAGCAGCCTTGGCTTCGGCCTTACTGGCAACAGGGGTCGACGACTTGGCAGGAGTGGACGCAGTAGACTTCGAGGGTGTGGGGGTCGCTTCCTTGGCAGGAGCCTCCTTCTTCGGCTCTGCCTTGGTCACCTTCATGGGCTCCTCGGTCTTTGTCTCCTCCTTCTTCTCGGGGCCCTTGGAGGCATTGGCCAACTTGATGCCTGACGACGCAGCCAACTTCAACGTCTTCTTGGGCTTGTTCAAGCTTGCCAGCTTCTCCGCCTGTTGCTTCTGGAAGTCAGCCAACGACATTCCTTGTGGCTCCTGGGGTTGCTGGTATGCGTTATAGCCTTGGTATCCTCCTTGGTAGCCACCGTAATTCTGTTGGTAACCGCCGTAGTTCTGCTGGTATCCTCCCTGGTAGCCCTGGTTATAGTTGTCGTATCCACCCTGGTACTGGCCCTGGTAGCCTTGCCCCTGGCTCTGGTAGCCTTGCCCCTGGCCCTGGTACGGCTGGTACTGGTTGAAACCCTGGGGCACGAACGACTGTGCATTGCCAGCGTTGTAACCTTGGCCCTGCGGGGCCTGCTGCTGCCCCGAGCCATCCAAGGACTGGTTGGCGAAATCCTCGCTCAAGTTGTTGGCGTTGTAGTGCTGGTCAGACATGGTTCCGGCACAGCAAGTGAAAGGGTCTCTCCAGCGTGCTGCAGTGCTGCTTGCTAGATAGAAAAATTTTCAGATCGGAGCAGACACGACTTCGGAGTAGTAGGTGGATCTGGTGACATAGTATCTCCAAAGCGCCAGGAGGAGGTCAACTGATTGTCAGCGGGTCTTCGGAGTAGCTCTATTGCTGAGCTTTAAGTGACTCTTTTGATAATTTTCTAAAAAAAGTTGTTCCTTTTTAGCTACCACTCTCGTTCTTTACTCACTAGCCCAGCAACTACCGCTGAGTACCGCAATGGTGTGGGTATTGGAGTAGTTTCCATTGATTGGGTTCAAGCACTTTACAATGGCGCAACAGGTCATGCTGTAGGAAAGCTTTCAAAAACATGTGTGTCATATCTTCCAAGTTACGGAAGACGTACAAAACTACACATTTCGTGCAAAACTACTCTACATTTCAACCAAGGAAGTCGTAAGTAAATATTCAAGTGGGATCGAAGAATGTGACAGTATTGAAAAGACAAAGTGGTACATTTGAATTCTAAGCTTGTTTTGCGAGGCATCTAGCAAACTCAGCTGACTCGAAGGTGGAAACGACGCACCAGTTCTCCAACCGGCAACGTTCGGAAACTTCAGTTCCATTGGCGCAATTCGGAGTGTATGGAGAGCTTCGGTACTGTGAGTCAATGTATAACTGGTTGAAGGCAATGTCAGTTTTATTACTCAATGGCAGTACCACATACTTGTGCCAGAAAGAACCGTTCAAGGGTGCATCAGCGGGCCAGGTCCCCGCTGGATCGTAGGTATCTCTCGCGGAGTACTCAAATTCCCATGTTGGTTCTGCGCCGTTATTGATGAATGTATCGTTCAATTTCACGTAGTAGGAATATGCGTTTAGGATCTCGAACGAATCTTCATCAACTTCGTAGTATTTCCAAGATGGGTTAAAGTTTGTTAAAGGAGTGATCGACTGGGCGATCCAAGCACCATTGACGACCTCTCCATCATTTTTAAGAGCGTTGATATCAGTTGTGGTGTTTTGAAGAGTGGGTTGGTAGAACACACGGTACTGGTCTTTATGAGTGTGTCCCCAAAATATATTAGCAATGGTATACGGCGAGAAGCGCTGCACGATGCGCGAGAACACACGGGATTGTACGGTGACTGCCTCAACTTCTCCTGTAGGGACATGTGCTAAGATCCATACCCTTTGTCCTTTGCTCTCACTCTCGACTAATTCATTAATCAAGAATTCCCATTGTCCAAACGGATCAAAGTCTGTAGATATGTTGATATAGGCCCAAAGGTTACTGTCATAGTAAGTGTTGGAGTTCAAGGTTATTATCTTCAAACCGTGTTTGGTAACTGTAGAGTATCCGCTGTAGTGAGTTTTAAGCTCATCTGTGTAGTTCTTGGGCAACCAGCCGTATTTCGTATACAACTCAGCCATAAGTTCATTGTTGGAGTTGTACGTGCCGTTCGGGTCGAACTTCTGTGGAGCAAGCTGTGCGTACGGGAATGTATCATGATTCCCCAACGCAGGATAAATTTCAATATAATCCAAGTAGTGCTTTGTGAGTTCGAAATTTCTCTTTTCTGACTGGCGTGTAGTGTTAGCATCACAGTGATAGACGTCATGGTCTACCAAGTCACCAGTAAAGATCGCAAATGAGAAATTCTGTTCATCATTGAATTTGGAGATATGAGTCAAGGAGTTATTGAACAAAATTTCAGGAGTGTCGCATAGGTATCCTCCGAATGTGGTGGACGGGACAGAAGCAAAGCCTGGGCCCCTGTATTTGGGAAAGTCATAGTAGTCACCCTTGATGTACGTATTATTCTCATCATAGTGTGCATCAGGGTAGAAGGAGTAACTGAGGTTGCTGGCACTCGCATCAAGCTTTTCAAATGCTGACCGGAAGTTGTAAGCATTCGGCAAGTCCGTGTTGTAGGATTCACGCATGCAGCATAAATACTGACTGCAATTCGACTCCAATCCCACGCCGTATCTCAAATGGAGATGGAAATCGGAGAAGTGGAGAATTTTGAGATTTTGCTTTGTCGAATTGACACCTGCATCACTCCTTCTGAGGGAGTAATCGGGCTGTAAATTGTACTCGGGCTTCTTCTCAGGGTACTTGGTGCTCAACCACCCATCAATTGCATCTGTAGGAACCTTTGGAAGATCGCATGCTTTTGCCTTGTAGTAGCAGTAGTAATCCAAATCCGCATCAGAGGAGATATTGAAGTGCTTCAAGACTTGTAGGAAATCACTGTCAAAGAAGCTGATGCTTGAGACTCCTGTAATCCCTGACTGGTAGTCTCCAAGGGGTCTCTCGTTGTTGGTGTCAGCCGTAGTAACGAAAAAGTCAATGAAAGCACACTTTTCTGCTTTTCCCTGATTTTGATTCATACAGTATTTGAACAATAAGAGAGAGATAAGATGCCCCTTTTCAGGCTCGCTTTCCAATAGTTTGCGCCCGTAGCGCATCTTATTCTTGCAGGTATCACAGGCAGTACCGTTGAACCGCGTCAAATTCTTGAGATTATATTTAATCCAGTCGCTATCGGTACGATTCAAGTTGGAGTATATTTCATCAATTGGACTGCTGGCCCTAGCGAGGAGCTGCTGTTTAATGCTTGACCGTCCAGGAACTGCGTGGGCTGTCACCCACGCAACCAAGAAGAGGAGAAATACACTGGTTCGTGCAACCATCTTCACGTGATCTGCAGAGGAAGAGAAACGGGTCTTGAGGTACGCAAGCGACGTTGCAGCACTTTTTGAGTACAAGAGTAATGGCAGCCTAGAGGATTGGCTTGCTGGAGGCATATTGCCATTTTATAATTCCCAGCTGCCTCATGGTTAAAGTTCGATCACCACGTGGAGGGCACAGTCTGGTTGACACATCCTTCATATAGGGAACGAGTAGCAGCTTTATGTAGGACATGGACCGCCGTTTGAATAGAAGCCAAAATTGCATGCCATTAGAATACTCAAAAAAGGTATTAAATTGGTTTTAGTTGTCACCAAATTCGATCCGTGCTTTCAATTTTGTTTCGAAAATCTATTTTGGGCAATGAGGGACAGGCAAATCCGGACTCTATTCCCGTGAGCCGCAAACCCTTGACCAGGGCTCGAGTGCCATATATGCAGCCGTGGGTATATTTGAGTCCCGTACCCGGTTGACCCTGCTTGGTGACCATCAAGGCTCCGAGAATGCCCGAAACTCGGCTTCACCAACCCCACTACGGCACAAATAACTGGGAGCTTAAAGGCCTGCACAATAGGTTCTCGAGGTTTGCGGCCCAAAACGTGCAGATTGACAGCCGCGAGGCAACGAGGTGCTAGCCGCGGGCTCAATGTCAAATGCTTTGGCGGAGAAAAATCTCCTGAAAACGTGCTCCTGTTGCTTGGTTGTTGACAATACGATTTAGATTGGATTTTAATCTTTGTGAATGAGTGTTTGAAACCGACTTCACAACCGAATTGGCGCCGTCTGCAACCGTGATCGGCATGCAGTGCGACATGCTACTTGCGACCCTGAAGAAGGACTCCTGGCTCTACAGGAGACAACAATTTGACCAAGGAGCCGCTGCTGTTGACCGGACCGCACAACGGCCGGAGTTCGTGGCCCGTGCCAAATTGTGGGGATCCTATCTCAACTGTGTGCACTCCTCGATCATATCGCTCCAGGGGTCAAAGACTGGCAGCGTTCGCAGCTAATGCCGTTTTTCAGCGACCATCCGAGAACTTCGATCACCGTCAAGGTGGAGCAGCTCTGCGCAGCTGGCCGCGACGACGATGAGGACGACGGCTTGCTCGAAGTGCGGCTTCCGGACTTGCTCGACTTGATCCGAGTGCAGCACGGCGCTGGTGCTGTGGAGGCAGCGAGGGCGGTCCGGAAACGCATCAAGTACGGCGAGACAACGAGCGAGCAATTGAAGGCGCTCGCAGTGCTAGAGTTGCTTGTGCTCAATGGTGGCAAGCATATCGGTCCCGTTCTTGCGCGCGACGACAAGCTCGTTGACGTGCTCAAAGGGCTCGTTGACGGCTCCGGTCGCGATGGTGTCGGTGCTCCGTACGCAAAGGAAGTCCAGGCTAAGGCTCGGGCATTGGCTCGTGGGTGGCTGACCGAGCTCGAAGAGCTCGAGGGGTACAAGTACCTCGCTGGGTTGCACAAGTGGATCCCCAAGGCGCGGCGCAGCACGCACTCACGCTCAGTGAGTCGGCAATCTGTGTTCGACGACGAGGAGGACGAGCGCGAGGTATCGCCGCCGCCGCCTATTAGTCCTCGCGAGCGTCGCCAACCGCCGCCGCGCCCGACTCTGCCGCTGCCTTACTCGCTGCCCCGCGAACGCCGTCCCGAGCGCAGCATCGACGCTGGCTTGGAGAGCACGAAACGCGACAAGAAAAAGAAAAAGAAGAAGAAGAGCCGGTCGAGCGTGCGCTATGCTGACGAGGAGTATCGCATCCCGCAGATTAACTACACCGTGGAGGCGCCCAAGATCAGGGAGGTGCTTGCACGCTGCCTGACGCACACGGCGGCATTGAGCAACATATTGCTCACGCTCGCGCCCAACGAGTCACCGGCGGACAATGCAAGAGCAGCAAAAGAGTTCAATGCGTGTCGCTCGATAAGACACAAGGTGTTGAAGTACTTGCAGTTTGTTGGAGCCGGTGACGAGTCAAACAAAAGCGACGCAGTGCGCGAAATGGATGCCGAGTTTTTGGGCAGCTTAATTATGGCCAATGAGCAACTCGTGGCGGTGTTCAAAAAGTACGACTTTGCCTGCGGATACAGCGCAGAAAATCCTGCTCCGGTCTACGATGATGAGCTGAGTGAGAGCTACTACACGAGCGACGAAGATGAGGAAGAAGAGGAGGACGAGCCTCAGAGGGTACCAGAGCCGGTGGTGCAGCAGATGGAGAGTCTCCATTTGAACAGCAAGACGCCACCGCCGCGGCCGAGCAAACCCAAGTCACTTGCGGCCAAGTTGGAACCTCCGATCCCCATCACCAAGACCAACACTGCCGACAGCGATCCCTTTGGCGACGGCAATGCCGTAAACAAGAACTCCTCAGTCTACAGCTAGCATAGTTAATGGAGGTATATTCATGCCGTCTTAATTTTACGCTGTGAGCCCCAAGTGTACTGGGCGACACCTGCAAATACCAATGAGGTGCCCACGACCAAGTTGCGCAGAGCAGGGTTGTTGAACCACGCAATGCTGATGAGGAGACTCACAAACTTGCGCACGAGAAGCACCACGGTAATTGTTAGAGCCGACGTCTCGCCCGCGAGCCGATTGACGCCGGTGATGCACACGTACTGCGTAGCCACATTGAGTCCGAGAAGGAGCGCCTGGGAGGGCACAGACATTCCTAGCACGTGAACCGGATCGCTGCCGAAAATAGTGCTGAGTTCGGAGTTGAGATCACGGCGCATGAGTGCAAAGAGAGGAAGACCGAGGAGGTGGGTGTAGAACACACTCTCGCGAGCATGGTTGCCATACTGGCGGACCAATTGTTCCTGGTAGAGCCCCAAGAGTGCCGAGACCACCGCGCACACGCCAAGCACGCCCACACCGGCCCCAGTAGGGTGAAACCCCCCACTGTCGCTGGGCACGAGGGCTATGGCAGCCCCGCCCGCCATGAGCACGCACCCACACACCTGGAGCGCTGAGTAACACTTTCCGCACGCGTAGCCGAGCGCCATCGACACCACGGCGCCCGAGGATCGGAACACAATGTGGAGCGGCACGCCGACACCGAAGCGCCAGGCGAGGTTGTTGAGGAGCAGCAGGGCAAAGAAGAGCACCACACACGCCACCCAGTGGCGGAGCGGTACCACACGGCGACGGAGCCAGAGATGCCTCGCGCCGCGGCTGGTGTCGGTGTTGGCAGCCCAGCTGAGCGCGGCCACGCCCGCAAACTGGCAGAACGTCACTGCGGTCCCCACGTCGGCCGCGGTCTGCATGCGCTCAAACACAACAACATTGGCGCAGCAGCCGCCGAGCACCTCGGCGAGCGCGCCCGCGTTCATCGACTGCTTGCGGGTTCTGGAGGAGAGAAAGAGCACCGCCGCAGCCCATGGGGAGAGACGTCCTGCAGGTAACCTCATCGCGGTCCAAGTATGGGGTAGCTGGGACACTGCCAGCATGCCCCAGGCACGGCACAGGCGGCACCAGCCGTTGTTTCTTGCGCAGGCGCCTCCCATACCGGCGGCAGAGGAGTTCCAACTCGACCGCATTCTTCGCGGCGCCGTTGCCAGCGAGGCGGGCGACGTGGCGGACGCGGTGCAACGCGTGGCCCGCAACTATCGCGCCGACCTCAAGCGGGAGGTGCGGGCGACGCTCTCGGCCGAGCAGCGCATCCAGCTGCGCAACATTGAGGTGGCCCGCGCGGTCAAGCACTTGGACGCCGAGCTCGCGCGGCGCGGGCGCCATTTGGGCCGTGCCCACGCGGCGCAGTCCCAGGACAGCGTGCGCCAGCTTCTCGCTCTCGCGGCCACCGTGCTGGGCAAAGTACGACGCATTGCCGCCCACATCGACACCACCGGCGCGCCAGACCCCGAGAAGTATCCATTGTTGCACCGGCTCCTCCACCCTGACGCGACACCGCCGCAGAATCGCGCCGAAGCCAAGGAGCCCACTGCCGCCGTGACGGAGCCTGTCGCCCTCTCGCTGCTGCCACTGGATGTGACGGCCACTGGGACAGCGGGGCCAGAGGCGGCCACGACGCCGCCAGAGGCGGCCGCCGCGGCGTCGGAGCCGTTGCTTGCACTGCCCAAATTCCGGCTCGAGCCGGAGACGGAAATGGACCCCGACGACTTTGAGATGTTCATGCTGGCCACAATCTCCAAGTACCGGCGCACACAGGAGTTGCGGCGCGAGCAGCGCGACATCTTTGCCGAGCTCGACGCCGAGGTGGAGCTGCACCCACAGGATACCTTCCACACGCCGGAGAGCCCGCTAAACCTCCTCGTCACGTCGCCGCCGCAGGCGCACAAGGCCACGGTGTCTGTGGGCAGCTCGCTCTACCTTTCGCATTTCAAGAAGCTCCGCATCAGCCCGTCCCCCATCACACTGGCCAACTTTATTGGCGTCAACCTCCAGCCGCTGTGTGCGTGCAATGGCACTGAACCGCCGTCTACTGGCATCGACGAGGTGTACGAAGGCAACGAGATCCTGCTGTCGGACTCGTCGGTGTCCGACTCGCTGGACGAGTCGGCGGGCGAGCTTGCTGGGGCGACCAGCTCCTACTACTCCCAGCTCAAGCGCCAGTTGCGCAAGCAGCGAGCAGGGAAATCTCACCAGCGGCAGGTATCGCCCACGCCCAAGCACCAGCCGTCGCACCACACGCTCAAGCCGCGGGGCTCCATCCTCAAGTTGTCGGCGGCGGCGCCGCGAGTACGAAGCAGCGCCAACCCGCCGCGTGCGGCGCTGTTCAGCAACCCTGCGCGCCGACTCGTGCGCTCGGCCAGCCAGCAGCTCGTTACCGGCAGCGCTGCTGTGGGCGTGATGGTGGGCAGCGAGATGGAGTCGGACGAGTACGAAGTGCGGCTGTGGCACGGCAACGACGACGACGCCGCCAGCATTCGCTCGGCGCTGCGGCTACGCGACCTTCTCCGCGACCACGTCGATGTACATAAACAGTGATAGACCTACAGGGGAATTCATTTTTGCTGTGCATTAGGGGCCGCGCGGCCCAGCGTCAGGTCAACCACACCCAGAAAAACCACAAGAGCACGAGCCCAAACACCACCAACCACATGCGCCACGAGATGCCGGCGCGCTGCGCCATGAGCACCATGCGGTTGTAGGTATTTTTCAACGTGACCTTGCCGCGCTCGAAGCTGTCGGTGATGTTGTCGTTGAGCTTGATTGACTTGTTGATCTCGTCGCCCATACGCAAGCTCAAGTTTTTGATCATGGCCACCTTCTGCGTCATGGAGTCGACCTCGTCGTTGTTCTGCGACTCGAGCGACAGCAAGAAGGACTCGTTGTGTTTGGCCAGCGCCGCCGGGAGCGGGTCGTACGGCAGGCTCGTGCGCGACGGCGGCGTGCCGGCGGGCCGCCCCGCAAAGAGCTGCGTCCGCAGATCTCGCTGGTGCGCGCCTCCGTGCGAGTATCTGCTGCTCATGCCAAACAAAGACGCGGCTTGCTGGCGATCTCCGGCCCAAGTGGGCGGCCCACATACAAGCGGGTATATGCAGGATACCCAAAAAGGGTCAGGCACCGGGCAGCAGCACGGGGGCAGACAGCGCCAGAGTAGCCCCGTACGCTGCCTATACATGCTCGTGGCTCTGTACTCTGCTTGGCCCCATATTCGTGCACTTGCCGTGTGCCTCCATCGACTGAGGTAAGTGGACTGCATATAAACAGACGCTATCGCGATCGCTGCTGCTTCTGCCATTACTCATCATGGAGGAGCCGCCCAGGTCGCTCGACAACGTGCGACACGTCGTGCTTGTGCTCTCTGGAAAGGGCGGTGTGGGGAAGCTGTCTGTGACCACGCAGACGGGGCTCACGTTGGTGAACCAGGGGTTCCACGTTGGCGTGCTCGACATCGACTTGACGGGCCCGTCGCTCCCCCGCATGTTCGGTGCCGAGACGAAGCAGGTGCTCCAGCTGACCGCTGGGTGGGTGCCAGTGCAAGTGATCCCGCCAGGTAGCCTGCGGCCGGAGAGCGAGGAGAAGCGGGGCAGCCTAGAGCTCATGCTGATCGGGTTCCTCTTGGGCAACCGCAACAGCCTGGTGGTGTGGCGCGGCCCCAAGAAGACCGCGATGATCCGGCAGTTTCTCAAGGACGTGGTGTGGCGCGGCGGCAGCCGTGACACCCCGCTCGACTACTTGCTCATCGACACGCCGCCGGGCACCTCCGACGAGCACATCGCCATCGCCGAGGAGCTCCGGTGGGCGCTGCCCCTCGATGGTGCCATCGTGGTGACGACGCCGCAGCAGGTGGCCACTGCCGATGTGCGCAAGGAGATCAACTTCTGCCGCAAGGTCGGCTTCCCCATCATTGGCGTGGTGGAGAACATGAGCGGCTTCATCTGCCCGCACTGTGCCGAATGCACCAACATCTTCCTGAGCGGCGGCGGTCTCCAGCTTTGCAAGGCACTCGACTTGACGTACTTGGGCAACGTGCCCATCGACCCTCGCTTTGTGGAGATGGTGGAGACCCAGACTGACGACGCCACGCTCATAGACCAGTATGAGCTCTCCCAGCTCAAGCCCATTCTCGAGGGTATCGTGGGCAAATTCCTCGACCAGAACTTGCCCTCCAGAATATGACCTTGGCACCGTTCCTGCCAACGATATAGTTTCATACATAATAGACCCTTCATATATATGCACCTTCTGCCTACTGTATGTTTCCGGATTGTACATCTTCGCCCAAGCTATGCTATGTTAATCTTCTTCCACTTTAAGATTCTGCGTCTCAAGTCGCCCGCGCTCTGCTGGTTCACGTTCAACTTCTTGTCCCACATCATCTTTTCGTAGTCATCTCCATGCTTCTCGTAAAGGGCCTGTAGCCACTCGGACTCGCGGTCGGACGGCTTGCGCTCCTCGGGGCCAGTCGCTTTCTTCGCGGCATATTCCTCAAGTTCCCTGATAACATCCGTCTTGGTCTCTTCTTCATCATCCTTCCTCACCTTCTTGGTACCATAGATGATCTTCTGCACCTCGTTCGTCTCGGGGTCTCTGATGATCCGCGCCTCGCCCTCCGGGATGTTGGAAGGGTCCGTCTCGTTCTCGATATCAGTGATCTCCACTCTGTCCGCCTTGTTCAACTTCTCAGACCACTTTTGTACCTTCTGCTCAGTACCGCCGGACATCTGTCCAAGCTTGGCCTTCAAGCCGAGGCGCTTATAGTTCTGGACAAGCGTCTGCGATTTGTCCCAGTGGGCAGCTATGATGGGATTCAGGTGTATGTTGACAGATCTCTGCTTGTCCTTGGTCCGGCGCGTGTTCTTCTTGACCGAAGAACGGGCCATCTTCCGTTTCCTCACCGACGTCATCGTGTGCTGTTGTTGTGCCAGATAAACGTGTGCTCGTTATCGAGAAGCCATGCCCGCAGCGATGAGATGAGGTCTATATACAGTCCAAGGTGTAGGGATATTTTTCATGTTCAGCGCCATCTCCCAACCACTACGAGACTCATACACAAATCGTATATTACAGGTTTTCGCTCCTCAAAGGTCGCTTGCGGATGCGGGGACTTCGGCCACCGCAGTTGCAACGGCAACGCTAGTCTCGGCAGCAGAGGCTTTGTCCTCCGGCCCGGCAGCAGCAGGGCCCTCACCACCGTCACTTGGCCCTTCAGCAGAGTCACCACGGTCGCCCCTGCCGCGGCCACGGCCCCGGAAGGAACCTCTGCCCCGACCGCGACCTCTACCCCTGCCCCTGCCGCGGATGCCGCCGCGGCCGCGGCCCCCACGGCTGAGACCGGGGTAGTTGGTTCTCTTGACAGTAACACGCAACTCTCTGCCTCTGAAAGGCTTGCCATTCAACTCCTCGATGGCTTTGGTCACACTCTCCTCGGATTCGAACTCGACGTAGGCGTATCCCTTGGGCAAACCGGTGTACTTCTCAAACAAGATGGTGATGCGCTCAATCACACCCACGGCGTTGAAGAACTCTTCCAATTGCTCCGGAGCAGTCTTATAGTCGACGTTGCCAACGTAGACGGACCGCTTGTCCGACTCCTCCTGCTTTGCGAGCCTCTCGGCACGCTCCTCCTCTGTCTCGGGCGTGCGGTTCGACAGCTTCTTCGTGGGAGCAGCCACGGGAGGGGGCGGTGTTGTAGCCTCAACTTCACTCATAGTGCAGGGAGCTATCTGATGGATTGGGGAAAGGTCGGGGTGGACGACTAAGGGGAGGCGTGGTCAGGTTGCAAGGCAACAGATGAATCAAGCGTAAGATTGCTGTCAGCTAATACAATTGCACGAAAACTGCTTGTTTGCGAGTTGTCAAGGGTCAATGCGGCGGGCTAACGTTGCTTTGCTCTTTGGTGTGTTTGGCCGGACTGGGCGCTAAGAGCTCATAAGTCGGTAGCAACACGACCAAATCGCACTTGCAACCATATTTTATTTTCTACAGTACTCAGTGGTACATGTTTTATTCTGTTGAGGCTATTCATGCCTCCACAAAGGCCCTGTAGGTGGTGAAGTCAGAGCTGGATGCCACCAAGTCGATTTCAGTACCCGGGGCAATGAAGTAGACGTAGCCGGAGTGCAAGGGCTTGGGCAGCTCGCCTTTCACGCTGATCTCGCCCTCGCCCAGGGTGCAGATGATGATGGAGGGGCCGTTGAAGCCATCGAAGGTCTGCCTCTGGCCGGCCTTGTCGAAGGCAGCCTGTAACACGGCAAACTCGTCGATGGGAGGGTCGAACAATACCGAGCGGCCCTCGCCGTGGGCCTTGCTGAAGGTAAGCAAAGGCATCTTCTGCTGCTCCACTGGGTCGTAGGAGTAGGTCAACATCTCGACCAAGTTCTTGACGTCCTTGAACTTGGGGGTGAAGCCAGCGCGCACCACGTTGTCCGAGGCAGCCATGCACTCGATGATGTCGCCACTGATGTAAGCGTGAGGGTCCTTAGCTTGCAAGAACATTGCTTCGCCTGATTTCAACAACACGTGGTTCAACAACAAGCAGCCACAGAACAAACCAATGTCGTTGGGGAACTGCTTGTTCAAGCGCTGGATTAACTCAGGCAAGAGCGGCGATATCTTTTCCAACACGGCGGGGTTGTTGGTGGCACGCTCCACCAAGCTGGCAGCCTGCTTGGCAATGACAGCCTCGTCTGCGTTCATCAACTTGCCAAACACCTTCTGCAACAACTTGCGGTTGGCCCTGTCCTCATCAGAGCCCGCAGCGGCACCAAGGACAATGCCGTTGGAGAACTCCTTGACGAGGTCGTCACCGATAATTTCGTGCAACTCCGGCACCGTCTGCAAGGTCTGCAGGAGCTGATCCAAGGGCTTGAAACCGCAGAAGCCCTCAAAGTCGGTGACGGCGATGGCCATCTCCGGCTTGTGGTTGTCGTCTGGGTAGTTCTTGGGGTCCTGGGCGTGCAACTGGGCACCCAACTTCTTGTCAGGGTGGGCCTGGATGGACAACACCTTCTCGATGGACAACACCTTGAACAAGAAGGGCAACTCCTTGTCGGAGCCAAACTTGGCCACCACGCTCGGGTGCAAGTACTCTTGCGGGCTCACGCCCACCAAGTCGCGCAACTTCTTGCCGGTGTCGACCGCAACTGAGGGCACCGACGGGTGGGTGCCCATCCAAAGCTCGGCGTACGGCAAGTTCTCGTCAATGCGCACGGTCGGGTCCAGTGACGCGGCAAACTGTGCCACTGCAGAGTGGCTGCCGATCTTGCCCCAGTCGTAGTTCTGGTACCCGCAGTTGATCCTAAAAAGTCTTTCCATGGTTCACGTTTCCAGCCAGATGGACACGCGCGCGCTTTATGGCAAGATGGTGCCCTGCAGACAAACCTAAAAAGCCACTTCGCTTTGCTTTGGCCGCTACGCGACTTGCTGCTGCGCACGGGGTCGGCCATGGAGTGGGTGGAGACGGCGCTGGGCAACAGAATTGCTCTGTCCGCGCGCGTGACCGGGGGCAGCCGCATTCTCATCAAGGGGAACACCACCATCGCGCCCCATGCTGTAGTTCGCGGCGACGTAGAGCTTGACGGCGACGAACCCGCCGCCATTACCATTGGCAAAAAGTGTCACTTGGGGCCCGGCTGCGAGATCCTTCCACCCGTGCTTCCATCGGGTGCCCACGGAACGGTACGAATTGGTTCCTACACAATTGTGGGTGCTGGCGCCAAAGTGGGGCTGAGCCAGCTCGGCAACCGTGTCATCATCGAGGAAAATGCCGCATTGGGCGACTTTAGCATCGTGTACGACTGCTGTATCATCCGCGCGGGGACTGTGCTTCCGCTGAGAATGGTCGTGCCTCCATTTAGCGATGTGTCAGGAGAACCCGGGTCGCTTGTGATGCGCGATTTGCCCAGCAGCTACAGAAAGTTGATTGAACGGGAAGCGGAGCAAATGCAGCTCCTTAAATAGCACTCATGTATTAACGCCAACTATGCAAATTGTAGGCTAATCCTTCTTGGGGAAGTTACCCAAGATGCCCATGTTGTCGCCCGGCATCGCGCGGCGTCTCCGAGCAAACCTCAACGCACCCATGAAAGTGGCATAAATGACGCCAAGAAATACTGCGTACCCCAAGAAGCCATACTGGTGGACGTGGTCGAGGTGACGGAGAGAGCCTGCCCACGGGCTGTGCGCCAACTTCTTGCGCAAGGTGAAGTCTCCAGGTACAAGAGCTGGATCAAGCAAGTACTTCAACACCGGGAGCACCACGAAGGGACTATTTTTCAATGGCTCGCCTGTCAAATCCGTGTGCCAGAAATACTTGTTGTGCTTATCCACAACAAGCGTGGAACCAGTCTCGATCTTGCCAGCGGCGGCCCAGCCAAGCTGCAGCACAAACAACTCGCTTTTGGGGTCAGCCAAGTCAATGAAAGTGAACAACACCTGGTCATTGTCAAAGAAGTGGGGAACTTCTTTCCTCATGGCCTGAATCACCTCAGTGCTGTCGGCGTTGTGCTTTTTCAAGAGCTCGACTCTGTTGTTCTTTTCTTGGCGCTGCTGGAGGACGTCATTGAAGTAGTACTCCTTCTTCAGATAGTAGTATTCGTGTGCCGCTATGGACATATTGTAGAAGGCTTCGTTCATGGCCTTTGCGTCACTGGAGTCAATAAACGTAACAACCACCTTGCCATCGGAGGGCCGCTTGCCCTTCAAGTCAAAGTAATGCTTGACAAGGTTGGGCGTCAACTCCTGGTATAAGGGATATTGGTTCGTCTCAACAAACTTTCTAATCTTCTCTTTATCACGGATGTCTTCGGGCGCAAAGCTCTGGTACACGGACGTGAACAAGTTATTCTCACGGAATACCAAAAGGGTGGGCTTCGATGTCAACAATGTGGCCAAGTGCATGGGCTTGTTGAAGGTTCTCGCAGGCTGGTTCTGGTCCCAGTGGTTAAGATACTCAACCAAATGCGGGGCCTGGACATTGATCGTCTTCTCAAACTTGTCGCTAGTACCAGTGTACAAGCGCAAGTTGAAGGGAGATTGGGTCACCATCTCAAGAAGATGAGGCAAGATGGCTTTGTCTTCCTCACTGGTCTTGCTGGGATCAAAGTAGTACACGATGGCGATCTTGTTGTTGAGCGGGTAGTAGCTCTCCAATGGCTTGAAAGGCAATTCGCGCTTGTACTCCATGATTTCCGTCAAGGTGCGCACATTGATCTCTTCAAATACGTGGTTTTCATACAACTTGATGGCGTATGACTTCAATGCTTCGACTGAAATTTCTCCCTCGTAGTCGAACCGAGTGGCACCCAGGCCCTTGGGCAAGAACATGACAAATTTGGGCGACGCGAATCTGGTGTCCCGCGTCAACTCGGAAAAGCCCATCTTCTCGCACAACACTTGGTTGGATTTGCAGTTAACGTGGCCCGTCTTCACCGTGGTAAGCACCAAGTTGGACAATTTGTCCCACACCTGCTTGTTGGGAATGCAGTCAATGCACAGCGAGCCAAATCCCTTGTTGCGGTTGCTCTCTGCTGTGAACCACTCCTTGTTGGTGGCAGGAAAGAACATGACAAATTGGGGGTCCTTCAGCTCGCCTGCAAGCAACTTGAGCACCTGGTCATTGTTGAGCTGCTCCGACGCACTGGGCAAGTCGATGGACCCCGTGTTGTACTCGGCCACCGAGTTGGTGAGGAACTTGTGGATGTTCTCCACCGTGCGCACCAAGGCGCGGGGGAACAGGTCCACAAACTTCAGCTTGCCTGGCTGGATTTCGCCAGTTTTGCGGTCACGAAGGGGGGTGTATATCCGCAAGTTGGGGTATGCAAACACCTCCTCGCGCTCGCACAAATCACCCAGCGCCACGCAGTCGACTTGGCGCATCTGCACATTCATCTTCTTCATCTGCTTGCGGAAGGTCTTGTGGGCCTCTTCCCACACCGGCGCGAGGTCCTTACAGTGCGAGCAGTAGGGGGAGAAGAACTCGACAAACGTCAACTGCGAGCTCGTCTCACGGTCGAAGGTGGCCAAAGTCAACGGCTCGGGAAGCGCGCCGCTGATCTCGGAGTCGTCTAGTTCATCGTTAGCGTCCTCAGGAGCAGGAGCGACACTGTCAGCGGGTGCCCTGGCGTCATCTGCCGCCGCTCGCACGAGCGGGGCCACGAACAAAAGGAGGAGTGAGAGCCGCATACTCGCTAGCTCCCGACTCGGTAGGTGTGAGTGGAGAAACCGCGCGCGGTGAAAAGTCCACCTGGCAGTGATGCAGCTATATACAGGATACACGCTACTATCCTGGTGCTTGGCCCTGTTCGTGATTGCCGCGAAGAGGCTGTACAAGCCGGCGCTGGGTTGGGTCTGGGATGTCGTGTTTGCAGCCACTCGAGCGCAGAGCCCTGGCACGCGACCGGGGCGCCATCTCACATTAGCCTCGGAAGTCAGATAAGCTATGCGCAGGAGCAGGAAAAAGTGACGTGAATAGGTGCTCATCTATGGTCTATCTATAGTACATGCTAAATGTTGCCGCTCGCCTCGAGCAAGTAGGTCTTGAAGTACTCGAAGCTGACCAAGGTGACGGCGCTCGCGGGCACGGTGCGGAGCAAGTTGATGCCGTAGCCGGCGTAGAACCCGCGGAGCCCGTCCTTCTTGTACACTTGCTTCACTGTGGCAACAAGTCCGTGGCGCGGGTGCTCGTCCTGGAGCTGCATGCGGGTGCGGAGAATCTCATGCGGGTAGGTGATAGTGCTTGCCGTCATTTTGGACAATGCCGACGCCAAAATGAGCCGCCAGAGAAGATGCTGCGGCGGGTGCCCGTCGTCCTGCTCGAGGCTGCAGCGAAGCGTCTCCTTGAGCTTCTCGTATACGGGGAAGTGGATACCGACGTGCAAAAGCCCAAAGAGGGACGGCACAAGCCCACTGTAGAACACCTTGAAGCCCTCCTCTCGGTACATGGTACGGAAGGCGTCGATGGTGCCATTGTAGTACGAGCGCTTGTAGTTGGGGCTCGTGCTCTTGGACATGTGGTCGTAGATAGTGGTGCCCTTGCCGGTCTGGATCATGAGGCGGGTCTTGACCACCCACACGGGGTTGACCGCGATGGAGGAGGCCATGCCCGCGGTGAGCGCCGACGCAAAGTGCACCACCGCGGGGGAGTGAATGCCGTAGTGCTGGGCGACAAAGGAGGGGTAAAGATGCTTGGCACGCTCGTACACGGTGAAGTAGATCATCCACGTTGGGAGATAGCCCACGGTGATGGGCACGAGGCCGCGGTAGAGGCCGCGTACGCCCTCGTGGCGCAAGATGTGCTTGAACACGGCGAGCAACCCGTTCTGGCTGCGGGCGCCTCCCTGGGCCTGGAGCCGGGTCTTGGCCACGTCGAGCGGGCACACAACGACGCCGGCAAGGAAGCCCGACGCCGCGCCCGCCACGGTCACAAGTTGGTTGGGCGTCATGTGCGACAACAAGCGGGTGGGAGCGAGCTCGCCGATCCAGCCCGGCTTGTGCTGCACGGCAAAGTTGGGCTGCGTGCTCTCATTGAAGTCGTACTCTTCGCTGTGCACGGTGTCGGAAAAGTCTCCCTCGAGTGACAGGTGCGCCTCGACCATGGCTGCCGCGCTTGGAGCCCGGTGCGGGGAGTTCTGTGCCACGCGCAGCGACCGTGGCGGCGGGGTGCTGCCGGGGGAAGGGTCGCTGGGGGCGTGTGATGGGCCGCAAGCTGTCGAGCCCTGCTGGCGTAGCGGCTGCGGGAGTGGCAGGAATGGGCGCTGCGCTCCCAGAGATGATGCCGTGTGCAAAGATTCACGCGGATGCCGTGTTCAAGTCTCGCCGCTGGTAACCGTGCCGTTGTTGCCGCCGCTGGATTTGAAAAGGGCCCATGACAGTGCGGTCGTGCCCGGCACAGTCCCGCTCCGCGGTGTCGGCAGCAGCAGCGCTGGCGGAACTCCACATCCGACGTTTGGCCCGGCGCAGCGACAGCACAAGGCCGCACCCGCTTGCTCTGCTACGCGATGGGAAAGTCGTACCTCAAGATCAAGGGCGAGTTGGTGGGCGTCACCAACCTCGCGCCGGCAGACTCGCTGGAGGACCCTTTTGAATACACCTTCCAGGTGCAGTGCACGCGGTGCCGCGAGACCCACGACAAGCCCGTGACGGTGAACGTGTACGAGCAGCACCAGATCACCGGGTCGAAGGGCCAGGCCAGCTTCGTGTTCCGGTGCAAGAACTGCAAGCACGAGCACTCGGCGTCGGTGGCGCGGCTCAACAACACGTACACGCTCGAGGAGTCCGGCAAGTGGGTGCCTCTCCTTGAGATCGACGCGCGGGGCATTGAGTTTGTCCAGTTCTTGCCCCTCGGTCGGTTTCAGTGCCAGGGAGCAGACCTGCTGACCAAGTTTGACGACATTGACTTGGAGGACAACGAGTGGTACGACTACGACGACAAGGCCGGCGAGGAGGTGAGCGCCACTGAGGTCGAGTGGGAGGTGGCGCGCTCCTAGACCTACTGCACGAAATGTACACGCTGCACTGGTACTGCCGGGGCATCACGCGGCCGCCCAGCGTAGCGCAGATCTTGCTACTACCCGCCAGCTTGGTGCTAGTCTCTCGCCATTGACTCACACCCTGGTTGCGCTGGCGCCCGATCGCCGAGCTGGTGCCCCGAGTCCAGCGGTGGTGACTCGATCTCGTCCTGCACAATGGCCTGAGTCACTCGGCGATAACTCGGCTGATGCGAGCGGACGCCAGCTATAAATCTGGGGTAGGCGGCATGGGGAAACGGCATGCGGTACGAATTACATATGGAGGCCCATACCACGGGCTGCTCCTCAGTGGAGCCTATGGACGATGAGGAGTACCCCCACGACTACTGTTTTTACGTGCGCTGCAACAAGTGCGGCACCGACGAAGCTCGGCCGGTGGTCGTGAGTCAAGCCTCAACAGTGGAAATCCGCGGATTCCGCCGCACCGCAAACCTCGAATCAAAGTGCAAGGAGTGCAAGAAGCTCCGGTACCTCAAAGTGAGGCGGCCCCGCAGCACCGGCAGCGGTGGTCCTATTCTTGAGGTGTTCAGCAACGGCTTCGTTTTGCTCCGCTATGAGCCTGTCGATCAGTACGTGTGCCGTAGCGACGGCGGCGAACTTGTTGAGGGCATTGATCTAGGCACTGGCAGCTGGGAGGGCGACGACGAGAGCGGCTGCCATGTGGCGATACGCGACGTGCGGTGGCAGCTCCGCGAGCTCTCCTCCAACCAAGCTTGGTAATATACTCTGCAACCCAATGACGTAGTGCTGCACTGCTTGCAGTCTATACGCAGGATAGAATAGTCCCTGCAGGCGCGCTGCAACGGGGCAGAGTAGCAGGGGCCGCTCCGCAGGGTCCGTCGGTGGGCTGCCGTGGGCCGCCCGTGAGCTGCAGTAGCAGTGCGTGTCGGAGCCACATTCTAACGCCAAAATTCGAAAATTTCGTAGCCACAGACCAAAGACGGCCCCTGACTGGCGCGCGACGCTCCGAACCACCATGGCCCCGCTACGGAGTAGAGCACAGACCTAGACAACTCAATTGGACCCCAGCGGCGACTGTGGAGCATGCACTGCGCCCTAGTGCGGTGCTTGGCTGCCGCCGAAGCCCCGAAGCGCGGATTTTGGAGAGCCGCGGCACATGTCGGCTCCTTCGGCGGCAGCAACTTAGATAATAAAGTGCACCCCTGAAATTTAAATCTTTGTTTCAATCGCTTTCTTTTATACCAATTCGTGGCCATGAGCGTAGCAGACAAACTTACCCAACCGATCAAAGACGAAGTACTGAAGGTCGCCGACAAGGCTGGCGGCAAGAAGGGCGGCATTGAGCTTTTTTCCCGCGACTACTACATCGCGTGCACCATTGGCGGTATCATCGCGTGTGGCCCCACTCACTCCGCCGTCACCCCGTTAGACTTGGTCAAGTGCCGGCGTCAAGTGGACCCCGGCCTCTACAAGCTGAATGTGCAGGGATGGTCCACCATCCTCAAGACCAAGGGTGATTCCATCTTCACTGGTCTCGGAGCCACGGCCATTGGGTACTCCTTCCAGGGTGCCGGCAAGTACGGCTTCTATGAGTTCTTCAAGAAGACCTACGGCGACTTCGTTGGTGAAGAGAATGCCAAGAAGTACAAGACCGGTGTGTACTTGGCGGCGTCCGCGTCGGCTGAGTTCTTGGCCGACATTGCCTTGTGCCCGTGGGAGACGATCAAGGTCAAGACCCAGACCACAATCCCGCCCTACGCGACGCTGGTGTTAGATGGCTGGTCCAAGATCACTGCCACCGAGGGCATCGCTGGTCTCTACAAGGGCTTGGTGCCGTTGTGGGCCCGCCAGGTGCCCTACACCATGGTGAAGTTTGCCTCCTTCGAGCGCACGGTGGAGGCGATATACGGCTACTTGGGCAAGCCCGCCAGCGCCTACAGCCCGTTGCAGCAGACTGGAGTGTCGTTTTTGGGTGGTTACATTGCCGGTATCTTCTGTGCCGTGGTTTCGCACCCCGCCGACGTCATGGTGTCCAAGATCAACAGCGACAAGAAGGCCACCGAGTCGACGGGCCAGGCGCTCTCGAGAATATACGGCAAGATCGGATTTGCCGGTCTCTGGAACGGTCTTCCCGTGAGAATTGCCATGATCGGTACCTTGACCGGTTTCCAGTGGCTCATCTACGATTCGTTCAAGGTCTACGTGGGGTTGCCCACCACCGGAGGTCACTAGATATACTGTGTATGAGATGCGTGCTGTGTGCTGTAGTTATTGCCAGACATTCTTGAAGAGGTCGTCGTCGGGAGCCGTGCTCGCGGGCTTGGCCCCAGCCAGCGCGCCGCCAAAGGTGCCCGACGCACTGGCCCACGCCCCGCTGGAGGAATTAGCGTCGTCAGACCACTCCGTAGTCCAGCGCGGCGCCGGCGATGCAAGCGTGCTGCGGGAGCCACCGCTGGAATTCCCCCCAGAGGCAGCGGCATAGCCGCTGGGGACGCTGGCGCGGGCACCGCTGTCGCGGCTGGCAAAGACATCGCCCGAGCCAGTGCTGGCGCCATTGTTGAAGTTCAACCCGTGCAAAGAGGTGGACAAGGAGTTCACCAGGGTTGCCTGCAGCAGCACGGTCTGCAGCATCAAGGGCTGGGCGGGTGACGGCTGGCGCACAAAGCTCAGCAGCGACGACGACGGCAGAGAGTACAACGACAAGATGGACTTTTTCAAGTCGGGGCGGCCCATACTGCCGCCTGTCGACTGCGCAGACGGTGGCTGCTGGGGAAGCCGCGGCAAGGGAGTATTTTTGGTTGGAGAGGCGCGCGGCACCGGCTGCTTGGTGGTACTGGCCGCGGGTTTTGGCGCCGGCTTGGGAGCAGGTGCTGGCACCGGCAGCGGCGATGACGTGAAGGCGCCAAAGTCGTCGTCGAGCAAGTTGATGGCGCCCAGAGTGGACGCGGACGCCGGCGCTGCGGCCGGCGCAGCCAGCGCCGGTTTCGAAGCCGACACAGGCGCCGCCGCCGGGCGCGGCACCGCAAGCGGGTCGGGCACAGTGTCGGCGGCAGCCCACTTCTTCATGTCGTACTTTGTGCGAATGAAGTTCTCGATGCGCAGCCCGTCGGGCACGTACCCGTCGGGGAGCTTGGCCTCCCAGAAGGCATTGACCGCCGCGTTGCCCCAACGCACCATCAGATCGACCTGGTCGTCCGTCCAGGCGTCGAGATCCACCGACTTGACCTTGGAAATGTGCGTGCCCATCAGGCGGTGGATGCCCAGGCACCGGATGCACACAAAGCAGCCAAGGTTCCACGACGCCCAGCGGGGGTGCGGCTGGGTCTTGCAGTCCGCACACGTCTTGTTGGCGTCCTCGCGGAGGAGCTGGCGGAGGATCTGCTTGTGCCGCTCATGCTGCGTGCGGTGCAGCGGCGGCATGGTGTGGGCAACGGGGTTGCGCCGCGTTGCTGGTAAAGCGATCCGCGCGCGCACGACCCAGCCGCGGCGTGCGTCCACCGCATCGCTTGGAAGCGGCCAGGTTCCAGTGCCAGCAGCCATGGCAGGGCCGCGGCAGTACACGCTCGCCGAGGTGCGGCGGCACGCCACCGCGAGCGACCTCTGGATGGTGTTGTACAACTGCGTGTACGACGTGACGGCGTTTTCCGCCGAGCACCCTGGCGGGGCCGAGGTGCTCTTTGACTGTGCCGGCGTCGACGCTACCGAGGCCTTTGAGGACGTGGGCCACCTGGACGATGCTCTTGCCATGCTTGAGCCGTTTTTCGTGGGCCAGGTTGTGGCCGCAGAGCGACAAGACTACGGCGCCACGCGCAACCCACTGTCTGACATTGTGGGCCGTCGAACCGACTGCCC
The DNA here is from genome assembly GCA_030674335.1 of [Candida] ascalaphidarum. Taxonomy (NCBI): domain Eukaryota; kingdom Fungi; phylum Ascomycota; class Pichiomycetes; order Serinales; family Debaryomycetaceae; species [Candida] ascalaphidarum. The sequence continues at coordinate 543,415 of JAKTYC010000003.1, forward strand.
GGCCGCGAAACCCCGCCTGAGCTCACGCCGCTGGACGGTGAGCCTGCTCTCGGCGGTGGCTGCCATGGTATTCATCTTGTACACCGTGGTACAGCGCCGGAAGTGGGAGCATCTCCACGCATAAATAGCATAAGTCTACATTACAGCAATGCCGCGCCGCCAGCCGGGCCACAAGTAGCGGCGACAAAAACGAGAAAGGTCTCAGTTGGAGGTGCTCACATGTTCGATCCATCCATCTTGTTGCACAGAGGAAGCGGGCCAAAAAAATAAGGAGACTAGCCCGATGCGGGGCTCGAACCCGCAACCTTTTGATTAAGAGTCAAATGCTCTACCGATTGAGCTAACCAGGCTCCTTCTTATCGTTAACACTCTGTGCATCAACTAGTCGAGGGTCTGCCTGCTTGATACAACAAGCGAGAAAAGAGGGCAACTTCTTTACCTTCCCCAGTCAGTAGTCTCATAACAGTAATGCAATTCGTAACTAGCTATTCTCTAACAACGCGCGCAACGTTTCCTCGTCAAACATGTTCGCGCCCAGCTGGAGCGTTTTCGCCAAGAGCACCAACGACTTGTCCGTGAAGTCGGGCTTCTTGCGCAACTCGTCCAAGTCGCTCGAGTACGTGGACGCCATGAGACGAAGGAACTGGTTGTCGAGGTCCTCGCGCGCAGCATCAAGCGTCTCTTGCACCTGTGCTGTGTTGATGCCAGCATTGCGGCCCACACCTGCTGTTCCCGAGAGCGGCGTGATCGTGAGCTTCACGTCATTGAGACGCTGCCGGGTCTCTACCGCAAGCGGCTCGTTGACGCTGCTCTTCTCCTCAAGCTGAACGTCGTCAATGTTGACTGCAGGTTCCTCCGGCTGCTCTTCAGCGGCAGACTGCTCCGCGGCGGAACTGTCAGACGACAGGTCTGAGTCCGACGAGAAGTCTTCGGTTCTTCTCTTCTTCCGGCGATTGCGCCGGTTTGGCTTGTTACTCACCGCCGCAGCCATGCTAGAAGAAGCGCTGAGCTCATCGCATCGCATCACCCATCGTTTATCTGCAGGACGGATCCGTTACTATACACTATACATGGCGAAGGGTACGGCTACTCCTTCTTGGGGCGCTTGGCGTTGGGACCCTTGGCTTGGGGCTTGCGCTTCTTGACGCTGGCACTGAGGTCGTTGACGCCAGCCGCCTTCTTCTTTACCATCGAGGTGAGGTCGTTGGCGACGCCGGTCAGCGGTGCCTGGCCGGTGGCCTCGCCGAGAATGCCCTTTATAATGTCCAATTGCTCCGCGGGCACGTCCTCGGCGGGATCGCGCTGAAGCTCGTTGTACTTTTCTTGCAATTCTGCAAGCAAGTCGGAGGCGTCTTTCTTCTTTAGCTCGTCGGTCTCGCGCTCCACGCGGCGCTTCACCAGCGCGATAGCGAGACCCATCTGGGTGGCAGCCTTTTTGCGCGCCTCGGGGTCCTCGGTGCAGAACTCCAATGCAAGCGCATACTTGAAGTGAGCCTCTGACACCAATGCGGAAGACGCGGCGTCGTACAACTGGAGTCTGATCTCGAGACACTTTTCCAAGTCGGCCGCGGCCTGGGCAAAGTTCTCCGCCTCGAGCGATACCTCGCCAAGCAAGTCGTACGTTTCCGAGAGCTTCTCGGTGAGCTTCACCAACTCGTCGTCACTGGTGGCATCATCGCTGGCCAAGTAGGGCGCTTTGAGCTCGGGGTGCCCGACCTTGGTCGCGTCGATGGCGGTCTCGAACAACGAGCGCGTGAGGTCCAACACCTCCCATGCTACCTCAAAGTCCGACTGCTCCTCACTATCGGGCTGCTCTTGTTCCTCCTCGGCGTCCCCCTCGGCGTCGTCATCGTCGTCGTCGTCGCTGGCGGCGGCTTGTTGCTCGTCCTCCTCCTCCTCTGCGAGCGCGTTCTCGTGGAACTGGAAGTTGCCGGCCTCCGGCTCCGGTCCCTCCTTGGTATCGGCACCCTCCTTCTCGGGCAGCTGCTCGCCGCCAAACACCTCCAGCCGCAGCACAGCGTGCTGGAAGAGCGCCTTGCCGTAGAGAAGAAGCAAGTCCGGGTCGTCGCCGCCGGTGTCGGCGTTGTACTTTTCGCACGCCTCGCCATAGCGCTGCGCCGCCTCCTCGTAGTCCTTGGCGGCGTAGAGCTTGCTGCCCGCGCCGAGAAGCGTGCTGATTTCTGCCGAGTAGCCCATGGCTAGCACCGCGTCCGCACACGCGTTCCTGCCCGTGCGGGCATCGGGCCTGCACACGCGCGGAGCGTGGCTCCTGCACAATGTCCCGTGGAGATCGCGTGCATAGAGCCCAACGGCCACAACAAGCAGCAGCACTGCGGCCGCAACTTGTCTGTGGCGATCTGTCGCACAATGACGGACGTTCCGCGCCTGACCCCGCGCAATCTTCGGCGCAAGCCACCGCCTGGCCGCACGCCAAAGCCGGCGCCTCCGCTGCCGCCCCCGCGCCCCACCGCCATGGCACCCGCAACCGTGCCCGCCATGGCGGCGCCCGCCCCGCCTGTGCCTCCACGGCCCGGCCGCGCGCCGCGTCCGCTGGTGGACACCTCGTTTTCCTATGACGAGCAGGACTACGACTCCTCGTTTGATGCCTACGACAGCCCGCGGCCCATGGGCCCCAAGGGCTTGCCGGAGTACGACTACGTGCCGCCCTCGGCGCCGTACCCCGTGACGGAGGAGCTTGTGCCGGCCAGCACGGACGAGTTCCCCCAAACGCCCGTGAAGACGCTGCCGCTGGCACAGCGCACGCTGGAGATCATTGCCCAGCTGGTGCAGTACTCGCCGAGCCAGATCCCGCCCCTCCGCGGGCAGTCCTCCTTCGACAACTCCTACAACCTCGTCCAGGACAGCTCGCCCATTGAGCGCTACAACAGCTTGTACACTCCGCGGCAGAACCACAGCACTCCGACCCGTGCCTACACCATGTCCGTGCCCGGACGAGACCCGCAGCTGATGCCGCCGCGCCTGAGCCGCTCGCCGTCGCCGAAAAAGTACGGCCGCTCGCCATCGTTGATGTATGAGAAACTGTACTTTGAGGACGAATCCTTCTTCGACAATGACACTTCGGAGGGCTCCTTCGCCAACGACGACAGCTACCGCCCGTTGTGGTGGGACACCACTGCCACCGCGGGCGACACGCCGTACCCACAGCTGCATATGCCCTTCGATGACGACGACAGCTACCTTGACACCCCCTACACTAATGTTTTTGACTACTCCATACTACCTGAGCTTCCGTCAGCAACTACCATCCACGATGGCCTGCCTCCATCCCCGGGTAAGAAATACGCCTTCATGAGCGCTATGCAGCTCGTGGATGGCGAGCACGACCTCACCAGGCAAAGCAGCACCGCAACGTTCCCCACGGTGCCAAAGGAGAGAATGGAAGACAAGCTTCCGCCGGTGCCTCTTGATCTTCCCCACCTCCCCTTCTCATCCTCCAGCTTGCTTTCTCAACACTATTCCACGTGCAAGCAAGTCTGGTCCTTGAGTGAGATTTTTCGCTGGTGTCTTAAATTAAAACTTTGGCTTCACGACAAGTTCATCTCCAAAAAGGAGCTCAAGAAGGCTCTCACTAAACTCTTGGTGTATCACCGCCGCAACGTGCCCTTGGATATTATTGGCCGGACAACAAACCGCATCATAGACTCTCTCTTGATGGCTGGTGCGATCGAATATGACTACGGAACCGCCCCCAATGACTTTGGCGAGAAACCACTCCCGTCGCCCACGCAGGGAGACATTGGGAAACCAACAAAGTCTGACCCTGGTGTCATTATGCATAATCTGGTTTACGTGACGGGTGTTCTCGTCGAGTTGACGAGCTGTTACAGTTACGACAGGGATCACGAAAGCGAAAAGTCGAGCCGTAAACTCCGCTGTTATTCTACGGAGTGCCACGTGAACAAAATAATAGAGCATGAAATCCAATTACGGAACACAAATGTGAATAATGTCCAGCTCGGGGAGGACTGGGCCGCCCACTGGCAGTTGACAGCAGATGACTTGAGATCCTTTGACAAGATCATCTCCAAAAGACAGTCCCTTCTTTTTGACTTATTAAAGTACGAGCAAACTTTCATTCAAAGGGCTAGGTGCTTTGTGGAGGCTGTTGGACCGGCCTTCATCAATGCTGCCCGCTCCCTTGTTGGTTCAAACGACATCGTACTGGTCAATAAATTTGAGGACGATGTTTTGAAGCCAGGGGAAGAAATGATAAAGATACACAAAGCAGACTTGTTCGAGCCCCTCTTGAAAATTTTGATCTCAAACGGCAAGTTTATTACCAGTGTGGTTGAAATCAGTGAGCTCTACTCCAAATGGGCATCATCGGCCAAAGGCGCACTTTTACAATACATGGGTACGGTGCCTATGATAGAATCCTTGCTTTCAAACCCTCATTTGAAATCATGGGTAGATGTCAACGTAAGAAACATGGAAAGAGTAAAGGAGTTGAAGGTAAACGGACCAATTTTATTTTTAAGCACGTTCAACTCCAGGTACCAACAGCTTCCTCTCCAGCTTCTGGATATCCGAAGTCTGTATGACGAAACAGATGAAGAGTATCAAGCACTCACGAGCGCCATTGATGCAATCAAGAAGCTAGGCTCAAAGGTTAACGAGATGAAGAGACACGCGGACAACATCCATGCTCTCAAGACGCTCAACAAGCAACTCATTTGGAAATCCAACATCCACAAGCCGAACATAAACTTGGGCTCGGAGAACAGAAAATTCTTTTTGAGAGGTGACTTAATACGTAAGGGAGACTTGAAAATCAACTCAAATACTAACCATCTTATCTTATTGGATAATTATCTCTTCATTACTGATCGAGTGAAAAGCCCTACCAAAACCTCCCAGCTTTGCTATAGGATTATTGAAAACCCCATCCCTGTTGAGCTCTTGATAGTGGAGGTAAAAGAGAAGGAAACTGGTAACTCTATTGATGTAAAATCTCTCACCAAGACTTTGACGCTGGCGTCAATGTCACCTGAAGTGTCTCCCACAGTCCCAGGCTCAGAAGAAGAGCCTTCTACATACCCGCTCAAAATTCGATTCGCAGGGCGAGGTAAACACAATGCCTACACCTTCTCGACCAAAGTTGAGAAACAAAGAGATAACTGGATTGAGCAGTTGACTTCTGCAAGGAGCAATCTCTTCAGAAGACTCAGTCCGTTAGAACCGTGCGACCTTATCACTATCTCTAATGTGAATTTTGCTTACGAGTTTAGCAACAGGATTGTTAAACTACCTATAATTGTACCTCATGAGCCTATATATGAGGCATGTATGGATGCTGAGAAAAAGCTTCGGTCTTGGGGGTATACAGGAGACGTATACCAATCTGCTGCTGTTTCCAAGCGACTAGTCTTCAGCAAATTGTCGGCAGTTGCCTCGTTTGTATTCAAACTGAATCAGTTCATCCTTGTTGGAACTGCTACAGGAGTATACTGCTACGATTTGAGGTCTAAATGGAGAAAGGTAATCTCCATTCTGGATGTTACTAAGATCAGTGTTTTGCCCGACTTGAACGTTCTACTAGTGCTTGCTGGAAAGCAGTTCCAGTACTTTCCTCTAGACGGCCTATTAGGTGTGTATTATCACAAGAAATCCATGTTGAACGGTATCTCCTTGTCAAACGAGTCTATTCTTTTCTTTGAGCAGGGTACACATAAGCTGATACCAATGGTATTTTACGCCAAGAAGGGCAATTCTGGTGCGACGAACTTCAAGGTATTAATACCCGAGACTGACAATGATGGTATCTTCAGTGCATTCAAAGTGGTAAAGAGATTCTACGTCCAGGCTGAGTGCTACGGCATTTCAATATTCAACTCTTCTTTTGCAGTGCACACCAATAAGGGGTTTGAAATACTTGAGCTCGAACAACTCTTACCGAAGTCTGTGCCCAACTTGCCCCCTCCTGATACTACGAACAAGAAGATCGATGGCTACAGTAGGCATTCGGGTGGCAGTGCTACCGCCAGCGATGCCGTTGAACTAGTTCGCAAGTCTGTCACTTCCACCGGTGTGCGCCCACTGGGAATGTTCAAATTGAACAACAATGCAGAGTTTCTTCTCGTCTACAATGATTGCGCGGTGTTCATCAACAAGCACGGCAAGCTTTCGAGATTTCTGATGTTGCATTTCGACATGAAGGTAAAGTCCGTGGCGTTCAGAGACAATCAACTATTTTTGTGCTGTGACGAATTGGTAGAGGTATGGTCTATAAGTGACCTTGTTAAAGGCTCTAACCGATTGATACAGGTGATCACAGGCAAAGATTTGGACTTGTTCAGCTCGGATAATATGGTATTCGTGTCTATGGTGAATCCTGCTGTCGTGGGTATGCAATTGGTTTTGCAGTTGCAGCCCAAGCAAAACACGCGTGGAATATAGAAACAGGAAGTACTCGCTTTTACAGTGTAGGACCACTTCCGCGTTCAACAGAGCTATGACTATTCGAATACAAAACCACCTGTACTAAGCAATGGCTAGAAGGGTTGGCACGTGAGCACCGCAGCTATTTCACAGTCCTGTCAAAGGCTTAGTGTACGAAAATAATTTTGGACCCTGCACCAAACGTGGAGGCGCGGACTTCCTCGGTAGACGCAAATACAAGTCCTCAGTCAATGCATAGCGTACGCGGCATTTTGCGACAGCTTGATGAGGTAATAGTGTAGACGTGCACACATCACGGTCCGGAACGTTCTACCGTTCCACGACAATAAGACCTCCACTCGAATTCGGCACCGAATTGTGCCGAGGGTCAAATTGTGGGGTAGCCGGCCGAAGCCAACTACCGTTTGTGTGCACGACCTTGCGTATATATAAGGCTGATAGCCCCGGGAATCGTTATTTTTCACCCACAGCAAAATGGTTGAGTTCAATGTCAATGGCAAGTCTGCGGTGATCACTGGTGGTACCCGGGGCTTGGGCTTGAACTGCGCTGAGGTGCTTCTTCTCAATGGCGCGACTACTATAATCATTACGTCCAGGAAGGCAAAGGCCGGCGACGAGGCCAAGCAACATTTGGAGCAGTTGGCCCAGAAGAACGGGCTCAAGGCCAAGATTGTCGCTATCCCTGCTGATATTGCAGTGGAGGCAGAGTGTGACCGCTTCGTTGAGGAGGCCACCAAGCACTTGAACGGCAAACTTGACATCTTGATCGCCAATGCTGGCGCCACCTGGGGCGCCCCGATCGAGGAACACCCTATCCTGGCCGTTGGCAAGGTGTTGGCCTTGAACGTCACTGCCGTGCTTCACTGCGTGAAGGGCTTCCTTCCCTTGCTCGAGGCTGCCGGCAAGGACGATGACCCCGCCAGAGTGCTCATTATGTCGTCGGTTGCTTCCATAGTTGCTGCCGATGCTGCGGGCACCTACGGTTACTTGGCATCCAAGGCCGGTGTATCGCACATGGGCAAGGCGTTGGCGTTGCAGTTGGGTCCGCGTAACATCACCGTGAACTCGCTTGCGCCTGGCTTCTTCCCCTCGAAGATGTCCAACGGCGTGATTGCGGCTGCGGGCGAGGTGCTTGTGGAATCCAACCCTAGACGCAGACTTGGTGTGCCGGAGGACTTGCAGGCCGCCGTCTTGTACTTGTGCTCCAAGCTGGCCTCGTACATCAATGGTATCGTGTTGCCCATTGATGGCGGCGCCCACTTGTCCCCCAAACTATAGCTGTGTATGCGTAACGAGCCACTAGTGATGTCCCGTAGTTGCAACAGGGCAAGAACCGGTCCGGCCACGCCGCTTCCGACACGCCTATGATTGTATGCAGTAGCGAATTTAAGAAGCAACGGAGCCGCCCGCATCGCAGACCAGCCAGGATGGGAAACGAGTCGTCGCGAATCTTGGACTCTCTCATGGAGGGCACCAGCTTCGACCGCGAGGAGGTTGACCGCCTCCGCAAGCGGTTCATGAAGTTGGACAAGGATGGGTCGGGCACCATCGACAAGAATGAGTTTCTCGCGATTCCCGGCATCTCGCTGAACCCGTTGGCGCTGCGACTCATGGACGTTTTTGACGAGGACGGCAGCGGGACCATCGACTTCCAGGAGTTCATCTCCGGGTTGCTGGCTTTCAGCGGCAAGACGCTGAAGCTCGACAAGTTGCGGTTCGCATTCAAGATCTACGACATAGACCGCGACGGCTTCATCGGCAACGGCGAGTTGTTCATCGTTATGAAGATGATGGTGGGCAAGAACCTCCAGGAGGAGGAGCTCCAGCAAATTGTGGACAAGACCATGATGGAGGCCGACCAGGACGGCGATGGTCGCCTCAGCTTCGAGGAGTTCAAGAACGCCATCGACTCCACCCAAGTCGCCAACGCCTTGACTCTCAACATGTTCTGAGCGCACTGGTGGCGTTGCAAGCTGTGGCACGCTGGCGCAACTCGCTGGCAGCTGCGTCCGGCGCGGGCGACCTCGAACGTCGCCCGCGAGCCCGGTATTTACTCATATATATATTGGACCGCACAGCTCGAGTCCTACGTATGGCCAGTAGTCGCCTGCATGCCGCTACCGGACCTCTGCCGATGTTGTTGGCGGCCGGGCCAACCACCTGTGCTGTGCACGACCTCCTTATCGCTGCTGCGATGTGTGGGGAACCGTTGCACCACAGCCGTTCCATGGAGCGGCCCGACGCGATGAATGTGTTTGAGTCGATTGCGTTGAATGACAGCGTGATGGCTACAAAACGAGAGAATGTGGGTGCCACCAAGCTGACATTGGAGCTGATTCCAGGCACCTCAGACGAGGAGGACATGGACCCCGATGAGTTCCTTTCGCCAGGAAGTCCTCATTTGTCACGGTGGCCCGAGCCCAGCAGGAGCAGTGCCACTGGAAGTGGCGACACGCTGCTAGTGAGGTCCGTCCAAGGGAGCACTGCGCTGGAGGAATCGGCAGACGACTCGGAGGTCTCCGAGAATGACCTCCTAGTTCCGTCCCGAACACCGTCAGACATTGTCTTGCGTGAACAAGATTACGATACGCTGAGTATTTGCAACATGCTACTGCAGCTGTTCGTGACCCCAACAGTGCAGGTTGTGAATTCGTCGAACCGCGACTCTCCGTTAGAATTTGTGCAGCAACAAAACCGAGTGTTGAATAAAGAGTTGGCCGATAATCTCGAGTTTCACAAAGAGTGTCTCAACAAGGGTCACAGTCAGCTCAACACTGTGCGTTCCATGATTGCACAAGACTTTGAACATCTCTCTCAGAACTATATTTCTCTCGCTGAGTTGTACAATAGAGAGATCTCGCAAAATGAGGTACTAAGCCAAAACTTAATGTTGTGGGACTCAAAGAGAACGGCAATCTTGGAGTCGATCGCAAAAGTCAAAAACACAAGCAGTACGCACGGCTCCAAGCTAGCTACTCTTCTTGACAAGTCCTCCTCCATCGACAACGAGATATCGGACCTCGAAAAGAGATTGCAATCACTTCGAGATAAAAAGACAGTCATTGCGGCGGAAATACGGGAAACAAGTTCTATTTTAGAGAGCAGGACAGCCAAGCATGTGGATCAATTCAAAACTATAGAGAAAGCGGGTAAGGTAGCTATCAAGAGAGTGCTAGAAGCTAGCGGTATTCCAGAACATAACGTCGAGCAAGAGCTCAAGTATGAGCCTGTCGACGTCACTTTTTTTTCGCAATACTCGAATTTGCGCCATGATTCTACCTCTGAGTATCAGCTGCCTGTTGAAGTACAGCAGCAGGCGCCTACAACCGCTGTTCCACAACTTGGAGCCGTCGGAATGCAGGCGTATATTCCACCTATCGAAAACACCCCAGTGCAGGATGCAGAGGTCAATCATGGCCACGGCTATACTCCGTATGAGGAAGGGTTTGCAAGTGGAGTAAAACTGTCGGCGCAAATGAGACAACAATTCTCTGGACTCCTCAAAACTTTTTTAGCGCCGAAGAGTAATTCTTCAAATGGAAAAGCTGCCCACCGTGAACTGATCCTTACTGTTGACGACGACTCAAACACAGTTAAGGTCAAAATAAACTTTGAGCCTATCCGCTCCTTGTTGGCGCATAAGCTAGACGCTTTGAAAAGTTTGAGCCGGAAAGCATCGTTACAAGGAGCGAGCTACCATCAATACTCAACTATGTGGCTGGATATCTGCTCAAAGCTTAAAGTGCACGAAAGCAGACTTCAAAACAGACTTGAAAACTCTATCCAGGGTGATCTCCTGAAAGATGAAATTTCTGACCTTTTACAAACAACAATCCAAGATGTTTACGACCACATCAAACTCGGCATTGAACACCTGGAATGTATTATTCTTTCCGACGATAGCGAATTGAAACAAGTCTTGAGTAATGAAGTGAAAGCACTTCTTGAAGCATTGCGACTCATATCTGGAAGTTTACGTGTCGAACCATTCGTTGCTAAGTTCCAGAGATTGAATATTCTGGTCAAGATTTGAACCTGCTAGACCGTCGAAGCCTGAGAACCAAATTGCACCAACCATCTTCATTTGCATAACTACGTAATTAATATAGATAATGATGTTATATTGAGTAAAATTGTTGTTTACTAATGCTATCAAGGACGCGTCCCTCCTTTTTTGTTAGGTTTTGGTCTTCGTCCACTGATGAAAATGCTGTTATTTTGTTTGGGCCCTGGTCGAGGAGGCAAAGTAGCCGGCTTAACATTTCCGACTGTTGCAGCGCTCCCCTCTGCTTTTTTGGAGTTTGACCCTTCAGATGTAATTCTATTAATGCTCCGGTGTGGAGCGATGCTGTTGAATTTTTTCTCGAAAGCAGGTTTCCTGGGTGCTCCGGTGTCAAAGATGCTGCTTTTCTTAGGAATAAGCCTGTCACTAAAAGTCTCCATCTTTGGCTTCTTCGACGCCATATGCGGTACCTGATCAATCGTCTGCTCCTCCTCGACAGATCTCTTGTGATACTCTCTATCCAGTTCATTTCCATGTTTGAAGCTTACCGTAGGAGGAGAGTCTTCATTAATTCCGATGTCATCAATTCCAGGGTTCTCATCGGCAAACAGACTTTTGAACTCCTCGTGCCCGGACATTTCCTTCAGGGTATTTCCAAGTTCTTCAGTATGCTTCTCTAGTGTTTTCTCCAGATCACTGACATGTGAAATATTGAGATTCTCGCCACTTGGTAAGCTTAAATCCTTGGGAAGTGCTTTCCCTTTGAGAGTCTTCTTAACGAACCCAGGATATGTATCACTGGTGAGGTTTCTGCGTGAAGCGTTCTCAATGAGCCTTTTCCATACCTTATTTCGCGATAATGAGGTTTGATTTCCTAAAATCCAAAGCGTGGAACGAGCACGGGTTAAAGCAACGTTCATCCTCCGTATGTCGCTCAAAAATCCAACATTCCCTGTGTCACTTGCTCTGACGCATGACATAATGATGATCTCTTTTTCTTGTCCCTGGAAACCATCAACAGTATTGAAGTCAACTTGCTCGAGTATCTGGCGGCCATATCGCTTGACAAATATATCTTTCAAAACTCTGATCTGCTCCTTGTATGGAGATATGATACCAATGCTGCCCTTGAAGTCTTCGTACTTGAGTATGGTCATTAAATAGTCCACCAATTCCATTGCAACCCTTGCCTCATTCGTATTATAAAGTGAACGTGAAAGGTCATTTCTTTCGTGCTTACCCACGATATTGAAAAAGTGAAACGGATTCAAGGGGTCTACCTTGTGCCACTCTCGATCGTTCTTCTGTGCCATACCAGGGCCATCATGCAACTTGCCCTGATAGAATTCAGCGCTCGGGAAATTCGATATTTCAGGATGCATTCGGTACTGTGTATCCAACAAGTAGACGCTTTGTGGGTTTTGACGTTGCATTCTCACGAACAAACTTTGATCATAGTTAAAAGAAGCTGCTGCTTGTGAAAGCACAGTGGGTGGAAGCTGATTTGGATCACCCACCATAACGCAACTCTTGCACCCATACCTCAACGGGATAAGAGCAGATAACTCAACACACTGACAAGCTTCATCAATGACCACTTTATCGAATTTGATTGACAAACTAGCTAAGAAATCGTGCGCTGATCCAGAAAGCGTCGCACACACAACTTGGCTCTTCATTATTATCTTTGCCTGAGCTTGTCTTCTTTCAATTTCTCTCGTCCTATACGCGATAGAAGCCTGTTCACGTTGGGCATCCAATTGTTGAGCCAAGGCATTACGCCTCTTGTTAATCTCTTTCAACTTGTTTTGTAACTTCGTCATTTCCTCTGCAGAAGAACAATTGTTTAACTGCTCCCTAACTGTATTCCGTTCGGCAACGCACTTAGTGTGTTCTTCTCTGATTTTTGGATCAATTGTTACATTGGGCCGTTGACCCTGTAATTGCTTCTCGACTAATTCTTCCAATGTCAAATCCCTCACTGCAGCATTGACTGCGTCGCTTCGGCCTAGTCTGACGACCGATGGAACAATAGTATTTCCATTCTGATCGCTTATTCCACCGCGCAATCTCAACACCAACTCATCAATCGCAGCATTGCTCGGGGCACAAACAAGAACTTTTGCTCCATTGCTAGGGCTATTTTCCTTATCCGGCTCTTGAACCCTTATCACTTTCTCTGCATTCGTATCTGAAAGTGCATATCCAACTATTCCTAAAATTGTTTTGGTTTTTCCTGTACCCGGAGGTCCTTGAATGAGGGAGAATCCTTCTGCTCCGGAAGACCCAATAACTGCCCGCGCTTGGGATTCATTCAAATTGTAAACTTGCTTCGTCTTCTGTGTCTCAGAAGCATTCACAATTCTTGCTTCGTGCGGTTTGGCATGAATAATATCATCACATAGGTCGTAATATGGGAGACCTTTGAGAGAAGTGTATTCACGTTCGATTGTTGTCATTTGCATGATTCGCATTCCCATGACAGTTGCTTTCGGGGTCAAAAATGCCATCATCTGGCCCTGAGGAAACACTCGTAACGTAACATCCAGAAAATCAGAGTTCGCTGATTTAATGCCGGTAATCTTTGCTATGCACGTAATGGTATCACGGAGTTTCATAAAACGGCTAGCTTGCTTGGCTGATCCAAAATCTGATTCCTTGGCATGACTCAAGAGGATCAAGTCCGATTCACTTACTTTTCTGTCGGCCAAAATGGATTTCTTGATCGAGGTGTAAACATCAAAAAAACCATCGCAGCTAGTCCTGCTACCAACAAGTAGTTCGAATGGTCGCTCTTCTATGGTTTCTTTCGCAGATTGAATGGATTGCCAACACTCAAGCATGAACAAAGGTTCAACATTCTTGATATAATCCTTGACATCAGAGTAGCTGTCCTTCGTAGGCGAATACTTATCGCCAACCTCACCAGGATATGCCCCACCTTGGTTGTAATTCCACTTCAAAATTGTGGAATAGAGAGGCTTAAGACTGACGTTCAACCTCTTCCTCATTCTTTCCTCTTCTTCGCGCTCTTTGTTAAGCTTTGCATTCAAAATTGCAGATCGGCTTATGGGGCGACCGTGCATATCCACTTCCACAACTTTTGCTCTTCCTTTCTTCTTCTCGACGAACAAATCAGAAACGTCTACGTCATCGTCCTGCTCGTCGTCCTCTGACTCGTCTGAGAGTTGCCTCCTCTTCTTCTGGGCATTCAAAGACCTGCCAATAACAGCAGAGTCCCTCTTAGTATTGAACCCAGCTGGTCTAGGTGCAGCAGGAGCTACTGCCGCAGACAGAGATGACTTTGAATGTGTAGCTCTAGTGCTTTGTAACTCTTTTCTTATCGCTTCAAGTGATGAAGACTTGAATTCCTGAGCAGGTGGTGGGACAACAGGTGGCGTCGTTGTTTTAACAAAACCAAACTTACTGAGCGTTTGCTGCTTGAGGGAAGGGGACGCGACTCTTGAAGTGTAAGAGAGCGGCTTCCTCGCACCTTCCACTTCTGGGGTCGGGTCATTCTTGGTCTTTTGCCTCGATTGCTGTACCTCCGCTATAATGCCATCAACAAGAGTAGAATCAAACTCTCTGGCTTTTGACAAGATAGCTGACCTTTGCTGATCTGAGAGCTTATTGCTAAATTTTTTCGCTTTCGCACCATACTTCGCAAACGTAGCGATAAAATCTGTCTCCACCTTAAACTCCAAATCCTTAGCCAAGTCAAAACCCTTAAAGACCAAATCAACGCATGAATTAAGCAAAGAAATATCACCCAATCTTAACCACACAATAGCGTAGTAAAACGCATTCATGAAGGAAGTAAAGAGAGTATGAGAAGCAGATGAGCCCATCAGTTCAAGACTTTTAACAATAGTCCTGAATGAGTCGAGAAGAAGGTGGCTCACATCCAAGGTGTCGCGAGTGAATTCGATCAATTGCAGCATCTCATATTGAAGAGCCCACACGAGGGTTCTCTTGTAAATCATGACCAAGAACGACCATGAATTTTCCCATAGTTGCTCCAATTGCTTGCTTCCCGTTAAATTGTCATGCGTTACCAAAACACCATCGAGAGGACTCGCCAAGCTTTCAATTATATCCATAAGCAATCGATTAGCTCTGGGGCATTGCTCGAAAGCTTCTGCTCTCGTAAGTTCATTCAAGTTGAAATTGATAGCCTTGAGCGAATATCCAGGACTCTCCTCAAGCGATTTCTTGATACCCTCCAAACGACCCTCCACATCAAATACTTGATAAATAACGTCAAGAGCTGATTGACTAACTTTTGTGCAAAACAAACATGCCCAATAGCCTGTAAGCGCATCCTCTTCGGTGAAAATCACTCTTAAACCGGCTGGATCATTAAGACTCATTTTCTCTAAAATGTTGCCCAATACCTCGGAAATCAAAGAAACGTTAGAATTGTGTTGTTTTCTAGCCTTTCCGATGGTCGTGCTAGCATCCTCACCTTTTTTCATCTCGACGATATTAACCATAGATACGTGTTTCATCGCTCTGAAGAAGTGAAGAACAAATGCAGCGTGAGTATTCACAAATTCTTGCGAGAGTTTTTGCCAGAATAGCAAGAAGAGATCAAACGAAATTGGTTGCTTCTCCAGCTGCAATACAAAGGTGTTGCTCGCAAGGCAGTAGATGTCATGCATCATTATGCTTTCTAAGAGCTCAAATCCTTCATGAGCAATCCTTTCGTTATTCTCTTCAAGAGCAGATGCTATTGACTGAAGGACTTTTCCACAAGCATTATCAAAAATTGCCCTTGCATCCCTCTTTCTCATGAGATCAACTTGAAATGAATCAGCCCTAAAGTCTAGGCTCTCTTTGCTGAAGATTGTTGCCAAAGTCTTAATGATTTCTTCAGAAATTACTGACCGGTTTGAGGGAGACAGATTGGGATATTTGGTTGTGTCGAGCTGGAGGAGATATGTGGCAATACGCATATTGGCTGTTTGTCGCTCCAGATCTATTAATGATTTGTTAAAGCTCGAAATCCAAGCAAGAGAGTCTATCAAGTGTCCTCCACTCGCTGTAGCAAGTAGTTCTGCAAAGAATGGATTACTTAGAACAATGTCAAGGACACTTGTAAAAAAGTAGTCACCAGAGTGTCTCCAAAATATTTCACCTAGACACAGAAGCAAAAGATCTAACACTTTAAGCAAATGCGGCAAGGGCTCTCTGATATGTGCTCTGAGGTTGTTACAGAGGACGATAAGAAGGGGGTAAAACCTCACATTGTGCAACGCGCTGTTTGCAATGATGTCAACCGGAGTGTTGAGCTGTAAGACAGACTCTCTGTCGAAGAATCTCAATATTTCCAGGGTGTTTTTCCAAAATGCAACACTTCTTGGAACAGTGTAGTAGCTGTCCCTCTGAATATCATAAAGGTGGTATGAGAACTCGTCGAGTACGCATGAAGCACGCGTATCGACCATGTAATGCAATTGATCTAGATGTGCGAACACATCCCGCACCCATGCACGCTCGACATCATTGCCGTCAAAAAGTAAGTAAAGCATTCCGGGCAAAAGGTCATCGGGCATAAATTCGATGCCCCTGCTGATGATGTGAGCGATGGCTTTGCCGAATTCACCGCGGCACAGGCTGGAATATCGGAAGTTGCGCGGACTGGCTATGCACATATAAATCGCTGTCTCAGTAGCGAAGTTGATATCCGGTTGGTTTCCCGCTGCTGCCTCGCGGTTGAAGGGCGCTAGAATGGCAGATACTAGAGACACCTCCCATTTTGATACGACATCGAGGAACTGGTTCGCAAGATCCATGGCAATCTTCCGTTCTGTCACAAAGAAGTCCTTAATGTCGAATTTGGCTCGGTTGAACCCAACGATGCATCGGTGGCACTTGTATAAATGCTCTTTATACCATGTCTTCAACGTCTCTAGCACCGGGTTGGTGTTACTGGTTACGAGAGAGAATGCAATGAGACTGTGACTGGCAGCAGGATACATGTACTGGTCGCAGAACAAGTGGCGGCTGCTGTGGTGCTGCTTGAGGTAGCGGAAGCAGAGCTTGAAGGCGATGTCTTGAGCATCGCTCGTGCCTGAGTCATCATGCGCTTGTGCAAGACTGCGCACAACTTCCTCGTAATCCGCCGGCGGCTCGGGGTCGGGTTCTGTTGCACTCATATTGAGTTGGCGGCTACCTGGTGGGAAGACTGATCTACGAGGCCTCTATAGATGAGTCGTGCGGGCACCACGTGACAGTTGCAAATTCAGACGCGTGCCGGAGACAGGATATGAGTTGGAGTTGAAGGGCTAAGGAGAGAGACAGCGCCCATCATTACTTCAAATACCTGTACCGTAACCGTAGTAACCTTCAATGTGCACGTGGTCCTCCGTTTTGAGGACTCGTGAACCTGACTGGATTTGACATCTACTTGAGCGTTTTACAATTTCTGTACAATGCTAGTGAGGTGTCTATAAGAGGGTTATGTCTATGTCGAGATTTCCGGCGGCCAGCATCCAGTCTTCTCCTGTGTCCCAGCACCGAATCATAATCTGCAAACTTTTGAATGCATTCACGTTGCCCATTTGCACAAGGCTCTCAAATCTGGTGCGAAAGAACTCTCTCAACTCTGGGTCTATGACTTCACACGCACCGCAAAAGAGACAAAAGATGCAACATATTTCTGCTGATGAACGCGGCTCGATATGGTCACGTAGTGTTTCGGCAATGCTATGCGCCAATGCCTGAACAAGCAGCGATTCTCTTGGCATGAGTAATACTCGACGATACAAGTTCATCATGCCCATTTCGAAATACAACTTGTTTGTGCTGCGCAAAATCTGATCGTGTTCGATCTTATCTGAGAACCTTTTTGATCCGGTATAAGCATGCTTTCGCTTATATCGTTCGATACGCTCCTGGCGCCTTGCTTCTCCCTCAGAATGCGTTTTGGTGATCTTGTCTTTGACTTCGATCGCGCGCACCATGAGATCTAGAGGAATGCGGCTCTTGTCAGCTCCCGAAGTTGCTAAGTATGCATCAGTGCTTCTGATCAATAATACAATATCGGCGAAGAGAGGCAAGAACTTCACATCAAATCCTAAGAGATGATCAATATCCTTCTTGGAGTCTTCGTTGTCAAAATGGTCAATGTTGCTCAAACTTATTACTCTCTCAGCTGGCGAGTATTCGTTGTTCTTCATGTACTCTGTGGCGTTGCGAGTAGCGGAGAGAGCACCGATGATATCGACATAGACGAACCAGCGCATTAAAAAGAAGGCGATATCATCCTCGGAGCCAGGCAGTCTGCGCGTGCTGGAGGTGGAAGAATTGGAATCCGGAGATGATGCATGGCTGGACTCAGGCGCATGTGAAGGCTTGGGTAACCCCATCTTACGAGCCATGATAATCTGCCGTGCACCCAAGTTGTGGGCTCGATGCCTGTCAACATTGTTGCAGCTAAGCACCTCATAACAAGATAGTAACAAAACGGTGGCCAAGGTTCCATCAGAAGTTGCCTCTGTTTTGTCCTTGAGCAGCCTCAATAGCTCGGTACATGAGCGTGCAATGAGCTGCTCAATGATGGCGTTGGGCACATCATTGGTACCAAGGAGTGACGACCGTGACGAAGCAGAAAACGCCAAGAGCGTGGTCAATACAGAGGGGTAGCGCATCGCCATCTGCGGAAGTAACACCTTGAATGGGTTGTCGTTGTAAATGTAAGACGGGGCTGGTACGAGATTATCAGACGCAACATTCACCCAGAAATGCATGAGGTTGCGATAGAAGGGAACCTGCAAGAGGATCTCAGGAAGTGGTGTCAATGGGGGTGGAATGGTTTCAAAGTACTGCTCTGCCGACATGGGCTTGTCCCAGGTATTAATCTCGTCCTCAACCTCGGACTCGTGGATTTCGTCAGCTAGCTCGCGGTTTCGGCGAACGGCCATGGAAATCGCTGAGGTTGTTGGCAGGAGATGGTCGCTGTAAAAATTGGGCAGTTGTTGCGGCAAGTAGGCGTCAATCTTAGCCAAGTCAGTGGAGAAATCATCAAAATCGTCAACGGTGGACCCGCTGGTTGCTGCGCCGAGCGGCAATGCATCTGCAAAGGAGAAAAGCAGCGGCGACGGCACAGTGGGCGGCGATTCGGCGGCAGAGAGGAAAGAGGAGAACATCTCTGCTGGGCGAATCTCATGGCGCCCCTCGGAGGCCCGCTCCAAGGCGCCATAGAGACTGACGATACCCGCAGACAAGCCCGGCTCCGAGCTGGTGACACTGGGAGCAGCAGGCAGCGGCTGGTGGAGGTGGCTAGGTACATCGTAGTACGCCGGCTGCGGGAGCGGCTGAGGGCCCGGCAGCGGCTCTGCCCCGGGGCTCAGCGATGAGCGGCGGCGTTTGGCTGGGCGTGTGGCCGGTGGCGGTACCTTTTTCAGTAGATCATCAACAACAAAGTGAAACTCGGAGCCCGACCGACTGGGAGGGGACGCGGCGTGGACAGCACCGCCTGGCGCTGGCGACGCCGGGGCCGCGGGCAATTGCGGCTCAAGAACAAGCATGCCTGATTGCTTGCGCTTGGCCTGGTCCTTGTAGGGGCGGCCGCCCCACGTGAGTTTAAGCGAGTAGTCGCACGCGCCGCCAGTGCGCTTGCAGTAGGAGCACACGGGCTTGGTCTCGTCGCACTTCACCTTCAGTCGCTTGCAGTTACTGCATCCTCCTCGCAGGCGCTTGATGCGCCCCTTAGGAGCCCCCAGAGCGCACGGTTGCAGCATTTAGCCCCGGTAGCTGGCGGCGGGAATAATTTATAGCCGCGATGACCGCATGCACCTTCCTAAACTGGATATGCGACTGGCGGCCACTCGCCTGCAGGACCGAGACACTCTTCTACGTGGGGTCGTACTCTATCATTGCTATATACAGGGCGAAGCCCTCATCGGCAGCGGTACTAGTGTCCCTCAAGGATGCTGCCTTTCTTCTCGGTGTCCAGCACGAACCGGCGGCCAAACAAGTGCCGGAGCACGCGCTCGTAGAGACGGAACAAGTAGCCAGCGACCACCACGAGCCCGCCAACGATGGTGCCGAGGCGGGCGACGAACTGAAGGAAGGGCAACCGCTTCTCGCGCACCGTCAACTTGATGGGCTCAAACTCAAACTTGAAGAAGATGCCTGGCACCATGGCGGGGTAACCGCGGCTGTTGAGCCCAATGTCGTGGTGCTGCTCCGTGAGCGAGTACTGGTTGGTATCCACCTCGAGGCCAAGCTTCTCGTACACCGTCGGCACCACCTTGGTGTAGTATTTGTACGCCTGCAACGGCTTGTCCGTGACCTTGCCCAGCGCGTCCAACGGGTTGTCGAGGAAGGGGTAAAAGTCTCCGTACGAGAACTCCTGGATCACGTGGGAGAAGTTGAGCAGCTCCACCGGCACAAACAGCCGGTCGCGGTAGCCCACGCCCTTGGCAGTGATGTGGAAGTCGCCACGCAACCGGTTCACGGGGATTGTGCCAAAGATGTGGCACGCGGGCGCCCCCTCGCCAAGGTGCAACCCTTCCACGGCAAACTCCGCGAGCATGTTGTTTTGCATCACCAGCTCGAGGTCCGGCGTGTCGTGCTTCTTGTTGTACTCGTTGACCAGAAACCCGGGCGGCACGCCGAAGCGGGCGCCCTGGAAATTGAGCAAGTCGCCGGCGAGGAAGCGATCGTTGGTGATGTCGATCACGTTGGTGTGCAAGTGCTCGCACGGCATTGCCACCATCAAGTCGAGGTTGATCAGCACCTCGCTGCGGATCTCGTCGTCGACGATGAACTGGTGGTCCACGTAGCCACCAAGATAGCCGCCCACCTCCACCCAGAGGATCAAGAGCCCCACCACCGTCGTGAGAATCGTCGAGAGACCTCCCCGCGACGACCGCACCGTGTGCGCCTGGTCCACCTTGGGGAACGCATCGAAAGTGCGCACACGCGTGGCAAAGGAGTCCATGCTGCGGTGGCTGCTCGCGTGGCCGCGCTTGTCTCCAGCGCATCGCATCGTGCGCGCACCAAGATCCCTCCGCTTACCGCATCTGCTCTGCGACCCAGCTCCCCATGCTGCGGCCAGAATGAGCGACCCGCGCCGCGAGGAGATGGACGCGCTCGCGGCCACGTTTGGTGAGCTTGCGCAGCTCGACCCTGCGGCGTACCGCGGCTCCGTCGCCGTGCCTCTCGTGGCCGAGACCGATATCCCAGTAGCTCTCTACGGTCCCGATCCCAAGGGCACGGGCCAGCTCTGTGTGCGTCGCTCTGCTATCAAGTACCTTCCGCTGTTGGTGTTGCGGTTCGAGCTTCCTGAGAGCTACCCATTGGAGGCGGGCCCCGCCATAGAGTTGGAATGTCTGGTGGTGGACCCGGCCAAGATCAATGCTCTTCGATCCGCGTTGGAGACGCTCTGGAGCGACTATCGGGACCAAGTGCTCTTTTCTATGGTGGACTATGTCCAGGCGATGGCAAATGACGATTTTGAGTCCCTCGTCGGCTGCGAGGTGCGGTGCACGGACGACAGGCTCTACGATGAACTCTTGGTCCACCACAAGCGGGGAGCCCAGCAGGTGTTTGACGACAGCACCTTTACCTGTGCCATATGCCAGGACGACTTTAAGGGTGCGGTGTGCACGCAGTTTCGGGCATGCGGCCACACCTTCTGCAACAGCTGCTTACACGACTTCTTCGCGTCGGTCATCAGCGAGGGCGATGTGGACCGCGTCCACTGCCCCGACTATGAGTGCACCAAAGAGGCTGTCAAAGTCCGCGACAAATATATGCGGCTAGCCAGCACCGACCATGCCTCTTTCGACTTTAATGAGTTTCGAGACACCCTCATGACCCCGCCGTTGCCTCCTGACCTACTCCGTGATGTCCTCAAGCTCCACCTGGAAAGGAGCGCTGAGCCAATGCTAGAGCGATACTATGCACTTTTTTTGAAGCAGCAGTACGATGTTATTGCTAAGCTTTTTCCAGCTCGTCTAGTGGGCTGCCCGCGGGTCGGGTGCCCAGAACAAATATTCAGAGAAAATATCAACGACTCCTTGGTTCGCTGCCGCCGCTGTGGCTATTCATTCTGTTACAACTGCAACAAAACATGGCACGGCGCTTACGCGAAGTGCGCTAGGACAAAGGGTTCGGGGCAATACAACGACATTCCCCTGGAAGACCTCGAATCCTATCTTGAGTTTGGGAAGGACTCTCCACAAGGACAACATTTGGCCTACAAGTACGGCAAGGCGTTGATGCGCAAGGCCGCTCATGAGTATCATATGGACAAGCTTTTTAACGCCATGTTGGACGACGAGCTGCAAGGATTGAACAAATGTCCCACTTGTGACATTATCATCCAGAGGCTTGACGGCTGCAATAAGATGAAGTGCTCCGCATGCTCCACCTTTTTCTGCAATCTATGCGGTTGCTTCTTGGAGCCGAAGGACCCGTACGGTCACTTCCGGGACCCCATGAGTTTGTGCTACGGAAGGCTCTTTGAGGGCATGCCTGGTACAGAATAGCATAATGATCATTATATATTGCCCGTTATAGATAGTTTCATGTCAAGGGTGCCTCAAAGGGGGCTCTGGAATACCTAAAGCATTCACGGTACATCCGCCTGCGCCTGAACTCGTACATGATGTCCAGATCTTTGATGCCACTCATGTTGTCGTAGATCCACCCATCCTTATCGCCCTCCTTCAAAACGTAGCGGGATTCGTCATAGATGGACCGCTCATAAAGGAATGCCTTAGGATCTTGGTCGACCTTCCAATTGTTGGCAAATCCAATATCAAATTTCCAATCCTTTGGTGGCACCACCTTTGAAAGCTGGTCAGCCCCACGTGGCATCTTTCCTGCAACCCGTTTCTTGTTTTTGGAGTCAAATAACGAATTTGTGTAGCACTGGAATGACCACCGATTTTTTGTTATGCTCTTGATTTGAAGTTCGAAAATTTCCACCACGCGTACCTCGGGAGAGTGGTCGACGATAATATGTGTCATCTCAAGTGGCTTTCTCTCACTTTTGACTTCAGATTCTTTTTCAACTTTGTTTTGCTTCTTGGGTATGTTTTTCTGCACTGCTGCAATGTACTTCTTTGCCTTGGGATGGCAAAGCAATATGGCAATCCACCCAGTTTGAATGAATATTAACCTCCATGGTATGTATCTTCCCAATACAAGAATGACAAACGTGGCAGCAACAACGCCATAAACAATCACCGTGGATAGTTTTTCATCTTTAAACCCCGCAGTCTCAAACCAGAGTTTTTCAGCATCGTTGATGCTTTTTAGAAGATCCGTCGTCAAGTTCTGAAGATCTCTCATATTCATAAGGAGCTGCATCTGATTACGCACCGTCTTGGACTTATCGTCACCTTCCTTGTCAACCAGTTCATCAATATCGGTAATGTTATTGTTGATGGTTGCGGCATTGACGGCTTCCAGAATATATCCTGTGGTAGACCCGTCACTCAATACGGAGTCCGCGCGCTTCGTCCTCTTATACTCCATCGAGCCTCTTCTTTTAGCATAGTCGTCGTCAAGAAAGTCGTCAACAATGCTTCGATCCTCGCTCTCGTTGAAAAAGTCCAATAACGACTGGCCTCGGCGCTTCACCCGAATCAATTCAGGCTGCCGCATTGGGTGACGGTACACAAATCCTGGAATTAAGACTCCAAATAAGAGAAATATCAATGGATAGGCAAGCACGAGATGCGGCCAGAGGCAGATGGAAGTGTAGAATATCAAGAAGCTCAATGTTTTCGTGGGCCGCTTCCATGTGATTAAATGGATCACTCCATACTGGATAAGGAAAAACGAGCTCATCTTAGTACTCAATCTTTTGAAGTTGGAGAGAATAATCCTAATGGAGAGCTGCTCTTTACTCTTCCGTGTAGGGTCCTTCACCCGCTTTTCAAGCTCTGCCCGCTCGGGTGAGTTGGACGGTACCGAGTGCTTGAGAAGTTTCTCAAGCAAGTTGTCCGTGAAGTGGTTCTTCGATGTGTCTTCCGAGGCAAGATCCAGAATTGCATTGAGTTCTTCATCGGTGTATGAAATTTCAGCCGCCTCCCGCAGTTCCAATTGCATGCTGATGATTGCGGCGGCCGTACCCGCCGCGACTCCCCGGTTCAGATTGGGGTTGTTCTCCGCAATCAGATTGGCCGCGTCATACATCCGCAGCAATATGCGGGTCGTACGACCCTTTTTCTTCTCCTGCTCTTCACTCATGTGTGGGTGGCTGGAAAGAAAGACGGTGAAGGTGGGGTGGCTGCGCGCGCACATGATCAGGGTCTTGCTTACGTAATTTACATATTCATCTCGAGTGTGCTGAAGCGGCTCGACGCACAGGTGCTACAGGTACTTGACACTGGCAACATAGTATCGTGGGTTAGAATGGCCATTGCAGTGAGTTGTGTGACCGCGTTGTGGACTAGGCGTCAACTGATGAAGTGCATATTACAGTTCGCGGTTTTAGCTCAGTTGGGAGAGCGCCAGACTGAAGTCAACTTCGGTCAGTAATCTGGAGGTCCTGTGTTCGATCCACAGAAATCGCAATTTTTTTTAAACTCGCCAATGAATTAAACACGGCTACTATCAGCCGTTTCTACATCAGCTTATTCCTGTGGGGTTCCGGTACCCACCCTATGCATATATTTCCCTAAATTTTGTGACTGAAGAACGCACTCTCCAGGAGCTCTGCAGCCGATGCGCGTTCGTCTGGATTCCACTGGAAGATACTCCTAAGTAGCTTCAAAAAGCTGCTTTTCTTCCTGCTCTCCGCATCCAGATTGTTATTATGAAGTTTGAGCTGTATTTCGAGCTTCTTTGAGTTGAGCTTGACCGATTTTTTGGTGCCGGCGGCGGCCTGGAGCCTCAAGTTTAAAAATTGAAGATTGACGCGGCCGTCGCCATCAAACAAGGTATACAAAAGTGTTTTCTTGATTGATTTTTCATCCGCTATGCCGCCCTTTAGTGCGGGCATACCCCCGTTCATCACCATGTCCATCTTGCGTGCCGACATTTTTATCGACCTTGACAACGCCTGCCTGGAGCTTGCAATCAAGTGGCTTGTGGGTGCCCCAAAGAGCTCCAAGATATAGCCAACTT
This sequence comes from [Candida] ascalaphidarum, assembly GCA_030674335.1. Lineage (NCBI taxonomy): Eukaryota > Fungi > Ascomycota > Pichiomycetes > Serinales > Debaryomycetaceae > [Candida] ascalaphidarum. Next base: position 567,929 of record JAKTYC010000003.1, read on the forward strand.
GTTCTAGCTCGCTCTTCCCCGGAAGTAGTGGACTGCCCTGATACAATTCACAGAGCACGCAGCCAAGGGACCAAATGTCTATTTTCTCATTGTACCGAGCACCAATGATAACCTCGGGGGCTCTGTAGAAGCGTGACTGAATGTAAGAGTATGAGATCTCATTATCAGAGCATGATGAGCCAAAATCAATTATCTTAATATTCAAGTCGGCCGGCAGAGCACGGGAAAGGATATCGATACTGGGTGGCAATTGGAGCATTAGGTTCTCAGGTTTGATATCACAGTGAATGATCTTTTTCAGATGTATAAACTTGAGTCCCTGCAACATGCACCTCCCAAAGTGCTCCACAAGCTCAAGGGACAAGCCCTCGAACTTTATTATTTCCAATAGAGAGTAGAGATTAATGGAAAGTATCTCAGTGACAATGCACATGTGCCCGCGGAAGTTGAAGTGGTCGAAATACCACAAAATATGATCGTTTTGGGGGTCGTTGAGGGCGCGGAGCATCTTGATCTCGTAGACCGCTTGAAGGGACCAGTTCAAGTCATTCTTGATGATTTTCACTGCCACCACCTTGTTCCGTCCCTGCGCCGTGGAGTACTTGTGGTCGTGGCACAAGACAACATTCCCAAACGAGCCGTTACCCAACACTCGCTGGATTTCGTAGCGGAAGTTGATGTGGTCGTGCTCGAAAATATTATAGTTGCCGTTTTGATCGTCGAAACCATAGTTGTCGGCGTAGTTGCGGATGTTGATGGGTCGGTCAACCGCGCCGCCCTGAGGCAAGTAGTAGACGTCATCCTTTTTGCGGAGGATTTCGCCGCGTTCGTAGACGTTGAGCGACTCAATGGCGGCGGGAGTCATGTTTAGGGGCGTATTCTCCGCAAACGGCTCGCGCGTCTGGGCGCTCAACTCAAAGAGCTGGGCGTCGCTGCGGTATATGAGCTCGAACAACTGAGCGACGGAGCTAACTTTGGACGTCCTTTCCGTAGGCGCCAGCGGGCGCACTTTGGGGGCAGAGAATCCCGTCGCTGCCGGCACGTCAATGTAGTCGATGTTGGTGATGTCGGTGGGCATGCTGTGTACAAGCGACGCCGAGGCCACGCGGCGGCGTGGGGCGCCCGTGCCGTGGCGAGCAAGCTTCTTTTTCGGAACCGGGCCCCGCCGCTGGTCGGCGGGCCGGAGCGACGAGTGCGGGCTCTGGTTGAATGGGTTAGCCACCGTCTTCTTCATCGCTGACGACGAAGTCTCCCGCATGAAGGAGAACCGCGGACCGTCCTTGTATGCGTGGGGCGCCGGCGTCGCTGGCGGGTCCAGCGGCGGGCAGCTGGTGATGCGCTTGGGCGGCGGCGCCTTGGGTGTGCGCCGGGTGTCGCCAGGCAGATGCCGCCCGCCAGAGGCCGTGCGTAGCCTGTATTCGGCGCGGCGGGCGGTCAGCAAGTTGGGAAGCTTGCTGGGTGTGCCGGAGGTGACCTCGGGCCGCGCGCCGAGGCCACCCGGGTACTTGTGGCGCGAGCGCGCAGCACGAGGCGCCGTGGGAGTGATGTCGATCAGCGCGAACCGCGCCTCGAAGTTCGGCGAGAGCTTCTCGGACATGGCCGCCGACCGTGGAGCACGCAGCGGCCGTGAACCACCGCCAGATCAGCGGTGTGCGCACGACGAACGCGATTCACGGCCGCGCGTCGGCTGCCGATGCCGTCATGGACTTTGGCACCCGCGACCGCTTGCTTCTCGTGCAGTTGTTGCACGCGCGGGGCGTGGTGGACGCGCGCCACGTGCCCCCGGACCAGTTGGCGGCGGTGCGCGCGGAGTGGCTCCAGCACCGCGCCATGCGTCTTCTGCGGGCCCAGGGTCTCACTGCTGGGGCCCCCTCCGACGAGAGCGTGGCCGAGCTCTTGGCGGCCATTTGCGACGCTGCGGGCACGAGCAACGTTGTCGACGTGGCGCAGCAGCTCTACGCGCTGCGGTTGGAGGAGCTCGAGGCCGCGGTGGCGGCCAAGAAAGCAGAGTTCCGTGAGGCCATCGACGCCTAGGGCTCGCGACAGGGCGGCGACAGGGCGGCGACCGTGCCACCGCTCCAAGGACGCAGCAGTGGGATCGCTCACCGCTACCGTGGTGGCAGTGGCGGGCCACAGCCGCCGGTCGCAGCACTAGCAATGGGAGAGAAATTGTATATACGCAGTCATGACCACAGCAGTCGGAAACCTCTGCCGCCTGGACACATCAAGTACTAGGAAGTGTAGCCCACACTCAGGGCGCTCCAGCACCGCCTGGATGGCGGAGGCAGCGGCTGCTAAACAATAGCTGGCAGCGCGGCTTATCAGGCCTGCACGGGGCCTTCCCCAGATCCTCGGTTTCTGGTGTCCGGGTGTCCCCCACACCTGACTTGCGGCGAGCTGTTCCGTGCGGTAGTTGTTTCGGGCACCAGTTCGAGAGCTCGCACCGGATCCATCTATTTATTAGCCGGCCCCGCCGCACGCCGTCGTGGCCCGCCCCTTGTTTATTGTTGCTGAGCTTCCCCCGCCACCATGCCTCCCAGCCAGAAGAACCTATCAACCACCCTCTTCAGCCTCTACAAGAGCAACCGCTCGCTTGTGCTCAACTCGTCCTACATCATCCTCCTCATTGCGGCATTTCTGGGCGCCACCAACACGCGGTCAAAAGATTCGAGCGTGCGTGAGGATGTGCCCGCCGACAAGGAGGGCAAGGCAGCGGCCCGCGCGAAGCGGCCCAAGATATCCCGCGACGCCGCCCGCCGCTTGTTCCAGGCGGCCGCCCCGTCCCTCAACAACAAGGCGTGGATGTACCTCTCCTCACACCTCGTGCTCCTCGTGGCCCGGGCGTACTTGACGCTCGAGGTTGCCAACTTGGACGGTCGCCTTGTGGGCGCGTTGGTGCTGAAGCGCCTTCGCCAGTTTGGCCGCTTGCTTGCGTTCTGGATGTTCCTCGGCGTGCCCGCATCCCTTGTCAATGCATTGTTGGAATGGACCCGCTCCAACTTGCGCAAGCAGTTGCGCATCAACATGACCGATGCCATTATGGAGGACTACTTGCCCGACAACTTGGACGCCAACTACTACTCCTTGATCCAGTTGTCCGACAACAAGATCTCTGACCCCGACCAGCGTATCGCCACCGACATCTCCCGCTTGGCAGGCGCGTTGGCCTCTCTCCCGGGGCAGTTGCTCAAGCCCACTTTGGACTTGTTGCTCTGCGCCAAGCAGTTGAGTCGCTCGGGAGTTGGTTCTGGCGAGGGCACCTTGGTGCTTGGCCTCATTGCGCACTTCTCCACCATCATTCTCAAGTTCTTCTCGCCGCCGTTCGCCAAGTTGGCCTCCGAGAGGGCCAACTTGGAAGGCCAGTACCGCTCGGCCCACTCCAAGGTCGTCACCAACAGCGAGGAGATTGCCTTCTTGCGCGGCCACCACCGCGAATTGGATTACATCGACTACTGCTACTACCAGTTGGAGAGGTTCCTCAAGATGGAGTACTGGAAGAAGGGTGTCCACGACATTGCCCAGACCTTCATCGTCAAGTACTTCTGGGGCGCTGCCGGCTTGGTCTTGTGTTCGGCCCCGGTCTTCATCAACAAGTACTTGGGCAAAGAGCCCGACCTGTCCGCTGCTGGTGACTTCATCACCAACAGAAGATTGTTGTTGAGTGCCTCCGACTCCCTCGATCGCTTGATTTACTCCAGACGCTACTTGTTACTGGTGATTGGTCATGCCACCAGAGTCAGTGACTTCCAGGATGTGTTGCACGACATCAAGACCAGAAGAAAGCTCAAGAACGATTCCGAGAATGTCAAGTACGGCGACGAGATCACATTTGACGATGTGCGCCTCGTCACCCCCGCTGACGTGGTGTTGATTCCCCTGCTCAACTTCTCCATCAAGCCGGGCCAACACTTGTTGATTGCCGGTCCCAACGGCTCAGGTAAGTCTTCCTTGTTCAGATTGTTGGGTGGATTGTGGCCGGTTAAGGGAGGCAACATTGTCATTCCCGAGACCTCCAACATGTTCTACTTGCCTCAGCGGGCCTACTTGTACAAGGGAAACTTGAGGGCGCAGATTGTTTACCCTCACACTAAGGAGCAGTACGCCAATAACAAGCACGGCAAAACCGACAAGGACTTGGCCGAGATCCTCAAGATCTTGGAGTTGGATGAGTTGCTTGCAGGCAGTGACACCCCCTTTGACGAAGTCAAGCACTGGAACGAGGAGTTGTCCGTGGGTGCGCAGCAGAGATTGGCCATGGCCCGGTTGTATTACCACCAGCCAAGATTTGCTGTTTTGGATGAGTGCACGAGTGCAGTTGCCCCTACCATGGAGCAGTTCATGTACAAGCATGCCCAGGAATTGGGCATCACCTTGTTGTCTGTTGCCCATCGTCCTGCGTTGTGGCACTTCCACAACTTTTTGTTGAAGTTTGACGGAAAGGGCGGCTACTTCTTCGGCGAGCTCGATGCTACCAGAAGATTGAAATTCGAGGAGGAGAGGCTTGCGTTGGAAAAGAACTTGCGTGACGTGCCGGTGATGAGAGAGCGCTTGGCTGAGTTGAAGAAGGTGTCGAACGCCCAGCATATCAGGTACGACAAGTCACACCTGAACTTGACCGAGTTGGCCAAGCAACAGCAGAAGTAACTTATTTATTATATATTATATCACATTTATATTTCCTGCTAGGTGTAGTCCTGTTTATAGTCCCGCGCGCCCACTCGTGCAACCTATTCTCTTTTTGCAGCTCATCTTTGCATGCTCCGAACAGGGATACGACGCTGTACGCCGTTGAGGTGGAGCTCGACGCTGCTCAAACCGTTCCTTGCCGTGGTTTCTATCGGTAATCCGGAGCCTGACTATGGCGGGACACGACACAATGTGGGGCATTTTGTGCTTGATGAGATCGTGAACTCGGGACTCAAGCAATTCCAGCCCTTCAGCACGCACCCTAAACTCCGTCATGGGCAATACAGTGTGTCCAGTGAGTGGCCGGATGTGTTTTTGTTCAAGTCGAACCAGTCGTTGATGAATGTGCAAGGCGGCCCTGTCAGCCAGACGTTCAAGGCAATCGCACAAGCACAGCGGCAGGAGCACGACCCAGCATTGGTTGTTATCCACGATGAGCTTCAGGTGCCGTTGGGGAAGATCCAGATTCGACGCCAGGGAACTAGCGCACGCGGGCACAATGGGTTGCGGTCCATCGACGGCTTGCTTGGCCAGGCATACACCAAGATCGCCGTGGGGATCGGCAAGGCGCCCAACAAGTATGTAGCAGACTACGTGCTCTCGAGGTTCAAGCGGAGCGAAGCAGAGTCCATAGCACTCGATGTTGTTCCCAAAGTGATTGAAGTCCTTGAGGAGATGCGCCTCGGTAAACACATTGGCGCGGTGCACGACGGCAAGGGGACCAGCAAGCTCTAAACAGGGAGCAGTGTGTCCATCATTTTCGCTCTACCCGGCTACTGTGCAACTGGCAGTCAACCATACAAACACGCATGGCGCATCTCAGGAATAAAATTATCGTATAAATAGATACACGACAACCGTGATCCAGTAGAATACGGGCACTGGCCACGACCGGCTTCCCCCGGGAGTACTCTCATGGGGGACCAACAGCTCACATCTGTGCTGGCGGCGACACCTCTCCTATCCGGAGGTCACGTGCATACGCCTATAGCTGCACCGCAGGAGCGCTCCACCTTCTTTCCAGGCCGTCATGGAACACTCATTGGCATTGGTGGTAGATCGGACCGTCGCCAAGGATGCTATCAAAGGTATGTATACTGTGCTTTCCTGACTCGCAGTCTCGAGCGAGCGCGCCCTATGCCGCAGCCGCTGGCGGCGAGCGCCGACAACGCGACAGTACTAACCCAGGGGTGGTATGGACGATATTCTTCCATCGCTTGTTCGGCCCCATCACACCCGCGTCGGTGGAGCTTCTTGGGGTGCCGTACCCCAAGGCAGAGGGCCTCCACGAGCTTGAGATGCTCATCGACGACCGCGCCAGCACCGCTTACGACGTGTTGGGCCGCAACGGGAGGACCCACGTGATGGTTGGTTTCCTCAGCAAGAAGAAGGCCAAGAAGAAGGGCTGGTTCGGCAAGAGCGACGATGCCGACGACACCAGGCTCTGGGAGCTGTGGGACGTGGCCGTTGAAGCGGGCCACAGCACGCAGGAGACCGTGTACAGCTTCGAGGCTGCGGTGGGGCGCATTATAGACCTCGTGGACCAGCATAAGGACCATGTTCCGCCCATCACCACGCTGGAAACAGCACCGTTTCCGTACAAGGTGCAGGTTGCCCGCCACGAGAGCGAGGAGTCATGGGGCGACTACATCAAAAAGATGCTCGATTAGCATCGTTTTCCCGGCACATAGTTTCATTGCTAGCGTTCTCCCTATGGGCTACAAGTTGGCAGCATAGAGGCCCTCCTCGCCGCGCACCAAGATGCACTCGTCTTCCTGGATAACACGATCGCCAAGGCCGATTTGGTCCGCGAGATCGAGCACCGTCTGGTCATAGCTCCCCGGCTGAAACCAGAGCCCGCTGATTACATCGCGGAAGCCTGGCACCGCGGCCAACTCCCTCAATGTGTTGGCCGTCACCGGCGGTGGCGTCACAAACGAGACGCTGAGGGTGTTGGCGGCCCCGGTATGGTGCTGGCCGAGGTCCTTCTTGCCAATGGCCTCAGCGGCTGCGGCCACGGACAGCACCACCTCCTGGCCCAAGATCTCCTTTTGCTTCGGGTTGATTGGGATGACAGGGAGCTCGTGTGCCACGTACCACCCCGTAATCTTGAAGCCAAACTTGCTGGGGTCGTTCAGGGCTCCGTTTACGGCGTACACGCGCGATTTGCCAAAGAAACTCCGGATCCGTCCTTTCATCGACATTGTGTGCTGAAAAGAGACTGTGAGGAATAGACTGTGGGGAATTCGTGAGTGGTATGCAGTACGCATTGCCCCGAACAACGTGAAGGAAAACGGCCTGCTGAGCACGCGCTTGGGGCGCGCCCTTGCAGGGGGAGACCGTCCGCCGGTTGATGCTAATCTGGTGCATAAGTCGTATTCTAGCGTAGTTGAGGTGCTGGCACCAGTATATACAACCCATCGCCGTCTTTGTGTAAAAGTATTAGTTGGCGTCTAAGGCAGGAGCTCACATGGTTGGCCGCTACCTGGACACGGCCAGGCGGCCTAGCCGTTTGCCGTGTGCAGTACCGCTGAATCCTGCGATGGTTCCGACATACAAGTGAAGCGAGTCAAACACCTCCACGCCGCCGTTTCTGCCGCCAGAGCCTGCCCCATGGCAAAGGAGAAGCGCACGAAGCCGTGCCTGAACTGCAAAAAGTCGAAGGTCAAATGCATATACTCTGAGAAGCTCCCCTGCGAGCGCTGCATGCGCAACGGCCAGGCATCGCTCTGCCAGTTTGTGCCAAGACTCCCGGTCAAACTTCCTACCCTCAGCGGTCATGCTCCATACCAGACTGGAGACCACCTTGTGCTCCCCCCACTCAACCCGCTTCTGACGCACCTCATCCCCCACAAGGTCCCCCACGCGGCGCCGCGGACGGCCTACGCGCCGGTACAGGCGCCGACAACGGCTCCTACAGCGAACCACCACGGGGCTAGTGCATATGCTCCTACCCCGGTGGAGGCCGCTGTTCCCCAAGCAACCCATGGCCAGCACCAAGCCGCCGCAGGAAGCAGCGATAGCCAGTGGCGGTCCCAGATTGAGAGTCGCATTGATTCTTTTGACCGTAAGCTCGACACTTTAGTCCTGGCCTTGCATGGTACTCGCCCAGATGCGCACCAGTCATTGCCAGATGTCGAACGGCCCTTTAAGAGGCAGAAAGTTGTGTCGGACGACTTTCGCGATGCATTTTTAAGTTTGGGTGAGGCAAGGGAACTCTTTGGCTTCTTCGACCGCAACATCACGCCTCAACTCTTTGGGTTTGAGATATCCCGCTTCGCCATTGACACTATCTGGGAGTCCGCACCCATATTAGTGTGTGCCATTTGCACGATCGCCTCCATCCATCACCCCGACCCCAAGCTTGCCGAAAAACTGGCCGGGCTCCAGGACTACCTCCACATAATATGTGGCCAGCTTTTATACCAAGGTAGACCACGGACAGAGGTTGAGGGATTCAATGCCATCTTTGCCCTCATACTATGCAGTTTTTGGCTCTCAGACTCGCAAATGTTCACCGGCTTGGCGTTGCAGCTTGCCAAAGAGATTGGCCTCGACTCACCTACCGCCGTAGCGCCAAGTGACAGTATGCTTACCGAGCGAGACAGATTGAAACTATGGTATCTCTTATACATTCTTGACGGTCAGCAAAGTTTAACCTTCAACAGACAGCCATTGGTCAACTCACGGGAATACTCTCTTGGTCATAGCCGAGAGCTTCTACTTCCCGACACTAAACGGCTTGAAACCCTGAGATCTCAGAATCACCTTGAAACGCCAGAGAGGAATGCCACAAGTAGGGAGCAATATAGGGCCCAAAGAGAACGCTTCACCGATATGCGTTTGGTCTCCCAGGTTGAGTATAACCAAGCCTTGACAGGCGCTTTTCGTGGTGATGCCTGGGAGCTCTTGGCCCCTTCTGCATTCGGCATTCCCTCTAAAAGTAACTTGGAGTTGGACAAGTGGATGGTCTCGTGGACAGTCCTCTTGTCTCCCGTCCACAATGGAGGTGTGTGGTCTTCGAAATCGACGTTGATTTACTATAATTTCGCAAAGATGCATATCAATTCTCACAGTGTGCGTCAGCTTCAAGTTGACACTGCAAATCGCGATAGCATGCTACCAAGATTGAACCACTCTTTCAATTCACCAACGAAGAGCCGACCTACTCCTGCCCCGGCTGACGAGGACGACGATTCCGATGATGATGAAGATGACTTTATTACAAACGAGGAGCTTGATGATGGCGACCTTAATGTGAGCACGAAGATTGCTGTGGGTGCAGCAGGAACTGTGTTGAACCTTGTTCTAAATGACAAGGACATCTTGAACAATTTGAAATATGTCCCTGTTCATATTCACTTAATGTTTTACTATGCAGCATTACTTCTACTTAATCCTCCGCTGGAGTCAAAAACCGATCAGGCAGAATCTCAAGAAGAGTACTTCACAAAATGTTTTGCTGACATAAAGCTTGTGGGCACTTTACAGAGGCGCATTCAAGAGAACTATCCGGTGGACAGAAAATTTGGTGATAGGCTTCTTAAAAGCTTGCATAGTCTCATTCTGGAGAGACACAGAAGTTTGATAGAAGAGCTTGAGTCCAAAGAAAGCAGCATGACCGCGGACACGGTACAGAGATTCAGAAGCCTACTAAATCTGATTTCGGATATACATATATCTAAGCATATTGTTGAGTTGCTGGATAATGAGACATCAAACAGCAGCAGAAGCCCTACTCCAAGAGCAATCTCTGCTTGGCCAGGTCCAAACCATGGCCACATTTGACCTCGATAATGAGGCTGTATTATACTGTATATAAGATGCGTATATGTGTTACTTCGAAGAGAAGCACAAAAAAGCGTTAAACATTCGTAGTAGCTCTTGAATGAAGTACTTGACAGAGTCTCGCAAGGAAGGCGACACCGAGCCCACCGGCGGAATCTATTGGCAACTCCTTAAGAGGGCACCACAGTTACTCAAACAGAAGGTAAATTTTGTAGAAGGCACAGTAGATGAGGAATACGATTTACTCCACAAGAGATTAGAGTCTTACGAACATCGAACAAACTCCTTATTCAATAGCATTCCCTGCTTTTCTAATCGTATAATCGACACGGTGCGTATCTCGAGGTCGATTGGCGATGAAGCTGTTCAAACCTTCGACCCGTATAATCACTTTTCGAAGGACTTCCTACAAGCCCTTAAAGGAGAAGATGGGATTAGCGAAAAGGACCTTGCTGCATCGAAAGTCAATGACTATGAGACTTTGCTCTTCGTTTGGGAGAGCGCAAAGCAATTTACGGAGATAACTGGAAGCGTACAAACAGCTGTAAAATCGGAATGTATGAGCTTACTGGCCGGTCTCATCTCTCGTCTCAGCCACCTCAAAGAAAAGTTCTTGGCCGTAAGGAAACAGGTCAATTTGAGAATTCTCATGCGTCTCGATTATGAAAAGGCCAACGCTACCTATAATAACCAAAGGACCAGGCTGGAGTCCTTTCTGATGTCAGTAAAACAGAGTCAAGCACTTTATTCTATGGAAAGGAAGAGACGTGACTCCAAGGAGAGCTACGAGCACATCAATGCACTTTTGAAAAGAGAACTTCCTATCTTTCTTGATATGTGTGACATTATAATGGAGCAGGTTTTATATTTGGCGTTCTATATGAACCTTATGTTCAGTTATCAAATTTCATCACAAATGTTACTATTAAGGGAGGAGTTTGATGTGAATTGTGCTGACTCCAGCTTATTAGGTGAAATATTTATAACCCGACTTGAGCATCAGCAGTCAAAGATATTGAATGAGGTGGAATCATTAAAGATCGCTAACTTTCGAGCCGTGTTCTATGGAGAAACTTTGAATTCAAAATATGCACTTCGCGCCAATGGTGAAGAATGTGAGATCAAGTGTAGAGTTCTTTGGTCATTCACTGCCATCGAGCCTCATGATATAACAATCAAGCGAGATGACATCATCAAAGTTTTAGATATGGCCCATAGTTGGTGGAAAGGAGAATTGAATGGGAGAACAGGATATTTTCCAGGCAACTACGTAGAAATCATATAGAATATTATATTCATTACTCGTCATCTATGTTTATCATTATTTTGGTTTCCCACTTGTGAGCACAATTCCCACTGCAGAACTCTACCTTGAAAGGGATATCTCTGTTTTGGAGTATGTCCCACCATTCGAATGCTTCTGCGACCGGTTCAACCACTATCGTATCGCAGACTGCACATTTTTCTTGAAACTTGCCACACGCAATAGCCTTGGCTATCATTGGTTGGAAAAGTTTCGGAGTATGCTTCTTCCAGCGTTTGGTTTCCAGATAACTCACATCATAGTTGGCAATAACATTGAGGCATAGCGTTTTTAACGATTTTACCGTTCCTGGATTTTCGCGGAGGTAGTGAATTTTGGAGACGCATTTCCTTACCTTAAAGCCATTAAGTGTTGAGGTAGATATTAATATAGCGTCATCTGGTATTTTCACGTAAGGATTCGGTCCTGCTCTAAAGTTGCGAAGGTTTGGAAGTTCAAGTATTGAATACGGCAAATATTCGAACTTATTTGTACCGAGCGATAAGTCGGTTAATGCAGTCAAGTTTTTAATCAATGGAGGGAGAAATCTTAGTTTGTTCAGACGAAGACCGAGAACATTGAGCTTGGTGAATTTGAAAAGCTCTGGACATAGACTCCTTATTTTGTTATTGGCAAGGTATAGTTGATAGGTGATTTGAGTTGAGGGATCGTCATTGAAGATCACCAACTTGTTGAGGTCTTTGATCTCCTCCGGTATTCTCTCAAGTCCCATTCCTTCAAGATTAATGCTAGTTTGACTTTCTTCAAATGCTTGTAGCACGATACCTTTAGCTACTTCTTGCACCTTTTCAATTTCTGATCGATGCCCTGGAAGTTCTAGTATACTATCTGTTGATGGACACTCCAACACAGAGGATTTGAATCGATTGAATTTGTCAATACCAAAATCTGCGTCTGAGCTGGGCATAGTCACAGCGGTCGGTTTTTTTGAGGGCACGTACCCCTCAGCTTCCAGACGAAGAGTCTCGCTGCGTAAGAGCGGAGATCCAGGTACGCTGAATTTATCGTACTCCGATTCTAAAAACCCAGCTCCGGACTCCAAATTGAGTGGGGGGCTACTCGGAGGATGGTCTCTCGGATCATTAGATACTTCGTGGGGAAATCCGACTTCGGCATCCACCATCGTTGGTTCGCTGTCGCTACTGCTGTAGCTGTCGAAATCCCGTCGCTTTATATCATCTCGATCATTGAAACTTTCACCCATCTCTCGTTTCAAGCTGGGAATAACCGTCAACACGGGGCCTTTTTGTCGAGCAGGCAACCCTCTTGTGTGATACATGCTTCTCGCATTATCATCTCGAATAGCCCGATCCCGAGGAGAAGCGTCAAGAGGGAGCTTCTCCTTCTCATATGTTGTATTGTACGCAAATGGTAGTAGTGGATTTTGCTTTTCCATCTCTGCTCAGCTATGGTGGCTTCGAGGTAATAGATGTTGTACAAAGACGAAATCTCATAACCAGCTCTATTTTTGCGACGCGCGACGCGAAACATAAACTCATAAATTGGTGTGTATGTAGGATATTACAAGTTGCGCATCTTGCTTTTGGATTCAATGTGCTTCTCGGTATAGTAATGGTTCGCAAGCTCCGTTAGCCACGATTCATCGATCTTCATGCAGTTCCTCATGTATTCCTTACTTGTTAAAACAAGTTCATGGTATAAAACAAACCTTGGAGGAGGTTTCACGCTGTGTAGAGAGGACGATGGATGTAAATATACAGGCTGGCTCTTTTTGAGTTGCACGTAAGAGTCGCCCATCTTAGAAAGGCGAGCAGCATTCGGGAAAAACCCGGCCACTATAGACTTTTGAATTGCCACAATTTTCTCATCTCGAGAAAGAGACAGAGTCTCGTCACCATTTTCGGTGATTAAGCCAGTGCGGTGACAAAGCGACTCAATTTGTTTCCGTACTTCACGAATTCTTTTGATAGTACGATATTGGATATAATTATCTTGACACCAAAGACTGGAGTATTCTGTGTCAACCCATTGGTTCCAAACCTCAAGAAGGGTTAAGTGATCGCCAATCTCAGAGACGAAATGCTCCCGTTTGCGGTCTGCCTCATCCTTCTTCTCTTTGGGCCTGTAGAACAAGCTTGAGCTCTCACCGAGTGCTGAAATTATGATCATAACTTCCTCTGCAACACCAAATGTGGAGCTCGCAATAAGAGCCTTGGAGAACATAGGATGTATGGGAAATTCGGCCATCTTTCTCCCAGTTTGGGTCAACTCGCCGCCCGAGTTCAATGCACCGAGTGCATAAAGGAGTTCCAAAGCTTTCATAAGAGCGTTTGGGTTAGGAGGGTCAATGAAGTCAAAGTTTACCAAGTCTGTCACGCCAAACGACAATAGAAGTAATACAACACCGGCGAGGTTCACGCGCATTATCTCTGGGGTTGGATTTGCCTGAAGTTCATTGAAAAAGGCCCATTTTGTGTAGAGTCGGAAACATTTTCCTGGGCCAACTCTTCCAGCTCGCCCAGCACGCTGATCAGCTGACGCGCGCGAACATGGAACCACAACCAAACTTTCCATTCCCGTAGCTGGGTTGAACACATTTTCTTTGACATACCCCGGGTCTATCACGTACACAATGCCATCAATCGTGATGGATGTTTCAGCAATGTTCGTGGCAAGAACGACCTTTCTTGTGTCGGGTGGAGTTGGTTCAAACACCTTGCTCTGCTCCTCTGGTGGAAGATTGGCATATATGGGGCAAATCAGTAATTCTTTTATCAGGCTCCCCATGGTATTGATTGCATCGTTCAAGCTCTCCTGCATTGCCTCAATCTCATCTTGGCCAGTGAGAAATACCAAGATGTCTCCAGGAATAGGCTGTTTGGTATGTATCTGAAATATCGTATTGAGGGCGGCTTGTATGTAGTTTGCCTCTGGATCCTTGGTGTAGTTTATATCAACAGGAAATCGGCGACCTGGGATCTTGAAGATTGGAGCGCCGTCAAAAAAATCCGCAAATTTGTCAGCATTGATTGTAGCTGATGCAACTATTAGTTTGAGATCCTTGCGTACTCTGATGATATCTTTCAATAAACTTAGAACAATCTCGGTTGACACAGTCCTCTCGTGGGCCTCGTCAATCATTAATGCACTGTATGACGAGAGTTCTGGATCATTTAGGAACTCACGGAGAAGCATACCATCAGTCATGTACTTTATGAGAGTATCTTCGCTGGAAACATCTTCGAAACGGATATTGTAGCCGACTTCCTTTCCTAGTTTGACACCAGCTTCTTCCGCGACACGTCGAGCGACGCTGGTTGCCGCCACCCGTCGCGGCTGAGTGCATCCCACAATCTTCTTCTCCCCGTTCTTGGAGCAGTATCCCGCTTCATAAAGATACTGGGGAAGCTGGGTTGTCTTTCCTGATCCAGTTTCACCCACAACGATAAGTACTTGGTTCAGTTCTATCATTTGGAGAAACTCCTCTCTCAACCGGTACACAGGGAGCGACTTTCTCACGTCGTCAAGCGACTTTCTTGGCGCCGAGCTCTGTGGGATGTCTTCATTCATTTCGTCCTTGGCACCCTCCTCTTCTTCGAATGCAATGAACTGAGAGTCATCGAACACGAACTCGTACTCTTCCTGATTTGGTACAACAATCGTATCGGGTTGTGCACCTGCAAAGGCTTTCCTCTCTTGACCGCTCTCCCACAGATTCTCATGCCGCTTCCCTGGGATTTTGTAGTCGTTTTGTTTCAACACATTGGCCTTACGCTGCGTGTCGATCTTTCCGTCCGCAGTCATGTAGTCCTCTGGTAGGTGATACAACTCGTTGGGCTGCTCTTCATTCTTGCTCTTTATAATGCCGTAGATCTGTTTCTTGCGCTCGTAGTCCTCTCTTTCCCGCCCGCTGAGATGGGATTTTTGCTCGTACTCCTGCAATTCTACCTCCAATTGCGCGAGCTTTGCATCCTGTCGCTTTTCGAGATAGTTTCTCCTGGAATCTTGTCGAAGCCGCCCCAAATCTGTGCGGTTTGGTTCCCCTTTGACATATGGCGTTGTGCTGTCCCGCTTTTGGGGTGCGCGGAGGGTGTCTATCAGTTCAGCCGCTCGCACTTCATTGCGATCGGTAGGCGTTTCATTCACATTGAAGTCTTCTTCACTGTCGGAGAAGTCTGTGTCGCGTCTTCGCCTCTTTTTGGCCACGCCTTTGCTAATCATGAGAGGTATGTACGGCTGCACAACTTCTGCCTTTTCTGGCGTGCGCGCTACCATATGGAACTGTAGCCGAAGTTTAAAGAATGTCCTGTAGTGGTTGTCCAAGCAGAACAGCGGTACGCTTATACTGCAACTACCTCGATTATACTCCGTGTATGCCCAAATTGTGCCACCAGAGCTTGCCCATAACCCGCTGATGGGTTGAGCTCATCGCAGTCTATGTGCAGTACATGACATTTTCGCATCCACTAATCTTCACTTCATGTTTCCTCACGACTTGCAGTTCGGATTCGATTACTGTGTGCTGGGTGCTCTAGCTTGGCCAGGTAACATGTCTCGCATCTCGCCATCGCCGTACTCGCACGGGTCATTCATCTCGCAGTCGTCTGAACTGCTCCACCACCAGGCGGATCGCTCGTACATCCCCCCATGGACGGAACCATACATCATCGGTGTTGCTGGAAGTTCGGGAAGCGGAAAAACGACGGTGTCTCAGAAAATTATCAAGGAGCTCAACCAGCCATGGACTGTGATCTTGTCGTTTGACAATTTCTACAGGCAGCTTAGTCCGGAGCAAAGCAAGAAGGCGTTTGACAATGATTGGGACTTCGACACTCCCGAATCCTTGGATTTGGACTTGCTTGTGGAGAAGGTCCAGTCGTTGAAGCGAGGCGAAAAGACAGTGATACCCGTGTACTCCTTCGAGAATCACAATGTAACCGACCGCGTCACTACCATCTACGGCGCCAACGTCATCATTATCGAGGGACTCTATGCGTTGTACGACCAGCGCTTGTTGGACCTCATGGATTTGAAGATCTTTGTCGATACAGATCTAGACATCTGCTTGGCTAGAAGGCTCACCCGCGATATCCTCTACAGAAAGCGTGACTTGAGAGGTGCGATGAAACAGTGGGAGACCTTTGTCAAGCCTAACGCCGTGCGCCACATCAACCCTACCATCCAGAACGCAGACTTGGTGATTCCTCGCGGAGTGGACAACCGTGCTGCGCTTGACTTGATGATCATTCACATTCAGAAACAACTAGCCATGAAGTCATCCCAGCATATCCAACGCTTGAAGCAATTGGGCACCAAGATTGAGTTCAACATTGAGGACATGACAAACTTGCGCACGCTACCCAATAACAATCACACAAAGGGTATCACTTCCATCTTGCTAAACAAACATACTAGCCGCTCAGACTTTATCTTCTACTTCGACAGGATATCTGTGCTAATTATTGAGGCTGGTATTGAAATGTTAGAAAACTATGAAACCAAGCAAATAGCCTCGGGAACGGGCTATTTCTTCAAAGGCTTGGTGTCCCAAGACAGAATAATTGCCGTCAACATCATCCGGCTGGGCGACTGCTTCGTGAACTCAATCAAAAAAACATTCCCCGAAATATCTATCGGTAAGTTGCTCATCCAGCTGGACTCGCTCACTGGAGAGCCCCAATTGCATACTGAACGCTTGCCAAAGGATATGGAAACTGTCAGTCTGAAGAAGATACTTTTGTTCGATGCTCAAATCATAAGTGGGGCGGCCGCCATCATGGCCATCCAAGTGCTCATCGATCACAAAGTCCAGCAGTCTGATATCATCGTATGCTGCTTCATGTCGACTGAGATAGGTGTTCGGAGAATATTGAAAGTGTTCCCCAATGTCAACATTGTCGTCGGCAAGTTGAGCTCAATGAGTGGTACTATCAGCAAGTACAATGAGGAGGGTTTCAAGGACACCGACTGGCATTTCAGAAACCGCTTTATTGACTCCTTGTACTTTGGTACCAACTAGTCATAATCGTATCGTCATAAGTCATTAAGTGCTAGTAGTTTATAGTTGCTTGCGCTGCCTGAGGGTTCTGAAACTTTATTCCCATAGACATGCGGCGATGGTGGTTCTTTTTCTTCACAGGAAAACTGCAGCTGCGAATATTCGTCGGCGATGCCAGCGTGGAATAGTTCACCTGTGTATCCAAAGTATCCAAGTCACAAATTGAGTAGCGTCTCCCCTGGGCATGTGCCAGAATTCCGGGATCTGAATGGCGTCGGTGAGGTTGCAGCAGATCCTGAGATTGTAATTTCGCAGTCGCGACGGTGCTACACGCTTCGTAGTGTGTCTGGCATGGAGATACTTCGCTTGATTTGCCGTTTTCGTTGTCTGATGAGTTGTCAACCAAGAATGCAGTGAATGGCTGTTTGTCGGGAACTGGTTGCTCAACTGCTAGTGAAAATCTGCGCATACTGAAATTTGAGTTGGATAAATACTTCAACGGCGAGTGGAATTGAATCTGAATCACTGCAGTACAACTCTGAGAATGAAATGTCGCTTGCTTGACTGAAGGGCCCTATTCATTAACTGGAAAGTTCGATGATTAGGTGGGCAAATATTGGCTTAAATTCCTATTATATCGGGTACCTGTGTGCAGCCCGGCTGATTAAATTGGCCTTTGTGCCGGGTTGTGGTGCGATTACGGGCACACTAGCCTTAGGTTACTGAAATGAATTATAAACAAGCAAATTTTAATTAGGAAAAGCCTAGCCTTTATATGTTCGGCTGAGACCCTACCGTTGCTGGTTCCACATCACGATTTGCTACAGTTGCGTATTCAGGGATTCCACTTTCCAGGTTGCGTGCACTTGGGCTACAGATCAGGACTGCACATACTTTTTCGGGTAAAATAATGCTTGCGCCCAGGCACCTAGATGCACAGCACAATAATATACGGGCCCCACAATTTTCAACCTGCAGCTCAGGGTGACCGCAAACGCTCTAGAGCAACGAATTGCTGTATATGTGCCGGACGTGTCGCGGAGTTCAAGGGCCGAGCCCAGTATTTGTGTCGGCGGTAACCTTTGCCCTGCGTTGAATTCCCCAGCAATATCGCTTCGAGTTGTCTTTGTTATGTGGAGTGCTGCTTGGCTATATTGCTTATTTCTTACAAGTCTGCGAAGCTCACCACGATCGAACTGATCATACAGAGAGGACTATGGCAGAGAGTTTACTTGCCAGAATAATGCGTATGGCTTCGGTTTTGGTGTTTTTTCTCCAGGATTTGAGGTCTTGTGAACTGATAAGGTATGTTATCAGTGTGGGCCAATGTAGAGAGCGCGCATTTTTTGCATGCTAGGACCCTGCACGGTGCGCACACGAGCTTGCCCCAATGTGGGCCAGGGGTGGTTTGCAGCATCCTCCGCGTCATAGTGCCACCTGAATCGCCGTTTATGCGACCTATTGTCTCTGGGGTACCGGGATGAATACTGTATTTCGTAGTGGCGGACCCGGTCCGACCCGATGTTTGACTCTTATTTTCTCGAGTCATGCACTTCACGCTTTGTTAGCTCGCGCGCTCAAGTTTAAAACCCAACGATGCGTCCCACAAAGTTCAACAATATGTTTGCGAGCGCTCGGAGCCTCGCTCGGGGCTCCTTCAAGCCAGCGGCGCCACTCACGACCGCTGACTTGAACCAGCTGACACTTGAGGCCAAGTACGCCGTGCGTGGGAAGATCCCAATCCGGGCCGATGAGCTTCGCTCCAAGATCCGCAACGACCCGAACCACGGCCTTCCCTACGATCGCATTATCCTGGCCAATATCGGCAACCCCCAGCAACTCGATCAGAAGCCGCTCACGTGGTACCGCCAGGTGTTGTCCATTTTGCAGTACCCCGCACTCATCGAGAACCACGCCCACATCTTCCCCGACGACGTGATTGGCCGTGCCCGCACTATTCTCGACTCTGCGGGCTCTATCGGCTCCTATTCGCACTCCCAGGGTGATGCCTACATTCGTGAGTCCGTCGCCCGCTTCATTAGCGAGCGTGACGGTGCCCCATCGAACGCCGACGACATATTCCTCACTAACGGTGCGTCTACCGCCGTGTCGTACTTGTTGCAGATTCTCTCCACGGATGGCTCCTCTGGTTTCTTGATTCCCATCCCGCAGTACCCCTTGTACACTGCCACCATTGCTTTGAACAATGCTGTTCCTATAGGCTACTATTTGGATGAGAAGAACAACTGGAGCACTGACGCCGACCAAATTGAGTCGCTCATAGCTGAAAACAAACTGCGTGGCATCAACATCAAGGCATTGGTTGTCATCAACCCAGGTAACCCCACGGGCTCCATTCTTACTGAGAGGGACATCCGCCGTTTGATTGACCTTGCAGCTGAACATGGGTTCATTCTCATCGCCGATGAAGTGTACCAGGAGAACGTCTTTGAAGGCAAGTTTGTGTCTATGAAGAAAGTCTTGTCCGAATTGAAACAGGAGAACCCGGAGCTCTACAAGAGCGTTCAGCTTGCTTCCTTGCACTCCACATCGAAGGGTGTCTCCGGTGAGTGCGGTCAGAGAGGCGGTTACATGGAGTTGGTGGGCTTTACAAAGGAGGTGAAGGACACCGTTTTCAAGTTGGCATCAATCAACTTGTGCTCAGTTGTGTCTGGCCAGGCTCTCATGGAGCTTATGATCAATCCTCCCAAGCGCGGCGACCCTTCCTATGATTTGTATGCGAAGGAAACTGGCACCATTCACAACGAATTGCAGTCTCGGTCTCAGTCTCTCTACGAAGCTTTCAATAAGATGGAAGACGTGGAGTGCAACAAACCGATGGGAGCGATGTACTTGTTCCCAAGCTTAAAGTTCTCGGAGAAAGCGTACTCCAAGTTGTTCGAGGAAGCGGAGAAGTTGGAGATTACTGCTGATGAGCTCTACTGTATCCAATTGTTGGAAAGCACCGGTATTTGTTGTGTTCCTGGTAACGGCTTTGGACAAGTTCCTGAAACTTACCATCTCCGAACTACATTTTTGGCACCGGGCACTCAATGGATTGAGAGCTGGACTAAGTTCCATCGCGAATTTGTCACAAAGTATAAAGCTTAATCACCTAGACTACAGAATATTTTTTCGTAGCAACGCGTCTTATCTGCTGAAGTTTGCTATATCTATCTACTTATTGCAACTTCTTCATTCTCTCTGCTTCTGCTTGCTCATCGATACTGAAGTCGCCAAGGAAGCATGTCAAGGCAACCATGAGCCAGGCGGAAAACCACCCCAACATCACGATCCACCAGGTCCAGCACTGCAACTCATTCCAAGAAGTCAACAAGCCTCTCATGAGATTGTAGACGCCGTCCTCGGATCCGAGATAGAAATTGCCCAAAATGTAGAGAATGCAGAATGGGTTCGAGGTGAAGAGGCAGAGACACACCTTGAGAGTCGCTTTGTGCTTTGATAGTAAGACGTTCATGGGGTCTTTATGCGTGATTTTGGACTCCCTCAGGAACAGCTTCTCGAACTGCTCTGTTTTGTCCTTTTTAATGATAGGTTGAATGAGGGTCAATGGGAAGGCGAGTAGCCCAATCGCCAATGCCAAGGAAAAGTGCACAATCATCAACGTTGTAATCAACATGGCGATGAAAAACAATGCTAGCGCCAACAATGAGGATGTCGCGATTCTGGAGAACTTTCTCACGTTCATGAAAGGGGAAAGTGACAACGAAATATGTACCACGGTGAGTCCAAACAAAATCATGGCCACAAGCTGTTCTTCTTCGGCGTCGGTTGTGGCGGTTTGGGTTATGTAAGGAAGCACAACCGCCAATGCACAGCAGAATCCTTCAATCAAGGTGAAGTGGATGATGAGGTTCCCCAAGTGTTGCAAGAAGTTCACAATGGGAATGCCACTTTGGAGCACGCATCCCAAAGCACTGAGGGCATACGCAACGGCAATGAGCACTGCTGCCGGTAAGTAGGTACCAATAGAGACAAAGTGGTGGGGGGCCATCATGAGGTAAAAGAAGAAGGACTGATGGAACTTCTCAAGCAAATTATTGACAGACCGAAAGGTGGAGTCGATGACGCGGCCAAACTGGGTAATGTCGGGGCCGCTGTCGGCACCAATGGCACGCAAAGTGATGGCCTGGATTTGCCAGCCCGAAAACGCCTCGCAGCCAGGAGTGGGCTTGACGAGGCCCGCCAACGCAAGCCCAAGCATGCCGCGCACAAATGTCCTCAAACGGGCGTAGTAGTCTTTGCGGATGAGCTCGGTGCCCGGCGTACGCTGAATGGCGCAGTGGACGCCCTCATGGTAAGCAATGAGGTTAGCGGTGTTCATCAAGTCCAAGTTTGGCAACTGTCCGTTGAGGCCCTCATAGTCAACCTCGTAGTAGTCAAAGTAGTCGTGGCTACCCGCATACTCAACGACGAGGGCAGCCTCGATGGAGCCGGCAGTGAGGTCCAACGAAGTGTGGTAGGCCTCCACCCAAGAACGAAGCGCCTTGTGCCCGTTCTCGGGAAACACGACGATAATGCTCTTGGACCAGATCGACAAGCGGCTAAAGTACCGCGCAAGCGTCAACCCCAACGCCACGCCGCCCTCGTTGTAGCGCCCATCCAGGGTGGTCCACGGCACTGCAAGCACCATGGCCTCGGTGTTGTCGCCTCGCGGGGCCCGCATGATGCCAAAGAGCGTGTCGTCGTGGTAAGATGTCTTGAGACCCGAGTCCTGCAACCAGCCCTCGACAAGCCCGTTGCGCTCGGCCGTGGGGCGGTCCTCCATCTCGTGAACCTCGTGGCGGTATCCACGCACAAAGTTCCACTCGCTTTCGCGGAAGTACAGATGGGCCTGGGCCGGCATCAAGGCGTTTTCGGAAATGTAGGTGTTTCGAAACTGGCCCTCCATGGGAAGCACGAGGAGCCACACCACGCTGGCGACGGCAAAAAGCGCCAGCACAAGCGGAATCAAGCGCACAAACTTGGGCACGAGCCCGTGCTTGTGCACAGTACGCAAGATGGTCTCAGCCAACGCCATTGCTGCTGCTGCGGTGTCAGCACCACGCGTACATAGCGGCGTCGTGTGTGCACCGGTTTTGGGTGCAAAATCGTGCGCTGCGCTGCCCGGCAGCCATGCGCTACAAGGAGGTGGTGCGGGCGCTCCGTGTGCTCCCCGTGGACGTTCGGACGCTTGCGGAGCTACGGGGGCTCTGTAAAGCTCAGTTCCAGCGGCGGCACCCGAGTGCAGCAGCTGTGCGGTTCTTTCGCGACATGCACTCCATCGTGCACACCGAGAAGTGGGACAGCATCGCCACCGTCTACGACTACGTCTACCGCACACCTCCTCTGTGGCTTCCTGCCTTCTACCACACGAGCTGGGTCGACCTTGTTCCGTTGTGGCCCCAGGTGCATCTTCTCTGTGAGATGGACGACGTCCCGCGCCGCGAGCGCCAGGCGTACCTCGAGCTGCTTGAGGACCAAAAGGAGAGAGACTTTTCGCTTGTGGAGCATTTTGGGCTCCATCAAGACAATTTCCCGTCCATTGAGCCAATCCCGCGCCAACAGCAGGCGCTAGACCGAATCTCACCCTTGGTGAGCAGCGTCGCCAACCTCCACGCCTTTGTCTTCAAGCACCAGGAGAGACTCACCCACCTCAAGCTAGCACCGTTGGAAGTGATATATGGCACGAATCGCTATGGTCTCTCCCTAAGTGCGGCCCAGAAAAACAAGCTACTTCGTGAGAAGGTGAGCTATGCCAAGTGGCTCTGCGGCGCCTTCCAGCCGCTTCCAAAGTCCGCGCTCGAGTACTTGGAGCAGATATCCGCCGGGCCGGCTCACATAAACCCACACTTCTTCAGGTACATGGCAAAGAAGCGGCGGGACCAGCCGTCTCGCAAGTTGATTCCTGGGGAAAACAATTTGCGCAAGCTCCTCCGCGAGTATGTGTTGCGACAGTTCTACGTAGACGATAATGGCAGCTACCAGTTGAGCTGGATAGATAACTTTTATGCGAAATGATGCTATGCAAATGACTAGTAGTTGATGACCATGTACTGTTGGCGATTTTCGTCCAAGAGGCACCCCAACCTGCTATGCCCATTCTGGTTGGTGGCAAGATAGGTGGGGATCTTGACATTGGCTGCAGCGAAGATATTGCTGTCTCGTTTCTCGATGCTAGAGAGTGGAATAACACTGTCTGTGACTTCAAATAGTTGAGTGAAGCGAACCAAATTGAGAGAGAAGGCATCCTCACACCGGGAAAGGATGACAACTTCAGCTGCTCTTGTCACTCTGTATGTTATAACTTCCGACCCTTCCAAGTCGAGTGTGCGGCGCACAAGCTCGTTGGGTCGTTGCTCACAGAACCGAGTCATGTTTAACGACTTCCGCGTCAGCAGCACGCAGAATGTATAGACGCTATCGTCCACACACTTGATGCTGTGGTCGATGAGTCCCTCATTTTCTCCGACATCAACTATATTGTCGGCGCTGAACGCCCCTTTCCAATAGGCAATGAATTTTGTTGTAATTTTCATCTCAACTTCCCGCTTCAAGTCAGAGACAATGTGAGAAAGACTGGTACGTGGAGGTCCATCTTGCACGATGACGTCGTTCATTGGAAGGTCCGCGACCAAGTAGTGCAATACTTCACTGTCAAATAGGTAGTCTCTGAAGTACTTCATTAAATCCGAATTCTTGTAGGGTACCGCACTTTGAGCGACAGAGGAGTAATACGACTCCATGTCGTCAGCCTTTGCAAGTTTTTCAATGATTTCCACTCTAATCCAGGTGGTGAAGTAGTTGAATAGCTTCTGCTCTTCATTAATGTCCCAAATGAATTTGTAGAGCACCTTGACAAGGCTCTTCACTGCAGAGGCTACGTGCTGCACGTCTTCGACATTTATGCCAAAGGTCGACCCTGTCGTACTCATGTTCGCCCACTCTATGAAGCCCGACAACTCGCTCAAAACGACAATAAGACGTTCGCAAGACAAAATGAGGTCTTTGTATACGTAATTGCGGATTGAATCATATAAATTCGTGCCGAGCTTCTTAAGTCGCTTCAAGCCTCTGTCACCCATCTGATTGAGCCAGTAGTCTTCCATCTTTGAGGGAACTAAATTAGTTGCCAACATGTCACACAATGCATTCAACATTTCCGTCTGCAGTTCCTTTGGCGTGGGGAAATTAACAGTCAAGTCGACATCACTGTACAATGCGTCCTTTAAGTTTGACAAGTGTTTGTCGAATAGTTGGAAGAAGGGGCTAACTTCATTGGTCAACGATGCAAGCTGGGTGTCAATATATGACAATAGCAGCTCAATCCTGCAGCAATTCAAGAGTACCTTCAACAGGCTGCCATCCTCATGTCTTAGTGTCACCTTGTAGATCAGCAACCGGCTCGCCTTTACCGCCAAAATGTACTGTTCGCGCAAATGGGAGCAGTCGCTGGTCAAACAGCGGTCAGCGTCAAGTGTTATCAATTTGTCGACACGAAATATATTGTTGATGACAACGGAAATGGAGTTGTCTGTCCCAACAATAGTCAAGCAACTGAGACTGTTGTGCACGAGTGAAGCATTGAGCTCAGACACATTGAGGGATCCGCCAGCAACTTCGTGACTTATGGCAAGCTTCGGGAGGTTCAGAAGTATATCAACCTGAAAGAACAGCTCTTCTTTCAAGAGTTCATCCAGAGACCAGTCAAGGAAGGACACTGGGCTGTGGTTAGAAAAGGAGTACACCAACTTGCCGGAATTGGAGTCGTAGATTTTGCAGCTGTCATCGTGACCAGATACACCGAAGAACTTCCCATTGGGATTCCAGCACATATCACGAATTGCCGACTTGTTGTTGATGGAGTAGACGCGCTCTCCATTCACTCGAAATGTCCAGATGGACATTCGGTTCATCGATACTGCCAACAAGTTCATGGTGGGACACCAGCTGACGACGTTGCCGTCAGCAAAGCCCACAAACTTATTCTGGCAGACGATGTCGAACGCCATGAGCAGAAGCGGTAATTGGGCGGCAATCTCGAGGAGCGTTGGCTGCAATCAAATCAAAGTAAATATATGGGTATTGTCACGTGACTGGTGATCTTCCGTCGAGCACCTCGTTGGCGTATAAGCTGGTGGTGAGAGTGAGGCAGAGCTAATAGACTCGTTCTGGTATTGATTGCGTTACCACTCTCTCTTTCTCTGCAATGGTGGTAGTAGAAGTGGAAGACTAATATTTCAAAATTTTGTGTAGGATGCCAAATAGTGGAGACTACGGATTGGTGAGCTTCACTGTTGTAGAGTATATATGTACAAGATGACTAGGATTTGAAATTTATGATCATGGACGGGCCGATGGTCGATGAGATGAAGGTCCTGCCAATCAAATTAGGCTTTTTGGTACCGGCAGGCTGGAGACCATAGATGGCGTCAGAGGCAGCCTTCAAGTTGCTCAAAATCTCCTTGTCGCTGAAATCACACCGTCCAATGGGCAACGACAAGTGCTGGCCCTTCTGTTTGAAAGGCAACGAGCCCAAGTTGTTCTCAACCAAGCTGATCAAATTCTCAGACACAGTATTCTTCTTGGCGGAGGGCATCAAGCCACGCGGCCCCAAGATGCGGGCCACCGGCTTCAACTCTTTGACGATTTCAGGCGATGCAAAGCAGTGGTGGTAGTCGTCGAGCTTGACTTTGCCCTCTTGTATCTCCGTGATAAGTTCGAGGCCGCCCACCCTGATATCTTGCGTAGGGAGATGCTCCGGCAACTGGAGCGGCTGCGTGGTCAAAATCAACACCTTGTTGTCCTGAATGGGTCTTGGAAGAAACACGGATCCATTCAACGGCTTGGATCCTTTGTCAGGTATCACTGTGACGTGCACACTGACGGTGGTCTGGCCCACCGGCCGTCCGATTTCTGCCGCCCGCAAGTACCTCATCGCGGAAGGAACATCCATATACAACGGGTGTGATTCTGGCGTCTGCTTGTTCTTGTTCTTGACGCTCTGAAGGCGCTTCAACTTCTTCTTGGTTTCCTTCTGGAGGTTCTTGGTGGCCTTTTTAGCGGCCACCGCTGCAGCAGCGGTGGCATTAAGCGTGGTACTGCTGGTAGAGAATAATCTCAGCCCCAAGCAGGCCAGTCTCACTCCCAACATGGCCGCTTCGTCCTGCTGCTTTCGCTTGGCTGGACAAATTTTTCAACTATGTTTCGGTACACGCACGATTACACTCTACGCTGATTCTCCAAATATAACGTTTATGTATCCTCCCTGGTCCGTAACCTGTATCCTGGTGCCACATGGGCGACCTCCATGCGTGTAGCTACCTATGTGCTCGCGAGCCTCTTTGGCATGCGCAACGAAAATCTCCGCTTAGGCTGAGACAAGTCTTCCGTTGACCTGAACACATTCATCAAGCTTCGTCTGCGGTTTAATTTAACCTTTGCGTCGAGGGGCGGAGGCCCTCGCGTGCGAGGCAGTATCTGCGGTTCTGCAACGGACTTTTGCAGGTTCGCCGGGATGTGCTCGATCTGTGTGGGACTCGTATTGTTTGACGGGAAATATGACTGATTGGACTCTTTACTCGTGTAGTCTTCATCATCTGAGTTGTTGGCATCATCATGAGATTGATACAGACCGCCATCAGATTCAATCGATGACAAGTCGCCAGGTTTGGATGCCACCGACGTGGGTGTGAGCGAGTCCACCGACTTGTTCTTACTCGCATTGAACTTGAGAATGTTGTCCAAAGAGATGGACAAGCGCTTGAAGTTACCCTCAAAGAGAGAAAACCGCCTTGAGGGCGCAGTAACCAGGCGTGTCAAGGCGGATGTCAGAGAAAGGAGAGATGACATGTCGTGCAAAAAGTACTCAGCATTGTCAAGAACCAGCTTAACGATCTGGATGAGGTTCGACAAGTCGAGAAAGTTGTAGTTGTCATTCAACAAGTAGGGCTGGAATATGATGGCATAATTGAGCAGCAGCATTTTCGTTTCGTCCGCGTGCTCCATAAGCACTATCAATTTATGCACCACAAACATGTAGAGGTGTACCTTTTCTGTGTCAAGCTGGACGAGCTGAAGGCAAAAGAGGTGAACAAACAGCTCTTTCTGGTGCTGCAGCTGGCGAAAGTCCGACTTGATCGCGGAGGCATTCAAATCGTTCACATTGAGGCTGCTTCCAATAACTTTCTTCAAGAGGCTGCACACATCAAACACACTTGCTGACGGAAGCCACTTATCGATCTTATTCAAGCTGGAAAGGTAGGTGTTGACGCGTTTAACCGAGCCGTTAATACGAAAAACGCCTTCCTGCAAATTATCCTCCACAAATGCAAAGAGGTCCACTAGCACGCGTGGTACCTTCACCACTGTGTCGCCGATGCTGTAATCCACAGCGTTCATGTTGCGTTGGAAGGAAGAAAAAAGATGCGTCACAAGATGGATTCGTCTATAATAATAGCGAAAAAAAAAATAGAGACTTTCTGGGGTAACGAGTCACGGTTGTGTGCACACCGCAGGCTCGCAACGGAATAGTAGCCAGTGCTCACACTATATTGAAGTGGCAATGGAGCTGAGTTCAGCAGTGTCTTCAGTCTGTAACGAACAGGGTGGAGAAAAGTGCAAGCGTGGGGCTAGGTGAATTAACCCTTTTCGACCCCACGGATCTTATTGTCAGCGTCGCTGGGTAGTGAATCAAAAAATTAAGTTTGGCTGGACCAGGGCCACATGAAGGAATAGTCCAATCGCAGGTACAGTCAAAGCGAGCAAGAAATTTCACTTTAAGACGCGCAACATTTTCCAGTATCAATTGGTGCACTGCCACAACAACAATTGTGTGGAGGCAAAACTATAGGAGGAATGCTATTGTCCATGGGCCGAAGACCACGCATTCCTGCGTGAGTGCAGGCAGTTGACTAAAACGGAAACTCCTGCGTGCGCGCCTCGCGACGCGTCGTGTTACAGCCCTGATCCGAGCCCTGTACTTCTCCTGCTGCCTGGCTGCAGGGCAGAGGTTGCTCCCAAGATGGGCCTACAGCCTCAATGCTGCATGCTGCATTCATCTGCATGGCTGTGTTATTAATACGTATTATGTCAGCTTGATATTGCGCTGACCGAATTGAAGAAAGCGCGCACTCCGCGCTCTTCGGTGCCGCCAACGTTCAATATTCTCTAGCCATGGCCCCCAAGCTACCTCCTTCGTTATCCAGCGCTCTATATATAGCCATTTAGGAGTGGAGCGTGCACTTAGCACTACTAGCTGGGTGATAGTAGATCTTTTTGATATCCGGTACATAGGCCGGGATTTGCCAGCCCGCACGTCGCCGGCGTGCGACGGTGAGTCGCCGAAACTGGTTTTAGCCAATTGCAAGCAACACTAGTCGCATGGGACAGTCTCGGCGCCTGTCTTCTCCCGCAGCCGTAGTGTACTTGGTTCTGTGACCAGTGGTGCCAATCAGATGCACTTGTGCAGCTGGTCCATTTCACCCAGTTGTAGACATTCGCGAGATGGGTACGGCTACGGATAAAATAGCCTTAAAATTAGCTTTTTAACTTTTTCCGGAGCAGAAATGTAGGATCTATGTGTTTCATTTGACATGGGCGGGGCTAATCTTAGAAACAACTACGAAAATCCCCACAATCTTGTAGTGCGTTTCAGGCACCGTAGGCCTTACCTACATGGCATGTCAACCTCTAGCCGGATCGGGCACCGGCGGAGGTGAGGCGCATTGTTGGCGTAGAACAGTCCATGCGTGGAAAAGAAACCACTCCGTTTATTGAACAGCACACGACCAAATGGATGTCATCCAAGCTGCTAGATTGAAAACCCAGCAGCACGTTTGCGGCAACAGTTTTCTAGTTCTGCCTCGTTTGCATTTTCCTCATAGCAGGCGTGAGTCACTACATCCTACTGACTACTCTGCATCAGGCTGCCTGCTGGTTGCGGCGCAGTTCATCGATACATTGCTTTCACGCATTCCATTTCTGATAGATTACCGATTTCCACGAGAAACTCTATTTACATCCACCTGAGCTGATGCAGTCAGGTCGCCACGACACACCTGGACCGGCGCTCAGAATGCCCATGGGGCGATTATTTACTCCCATACAACCGCTGCCGCTTTCGAGTCCGGAGGAGAAGCGGAGACTGTTCTCGCAGACACGACAGCGTAGCATCACCAAAAATGATGGACGAAAGCTTGACACAGAGGACGGAGTCGGGGAAACAGATTCCAAGGTTGATACTGATGGAGAGAAAGACGATGAGACGCTAGTCTCGGAAACGGTCAGAGAAGGGTCAAGTAACAGCACTTACTTTGAGGGCGACAGCGACGATGGAACGGAGAGTCAAAACGTCAGTGACGAAGATACACAGGTGGACAACCGGTTCATTCCCCCTGAGTTCTATAAAAAGCTCACAACCTTTCCTCTCTTTAAGCTGGCACCCCCGCTGTTTCACACCAAGATTGTTTCCAACTTGACACTTGTCCAGTACCACCCGCAAGAGTTTATTATCAAGGCTGGAGACCCAGCGTTATCCATGTATTGGATCCTCAAGGGATCCGTCGGTATCACTTCGGCGGACGGCGAGTCTGTATTTGCTGAGCTCGCCCAAGGCGCCTTCTTTGGCGAAATTGGCATTCTATTCAACCGTCCCAGAACGGCAACTGTTGTGGCCAGAACCAAAGTCCTCGTTGGAGTGCTCACAGCTGACTCGCTCAATGTTGTTTTGAGGTCCTATCCTCAGATTGAACGCAGAATCAGAGATGAAGCCCAAGAGAGGTTGGCTATGATTGAGAAGAAGAATAAACTTGATATCCCCAATCTCATAATTGACAACATTGGCCATCCTAGTCATGTGGATGCACCGGAAGATGTGCGGGCCAGTGTGCTCGCATCTGCCAAGGCTGTTCTTCCTGGGCCCGGTATCCCGCCAATCAACCAAAACCACATTCGCTCCAGTACGAATGGTCCTGACAAAGTGGACAAAACTATCTCCATCCAGGACTTCATCACCAACATGCCAATTTTCAAGAACCTACCCTCGAATATCATCCACCAGCTCGCCTTGGGTGTTGAACCAGTTAACTACAAACCGTTTGAGTTTGTTTTCCATGAAAATGATACTGGTTCGGATATCTATATGATTGTCAATGGCCAAGTGGAAGTCATAAAAAACCTGGTTTCTACTCACACTATTGACAACATCATTGCCAGATTGAATGCCGGCTCCTATTTTGGCGAAATGTCTTTCTTATCCCTATTGAAGGATGGCAAGGATATACATCGAAGTGCATCCATTAGATCAGTTGGAAGTCTCGAGCTCCTCGTTTTCAAGAGCCAGGTGTTGGAAAATTTGTGCTCCAAGTACCCGTTTATTGTGCGACACATGACAGACACTGCCAATAAAAGGAATGCTCACAATCAAGAATTTGACCAGACTTCTTACCTCAATGACATGTACAACGCCAACAAGAAAAAATTCTCGATAAATTTCTTGGTCAACCAGGGCGAGCCCCAAGAAAATATTTCACCTGTACCCCAGCAGGGCCTGGAGTCGCCATTCTTTGCCGGATGGGGATTCAACATGGACAAGGCTGTACGTGACGAAAATTCCAGATCGGTTTCTCCAATCACGCAGGTTGATGTGAACTCTAATCCAAATAGCGAGTCTTTGGAAGATGCATCCAATATTAAAAAAC
Organism: [Candida] ascalaphidarum; assembly: GCA_030674335.1. Classification (NCBI taxonomy): domain Eukaryota; kingdom Fungi; phylum Ascomycota; class Pichiomycetes; order Serinales; family Debaryomycetaceae; species [Candida] ascalaphidarum. Next base: position 598,386 of record JAKTYC010000003.1, read on the forward strand.
CAACCAAGTCATTGATCGAGATTCCACAACCAAAACGCTCAGCTTCTATCTCTCTTGATTTACCTCCCATGGACCCACCAACTATATCTATTAACAGTTTTCAGAGTATCAGCAACCTTAGAAGGCCCTCCGCATTTCAGTACATGCCCCATTCCAAGCGAATGAAGCTTGCAACTTTGGTTGGGAATCAAAGGCGCCGCTCTTCGATTTTGAGTCATACTGCTGCTCTTCCTGACAAACTTCTATTGGTGATATTTGAGTTTTTGACCCTCCCGGAATTGATGAAACTAAGAATAGTGAGCAAGCGATGGAGACAATTGTTATACATCGCACCCAATCTCTTTAAGATTTTGGACCTCACACCGTGGAACACCTCGATAGATGATAAAGCTCTTCTCCAAATTATAAGGTTTGTTGGCTCCAGACCCAATATTATAGACATTTCAAATTGCTTCCATCTCACAGATGAGGGTTTTACTCACCTTGTTAGTGAAATTGGCATTACTGGCAAAATCAAGGTGCTCAAGATGAAGTCAATGTGGGAAGTGAGCGCTATGGCAATCATGGACTTGACTGTACCTAGTATTGGGAAGTATTTGGAAGAGATTGATTTGTCAAACTGTCGCAAAGTACGAGACGTCGTTTTGGAACGTCTTATCGGTTGGGACTCTGATGTTTTTCAAAATGGAGACTACTCATCCAATCTGGAAGAGGATCATAATGAGAATATTGGGTGCAAGAATTTGCGCGTGATCAATGTGGGCTACTGCAAGCATCTCAGTGACGGATTTATGCAACATGTGGCGAACAATGCCAACAGGAGATTGGAGTGTCTTGATATTTCGAGATGTACAACCATCACTGATAAGGGGTTCCAGCATTGGACTTATAGATCTTTCCCAAAGTTAAGGAAGTTGGTTTTACGGGATTGCACATTCCTCACAGACAAGTCCATAATTTCGATCGCGAATTCGGCAAACAACTTAGAGGTCTTAGACCTCAATTTCTGTTGCTCTCTAACTGACATCTCAATTGAGGTTTTATGTATCGGTTGCCCAAATCTCCGGTACCTTGACCTTTCATTTTGTGGATCTGCAGTGAGTGACTCGTCATTGGTAGCCATTTCACTTCACCTCAAGCGACTCGAGAAGCTCATACTTAGGGGCTGCGTCCGTGTTACTAGGGCTGGCATCGATGCTTTATTAAGTGGCTGTGCTTCTTTGAATTACATCAATGTCAGTCAGTGCAAAAACGCGAACATATACCCCGGGCGCATCCCGGCGCAGCATTTAAAGGTGAATCCGCAAACAAAATCAGCATTTGTGTCTGCTGGTCCCTATCAAAATATTATCGAGATTGTCATCTGAGCGGATAAGCATTTTGCATAATTCATTTCTCGAACCACTGTATTATTGAATTAACTTATTACAACGTACTATAGAATGCATATTTATTTACTTCTTCTTGCGCTTCGTTTTGTCTTGAAAAGCGATACTGTTTATAGGCACGCCTTTTGAGCTGAGAAGATCTATGATTAGCTTTCCATGAGGACCCTGCACAGTTACTTCTGTTAATTTCGGATTGTGAACGCTGTTGCCGATCGTGGAAGAACCTGAGCACTTCACCTTGAGCTCCTCGGCTAGCTTATGTGGTTTTATATAGTAAGGCTCAAAATTGGAAACCTTTGTGACGATTTTGCGTCCAATTTTCATTTCAGTAGTGACAGAAATTTCTGGTGGCTCGCCCTTTATGATTTTCACGTCTTCTGCGTCTATGCTTTGACCAGGCTTCAAGATGACAAAGTGAGGGGAGAAAGAGTTGATGACTTTTGTAGTCAACTCACTTCGCGGGATGACGGCAGTTCCAACCACTGGCAGAAGTACTTCATCAGGTGTGAGAGTCTTTTTGTTTTTCGGATTGGCCAAGTTGTGCGACTTGATGTAACCTTCTAAAAGAGAGCCCACCTCCTTTGGAGTGTACAAGTCTGTATATGGCTCATCAATGACTTTAAAAAGTTGGCGCACCTTGTTAGTGGGGCGGTACAATCGAACTATTTGCATCTCGTTCAGCCTGTCCTTGCGGTTGGAAGTTGCGGTAGACAGTGTTGATCCCGATTGGATTTTGTGAGGGATGAAGTCTTTGATCTTTGGCGAGTCTTGGCTCATGAGCCCCGTGATAGTGATATCATCATCTTTGCCCTTGACTTGTACATAGTCGTTCTTTGCCATGGCTTTGAGGAATTTGCCTGTCTTTTTCCATGACGTCTTCTTGATATTGCCATACTTTGGGTCTATGATGGGCAAGTTCTTGTACACATGATTGGCCATGAATGAAGACGACGAGATGGGCAATTCTCCGTCATAATTTTTGATCGACTGCATGAGGGCCCTGACAAAGAAGTTGTCGATGTCTTCGAGAGGAAGTTCCTCTAGCTTCACGGCCACGTCGTCGACGTCCTGCGAATGAAGATCTGATGCGTCGTCGGCGGATGCTGCCTCAGGCCCCAGGTCAGGAGAAGGCAGGGAAGGGGATGCAGCAGATGCAACGTTTGCATCCGTAGAAACCGTGTCCTCGTATACAGCAGGGGGCTTCTCGATATCGTTTTTGCTCATCTTGAACAAGCCGTCTTCTGCGGTGTGCAACACTTTGACGGCGACGCCCAGCTTGCCCTGTACCTGGGTGATTGCGCGGAGATCGAGTCCACATTCACCCACAACCATGACAATGCCCGGCTTGTTGTAGTCCACGACGCCCACCACTGCGCCCTTCCTGGCCCGCTGGTCAAATGGCGGCAACGTGCCGGGCAACATGAGGTCGGCGCCGCCCTCGAGAATCTCGATAACGTGGGCCCCCGTGCGCACGATTGGCAAGAGCCAGGGGCATTTCCAGGTCGTGAATACAGAGGGGTAGAGGCGCGAGTCACGCGTCTTGAACCAGAGCGGCACCTCGTCGGCATCGAAGTAGATGGAGCCGCTGTGGCCCTGCGGGCTCTTGTACACCGCCTGCTTGGTGGCCGCTGGCACGAGCGCAAGCTCCCGGTCCTTGTCGAGGTCCTCGCGCACCACGCCGTAATCGGCGCAGATAGCCTGAAGAAGCTTCTTTCGGTCCGAGTTCTTGATGTTGGCCAGCGGCTTGGCCTGGGGATCCTTCTTGAACATGGCTGCCAGAAAGAACCGCAGCCAGACGGGTGCAGGAGGTGGTCGCGCACTATGCAGGCACATCACTAGTGCTGAGTGCAGGCCGCCGGCCCGCAGAAGAACACGTCCACCAGTCATGGCTGCCGTGCCCGAAAAGCACAGCGAGGGCGCGATCCGTGTCGTGCGCGCCGCCGCGCTCGTGCTAACCGTGGCGGTGATGGTGGTGTTGGGGCTCCCCTGGATTCAGTACTCCACGCAGATCCACCGTGCGCCGTTGCCGTCGGCCGCCATTGCTCTGCGCGCCGCCGACTTGCACCAGCAGGTGCGGTACCGCGTGCCGGTGTACGTGGACGTGCCCAACAACTTGGACTTTTACTTGGAGCGCACAGAGGCCTTGGTTGCCCAGGAGGTGGCTGCCCGGCACCCCCACTTGGACGGCGTGTGGGGCCTCGAGTTGCGCCGTGCCGCCGGTGCTGTTGATGCCCACCGCGACTACTTGCTACGCTTGGAGCACCGCTCGCTGCCGGAGGAGACGGAGGGCTACTTTCTTTCGCCCTTCAGCAAGGAGGTGCAGGTGTTCATCACCGACACCGTGATCGCCCTCGACAAGGTCGACGACTTGGTCAAGAACGTGCTCCTCGATAGCGTGTTCCGCTTCGAGTTGGAGCAGTTGTCGCGCGCGGTGCAGAGCAATGATGCCGACAGAGACACCATCGCCATGCCCTACGCGTCCACCTACAACTTGATCTTCTCCCTCTTTGTGGAGAACGGCAACACCGTGTCTTGGGACATTGATGCTGCCTTGGCCGCGTTCCAGCCCCTCTTTGCCAAGTTGCTGCACTTTGCCAACTTCACCGTGTCCACCGAGGTGCATTACTACTCCAAGTTGTACTTCCAGCCTGCCTTCAGCCACGACGAGCAGCGTTACGTGCTCAAGACATCCCAACTCCCCATGTTCGTCAACTACGAGGACTGGAACTTGTTCACGCAGGATTTGAGCCCCTCCATCCACTTCCTCGTCTACTTCCCAGAATGCAACTACAACAATGTGCCCCTCGTCGTCGAGAACACGCGCACGAACGACTTCCTCGTGCCGCAATGGGGCGGCGTTCACATTTTCAACAAGAACGCCAAGAACTCCCCCGTGTCCATCTCTAAGGACGACTTGGCACCCATCATGGAGATATTTGCTTCGCAGCTTTTCCAATTGCTCGGCATGCCGAGGGAGCCAGCCTCTGTGGCCATGCGCATCGACTCGCTCTCCCGCGTGGCGTCCTTCAGAAACTTGAAGCACGGATTCAGCAACTTGATGTCACTCATCAAGTTGGCCAACTCCTTGAGCGAGATCTCCATACCCGACTCAACCTTGGCATCGGTAGATGTCAGCTTGCTGTCATTCCAAGATACGATCGAGCAAATCAACAACCTGAATTTCGCTTCCGCCATGGTGCTGTCAGCCAAGGGCCTTGAGTACTCAGACAAGGCTTTCTTCGAAAAGGAGATGGTGCAGCAGGCACACTTTCCCAGCGAGCACAAACTTGCGGTCTTCTTGCCCTTGTTAGGCCCCGTGTGTTCAATTGCGACATTGGGGATATTGGCATTTTTGAAGGATTATAGAGCAAGCAAGCGGGAGCAGAAATAAACTGCTGCATGAAGCATTGGCCGTCCTATTCTGCCGTGTACTAAAAAGAAAACAAAAGGAAAAATAATCAATTCGTTTAATGTAGTGTTCAGCCTTTGAGAGATTCTTGATAGGCTGCGGACTGAGCGGGTGGACAAGCCCGCTGGCGTCTACTACATCGAGCGTTAGTTGTGGGTGAACAAAATAAATAAAATTTGTTGGGAGAGTATGTAATGCCTTAGAACCAGGTGTGGGCACTAGGTACACCCCTGTGACGTTACTGCTACATTAATTCCGCATCCCGCTCTCTCGAACTTGCAATAGAGGATTCCCGCCATCATGCAACGGCTACGGTGGCGAACATATGCTCCTGTGTGTACGATAGGAATTGATGGGCCAACATTTGAGCACCGATTGTTGTTCCGCCGAAGTCACCAATTTTCTACTTAGTAAGCAAGATTCAATGTGTTGGTTGGGATCACGGCATCGTGCACACCCCTCATAGCCTTCTGGGACCTGTCCTGGGGAATTGTGTAGGAGGGTTTGGGCGTCCTGGACCCAACAGACGTGGCCCACTGCAAGTCGGACATGATGACGGAAAATGAAGGGGAAACTAGCAGAGCGGGTAGTCACGCCACCAGATAGCGCAATTGAACGCAATTGAACGCCATTGAACCCCCCAAAATGTTACATTAACAGACTGCCCTTGCCAGCACTCTCATTACCACAGGCCGCGCATTTTTCGCAGCCAAAACGCACCCTTGCACCGACAACGGTTCCTATGTGCAGAGAACCTTAGTCTAACCGGGCAAAGCAAGTACGTCGCTTGAGACGAGCACGTCGGCACCAGCTACACGCGCCAACCGTCTGAAGCCAGACAGTCTGTAGAGGCGTAGAAGGGGACCGACGGCGAGATATTTTCCCGCGCACGACCATACGCCGAGCTCATCGAATCGCAGCACAACGTACCGCACAGCACCACAGCATGTTCGGAGACTGGGCCATTTCGTACTTCTGGAATAAACCCAGTGTTCCCCCGGTGGCAACAGGTGAGCAATTCCCCGTGGTGGGGAAGCCTGGTCCAGCCGGGCCGGTGCTTGACGTGGCGGCGGTGCGGCCGCAGGACTTCTACCGGTACGGCTTCCCGGGCCCGGTGCACGATCTTCAGACGCGGCAGGAGTTTGTCAGCTGCTACGACCGGCGCATGCGCAACCCGTACTGGGTGATCGAGCACATTACGCAGGAGCTGCTTCGGCGCGGCCGGGATGTGGACCGCAAGAAGCTGGTGTTCAAGGAGGACGAGGAGATTCCGAACAAGTTCAGGAGCCGATTGCGCGACTTCTTCCGCAGCGGCTACGACCGTGGGCACAACGCGCCGGCGGCGGACGCCAAGTTCCTGCAGCAGGCGATGGACGAGACATTCTACCTCACCAACATGCTGCCGCAGGTCGGGGACGGGTTCAACCGGGACTACTGGGCGCACTTTGAGGACTTTGCGCGGCGCCTCACGCAAAAGTACGACAATGTGCGCGTCATGACGGGCCCGTTGTACTTGCCCAAGAAGTGCGACGACGGCAAGTACCGGGTGACGTACGAGGTCATTGGCACGCCGCCCACGGTGGCCGTGCCCACGCACTTCTTCAAGTTGATTGTGGCCGAGCGCGCCTACAGCGACAGCGTGAGCTGCGCGGCGTTTGTCATGCCCAACGCGCCCATCGACAACGCGGAGCCGCTCACGAACTTCCAGGTGCCGGTGGAGGCGCTCGAGCGCTCGAGCGGGTTGGAGCTTTTGCACAAGGTGGCGCCGCAGCGCAAGAAGGACTTGTGCCGCGAGGTCAAGTGCGACATTATCGTGCGCGAGTTTGAGAAGCAGACCCGCTTGCTTCCGCCGCCGCGGGCAGAGTAGGAGCCATAGATACGAAGATGCGTACTGCATGCGCCACTGTAGGGTGCGTAGCCCACCTCTGCCTTCCTGCAGGAGACAAAAGTCTGGGCTCATCGCGGCCATGAGGCAGGCGGTCGAGTCGACCCCCGGCCGCGCGCTTAGCACCGACAGCGACCTGCACACAGATGACGCACCCACCCCGGCCGGGCCTGCGGGTAGGCGTGTTGGTTCGTGGTGTGCCCGCACCACCGTTGCGCCAACAAGTGCCGCCGCCTGGATCACGGCGTAAGCTCCGAATGTGTGTCCTGTACACAGTACCCCAACAAGTTGCATGGACCCAACCACCCAACGGCGCTGCAGCAGAACGTATAAAAGACACGCACGACGAGCTTTTTCACCAGGATTTGGTGGCTATTACCGCGTGGCAATTGACATCTCCTCGTGCTATCATAGAGGCCTAATTTACGCTTCCCTTGGGAACTACGACGATTACCACTGTCCTACACCTCACACACACTGTTAATATGAGCACACACAGACCCATCTCCATAAACCACGGCACCCTCGAGGTGACGATCCTTGTGCCCGCACAGCTCATAATGCTGTGCTCGCAGCTCAAGGACCAGTTTGCTCGGTCCTTGCCCGAGCCCACCGACGGATTCGCGTCTGACGCCGAGCCCGCCCTGCCGGCCGAGTTGTTTGCCAAGTTCCTCGGCTTTGTCGCTGCCCTCCCCAGCCCGGCAGCTGAATTCACCGAGATCTTGGCCCTCGCCCGCCTGGAGTTTGACTCACGCTTCCTCGCCAGCTCCGACATCCACACCTTTGCGGCACGCGTGCTCCGCGATGAGGCCTACCCCACCACGCCCGAGAAGGCCCGCAACATTGTCAAGGACTACTACACCGCCATCATTGCCGCGGGGGCCTCTGTGAGCGCCTTGGGCGTGGAGTCCGACTTGGTCCGCCACTCCAAGGCCGGCAATGCCAAAATCTACGCCATCTTTGGCGGCCAGGGCAACACCGACGACTACTTTGAGGAGTTGCGCGAGATCCACTCTGTCTACAACGGCTTGGTTGTGGACCTCTTGGCCCCCATTGCCGCCAAGTTGAACGCCCTCGTCAACTCTGCGCACAATGTGGACAAGATCTACACCCAGGGCTTCGACGTGCTCCGCTGGTTGGCCACCCCAGAGGCCACCCCGGACCAGGACTACTTACTCAGTGTCCCCGTGTCGTGCCCCACCATCTGTATCATCCAATTGTGCCACTACGCCATCACCTGCAAGGTCTTGGGCTTGACCCCGGGCCAGTTCCGCGACCAGCTCAAGGGTACAACCGGCCACTCCCAGGGCTTGGTCACCGCCGTCGCCATCGCCTCCTCCGACTCGTGGGAAAGCTTTGTCGAAAATTCCATCAAAGCCGTAACCCTCTTGTTCTTCATTGGCTCCAGATGCCTCACTACATACCCCAGAACTACCTTGCCTCCCACCATGTTGCAGGACTCGTTGGAGAATGGCGAGGGCAGACCCTCTCCCATGTTGAGCATCAGAGACTTGTCCATCGAGCAGGTGGATAAGTACATTGCTGAGACCAACAAGCACTTGCCCACCGACAAACACGTGGCAATTTCCTTGGTCAACGGCGGCAGAAACTTGGTGGTTTCTGGTCCCCCGGAGTCTCTCTACGGTTTGAACTTGAACTTGAGAAACAAGAAAGCTCCCTCTGGCTTGGATCAGTCCAAGGTCCCCCATTCGTCGAGAAAGTTGAAGTTCCTGAACAGATTCCTCCCCATCTTTGCCCCCTTCCACTCCCACTTGTTGCAGCCCGCTACTGAGTTCATCTTGGATGACTTGGCCAGCGAGAATGTCGAATTCGACATCAACGACCTCAAGGTTCCTGTCTACGACACATACAATGGTAGAGACATCAAGGCTGTGCTCGCCGAGGAGAAGGGCGAGAGCGTGATCTCGAGAGTAACAAAATGCATTACCCAGTACCCTGTCCACTGGGAAGACGCCACTGCCTTTGACTCCACTCACATCTTGGATTTTGGCCCGGGTGGCGTTTCGGGTTTGGGTGTCTTGACGTTTAGGAACAAGGACGGTACCGGTTCCAGAATCATCCTCGCTGGCGCTTTCGACAATAGCACCAATGCGGACGAAGACTACGGGTTCAAGAAGGAAATCTTTGAGCAGAAGGCTGACTCTCTCAAGTGGGCCGTGAACTGGCTCAAGGAGTTCAAGCCTAAGTTGATCAAGTCCAAGGCTGGTCACACCTTTGTGGACACCAAGTTCTCCAGGCTTTTAGGAAGGCCCCCTTTGATGATCCCTGGTATGACCCCGTCCACAGTCAAGCCTTCCATCAACATAGCCGCCATCAACGCCGGGTACCACATTGAACTCGCTGGTGGTGGTTACTTCCACCCAGCAGGTATGTCTGCCGCTATGAATGAAATTATCAGTAACGTGAAGAAGGGATCCGGTATCTCTATCAACATGATCTACGCTAACCCGAGAATGATGCAGTGGGGTGTTCCTTTCATCAAGGAGATGAGAGAGAAGGGCTTCCCGATCCAGGGTTTCACCATTGGTGCTGGTGTCCCGTCGGTTGACGTGGCGTGCGAGTACATTGACACTTTGGGATTGACCCACTTGGGCCTCAAGCCTGGTTCTGTGGATACCATTGCCCAGTCTATTGCTATTGCCAAGGCTCGTCCTGACTTTCCCATTGTCTTGCAGTGGACCGGTGGTAGAGGTGGTGGTCACCACTCCTATGAAGACTTCCATCAGCCCATTTTGCAGATGTATTCCAAGATCAGAAAGTGCAAGAATATAATCTTGGTTGCAGGCTCCGGTTTCGGTTCCGATGAGGAAACCTATCCGTACTTGACCGGCTCCTGGTCTGTGAAGTTCAACTATCCTCCGATGCCCTATGATGGTCTCTTGTTTGGTTCCAGAGTGATGATTGCAAAGGAAGCCAATACCTCCTTGGACGCCAAGAAGGCTATCGCTGCTACTACCGGTGTTTCCGACACTGAGTGGGAGGGAACCTACAAGGAGCCTACCGGTGGCATTGTCACAGTGAAGTCTGAGATGGGAGAGCCCATTCACAAGATTGCGACCAGAGGTATCATGTTCTGGAAGGAGTTGGACGAGACTGTATTCTCTCTTCCCAAGAACAAGATGTTGGAGGTCTTGAAGACCAAGAGAGCATACATCATCGACAAGTTGAACAAGGACTACCAAAAGCCTTGGTTCGCCAAGAATGCCGATGGCTGCTGCGACTTGGAGGATATGACCTACCAAGAAGTGGCCTTGAGAATGATTGAGTTGATGTATGTGAAAAAGTCGAAGAGATGGATCGATGCTTCCTTGAGAAACTTCTTTGTTGACTTTTTGAGAAGAGTTGAGGAAAGATTTGTCGGAAAGGGTGGCGTTGACTCTGTAATTCAAAGCTATGGCGACTTGAATGATGCTCCTGAGGCTGTTGCCACCGAGTTCTTTGACAAGTACTCTGCTGCGAAGACTCAGTTGATCACAGAGGAAGACTGCGACTACTTTTTGATTTGCTGCGCCAACCCATTCCAAAAGCCTGTTCCTTTTGTTCCTGTCTTGAACGAAAACTTTGAATTCTTTTTCAAGAAGGACTCGTTGTGGCAGTCTGAAGATTTGGAGTCTGTTGTGGATGAGGATGTCCAGCGGACTTGTATCTTGCATGGCCCTGTTGCTGCGCAGTACACCAAGAAGGTGGATGAGCCCATCAAGGATATTCTTGACAACATCCACAATGGGCTTGCGTCCAAGTTGCTCACCGACTACTACAAGGGAGATGAATCCACCATCCCCGTTGTTGAAATCTTTGGTGGTGAGGTTCCCTCCGGTGAGGTTGAGTTGACTGGTGTTGATGTTGAGGTCAAGGGCAATTTGAAGACGATCAAGGTTGGCGCTACCCTCCCTTCCATCGACAGCTGGTTCAAATATTTGGGCGGCAACAAGTTGAACTGGTTGTACACCTTCTTGAACACCAAGAGGGTTGTCCAGAACATTGACTATATTGCTAACCCCACCCACAAGGTGTTGGCTCCCTTCAAGAACCTGGTGGTTGAGATTGAGAACTTTAACGACGTTGACAAAACCAAGGTGACTTTATTCGAAATTGTCCATGGGGAAAAGACGCCTGTTGTTGAAGTTAAGTTGATCGAGAAACAATTGATTCAGCTCTCTTTGATTGAGCACAGAACTGCTGATGGCAAGCCTGTCGCGTTGCCCTTCTTGTACAACTACGATCCATCTGATGGATTTGCCCCTATTTTGGAAGTGACCGAAGGCAGAAACAACAGAATCAAGGAATTCTACTGGAAGTTGTGGTACGGCTCTAATGTGCCTCATGACTTTGACGTTGATGTGCAAAAGATCATTGACGGTGGCCAGGTTAAAATTACTGGACAGGATATTGCTGAATTTACCCATGCCATTGGTAACAAGTGTGAAGCATTTGTTCCCAGAGCTGGGAAAGTGACCGAAGCTCCCATGGATTTCGCCATCGTGGTCGGCTGGAAAGCGATTATTGCTGCCATTTTCCCGAAGACCGTTGACGGTGACTTGTTGAGATTGGTTCACTTGTCGAATGGTTACAGAATGATCCCTGGTGCTTCGCCTTTGAAGAAGGACGATATCGTGTCTTGTCATGCTGAAATCAGGGCCATTTTGAATCAAGCCTCCGGCAAGACGGTCGAAGTGGTGGGTACCTTGACCAGAGACGGTCAGCCCGTTATGGAAGTCACTTCTCAATTCTTGTACCGTGGTGAGTACGTGGACTTTGAGAACACTTTCCACAAGATCACTGAGACTCCGTATCAGGTACCCATCAAGTCACCCAAGGATTTGGCCATCTTGAAATCAAAGGAATGGTTCTCATTAGACGAGGATGTTGAGTTGTTGGGCACGGTCTTGACGTTCCGGTGTCAATCCGTTTACAACTTCAAAAGTGCCAATGTCTACTCTTCGATCAAGACTACGGGTCAGGTGTACTTGGAGTTGAACACGAAGGAAGTTATCCAGGTTGGTACGGTTGACTACAGAGCGGGCAAGTCTTATGGCAACCCTGTTACTGACTACTTGACCAGGCATGGTACTACCATTGAACAGGCACTTTTGTTTGAAAATGCCATCCCCATCTCTTCTGGTGAGGAGTTGACCTCTAAAGCTCCAAGCACAAATGAGCCATATGCCAAGGTTTCCGGCGACTACAACCCCATCCACGTTTCCAAGGTGTTTGCCAAGTACGCTGATTTGCCCGGTACCATTACCCACGGTATGTACTCGTCTGGTTCTATCAGAGCTTTGGTGGAGGAGTGGGCTGCCAACAATGTTGCCTCCAGAGTCAGAGCATTCAAGTGCGACTTTGTTGGTATGGTCTTGCCTAACGACACCTTACAGACCACCATGGAACATGTTGGTATGATTAATGGTCGTAAGATCATCAAGGTTGAGACTAAGAATGTTGAGACTGACTCCCCTGTTTTGGTTGGTGAGGCCGAGATTGAGCAGCCGATTACCACTTATGTCTTTACTGGTCAAGGATCTCAAGAGCAGGGTATGGGCATGGATTTGTACGGCTCTTCCGAAGTCGCCAGGGACGTTTGGGACAGAGCTGACAAGCACTTTATGGACAACTATGGCTTCTCTATCCTTGACATTGTCAAGAACAACCCTAACGAGTTGACCATCCATTTCGGTGGCGCCAAGGGTAGAAAGATTAGAGAGAACTATATCAGCATGATGTTCGAAACTATTGGTGAGGATGGAACCATCAAGTCCGAGAAGATTTTCAAGGATATTGATCACACTACGACATCTTACAAGTTTGTCTCACCCACAGGTTTGTTGTCTGCTACTCAGTTCACACAGCCTGCGTTGACTTTGATGGAGAAGGCGTCCTACGAGGACATTAGATCTAAGGGTTTGGTGCCCTCTGATATCATGTTCGCTGGACACTCCTTGGGTGAGTACTCGGCTTTGTCGTCTTTGGCCAATGTTATGCCAATCGAATCTTTGGTTGATATTGTCTTCTACCGTGGTATGACTATGCAAGTTGCAGTCCCAAGAGACGAGCTTGGCAGGTCGAATTACGGCATGTGTGCGGTCAACCCCACTAGAGTTGGCCCCACTTTCAACGATTCTGCGTTGAAATTCGTTGTTGAGGAGGTGGCGTCGAAGACTGGTTGGTTGTTGGAGATTGTCAACCACAATGTTGAAAACTCTCAGTATGTCACTGCTGGTGACTTGAGAGCTTTGGACACTTTAACCAATGTGTTGAATGTCCTCAAGTTGAACAAGATTGACATTGTTAAATTGCAGGCTTCAATGTCATTGGATGAGGTCAAAGAGCACTTGGCTGAAATCATCACGGAGGTTGCCGACAAGTCGCTTGCTAAGCCTCAGCCCATAGAATTAGAGAGAGGTTTCGCCGTTATTCCTTTGAAGGGTATCTCGGTACCTTTCCACTCTTCTTACTTGATGTCTGGTGTGAAGCCATTCCAGAGATTCTTGTGCAAGAAGATTTCGAAGTCGTCCATCAAGCCGAAGGATTTGATCAACAAATATATCCCTAACTTGACTGCGAAGCCGTTCCAGATCACGAAGGAATACTTCCAGGACGTTTATGAGTTGACGAAGTCCGAGAAGATTAAGGCTATCATTGACAACTGGGAGTCATATGAGAGTGCCTAATTTTACTTCTTTGGGACAGTCACTCGTTTGCATTTATTTACTTAATATTAAATAGAAGAATTTGCAGCTTATATTGTAGTCTCCTAAATACCAGTAGCCAATGGGCTGGAAATATTGACAGGAGTAAACTTCTTTGGTAATGAAACCCTTGAAAATCTTGACTTTAATCTCTGTGTAACAAGGTCCATGTCCAAGTGTCTAGTTAAACTGATTCTAGGGATGCAGCCAATGTAGTGATCATCGTCTAATTGGACATCCAACGGATCCTGCGTGTGACAACCCGGAGACAATGATAACCTGATGGAGTGTTTCTTACCAGAAGGACTGTTGGCATCACCAGCCTCGTACAACTCGAATACAATTTGGGAAAGGTAGTCAAGTTCGGGTAATGCATTCCGGGCGATTTTCATAGGAATTTGAGACTCATATATGACATTCAAAAGAGTGTAAATATGAGATTCTTTGGTGAAGTAGTTCACCACTGCCGCAGTGTCGTGCTTTCTCATATCTTGTATATCCGATAATATTTGCTTTGCCAAGGGAAGAGAAGTCAACAAGCCAATGTCAAGTTTCTCTTCGTCTTTGATGCCATATTCTTGAGGACAAATGAAGTCAAACAATACCTTTGATAACCTATACAATTCCCTCAAGCGAGCAAAGGTAGGATGATCAAACGGGTTGTCGGGACTCTTGCTGGTCGCCTTGTTGGTATTTGAGTCATTATTACTCGATGAATCATCAATGGTAGCTGTTGCGCCTTTCAAAACCCATCCGAGCGAACCTGCTGATGCCAGAGATCCAGCATTAGTAGTTATGTTGAGCAATTGACTTGAGGAGTAAGAATTCCTTCTAGAGCTATCATGCGCGCTTTGATCAGGGAGCTTGAAATTATTCATGGCCAATATATTGATGGGATATTCGCTCACCAATCCTGAGGAATGTATGGTTTCCTGACAAGTCTCCTGCAAGAAAGCAATCAATTCCTCGTCATTCGGATCATACGCGAACACATTTTGCAAGAATTGCCTATTGTGCAAGGCATCATATTTCATGGTGTCATAAAGCTCGGATATCTTTGAAGGATGGGTCTTTTCCACAGTCAAAAATTCCTCAAATAATTTGTCCCACCTTTCTTTGAATAAATAAGGATCTTCTCCACAGCACCAGTTTTTCTGGAATTCCATAACATCCTTGTGTTCGAAATTGTACTTCATTACATTTTTGTGGAAGTTCATGAGCTGGCAGACGCGCTTTATAACAACAAATGGCTGAGGCATTTTGGGAGGCCATGTAAATTGCGGGGGAGCTTCCGCACCCTGTCTCAATAACGGCTTTAGCTTTTTCTTGACTTTATCCATGAGATCTTTTGCTGCATTAGAATCGTCAAGAAGATCCTTTCTAATAATGAGGAAATCGTCAGGAAGAGTCTCGTGATCCTTGTCAAGTCCCAAGAGAGCCATAGTGGATAGGTGCGCACTTGCAATCACTCTGCGTTCAGATGACGTGTACACACTCACATCCTTGAGGGCTTCGCGATTGAGCAATTTAATATTCTGTCGAAGTTGCTCGCCAACATCAAATGCTTGATGCTTAGCCGAATGCGTGGGCTCTCCACCCCATTTGAGAATTAATTGCACCTTTTCGACAATCTCCAGATTTTCCTTCAGAAGAGCAGGCTTGATCTGGATTTTTGTACCAGGGAATTCCATCTTCTTTTCCAATGCTCCTCTCAACTGTTTGAGTTTGTTCAAGTCCTCCAACTTACGCTCCTCTGCAATCTTCACCGTCTCAAGGACAACTTGCAAATCGGGGACTGCTCTAATGATGACCTCTTCCTTGTGTCCTTTCAACAATGAGATGAAAAGGGGTGATCTGAATGAATATTTGAACTTCTGCTTTGGTGTTCTGTCTGCGTGTCTGATAATGGAAACCATGCCCTTGAACACCCATTTCTGTTC
The DNA here is from genome assembly GCA_030674335.1 of [Candida] ascalaphidarum. Lineage (NCBI taxonomy): Eukaryota > Fungi > Ascomycota > Pichiomycetes > Serinales > Debaryomycetaceae > [Candida] ascalaphidarum. The sequence continues at coordinate 613,715 of JAKTYC010000003.1, forward strand.
TTTCTCCTCGAATTGGCTGTGCTTCAAGAGCTTGTCCAGCTTTGGAATCTTCTCCTTCATGAGATCGCGGGATTTCTTTGCCTCCATAAAGAGCTGTCTCAAGATTGAAGCGCAAGAATCATAGTAATCGTTATTATCCTTAACGAAAGAGAATCCATTTACGTCGATAACGTACGATGATCCATTCACTCTCAAAAGATCAAAGCCACAAATAGTTTGCTTGAAAATAGCACTGACGTTGCGTGCCATTCTAGTCTCCTCCTCAGTCAATTCTGTGATAAACCTTATTTCTTTGCCGTGAGTATTTCTCCTAACAATGCCATCCACTACTGGCGATTTTCTTGTTTCTGCGTGACAAAAGTTAGGGCCCACAGTGTATGCCTTAACATCTTCGAAATTGTCTGTATCCATGAACTTCTCGTAAATGTAAGAACCCTCGGTACGGGGAGTGGTAAGAGTAGGGTCGAATTCAGAAGACTTGTTGCCGATCTTACGGAAGAGCCGGCGGCCACCTCCACCTGTAGATTGTGGGTAGTATATGTAAACGTTGTGGTCTTCTCCATCAACAGGCTTCTCCACATAGGGCTTGGACATGACTCTGTCACCCACTTTGAGAGTATCCTCATCTATCATTTCCCACTGCGGTTCGTTTTGGTTTGTCAATTGCTCGAGCTGCGTTTCCGACATTCCAATCTCCTTGAGTTTCAATTGGAGGATATCATCCAACTGAGGCCCCCCGTCCCTGCTGATTTCCAACCGCTCTGGAGTGGCGACATTGGCGTGATTCAAAATGGTCAACACCAACCGTCTGTCCCACAATGTTTTCTGTAACACCAAGTCATTGATAATGTACGGTTTTCTGTAATTGACGTACTGAATGGCCTTGTCCAATGGAAACCCAGTCGAGAAGAAGGAAATCAAAAAGTCGCAAGTAGGCCAGTTCTCGATGGACTCGTCCAAGATGACCTTATCGCCAAAGATGATGGTCTCAAACTCGCCATTCTCAATGAGACGATTGAGGATCCTGCGACACGGCTTGGACATGACCTTGGCGTCCATAGCGCAGACTCCAATCTTACCAATCTTGGGAAGCTTCGGACCGTGTGGCTCCTTGTTGATGCTGTGCTTCTTGGAGGTCAGTGAGGAGTTGGAGACGGTTTTGTTGAGCACGCTGAGACCATCGCTCGAGGATGTAGAGTCCGCACGGGACTTCGCAGTGCTGGCCAGGCGACTTTCGTTGCTCTTCAAGTTGTCTGCAGTGAGCTCGGCACCGCTGCTGTGGCTGCCAGAGCGGCTCTCCAAGTTGACCCCATTCTTGGACTCCTCGGCCGAGGTCTTGGGCATGAAACCCTCAAGCATGGGAGCAATGGATGCGATGGCCTTCTCCGTCGCGGGCAGGGGAAGCGGCTGCGGGCCAGAGAGGTGTGACAGTGTCAGGTTGGCCAGCAACGACAATGGTGACATGGGTTGTGCCAATTTCTGCTGCACCGAAGTGGGAAGGTTCGTCTTTAAGCTGTTGCTGCTGTCCAGCCGGGGCAGCTTCTCCTGCTGCGGCACAGGAATGGGAGCAGAGTCTGACATTATGTAAACCAATATTCCCTAAGCCACGGGCCACAAGAGCGTGTCTAGTCCCGTAAATGTTCGCGACAGGCACACAGGGCACACGTGTGGAGGATAATGCGGGTGTGAAATTGTACACCCGTCGAGTTTCGTCGTGTGGAAACCGATGGCCTGGTGCAGCTCCGGGCAATTGTTACTTTCCCACACAATAGGAAGCCTGCAACAGGTTCGCTGCCGGGTTAAACATGCTCTCGGGGAGAGAACAATTGTCCCAGGCACAAAGAACGAAGCTTATTACGCTATTGTAAATCTACAGACTACAGCTTACTAGTTGTCAGTCATGGAATAACTTGCATGTCAATAGGAAGTGACATCCAAGGAATTGTTGACGTAGTTCAATTTTCCAACGCTCCGTTAGTCCCCCTCCCGGTATAAGCGAGAAGGGTCCTGCAGCCCTCTGACTGCATCGTTGGGCTACAGCCCTCACATTCCGTCATTTCTATTCGATCGCAGCTAAAGAGTCAAACAAAACCGAGATGGACTCACCAAAGTGGTCCCTTCTGATGCACTCGGCAAATATAGGTGACACATCAATGACAGCCAACTTCTCCGTACTTTCAATCTTCTCTTTCGCAATAGGGTAGGTGTTAGTGACGACAATCTTGTCGATACACTGTGACGCTGTCAACGTCTCTAAACACAGGCCACTGAACACACCGTGTGTCGCCACCACATATACTGCCTTGGCACCACAGTTGAGTCTCAAGTGCTCCGCTGCGGCAATAAACAGGTTAGGCTTGTCAACCATATCGTCTAGTATGATGGCAACCTTGTCGCTGACATCGCCCACCAAGGTAATGAGCTTTTCCTGCTCGATGGAAACATTCTCATCCTCATCGTCACTGTTTTCGGGGTCATAAGAGCCACCGAGAGCATCACTGTCAAGGATAGACGTACGCTCCAAGTGGTTGTCAGCGGTGCGACTCGAGCCCTCGGCTGCCTGGTAATCATCATCCACGACATGGCCGTGCACAATGCGTGCAGTCTGCATCTCAGACACTATATTGTCCTCCTCGTCACCGTCAACATCAATGCGCTTGGTGGTGCTCTTGAGAGCCTTCTTTTTCTGGCCCGAGTAGCCATCCTGCGTACGACGCCTGTCGGTGTGAATCATGGCAAAGTTGATCTTCAACGAATCCGCCAAGGCGGTAACACGCTTGGTTCCACCGGGGTTCTTCGACACCACCACGGCGTTCTGCCAATCGGCAATGTTGTGGCGGATCCAACGTGCTAAAGTCGGGGCACCAAACAAGTTGTCAACGGGTTTGGTGAAAAAGCCCTGCATCTGCGAGGCGTGCAAATCCATCAGGACCACATGGTCGGCACCAGCCATGATAAGCAAGTTGGCCAACATGCGGGCAGTGATGGCGCCGCGGTGCTTCTTCATTTTGCTTTGCTTTGAGTATGGGAACTGCGGGATCACCGCGGTGATTTTCAGCGCCAGTCCACCACGGCAAGCGGAGATCAAGATTAACAACTCCATAATGTGGTCGTTAATCTGGGGCGAGCCCGACTGGATGATGTAGACGTCCTCGTCTCGAATCGAGACCCCAATTTGCACTGACGTCTCGCCGTTCGAGAACTTCTTCAAGGTGCATGGGGCAGGCTCGACACCCAAGCGGTCACACACCAATTTGCCCAACTCGGGGTGGGACGTGCCCACGAAAACCTTGCATTTCCTCATCTCCCTGAGAGATGTCACCTTGTACAATTGTGGCTCCAGCAGGTTTCCCTGTAACCAGCTAGGAATAACAGCCAGTGACAAGGTGCTTACTGCGTAAACCAAACCTCGCGGTCGGAAATACTGACGATACTGGTACAAGAAAGTACGTGGTATAGTAAAAGAAGCTGCTGTGCGTCCCGGGGAAAATTTTGAACCGTTGAAGGTAACACAAAACCGGGACTACCGCGGCACAACATGTGAGAAGCTTGCTATCGCGTCCACCTCCGTCTCGATCCTCGCCTGGATGTCACCGCTTCAGTCTCTACTGCCAGGCATCCAAAGTGTTCTCTGACCACGATCATTATTTGGCATTGCTCCTGCTTCGAAGTGTACGGATTGCTCATCGCGCGGCGCTACCATCAAAATCTGTGGGGAGATGGTGTGCGACTATCTTGACTGCAGCTTCAGTGTGCTTGGGACCGAAAACGCAATTTGCGCTTGCTAGTGCTGCCTCAGCCGATGGAATTATAACCACGTCTCTGTATTTTCGGGGACTTGTGTCTCAATCTGTTGCATATCGAAACATATCACGCTTTTCTCAATGCCCTGTGACGAACTGGATTTTCCTGCTCCGTTGAACTTGGATGTCCTGAATAAAGATGCAGACAGAGATGCCATCCACAAACTAGAGACAAGACTCAAGGAAAGCCGTGATATAATACGAAAAGATGCTTCTTTTGTGGATTTAGTTGACCTTTTACGTGAGCACTCTGTCAAATCAATTAGGTGTCTAGCGTTAGGTTCGCCGACGGAAAGTGTTCCGGCTTGTCACCAGCTTGCGTTTCTTGAGACCTTGGCAGAAGAATTGCAAGTCTCAAAACAATCTGTTTCGTTATATGACCCCATTTTTACTGGCACAGATGTCTTTTTCTTGCAAGATGGTGGATATAAAGTGAGCCGGGACCAGGAAACAGAGTCAAAATTTGACTTGTACTTTATGCCACACGCATCTTTGAGTCTAACAGAAAGCGTCCTTGAGGAAGCTAAACCTCGATTGCTTCTTGGGAATAATATAGTGGCGCACACTGACAGGTTGACAAAGGCAAAAATGATGGAGAAGTACCCTATCATAGCACATTTCGTGGAGCTTTTACTGCCAAGTAGTACAAGCTCAGATGGGTTTCAGTCTGTTAAAACAAAAAAGAAAAAGCGGAATCAGTTTCAGGAACCTACAGTAGAGTATTGCCATGAGAAGATGTATTTCAGTGGTGTACGCTTAACTAATGTCAACCCCATCAATGATAGATGGGGCAACGCCTTTTCTGACCTTGCATTACACATCATAACTATAATAGCATAAGTTACAATTAAAATATATGATACATAACGAAATACTTACTGCAAACGCTGTTTTTTCATGATCGGTTCGTTAGCGTTGGCCGCCTGGTCACCCAGTATCACAAGATTGGGCTGTGCGGATCCTTCGCTGTTATTCGTTGAGCCTTCTGCAGTTGCAGGTTGGTTGTTGGGAGTCAACAAGTGCTTGCTGAGGATGGAGTAGAGGTCATCTTTGGTGAAAGGCTTCGCAAGGATGTCAGACATGCCATTCTGCAAGTATGTGACCAAGTCGTTATCCTCAATATTTCCCGTCATCGCAATGATGGGGGTTTTAGTATCAAAAGACCGAATAACACTCGTCGCAGTTGCGCCATCGAGAGCAGGCATCACAATGTCCATAAGCACCAAGTCGTATTTGGTGTTTCCGACATTGGAGATGGCGTTCAAACCGTCAGTCACAACAGTTACCTGGCAACCATACTTCACCAAAAACTTGCGACATAATTGGATGCAAACTTGGTCATCCTCGACCAATAGCACATGGAAGCGTGCGTTCGGCACAGTTGTAGTCATGACTTCAGTATTTTCTGGGGACGAGTCAACAGCTTTGGGGATGCCGGGTACAGTGGGAGAATTTATGGAAGAGTTTACCACTTGCTGCGGCGACCTTGGCCTTGGAGTCAAAGCATCGTTGGAGTTCGGGGTGAGCCTTGTCTGAGTAGGCTGTGGCTGCTGTGGCATAACAGGCTGCTGTGCCATCGGCATGTTTTGAGGAATGTAGTTGAATTGCTGGCCTGGTGGCTGCTGGGGCGGCGGTTGCTGCGGATGCAGCGGCGGCTGGGATCCCACCAGTGGCACCTGTTGCAGTGACTGCAGTCTGTTATGTCCATTGGCAGGATACAGCTGCATGTTCAATAGGCTTGGGTTAGGGAAGTCGAGGGGTGGGAGTTTGATGCCGGCCTGGGCAAGGCAGTTGAGAAGGGCCCCCATCGAACGGTAGTAGCGCTCATCAAAGTTCTGTATAGCAACAACGTTGTCGATGATTGCCTTGTATTTTGTCTGGAGAACGCCCATCTCTTGGCGCATCTGCTTGTTCTCCATGCGAAGAACATCGAGCTCATCTCTCACCAGCAGCTCGTTCTCGAATACGCCCTGGTTCGAGGTGCCGCCAGATTTCTTTGCGTTGGGGCCCTTGCGCTTGATGTTTTCGAGAGCATCGCGGTCGTTTATTCTGAAATCGGGGTGCTTGAACTCCCACGCGTGGTCCCCATACTCGTAGAACTGCTTGGCTTCGTTGGATATCTTCACCTTGTGAAAGTCATACTTGTTGAGCTGCCGCACAAAACTGGCAAAGTTGCTGTGCTTGAAGTGCCTGGGAAGGATCTCCTCCGTGAACTCGTTGGTGTTGAGGACCACAAAGGAGTCTCCGCTCAGGGTCCATCGCACAACATCCTTATACTTGTCCTCCTGGAGCATCTGGAATAGCTTCTTGACAAAGTCGTTCGACCCCAGCTGGTTCGAGCTGGCGTTGGAGGGTACCTCGTCTTTCACGCTCAACATGGTGCGGTGTTCACTGGAATCGAGCTCGCGTAACCTGTGCGCCACGTGCAAACTAATCGAGATTATGCGGCCGTGCTGGTGCAAGGAAAACGTCTTCAGCGGCGCTGGAGCTGCTCCTGGCCTCGATGACGGTGTGAAGCTGTGGTGAGAAATATCAGCTGCACAATTCACTGATAAGCTGCGGGCTCCAAAAGGCGCCGGCTGAATGTAAGCTGTGTTTAGTCCACGCTGTCAAAGTGCCGTGCCAGTGTAGGGGCAGTAAGGAAAGTAACCTTCCTTGTATGGCCTCTCTTCTATAGAAAGCACGCCTGTTAATTCTAAACGTTAATCATCGCCAATACGTTTGGCGCGTATGCAGGTCGCAGGTCAGTGCGACGTCTGACTGCGCTCGGCCGAGGCGGGGCGGGAAGCTACAGCAGAACGCCGCGGGCCAACGCATGGCGGTGTCTGGGTTCCGCGGACATTACTGGGTCGGTCTGCGGTTCACTTCGCGCCCACGGCTACTCTACGCGGGTTAGTGTCGAAAAGCTCGTCTACGTGGTACCCAGGGCCTATTGTTTGTAGGCTGCGTGTACTGCAGCGCTGCAGCAGAAAAGGATGCATGCAGCAACTCGGAACCTGGAACTCTACTGAAACGCACGCTGGGCTTCGGCGCATTGCCAGCAGGTCCCGACGCACCTCAGCCTGCCGAATCAACCGTTCCGGCGCCGCTGCGTGTCGGGACCACCACGTGACTCCTGGATGGCGCTCGGCTTCTCCTGTGTTTCGCGCTCTTTGCAGCCATACATAGCCCACCGCGATTCCAATGCGCCGACTAAAAATAGCGCGAATTATGTGTGCCCTGGGCTGATTTGTTCTTCGTTCTCGAGCGAGCACTTTTTCGTAGTGTAGGCAGCTTACGGTCCTCGTGTCAGCTTCAGGGCAAGTAGTGCATGATGCACGCTGGTTGCAGATTTGGCATGTGCTGCAGGAAGATCCTCCATAGACCAGGAGATTATCGTTCCACGGCGAAGATCTGATTGCCATTGTTTCAGCCGAGCATACGCTACGATTATTCCCCCTTACAGCATGCATAGCGATGGTTGCTGATCTACCTCGCGCAGTTTTTGTCGTTTATTGAATGAAGCGAAACCCATTGAATCGCCAAGTGCTCGGCTGTCGCAAGTCTAAATGTGCACTAGCCGTTCGCTTGCAGCACACCAGGCCCAATCGGGATGTCCTTCGGAGCCAAGTGTGGCGCCTGGTAGCATTGCTAGAGCTCGTCGTGCCCGTAATCAGGCTCTTTGTTTAATGTAAGATCAATGGTCCAGTCGGATGATACACTCATCCCAGGGTTGTTGATCACCAAGTTAGAGTCAACTATTTCAACTGCTGCGTTCCACGTTTTATTGCCCTGTGTGACGAGTGCTGATGTTGCAGCATGTGATAGCACAACCAACCGCTCGATAAGAACGTCCTTCAAATCAGCGGCAAAGTCCCCATTGCCCCCGGTCACCTTGTTCGAGATCTGTTGCGTTGTGGCTGAAACACCTACCTCGAGGAAGTTTCCATTCAAGTATTCGTAGGATTTGCCGTCATCAACGTACATCGTAGTCGTGGCTTGGCCTGTACGACTCAATGCAATAACTAAAGTGTACGGATCAAGCTCCATTAAACGCGTTGATCTCCGTTGCCTTTTTTTCATGAAAATTATGGAGCCACCTTTAATATACATGGGAATGACTTCCAAACTCACATCTTTAGTGATCCAAGACGCTTGCTGGAGTTCATGCTTGGTTCCCGTGATATTCCCACTGGAGAAATCGTAGTATATTTCGCCATCGGGCAAGAAAATGTCGACATTCTGAGCACCTTCGTCCGTGATGGGTTTCACGAGTATACCACTCCTACCCAAAAAGAACTGGTCATCGATGCTGTAAGACTCTTTAGTATTCGGAGTCTCGTAAAATAAGGGGCGCATAACCGGGACTCCTCTTGTGCTTGCTTGGTAGAAAGCGTTATAGAGCTCGGGAAGAAGTGCATATCTCAATTGAATTGCATCCCTCATGATCGACGTATATGGATCGCCGGCAACCCACGGCTCTCGCCTTCTGGAATCAATGTGCGCATGAGCTCTGAAGAACGGATACCAAATGCCCGTCTGGTACCACCTAGTTAAAAGTTCTTTAGATGGGTCACCAAAGAAGCCGCCAACGTCGGAGCCTGCAAAAGGCATCCCAGCAACATTGCTCGTGAGAATCATTGGGAGTGAAACTTTGAGATATTCCCACTTGGACATATTATCACCGGTCCACATTGCTGCAGTACGCTGCGAACCAGCAAAGTATGATCTTGTCAAAATGAACGGCCGTTGTCTGGATTGAGTGCTTAGTCTCTTCTGCATAGCATGGAATGTCATTTCATGCAACGACATACCTACCACATTATGGACGGATCTGTGCTCCCAATTTCCATAATGAATGTTGTCTCTAGGGGAGGTTGTTTCTGGGCCATCAAACACCGATGGCTCATTCATGTCATTCCACAAGTAGATGTTTGTAGCAGTTCCAAATACAGAGTTCTCAGTGGAAAGTCTGTGTAAGTAATCCCAGTAAGCCTGCGAGCTTGGATTCATTCCGTCAATCCACACCGACTCTCCGGGCCAACAATGGCCATGAAATGTGTCGTTATTGGCGTTATTCATACCGATTTTGTGTTCCTCGACATAGTCGCTCACCTCGTACCCCACCTTCAAGTGAGGGTCTATTATGATCACTAAGTTACGTCCCGTGCTGTCCAACTTCTTCAACATCCTCTGAGGATCAGGGAATGTGTCTCTCGACCAGGTGAAATACTTTTTAGAATCGGCATATTCGATGTCAAGCCAGATGGAATCATAAGGAATTTGATGTTGGTCCATCAACTGATTGATATCCAAGACATCCTTTTCGTCATTATAGTTCCATCTGCACTGATGGTATCCCAAGGAAAAGAGAGGGGGTAATGATGTAAAACCTGTAAGAGAACCATACTTGAAGTTTACTTCGTCGGGTGAGTCTCCTGACATGACGAAAAAATCCACTACTCCGTTCTCGGAGATCCAATGCGTACTAGCCTCTTGGTCTCTTTTTGCTATATCAATAAATGTATCCGCGGAGTTTAGCCACAACAATCCAACAGAATAATTCGGTCGCGACGCCATGAGAAATGGTATAGAGCCATACATGGGCATTCTCGAATCTGTTTCATACTCAAAGATATCGACATTGTAGAGCCTGTATGGCAAATTTGAGGCAGTGGTGTCTTTCAAGCTCAAGGAGTCAGCATGTTCAGGTATACCATAGACGTGCTCAAAGTCTTTGAAGGCAATATCGAGGCCGATAGATTCCGGTCCTAAGGGAAGAGAATCTGCGGCGCTGTCTTTAAAGCTATCGTGGAACATATCGAAGTCTGTCTCGTATGCCGAAAGATGTTTTTGGTTCTCATTCTCTGAGCGCGAATGCTCCAAATTCAAGAAATGTTGCTCGTTGACAACCAAGTAAGGCTGAGAGTCTTTCATCAAGGTGAGCTTTGGCGGGAAGTAGTCGATTTTAAGCAATTTGTCGGTGCCGAACTCTATCTCCACACCAGAATCACCAACCTTGTAGTTTTCGAATGCAAGAGCACTGATATCGCTCTTGAGAGCCCAGGTAGAGGACTCGTTGTACCTTGTAGGTTTCACTGTCAGCTTGGCTGAGGACTCACGGACCTCATCGATTGTGATGCGTACTGCGTCGTTAGCATACAAAGACACTGTCAATGGAAGAATCACAGTTAGGTCTGCTGCTGGTACAGACTTGAGGATATTTGCGCGAAGGACTCCATGCTTGAAGCTCACTGAAGAAGAGTCGACCGCGTATGCTCCCTCAAAAGACGAGTCAGAAGACGCGGCAGATGCATAGTGTCTCTGCCTGTGGCAAAACCCTGATGTATCACAATTCTTGAAGAGGTAGCTCTTGACTGCAAGAACCGGAGTCAAGAGCCATAGTAAAGTGACCAAGTGTGCTAGGCAGTTTATTTGCATGATAGCATCGGTAATACGAGTTCAAACTCCTATGATCACAAGTTGCCGGTAAAATGTCCGTTTTAAGGCGCCGATGCGGTACAATTGGAAATTATAGGTGCCTCGATTGTATTGCCGAAAGCAACTTGAAACCGAACTCTAGTCGAAATCAACCCAACTTTGTCCATTGTGCAGGAATATGTTGGTAGCACTTTTGCAGCTCACAAAGCGCAGACGCCAGAAGCAGTAACTACCGTCGCACCTGGACGCTGTCAGCTACTCAAAAAACGCACGGTACCTGCTTGAGCAAGCTGCGGATGGTGGTGTCCCGCTGATAAGGTCTCGCATTTCAGAGCCTTTGATACATACCTGCATTCACCGCATGGTGCCACTACACGTCAGTCCATGGCACTATCCCGTGTTACCATACTACTTTCCCTCGGGAGCTGCTGGATGCAAATTGACCAGGTCGCAGACAGCACTCGTCTGTGGGGAAGCTGGTCGTGTGTGGCACAGCCGTGCGCGAGATGAAAACCAGCTCGAAAATTCACGGTACTACATCTGCACGCGACGCGATACAGCATGGCGGACGACGCTCTGAAGAGGCTGTCCGACACTGAGGTGTCGTCGACAAAGAGGCGCAAAGTGTACGATGAGCTCAGCGAGGATGGACCGTTGAGCCAGGCCGACGTGAAGTACTTCAAGAAGGAAGCTATCTGGCGTCAGATGCAAAGCTACAAGCACAAGTGCCTCATGCTCAAGAAGGACTTGGCGACACTCGAGCGTGAAAACGAGACGCACATGAAGCGTCTCGTGGTGGTGGGTGCCTGGTACGACCAGATACTCTCCGTGCTCCGGCCCAAAGCAGTGGCCGCCAGCGAGCCCAACAACGCGTTATTACTCGACTCGGAGCACCTCTCCAAGGACCTCGAGCAAAAGAGAAAATCTCTTGTTGAAATAGTTACTCCTTTGTTCCAGCTTGACGACAAGACGGTTCAGGAGAACTACAGCAAAGTGAATGGCGAGTTGGCCCAGGTAAAGTCACAGAACGCATTACTCAGCAACCTCAAGCAGCGTCTTCAGGACAAGATAGACTCTCTTTCCAGCGAAGTTGACAGTCTCATGCGTGCCAATGAAAGGCTCCAATCAGCCACGCTCAAGCGTATTGACGAGAATGCCATCAAAAAAGAGGAGCCTGAATCAAAAAAAGAGGACGAGCAGGTGGCCGTTGCTTCCGAAACAAACGGCGGGCCTCCTGTGGATGCTCAGGAACTCGAGAAGTTGAAGTTCCGCATCGAGGAGCTCGTGAAGAATGAAGAGCTCTTGACGACAAAGAACATGGAGGTTGCCCGCACCCTTGAGGAGGCACAAAACAAAAATATCGCCTTAGCTGAGAGACTCAACAACATAACTGAAGCTGACTTGAAAGCGAATCCTGCCCACATGAAACAACTCGAGACCAACAGGCTCTTGCGTGATGAGATCGAACAGTCGCACTCGGTGAATGCCACCTTGGTGGAGAAGCTTAGCAAGCTTGAGTCGGGCAGCGAACTTGTCACCATGCTTAGCAAGGAAATTGTTGACGAATCTGCGTCCTTGCGCTCGGCATTGGCGAAGTGTGAGCAGGATCTCGCCAGAATAAGGACAGCTCGGGATGAGTTGCTCCTGAAAAACTCCATTCTCAAGTCCGAGGCTGACAATGGGGAATCGCATCGTGAGTTGGTTAAGGTGAATGGTGTCTTGCGTGAGCGCATTGCTGAGTTGGAGAGCCTGCGCGATTTCATGACCGATGATAAGTTGGAGGCCTTGAGCAAAGACGAGTTGGTGGTCCGGAATGCAAAGTTGGTGCGGGAGCTCAAAGACATGGAAGTGCTATTCAACCAGATGAACCAGACAGTAACGAACAAGGTTATGTCCAGCAATGAGCGCGAGAGCCTAATCAAAAAGTTAACGGTTGAGAAGCAAAAGGCGAATGAAAAGTACTTTTCAGTGATGCGTCTCAAAGATGCGTTGACTCAGGAAAACAAGACTCTCAAATTGCAAAACAGCAAGTCCATGGAGTTGATTAAGAATCTCAGCACATTGGAGAAGAGCTACATGGAGAAGTTTGAGAAGTTGAATCTTCTCAACACGGAGTTGAAGACCGTCGACCACAGTTTGCGCAACGAGAATCACAAACTAAAATCGGAAATCAAGGTGGCAGCGTTTGAGAAGAGCAAGATAATGAATGAGTACGGCAAGTTGAATGACTCGTGGAAGCTGCTTTCCAAGGACAATAACCAGCTCACAGGCGAACTACAGACACAAAAGACCGCCATGGCCAAGTTGCAGCACCAGAACGACAGGCTCAGTGCCATTGTTAAGAAGCAGGTGCCTGCTAACGGCTTGATGAGCGACGACGGTGAGCAACTTGAGGCATTGCGGGCGATCTTGAAGTGCTCGGTGTGCTCCAAGAATTGGAAAGACACCGTTATAACTGTGTGCGGGCACGTATTCTGCAGCAATTGCACGCAAGAACGACTTGCAGCACGTCTCCGGCGCTGCCCTACATGCAATAAGGGGTTTTCTACCAACGACTTGTTGCAGATACACTTGTAAAATATGTACCTATAGACTATGTACCACTAGTATGCAGTCGTAGCTTTCTGAGCCTGCACGCAGCCCCGACCTGGTGCGTTCTCACCTTGTGTCCGGCACGACGGAGGCTGGCGCAAGCACAATAGGAGAGGCTGGTTCCAGAACGTTCGACCAGCGCAGCACAAATTACCCGGACTACATCTGCAAAAAAAAAAAAAAAGAAATTAGATCCACCCCAACACCACAACCGCTATCTCTTCCCGCGTAGAAAGGACAGCACATCAACATCTACCCAGAGGTCCCATTCTTCAAGGCGCCGACGGATGGATGTTTACAGGCGTGTAAAATCTACTGTGTGTGGCGCATCTGCGCATACACTTTTTGCGTCGCTTTGAGCCGGTTCCAGCGCAAGCTGAAGTTTCTTTCTCGGCCGGGGCATCAAGCGCGAAGCAGCCTAAATCACCACTAAATACTGGCTCTTTCACAGCCTGTTCTACCACCAACAGCGTGGCGTGGCAGCAGCGACATAGCGGCGTAGTATGACCATGTAGACGAGCCAGCCACTGCACCGGCCGGTGCAGCTGGAGAAAAAGACGCTGCCGGTCGCGGTCAGGACCAACTGCGTTTTGTGTAACTTTGCGAAAATTTTCGCAAAGTATTTAAATAGAAATTGAACCTCCCACTTTTCCCAGTTTTTTCGTTCCTACACACTTTTGCGCTCTGCACTCTAAACGCGCCCACCGGGTAATTCGTCTGCACCTGCACCCAATTCCTCCAGCGTGCACCTGCAAACCACTTCCGGCAGCACATTTATCGCTAGGTGGCAAACATCTCTACATTTGAGGTGCAATCACAGTGCAGCCTAACCTGATTGGTTATCGATTGCCGCCGCCATCGCGCTAATCACTGCGCGCCTTTTGATAAGCCTGTATATAACTCGCAGCCTTAGATACTGGTGACAAGCATTAGCCATCATCAATCGCCCTGCGATATTCAGCATATGGCCAGTGACATCCTTGAGAACACCCCGGTGCAGACTCCCTTGCTGTCGGAGTTCTTTGGAGGCGTTGAAAACAAGATGAGCGTCGACAGCAATGGCGACGTTGACGACGTCAAGAAACCCTTGTCGCCACCGCGCCCGTCTCCTAGCCCCGAGAAGCACAAGGTGGACGAGACCGAGCCTGAAGCAACTGAAGGGGGAGACCCTAAGCGTCAGAAGACGGACGGGGATGGAAGCCCCGCTTCTACTCTCACTCCGGCACCAAAGCCGCCCAGTGAGCCCGACATGGATAACTTGCCCCAAGATCCCATGCCCAAACATCAGTCCAAGTTCGCCATGACCACTATAAAAGCAATCAGGAGGCTCAGAGATGCTGGTCCTTTCTTGCAGCCCGTCGACACTGTGAAGATGAACATCCCCTTGTATTACAATTACATCAAGAGGCCCATGGACTTGTCCACTATCGAGAGGAAGGTCAACCTCAATGCATACGAAGACCCGCAACAAGTCATTGATGACTTTGATTTGATGGTTGCAAACTGTGTCAAGTTTAATGGAGAATCATCTCCCATTTCCAAGATGGCTAAAAATGTCCAGGCTCACTTTGAAAAGCACATGCTCAACATGCCTCCTCGCATTTTACCCTCAAACTCGCAGACTGTCAACAACAGAAAGAGATTGGTGGTGGAAAACCCGGAAAAGAAGGAGTCCATCGCGGCACACCGTCCAAAGCGTGTCATTCACCCTCCTAAGTCGAAGGAGTTACCCTACGACGTGAGACCCAGAAAGAAGAAGTACGCAGCAGAGTTGCGTTACTGCACGCAAACAGTCAAAGAGTTGATGTCTAAGAAGCACTTCAGCATCAACTTCCCATTCTTGCAGCCCGTTGACCCTGTTGCGTTGAATATTCCCAACTATCATGAAATTGTCAAGGAGCCAATGGATCTCAGCACAATCCAGAGCAAGCTTTCAAACAACCAGTACGAAAATGGTGATGAATTCGAGAGTGACATTCGCTTGATGTTTAAAAACTGCTACATCTTCAACCCTGAAGGCACTGATGTGAACGCCATGGGCCACAAGTTGGAGGCTGCCTTTGATAAGAAGTGGGCTCAGAAGCCCATTCCCACACCTACACCACCTAATTCTGACGGTGAAATGTATTCTAGTGATGAGGAGGATTATGAGGATGATGATGTTGAAGTGAATGATGAGATGCTTTCCAATGTTCCTGCGATCAAGTTCTTGGAAAATCAATTAACAAGAATGAAGAAAGAATTGGATGAATTGAAGAAAGAACATCTTCAGAAGTTGAAGGCTCTGCAGAGGAAGGACAAGAAGAGACGCATTAAGAAGTCAAAGTCAAAGTCTCGTGCTAGATCCATGTCTCAAGGTGACGGCCAAGCTACCGTCGTGACATATGAGATGAAGAAACAGGTTAGTGAGGTGGTCCCCACTTTGAATGACAAGAAGCTCCAGGCATTAATCAAAATTATTAAGGATGACATTGACCTTGATGATGAAGAAGAGGTTGAGTTGGATATGGATCAGTTGGAAGACCGCACTGTGTTGAAGTTGTATGACTTCTTGTTCGGTAAAAAGGCTGCGTCCAATTTGATGAACAAGAAGAAAAAGAGGCAGGCTCCGTTTGATAATTTCGATCAATTGCAACAAGTTAGAAGTCAATTGCAGTTGTTCGATAATATGGACAGCAATGGTTCCAAAGCCAATGTAAATAATGACTCCTCAGATGACGACTTGAGTTCAGAGACTTCTGAAGAGGAGTAGTTGACTTCTGTGTATGATAATATAACAAAAAGGTTGGCTTCCATGTAGTTAAACAAACTAGCAATGTACCGCGATGCGATGAGATGAGTCGTGTCGATCCAAAATGATGCAGATAACAGCATTAACGGTTACCAAGCTTGCTCCAATGACAGTCACCGTAATAGATGAGGGCCTCCTGACTCTCCGTATTGGGCCCAAGCTCAACATCCTGCGACGCAATCCACACCAAAATCTTCTTGAGATCATAAAGAAAGCAAAGGCGGACGGAAGGCCATGCTACATTGCTGGGCCTATGGTGAGATACTCGAAGTTGCCGTTTCGTGAACTAGTACGTCATTATAACACTGATATTGTGTATACACCGATGATCCTTGCCAGAGAATTTGTGCGTAATGATATAGCACGATTATCAGATTTCACAACCAACGAGGCAGACCGTCCCGTAATTGTTCAAGTGGGGGTTAACAATGTCGAGGATCTTCTCCGATTCATCTCCATGATCCTTCCTTACGTTGATGGTGTAGGAATAAACTGTGGATGCCCTATAAAGGAGCAAGTACGTGAGGGAATTGGCGCAGCGTTGATGTCGCAACCCGACCTCGTGGCGGAAATGGTAAAAGCAGCAAAGGCCAAATTCGGCAGCGATCTCGTTATTGAGACGAAAATTCGTATCCATCCTGACATTGAAGAAACATTACAGTTTGTCAAGAAAGTGGAGGCTGCAGGAGTGGACTTCATTACCGTGCATGGACGTACTAAAAACACGCGCTCTTCACAGCCTGCGAACCTCGATGCCATTAAATTGGTGAAGCAACATTCGAGCGTCCCTGTTGTAGCCAATGGGGATTGCTTCTCCTTCAAGGATGCACAGAAAATTGCCGAGTACACAGGTTGTGACGGTGTGATGTCTGTGAGGGGAATTCTCGCCAACCCAGCTATCTTTTCCGGGTTCGAAACAACTCCATGGTCAGCGGTGGAAAGATTCTGGTCTCTCGCCATAAATTATGGACTACCATTCCGAATCACGCAACATCATTTGTCACAAATGCTTGATAAAGTGTTACCACGAAAGCTTCTAAAGCAGATGAATGAATTGAGCAATTTGATAGATACAATCGACTGGTTCGATGAGCACTTTATCCTCAAACGGAGCCACGAACCAGGTTTCGCCACATTGGCTGAAGTACCTTGGAAGGTCCCGGTACCCCTGAGCGAAAAATTCTAATGACAGATGTCGTTCTATATGTATTCATGAAATCGTAATATACACATGGCTTAAGCCACGGTTAGAAAATCCTTATTCTGCAAAGAGATACTCCTGGTCTTGTTGTTGACCTTATAGATTCCCACAAGCTGTTTTGCAAGCTCGAACATGTTATTTCTCAACGAAATAACAACGAACTGTGCGTTCTTTGTGCGCTCCTTAATGTAGTTGGCAACAATCGAGACATTTCTGAAATCCAACGCAGCATCGATTTCATCCATCACATAGAGCGGAGTAGGTTTATAGCGATGCAATGCAAACACAAGAGCCAACGAACTCAATGTTTTTTCTCCACCGGACAAGTTACTGATATTCTTCCATGATTTCTTTGGGGGCATCACACTGAATAGAATACCTTCCGAGAAAGGGTCTAAACTATCGACCAATTCCAATTCAGCATTTCCACCCATAGTAATCATTTGATACATTTCTTTCAAAGACATGGATATAGTGTTAAAGCCCTCCATAAACTCGTCCAATCTTCTTCTCTTCAATTCTTCGAACTGAGCTTTTATCTCCTCCCTTTCATTCACAGCATTATTTAAGTCTTCTTTTCTTGTCTCAAATTCGATCTTCTTGGAGCCATATTCTTTCAAAACCTCGATATCAACCTTGACATTCTTCATATATTGCTCAAGCTCTTCAATCTCCTTGGTGGTGTCTTGCATTCTGATTCTTTCCAATTCTTCTTCCTCGAGTCTTTCGATTATAGCACCGTTGTACTTCTTCTGATCTTCTTCTGGCATCCAATCAATGTATTCAGTAACGTCACGAACGAGAAGGTCTTTCAAGCTTTCGTTATCCTTGTCGATATGCTGAAGCAACCTTTTGATGAGCGTGCCGTTCTTCTCCACTTTATTTTCTAGTTCTATTTCAGTGGACCTGAGCTGATTGATTGATTTTGTCTTCTCCTCGACTTCCTCCTTCACCTTTTCGAGTGCCTCTTCTTGCTCTTCTCTTTCGCTAGTGAGCTGCTCCATTACTGATGTGACCTCCTTCAACTGGGAAACCTTTTCAGCTTGCTGTAGCTCAATAGCTTTAGTATTCGCTTCTGTCTGCACTAATTCGAGTTTGAGCTCACCAATCTCCTTTTCTCTCCGCTTTATCTCATTCTCCAACTTCTTCGTTCCCATCCGATCACTTGACGTTTTGTCACTCAAAATTTGAATCTTCTGTTTAATTGAGTCGACCTTGTTATCTTGCATTCTGAGTTCGATTCCACCAGCTTTCATGATCTTCTCTTCGAGCTCTTTGATCTGGGATTCGAGATCTTTCATCCCGTTCTTAAGTTCCTCCAGTTCGCTAGTGAGTTTCTGTTTCTCTTCTTCTTTTCTCTGTATTTCCGCCTCCAAAGCGTCTTGTCCATCAGACTGCTCACTTTCGGCGATTAAAGTCTTGCATACCTGTTGTACTTGCTTTTTTTCTGCCATGAGTGACTCAATATCCAACTTGAGACGCGAGATTTCCGATTCAATCTCAGGGACCAAGTTTTTTAAGGTCTGCAAATTATTCTCCTTCTCGTTTAAATCTTTGAGCTCCACCTCCAATGCCGCCTCCGCAGTATCAACTTCATTTCTCAAATGTTCGATATCCTCTTCACTGATTTCCATCATATCAACATCAGAGGAAGATGCAAGTCTCATCCCACCTTTTGCGTAGCTATTTCCACCTCCTGACATGGTACCTGAAGTGTCTACCAACTTTCCATCAAGAGTGACGACTCGGAACCTCTTTGGTCCGTACGCAACCTTTCTTGCTTCTTTCAAATCCTTTGCTACCAACGTGTTGAAAAGCTTGCTATAGAACGCGGGAAGAAATTTAGGATCGTTCGGAGTAACCAAATCAAATAATCTTTTGACCGTATTAGGGTCGCCAGGTACGTTGATGGGATCCATGTTGAATTTTCGGAGTTTGTTCAAGCAAATAAAGTTGGCATATCCCAACTTATTCTTTCTGAGGTAATCGATACAAGTTTGTGCTGTCTCAACGGTGTCAACTACCATTGAATCCAATGCAGAGCAAGCTGTGGATATGGCTATATCATATTTGTCGTCGATAGTACCCAAGTCACCTAACTTTCCATGGAAACCCGTAATTCTGCCGGACCGAGACAATTTAGTTAAGCTGGCAAGCACTCTGTTCTGATTCTGGCGACTCTGGAACGCTGCTATTGAGTCTTGCGCTTTTTGTCTTTCTGTGGCAGCTTTATTCCTGTTGATCTCGTACTTCTTCCGAGCTTCCTGAACTTGCTCTTCTCCAAGATTAATTTGATCGGTAACATGGGCAAGCTTGGTCTCTGCATCTCTATATGCAGCCTCCTTTTGTTTTCCTTCCGTTTTGATTTCCACCAAGCGATTTTTCGAATCCTCTAGCAGCTTCAATTTGCTTTCTTTTTGTGCCTTTATCATTTTGAGTGAAGCATCTACCAACTTCACAGCGTTTTCCTTTTGCTTCAACTTATCATTCCATGGCTCTAACTGCGTCTGGAGTTGTTCGATATTGGCAGAAAATTGGGCAGTACTCCCGGTAAGCTTTTGTCTAATTTCCTCTAGTTTCGCCTTTTCGATGTCCAAATTCGTTGTCAACTCCTGAAGCTCTGCTTTATATTGCAGTTCAGTAATTGCATTCGATTCGTACTTTGCGTTGGCAATACTCAATGCCAGTTCCAGCAGTTCAATAGACTTCAATATTTTCTTGGTTTTGTTGTTCAAGTTTTTGATTTTCTCGTCCGCCGATACTTTGCCCTTGTTCAAGGACTTCTGCTTTGCAGTGATTTTGGATAATTTTTCGATTGTCCTTTCGATTTCTTTCTTCGCATGTGTATGTTTTTGTGTATGTTCTTTCAACTCAGCTTTGAGTTTTCTGTTGTGCTCTTGCTCTTTGGCAAGCTCTTCCTTCAAGCTGGCTTCTATAGCACGCTTTTCGGCTAGCTCCTTCTCGTTCGTCATGACGTTCAATTGGAACAGTACGGACTTTTTCCCCACTAATTTCTTCTCGGCCGCGAGAAAGCGCAAAGCCTCCGACTTTTTGTCTTCTAGCTGCTCCTTATCCTTCTCCACTAAAGTAAAACGATTCTCTTTCTCTAAGCAAACATCGTTAAGTTCTTCCATTCGTGCATAGCTCTCCTCGATGAGTCGCTTGTATTTGGACGTGCCAATGATATCTTCCAAGTATTCGAGAAGCCCGTCATCGCTCTCCTTTTCTGCCTTTGGCTTCATCTGTGCAATGGACTCGACTTCGCCTTGAAGAATCAAGAACCGCTTATGATCCAAGTCGATTCCTTTGTCACGAAGGTAGGAAGTGACCTCGGTGTAATTGCTACCTCTTCCGTTGATGAAATAGGATGACTGGTTATTTCTGAAAGCTTTGCGACTGATGACAATCTCTGAGTCCGGAACAGGGGTGCTTAAATTTGGATCGTGCACGTCATCAACAACGTTCTGGAAGTGTATATCCACCTGGCAAAAGTCGATCTTGTCTCCGCCAGAGGAATTATGAATGAGCTCGGAGAGTTTACCCTGCCGCATCTTCAGAGCTCGAAAGCCAAACACAAAAAGCATGGAATCAATTACATTGGATTTCCCACTGCCATTCGGCCCGATCACAGCAGAAAACGATGCATTGAAGGGCCCAATCACCTGTTGGCCGGCATAGGACTTGAAGTTGGTGAGCACGAGCTTATTGATGACTAGACGCGGCACGTTGGTTGCGTTCTCGATCTGTATCGACTCTCGCGCTTTGCTGGGAGAAGCTTGTACCAACACTTTATTCTGAGAGTTCACACTGGCATTCTGTAGAGGACTTGAGGGAGCCAACACTGGAGGCTTAGGTTCTAGCAGACCATGTCGTATCTGTTTAGGCTCCTCTTCATCAAGAACTGGCTGTTCATTTTCCTTATCGTGGTCCTTATCATTCTCTTCTGCATCCTGAGGGTGCAGAAGTTCTTCTTCCAGCTGCTCTTCGAGGATGGTGGTGGCAGTATTTGCCCCGCCATTGGAGGCCGCTTCACTCTGTGCCTCCAGAGCAGAACTCTGGCCTGGATCGTTGATATCGCTGTTATTGACGAAGGACTCGTCTTCCTCTTCGCTGGGAAGTCTTCGCTTTTGTGCTCGTCTCGGCATCACTCTGTGTGTTTGCCTATCGACTGCAACGCGCTGGAGCCCAAATCAAAATACACGTAAACATTCTAATGGTTCTTGCACTACCTGACTCGTGCTGCAATGCTGCTGTCGCTGCTACAACGCCTAAGTCTAGTGTACACTAATACATGCAGTTGGGAGCAATGGTCGCTCTCATTCTAATCTATCACGGTGAGGGAAGCGGAGTAAGCTGACTGAGCTTACTCGTGCTTGGATTTGCTCTTTTTGTGGTTCTTTTCCTTCTTTTCTTTCTTGTCTTTCTTCTCTTTCTTCTCTTTCTTCTCCTTCTTCTCCTTCTTTCCCTTTTTAATATCCTCCTCCGGCTCTTGCACGAGCTGCGAGTCATCACCGTTATTCAGTTGGCTGATCGTTGTCTCCTCGATATTGCTGTCCTCTTCAGCTTCTTCGTCTTCCTTCTCTTCGTCCTCGTCGTCAAACTTGCGCTTTTTGTTTGGTATAGCCTCTCCCTCATCATCACTGAACTTGATTTTGGTATTTTGGGTCGCTTCAGTCCTCTTAGGCTCCTCGGTGGGCTCAATAACCAAGGGAGGCAAGCCTCTCAAGTCCCTTTGAATTCGCTTCAATTGACTGAGCACGGGACCGTTTCCAGAGCTGTTGGAGAAGCCTGCACCGCTGGCGTCCGAGCCTGACTCGCTGCTGAGTCCGTTAAGTGCGGCATCGCTCGCATCGACGAATTCGCTCAACAAAGCACTGGCGTCTTCTTTACTTATGGCGGCAGAGCTCACAACATTTACTGCCGTCGGTGCATAAACAGCGGTTTGCACTGCCCGGCGAGGACGGAAGCTGGACATCTCAAGACTTTGAAGTAGCTCTAGTCGCATCTCATCGCAGCCCGCAGTACGCTTTTGTGTCCTGTATATTGTTGGTTGTGTAATTTCTGGACCGCTTTGAAGAGTTCAGAAAAATTCACCGAGCACTGCTGCAGTCGACCATGTTCAGTTTGTTCCATAGGACGGCCCTCCGTGGGGTGACACCAGTGGGTGCCCGTGCCTTCTCACTTCTCGGGAGACCAACAACAATCCTGTCAGCTCCGCGGTTGCTCGCTCCCGCCGCTGTCCCTCTCCCTGCCGCTGTCACTCCATTCCAAGTGATTCAGTCTATGGTCCAGCGCAGGTTCAAGTCGAGAGGCAACACATACCAGCCGTCTCAATTGAAGCGTAAAAGAATCTTTGGCTTTCTTGCCAGGTTAAGGTCTAGAACTGGCAGAAAAATCCTCCAAAGAAGAAAGGCAAAGGGAAGGTGGTACTTGACGCATTAGCGAACCACGGCCTTAACAGTGTTGGAATTGACTTCTTCACACTATTCAGCATAGCATGTAAATAGCACTACATAATGATCATATAATTGTTAGATTATGCAAATATGTAGCTATGCACGGGTTCAGCCTAGGCCTTACCCAAAACCTTGGAATACTGCAACTCGATCTCGTGGATACTCTTTTGGAGGGCCACGATCACAACCTGATGGGTAACATTTGGAAAGTTGTTGCGGTGCAAGCCGAACCACTCGAGAGGAGGAGTCGCATTTCCCAACTCTTTCAACTGCGGCGCCTCAATAATCGGTGGCGCCACGGGAACATACACGTACTTGGCATGCCTTGAAACCTTGTCAATGGTCTTATTTATCGCTTGATCGATTTCTTTTGTTGGGTCCTCGTCATCATCAAGATTTTGCTCCAAAAGCTTCGACCGGTTCCCTGAGGAAAATACATCCTCGTTAAAAACAACCGAGCTGTCTCCTTTATGCGCCTTCTTAAACCCTGTTCTCGACGCGAGTGACTTGGTGTGAATGGAATACATCTCTCTTATGAAATTCACCGATCCAAGGTTCCATCTTATATCCACCGTACCGCCAAAGGTTGACTGATACAGATACTCAATGACATTAGTCTGATACCTTTGGAAAGTCTTCATCGAAATTCTAAATGAGGGGAAAATAAAAATACCACCACCACGAGCCTTGTGGGCAAACTCAACAAACTCGTCCACATTGAACTGTATGATTTGCTTTTCAGCTGCCGGATACGCCATCGATAAAGATACCTTGAGGTCATTGAACTGGAGGTCGAGCTCATTTGCGATGGCATTATCGTATTCATTCTGCTGGAAATTTGCTTTTGATTCATCAAGTTCCACCACCAATACCTTGGAGTCCTCAAAAGATGACGGGTAAACATGTACAAGGAGCCGGCCCACTAACACCTCGACCTTGGTTTCAAGCTTCTTGACGGATTCAAGCATACCATCCGATAAAGATTTCGGGTCTCTGGGTACTGCTTTGCCTTTCGAAGAATCACGTAACGTTTCACGATATGACCACTTGTTTTCTTGCTTCATTCTAGAAACAGCATTATATATATCAACACAGTTCGAGGCTGTTAATGACGTAATATAAAGCTCACAGGAATCGAAATTGGTAGAGATCTTGAGATGATCCTTGCTCAACAGTACTTCTGACTTCTGGTTGAAGACATCGATAGAAAAATTCACAATATTTGCTACTGCAAACGCATGATAGTCAAATGAGCTCTTAAGCTGAAGGCCTCCAATTCCTCCTGAGATCAAAATAAGCGGTACATCGAGTGTAGTTGTATCAAGTTTCCACCGAATTCCAGCATGTAAGTTAATGTCTTTCAATTCGAGACTTCCACTCAATCTTCCATCAGCTTCCAACCTTAAAGTGTTTATCCCCATTTTCAATTGTTGCGTCCAATCGGTGTACTTTTTAGAAATTGCCCAAAACCTTTGAAGACGGAAAGTGAATTTACCTAACGACTGGCCGAAATCAACATGAAGGGCCAAGTTGGAAACTATGAGTGATAGGACCCAAGGTAAGGCGTACGTACTTGAGACCTCGCGGAAGCGTGCAGAAATATTCTTGTTACTCGCAAGAGAAGTCGAGGTAGTTGTAAGGTCCGTAGAAGACTCTGCAGGTCCGAAGAAGTCTTTGGGAAACCAGATGTCCTTGAAGAGTTCTAAATCTTGGTATTGCTTGACGTTGACAAAAACATCGGGATCTATTATTTCACCTGCTGACAAAACCGAAATTGTATCGCCAAATGTGACTGAATGAGCAAGAATGAGACTTTGAAGTCCAACCGATCCACTTACTTCTCGTGAGAATATGTGTCTCAAGGATGCTGAAATACGCTCGAACCTTGCGGATGATATAAGTTGAGGAACTGGTCCTTCTAGAGTGTTCAATTGAATGTGGATCCCCTCTAGTCCAACGATCGCCTCCACCTTCGCTGTAGGCTCACAGCTGAGTGATAATTTCTGCTTCTCAATCTTTACTCCAACATAGATGTCACAAACTTTAAACAAACTTCCAATGGCTGAGGATCCTTGAGTGACCACAGCAGAGTGTTCATCCTTACGGACAGGGATCGTCAGTGTCCGTTTCATCATCATCTTCTTCGCTCCATCGATAATATCTGTTATTACTGGAACGCATGACGAGTAGAGAGTATTGTCTGATGATGAAGTGAGCACCTCCGTACGCAAAACATGTCGTTTCAGGGCGTGTTTGTTGTGTGTGTACATAGCTCCAATCTTTACCGCCGGTGAATGTAATAGTAAGGAGGGCAGATCGCTTTGGTTCCCATTATTTGGACGATATAGCAAAACATCTGACCCCGCAAACGTGATTACACATTCGAATGATGAAAATGAGGGTTCAAAATTCTCCATGTAATCAGATTGTTTCTCTGGTTTTTTCTTTTCCGTTTTCAATGGCAAACCTGCTTTCCTTTTACGCAACATCTCTTGGACTTTATTTCCCGATTCCATAGCATATTCCACCAAGACAATCGAGTCCGACAAGAACTTGACATCCAACTGGTCTCCATGCAAGGTTGAAGTGATGGACTTAGAATCTCCATCCTGTTTGACAGCGTAAACGAGCTGCAAAGTAGAAAGAAACGCCCGGTTCAAATTTGTACGCTCGGACTGTGAGTTGTAAAAATTTGATGCACGGGAACCATTCGCAACTGAAAGATAGGCGTCCATTAACGACAATTTTCCCACTGTTTCCTCTGTCACCGCAAAGAATCGCTCGGCGCCGAGTATGACTCCTGGGTAGTCTTTCCTTTGGTTGTCAAATAACCAACCAACACAGAAGTTATAAGCTAAAACATGACAAGTAGAGACCTTGAAGGACGGAGAACGATCCTGCGTTGAATCAGTTCTCGAGGATTTAGCGTCTTCTTCTGAACTGCGAATTGTGTCCACTATTGCATTTAATGCGGCGATAAAACTGTAAATCGTCCTGGGGCTGAAGCATATTCTGCAAAACTGGGACTCAACTTGGACATTCAGCGGCTCCGTAAAGTTTCCTTTCTCGTTCAAAATCTTAAGCGATAGATTTAGCTCCAATATCTTTGAAAGGCCGACAGGAATGGACCTGTCCACTAAAGAGAGTCTCGAAGTAGGGACAGACAATTCTGCGCTGAATAAGGATACGTCCTTCTTGCGGAAATCTCCATTCTGGCAGCTGATCGCAAAGTTCTCAACCTCAAACGAGAACTTAGTCCTTTCGATGAATGTGGAAACTCCGATGTACTCGTTCACGAATTCAAATCTCAAGATAACTCTGTCTAATAGATTGGCTTCACTTGATGACTCGTCAACAACTTGGCTAGCAGTTTTCGCAGGAAGCAAGTCCCGTAGGTCCAGGATCCTCTTTTGTATCCGAGCTTGTTCTTCCTGCAACGTCGTCATAGTTCTAATAGCCTGGTCTAACAAAACCTTCGTGAAGCCCATACCACACGAAGCGGACACAAAGTTCTTGCCATCCTGTTCCATTACTCTCACATCCATTATCGATTGTGCACTCTCAATCTTGAGGAAGGGCTTCCTGCGAATGCTGCAAGCAATTTCAAATTTATCGGTATTATGTTGAACTTCCCACAAGTGGTCCACGTATGACACCGCAATTTGTGTACCATAAATACCCCCATTGACCCTAATTGGATGAAACATGTTGAGATCGAAATAAAGCTCATCGTAAGAAAAATTGACAACAAGCATGCCAATATCCTCCAAGAAACTGGAAGTCTGCAGAATGCCAACATTCTTCTCAGGCGATCCCTTCCCGCTATCAACAAGCCCCTTAAGAAATTCGATGTCAGACTGCTTGATCGATTGAATTCCAGAAATGAAAGATTTTCCATCGTCTGCAATTTCGCAGTTACCCTTTCTGAAGTAGATGTCAGTCACTTTCAGAGTTTGGCTGTCTCGGCTCATTGTGGAGAACACTGAATTGATATCTCGAAGTTTGACGCTCATGAGTTTCAGTGTCTTTATCCACGCGGACAACTCCAATTGACCTATTTTCATGGCAAAGTTGGATGACTCAAAATGGGACTGTTCATTAATCATCAAACCTCCAATAGTACCGGAAACCCCTGTGCTGCTTATATGAAGTGAAGAAACCGGTAAAGTCATTTTCTGTTGAAGATCTCTCACTGAAAAAACTATGAATCTCAGCCGATTCATGGACGTTTCGACAACCTTTTTCTTTTCAGTGGTTTTCTCATTTCGAAGTGGCTCTAGGATCAGCAGCTTGAGGTTGTGGAAAAATTTAAAGCTCAAAGCCGAAATGGAACTATCATAAACTCCAACCTTTAAATAAAGCCTGTTCTCAATTAAATCGTCCAAAATCTCGATTCCCTCGGCACCCGTATACTTTCCTTTTCCAAACAGGCTCGTCATGCAAATCGAAAGTTCGTCAATGTCAACGTAATCTTGTGAGTCCTTTGAGTCTGTAATTTTGACCTGTATTTGGCTTATTGTCAATCTAGCCACAGTTGGCTGGGTATCTTCATCGTGAGAAAATATCGAGGAGAAAAACTTCTGTCTCTGCGTTTCATTAGCTTCCCAGTTTCTCCAGTGAGAGAAAATTTCCATAACCTCATCAAGCGCAGACTCTGGCACATCGTACACATCCTTAAATTCGTTCTCTTTCCATTCCAGAGGCAAGCTTTCGAATATATGGCGGATCCGCGTGGCTAGTAGCCAGCTATCATAGTACCTCACATGGTCTTTGAGCGCACGGAGGATGTACGCAGGTTTGGTTAGGACGCCTGGATCATGATCAATGCGATACTGCTTCCCAGCAACCGCGACCTTGTAAATTAACTCTTTCAAAGTGTGCTTTTTCGGTAAGGCTTTTAGGGTCGAATTTATTTCTTCGAAAGATTTCAAAATGCTATTAATGTACAGCATGAGCCAAGCGGTCTGAGTGTTCTGTACCTCCATATTCACTGCTTCCATAGAAAGATTTAGAATTTTCTCCTCTTCGTCGCGAGAAAACCAAACCTCGATATCCCTGAAAGATGTGTTTAGCGGGGGCTGAAATTCAAGTGGATTATGGACGGAAAAATATGCTTCTTTGATGTGAAAGGCAGCGGTGCTCTCGGTGTGCAAATCATGATGGCCATCAACAGTTGATCGCATTGCAAGGCTTGAAATTGCAAGCGAAGGTTCAATTACCATAACATTGAGCGTTGGGATCCTCGACCGTAGAAATATCTCACTCGTATCGTCAACCTTTAAATCGCCAAATAAAATATTCACTTCATTGGCAACAACGCGAAAATTGTCTCTAACCGAAGCAGAAAGCATGAAAAGCCGAAGCTGCTTCACCACATCTAACAAAAGGCCATCCATCAATGTGGTTAAGCGGTCATCCGTTATTGAGTTTCCCAACAATGCCAAACTTAGTATAGCTGCCGGTGAAAGAAATCCCTTGATATCACCGAAATTTAAAATCATGTTGTCATATTTAACGCGAGTATCTTTCTCGTAGTGTGGGGTAAAGTCAGCGTCGTCATACAGAAGAGTCGGGTTGAACTCGCCAGTTTCACTGATAGATCCTTCATTGGCAGTCTGATCTTCATCCGAACTCTTGTTCGACACATTGGTCAGCTTCACCTTTGTGTTGAGGTTGTATCTGTTAAATGGAGTGGAAACATCAACCAAAGTCAATGATGTGATAAAAGAGCCACGTGCGTCATTGTAAACGGAATCTTTGAATTCAGGGAATAGTAAAAATGGCGCACGGTGGAATGGAGCGTCACTGCTGCGTAAATGTTCCTGTTGGTACTTCCTGCTCTGCTCAAAATTTGCCTTCTGTCCAATCAAATCAAAATTCAATTGCGTCTTAATGAAGCCAACAATCTTGGAATTTTCGACGACATGAACTTCGATGCTGGGAATGTAAATACCTATTTTTGCAGAGTACCTCCTGTTGCTAATGTCGTTGAAATTGAGAAGAAGCGAACTTAGTACAACAAGCGTGTGGTTATCTGAATTATCTGGAGAATCGAACTTGACGGAAAGTTTGCTCACTCGGAAATTAAAATTTGCCAAGTCATACACCGTTGGAAGTAACAAATGAAGAGAATTTTCTGAGTCCTTAAAGCTCCAAATAAGACTGCGAAAGCATCTGATGAGGCTTGGCAAAAATCTGCTATCTCCGTTGACATCGATGTCTCCAGCCACGAAATCCCATTTGCAATAGAAAGTAAGCTCCTCGGGCGGTAACCCTAGCATACGATGAGCATGGATCCTAAAACCGTCCCACTGTAGCTCGGGGTGGTTGAAAAACTTTCGAAGGTAAATATCAATGTCGAAAAAATTAGCTTCAGAATCAGGCAAGTGATCAGCAAGAACTAATTTTCCAGCAATGGGACTGAAATCCGCTTGGATATCAATGTAGTAATTGTTGATTCTCATGTCAACATCAAGCAGATCAAAGAGAAGCGACGTATGAGAGTGGCAGTTGTACAAATTATAAGGAAGAATAAGGAGCCCTCGCCTCACCTGGAAGAGGAACATAATATCCACGTCGTTATCGGTTTTGATCGCTTTCCAGTAATCGAAATCTTCTGCTAGTGTTTGAGAGCTGAATGTGTAAGACGACGCATCATTCGTCAGTCCGTCAGGGGACGAAACATCGGCTTTCTCAGCCGTATACTCTTCGAATGTCTTGAAGTGATAAGTAGTACCAAAATAATTTTCTCTTATTGTAAAGGCATATCTGGCAATAAATCCGTATAATTTCAAGCTGATGTCATCTCCAATGCACTTTATGACAATGTAGTTTGAAGTGTTGACTTCGATTGTATTGAAGTAGGTGTAGCTGCCCTCCACAGTGAAGTTATTCGCTCTCCCCATCATATTAGAGTCCACGAAGGCACTTATTGTATGCCATGGTGGTGTGTCTATGATGAGATCAAAATATGGCGTATAGATGCTATAGTTGATGGTGCTGGACTTTGTTAGCTGGCCGTTTAGAGGAATGTCCACATCACACCGAAGCTCCTCGCCTTGGAAAGAGAGATATTTATTGCTGTCAAAATCCAATGGATTATTGATAATGTTTGAGTCATTCACATTGATGTAAATTTTGTAGTTCTCAATTGTCCATCTGAAATTGTAATTGAAGGGCCGGAAGTTTTCGTACGGTACGGGGATTCCGGAGGCAAAATCAGAAAGTATGTCTGAGGTGAGTAAAATATGTTCTCTCAAAAAAAAGAGTTTCCCGTTGGAGCTTGTATTATTGAAGGTCCAGTCGCATGGGCCGTTCCATTGCAATGGAAAACCGATATCACAACTCAACATGTGTGTGTCCGCGGTAAACATCACATCGTGATTAACAGAAGATCTGATTTCAGGTGAGATGAAACAAGCATCTAGTGTATTCTTCCAGCCAGACTCCTTTGTTGCGATGAAAGAAGTGAAAGATGAAATGTTCGAACCAGTCGATATTTTCAATTCAAGCCACCCAAAAGGGGGCAAGTTTTTGTGCAAATGATTTGAGGAGCCCGTGTTGGTGCCCTTGATTACCTCCTTGTCCTTGCTGGGTTCTCTAGTAGGGATGCGAAAAATTATCTCATCTGTAGTGGATAGGGATACTTTGAATCCACCATATTTTCGGGAAAACCCATGAGTATTATAATTCGAGGTGGGATCCGAGTCACGACAAACTGGAGGGAAGAACATATTCTGAAGGGGGACACGTTGTTTATCGGCCCACGCCCCGTAATGTATGGTTGCGGTCGCCACCTCAAAATTGACTCCAAACTGAGGGGGTTTTGACTCCTCAGGAGAAGCGGAAGCGGAGCCCAACCCAGGTACGTCATAGTAGTAGCACATTTTGATTTTTGAGGAGTCAAAAATCGTGGTATACTTTGCGTACTCCTCATCAATCTTCAGTCCACCCAGAAGGTCCTGCTCCTCGGCGGCATCACCCACGTATCGTCTTAGGCCCTTCCAACGTTTGTTGGACTCCTCAAATTCCGGGAGTGAGTTGCTGCGGTGTCGAACGAGCAGCATGAACCTGCGGCCAAAGGAGTCAGCCGCTCGCTGGAAGCGATACCAGCGTTTGTACTTGTGCTTCTGCTCATAGGCAGCACCACCGCCATCTAGGGGGTGGTGAGAGCCATCTTCATACTTGTGTGGAGAGTACGATAGGTTTGGCTTGAGCATAACTTGGAGGTCGTCAAAGTCAAAGGTCATGAGGTTGCGGTACAAGTCGAGAGGTGATGCGGCGATACCCACATCGCAGATGGCGTCACAGGATTTGTATGCAGCCACGAGAATGGAGGGAGTAGAGCTGTTGCCAAGGATGAAGGTGCCCTTTTTGATGCGCACGGTCATGGGAAGGATTCGCAAGAGAATGGCTAGGGCGCCGGCCGGTTGGTTCTGGGAGGCAGCAGAGTCGCTTTCAGCGTACGTGAGCTTTGAATTGGTGCTTGAGCTGGAGGAGTGGCTGTGGGCACCTGACTTCTCCTTTAGTATCTGCTCAATGTTGTCGTAGGCCATGGTGCGGTTGTACATGTACATCTCAAGGCCCTGCACGAGGAGTGAGCACAGAGTAGGGAACTTGGCGTTGGTGTCGGCATCAACTCGCGGGCTCGAGCCAGTGCCGTAGAAGTAGCTGGGGATGCGTGTGAGGCCAAACTGCCAGTATTTCCAGGTGAAGTTGAGGCGAAGGATTGACGTTGTGCCGTTGACGCCCATGAAGGTCACATTGCGGGCCATTATACGCCCGCCGAGAAGCAGCATGCGGAACGCCTCGAACCGCACGCGGACGTGGTAGTGTTTCCATAGCAAGAGGCGAAGGAGCTCCGAGAGACACCAGCCCACGAGCCGGTTGAAGTAGAACACGAACGCAATGCCAACAATGAGCACGAGGATCCAGTTCACGAGGTAGATCCAACTCAGGTTGTTGTCGAGCGAGTTCGACGCCACGGAGATGAACTCGGAGTGGAACGCCATCTAGGTCATGCTGGGGTGTGGAGAATCTGTGATGGAGTCTGCACGAGGCACGGTGGTAGTGCTATGTTTATATGCAGGCAGCTGACCCGGTCCGAGAGTGGGGTGGAAAAAAACCCCGGTGCATGGAGCAGAGCTCGCTTGAGCGCCCTGTGGTGTGCTTGGAGTACTGGGGCGTTACTTGGCTCTCAGCCCGTCGGCCCAGCCCAGGCAAACCGGCACCGCCGATAAGGTTTGGTCGTGCATTGACCATATCAGCATAAACAAGCAACGGTGTTTGTGCAGCAACGCTACTTTCTTCTTCTAGTCCCACAGCCTGGCGCTGAATTCGTCTGTCATCATGATTAACCGGCGCGTATTCACGGACAAGGAGAACCAGGCCGTGCTGCAGAAGGCTGCCGACCAGAAAGCAGAGCAGCGGCGGCCGGCTCCCGCGCGGAAGCCGTTCCAGAGAGTGCCTTTGGGCGGCAAGGACCGCAACGCTGCCCCGCTATTCCAGCGGTCGCAGCTGACCTTAAACACCGCCAAGACGGGGAAACGGCAGGTACGTCCCCCGACGCTCGCAAAGTCCAACTCTTCTCTCGGCTTTGTCCACAGCATCTCTGATTTGGACACCGCCGATCTCCGGCCCAGCAGGGTTTCTTCGCCGGCGCCAAAGCCCAGCGAAAATGCGCACGCTCCTTCTAGTGTATTCAACCCCCAGTTGGCCCGCCGCTCTCCCGAGCTAGTGCAGCCGCATGATTCCGACGACTTGCGCAAGACTATCCTCCACCG
Organism: [Candida] ascalaphidarum; assembly: GCA_030674335.1. Taxonomy (NCBI): domain Eukaryota; kingdom Fungi; phylum Ascomycota; class Pichiomycetes; order Serinales; family Debaryomycetaceae; species [Candida] ascalaphidarum. Next base: position 645,760 of record JAKTYC010000003.1, read on the forward strand.
CGCCAGCACTCCGCCACCCGCGCTTTCGTCCACATTTACGCATAAGACGTCTCTCGCCGCATCAGACGATGTCGATCCCCGTCGCAACAACGTGGACCCGATGAAGAAGCGCCGCAGTCTCGTGGATATATACCCGGTCGCAGCCGCGCCTACCGAGATCCAGGTGCCGGAGGAACTTCTAGACGATGAAAACAGCGTTGAAACCATACCGGAGCGTCCCAAGGTCAGGTATCGGCCAGTTGACGCCGACGAGCTTCCAGAGGAACTCATGCATTTCCTCACCACGCCTACCCCCATTTCCAGTCATCGCCTCAGCGACGAGGAACTTCAACACATCGAGGACGACCTCAGGGCTGGAGTGGACCTCGACGATCCCGCCCATTTTGGATTTGACTCGGATAAAGATGACGACTACGACTTGCAGCACGCTGGCTTGACCACGGAAGATTTGAATGACATGCTAGATTATTGATGTAAATCACAGCTCCTCACTGCGTAGGACACTCTGCTTGGGCCCCGGTGTGCTCTCCATGATGGGCATCTTCGAATTCCTCCTGCGGTTCGCTCTCTTCGTAGCTGGGGAGCGACTCTGCGCGCGCAATGGTGAAGTCAGCCACCAAATCCACGTTGGCGTCGGCCAACGTTGCTTCGCCAAGCCCTTTTTCAGCCGTGCTCATGCCCTGTGGTATCAAGTTCTTCAACTTGATGATATCATTCTTTTCCACAAACCAATTGTCCTGCGGGAACTCGATCTCAAGTTCTATGTACAAGTCTCCCCTGCGGGAACGCAGTCCTGCAAACCAACTGGGTTTCTGGCTCTCTTTGATCGGCATGCCCTCGTTTTTGATTTTAAGGTAGTCGCCTGGGCGTATCACCTTTCCAGGCGGTGTAGCAATCTTTATTCCCCTGCCGTCAAGATGCTGTAACACCACCTTGGAAAAGCCGCACAAGGCTTCCACAAGGTTAATTGTGTACTTGGCGTACAAGTCGTCGCCCTTGCGTGTGAATGTTGCATGTGGCTTGGAGGTAAAGGTGAGTACCACGTCGCCGGTTTCCTCGCCTGGTGCCTGATCCAGCTCGCCTTCAAGCACAATGCTCTCGCCACTTCTCGATCCCTTTTCGATGTCAAATTCAAGGATCTTAGTTTCCTCCATGAGCTTGGTGCCATTGCACTTTTTGCACTTGTCCTTGCTGCGATACACTTTGCCGGTGCCGCCGCAGGGGCCACAGTCAACATAGTCCTGGGTCACCAAGCCGGGACCCACACGGCGAATTTTCCGCACGGTGCCCTCGCCATCACAGGTGCCGCACACCTTGGTGGCAGCGTGCTTTTTGGCACCAGTGCCGTGACAGTGTGTGCACACAATGTCCCGCGTGGATGTGGTGCGGATCACCTTACCTTGGAAAAGGTCCTCCAACGTCACCTCCACCTCCATGCGCGCATCCGCAGTGCGCCTCTTGGGGCGTTTCTGGCCATCTGGAGGGCCGTTCATTCCGCTGAAGAAGCGGTAGAAGTCGTTGGCGTCAAAGTCTTGCTGATTGCCGCTTCCGTAGAACTGGTCGAACGGGTTGCCGCCAAAGTCGCCATCCGCGTAGCCGCCGTTGGGCATACCGTCCAGACTGCCGTACATGTCGTACTGCGCCCGCCGCGTCTCGTCGATGAGCACCTCGTACGCCTGCGAGATCTCCTTGAACCGCACTTCGGCCTCATCGCGACCTTCCTCGGTCACCTTGTCTGGATGGTACCGGAGCGCGAGCTTGCGGTAAGCCTTCTTGATCTCGACGCTGCTAGCGCCAGGCTCAACGCCGAGCACCGCGTACAAGTCCATGCTGCTTCCAGGGCTAAGATTGTTGCCGACGGCGCACATCGATGGCGTCCTGCAGAATATAAAGCAGCACCGATTCCTGCACATCTACAAGGGCCGGTTACCTACGAATCGTCTTCAGGAGAGAAGTAGAGGCCGGGAAGTAGGGAACAGGGAACAGCATGACTGGTAATGGTTATTGAATTTTTCTCTTTTTTTGTTTGCAGCAGGGGGACACAAGACACAATTAGAAGCCTCAGGTTACAAGTCTCAAATTGTGACAAAATATAGAAAAATTATGGGAACCTGCGTTCAGCTGGGACCCTGCCCGTGCTGAAGCACAACAAGCAATACACAACGCAGCCTTTGCAGCTACTATACGATTCTAACACCAAATATAAAATGTGATAGCTTGTAAAAAAGACAAAAAAAAATCTCGACACGAGCAGGGTTCGAACCTGCGCGGGCAGAGCCCAACGGAACCTGCATCCGTCGCCTTAACCACTCGGCCATCGTATCAAGCTTGACATAGTCCAGTAACAAAACGACTAATACTAGTCAGGTTGAAAATGCGTACTCTATGGGCCAGTCTCATATTCCAACTCTGGGCTCTATTAGAACAGCTCCTGCCTGCTGATGGCGACGCAGACTCACAGGCTCACCTGTGCGCATTTTCTTTCCGGATCGACCGCAGCATTTGCATTTCGTGTATCCGGGTAACCTTCAGGGATAGCCGTCGAGTGTCAACACTTCCGCTCGCAAACCCCTTATTCTCGTGGAATTATTTAAAAATGGTACGTTCAGCTCAATTCTCGCGTGCGCAGAGCCGTTAGCGGAGTGCCAAATATTTCCATTTCGCGATGCTGGCGGCGGTATGATTACAACTCAGGGCAATTCAAACTAACACACCAGTCTAGATCAGGGTATGTTTCCATGTTCCCGCAACAACAGAAGGGATTCCAAGCAACACGACGACTCAATTGACTGCAGAGGGCCATAAATTCGTCAATATGTGTTCATTCAATGATACTAACGCAGTGTTACCGTTGCTGACGAAAGTTTGACTACCTTCAACGACTTGAAGTTGGGCAAGAAGCACAAGTACATTATCTTTGCCTTGAACGACAAGAAGACCCAGATCATTGTCGAGAAGACTGGCTCCGAGTCCGACTACGACTCCTTCATTGAGCAGTTGCCCGAGAATGACTGCAAATACGCCATTTACGACTTTGAGTACGAGATCAGCGCCGGCGAGGGCAGCAGATCCAAGATCGTCTTCTACACCTGGTCTCCCGACACCGCCCCGGTGAGATCCAAGATGGTGTACGCGTCGTCGAAGGACTCGTTGAGAAAGGCCTTGAATGGTGTTGCCGCTGACATCCAGGGCACCGATTTCTCCGAGGTTTCCTACGAGACTGTGTTGGAGAGAGTCAGCAGAGGCGCTGGATCCCACTAAGTTCTCGGGATCGTACGTTGATAGCTAAATCGGAACTATCACATTGTGCGTCACTAGGCGCACCCGTAGCATTTGCGTCTACGTCTTTCTTGAAAAAGATATTATGATACATGGCACATAACCTATCGGCACCGAGCACTACCACTCACACTCTCCCGTCGCTTTTTGAAACACGAAGTCTCTGCCGTTGATGTTGGCCACGCCCTCTTTAAGCGTCGCCTTCCACTTGTTCTTTACTCTCTGCACCTTGTCGTACAAGCACAACATAATCTGGCCCTCCTGGTCACCATCCTCCTCGTCAGACTTCTCGCTGTCAAGACCATCATCCAAGTCAGAGTTTATGTCGTCCGAGTCATTGAATATATCATCGTCGTCCTCATCGTCGTCGTCGCCGGCGCCATCGGCCTGGGGTACCTTACTTTTATTCTGCTTCAAAGACTTCATAACACTGGCAGCTTCGTCACCGTAGATTGTGAGTTCAAACTTGCCATCAGCCTGGTTAATTCTTGGGAGGACTAACCCAGTGGCGGTGTCGTACTCGTCCTTGATAGTAGGGTCAAGATTGGGAATTTGAAGGCCAATGTTGCCACTGCGTGCATCATTGTATGCCAAGTGTGAATCCAGCTGAAGCTGGGGAATGTCTAACCCAGTGCCATTCAACTGCAAGCCTGTGCTATTCAACGTCGATGGATACATTGGGAGCTCATGCTCGTGGTGGACCTCGTCGTCCCACGAAAACTTCGCCACCGCCAGCTGGCTTAGCTTTTCGCACCATATTCTTCTCAACTCCTGCAAAGTCGACTCATCGACGCCACTGTCTTCAAAGTCCTGCCGCGAGTCGCTGATAACTTCTTCGATAATAGCCTCGTACAATTTCGTTGTTTCAGCATTCGACATGATGTATCGGACTTATTGCGGCAACGTTATGTGGGTTTGGGTGCGCAGATCTGGATTGATCGCTCAAAGTGCAAAAGATGGGATGCAGTTGAACAAAGAGGTAGTCTTTCTCAAATGCGCGAATCCACGAGACGATGTATCTGGAGGAAGTATGAATAAGTCTCCGCGAACGAAAGTGCTCACTGCCCTGCGTTGTTTAGAGCTCAGTGGAGTTTGGGCTTGAATAGCGATACTCCTTGTTGACTAATATGCGCAGACTACGAATCCTTGCAAACTTTTGTGGTCTCACACGACTTAATCCTGCATAACATTTGGCTAATACCCCAGATAACATGCTGACATTACTATTCGCTAATATACACGTTGGAATCCTACTTAAATGGCCTCCTGGCAGTCTTTTTAGGACTCAACCTTCCACGGGGATGCGAGTCGCTGCTCAAGCGGAGGAGCTGTTCCTTCTCTTTGGTCACCGTCTCCAATTTCTTTTTCAAGCTTTCTATTTCTCTCTGCTGTGAAGTGTCGGACTTCAACGCTTCAAGCTGCTTCTTGAAGTTTTGCTTCAACTGGTTAACCTTCGATTCGTGCTTCTTGGAGTACTCCTTGTAGAGCTGTTCGGCCACCTCTTGAATCTTCGCGCTTGTTTTCGCATGGTTGTCGGCAACCTGCTTACGAAGAGATTCAATCTCCGATTCAATCTTGCCAGATCCACCCAGCTTACGCTCATCCTCGACCTTTCTTAGCGCCTCAAAAGATTTCGTAAGCTCGCATTCCAAGTCCCTTATGTCCTTGTCTTTTTGAGCCAATTTCTCATGAAGGTCCGCAAGCTCACTCTCCTTGCCCAACTGCTCACTTAGAGCATCGCCCTGCTCCCTACCTCTCTCTACGAGCTGCAGGATCTCGATCTCGCTCGCTTTAAGTTCTTCAGTCTTACGCTTCAAGCGATCGTCGAGCCGTGCGTTCTCGTCGCGTAAGTCATCAATCGTTTGCCTCAATGTTTGAGCTTCTTGCTTGTAATCATCGTTCTCCGCCTGCGCACGTTGGTAGTCTTCCTTCAACGGCTCAAATTTTGAATAAATATCTTCGAGGCCCTTGTTCAGTTCGTCAATCACTATGGCCAACTCGTTGTTTCTAGACTCGAGCCTTTCTTTTTCACGTTCAAGGCTGTCGATTGTGGCGTTCTTATGTTCTAATGCACTCTCCAAATTATTAATCTTGTTTTTGGCAAGACTCTCAAGCTTATCCAACTCTGTGAGCAATTCTTGCTGCTTTGCATTGATATCCTCAAGCTCCTTGTTCTTGGTAGCATACTCTTGACAATTTTTTAATGTGATCTCCTTTTCCCTTGCCATCGTTTCCAAATTCTTTGTGAGCTCCAGCACCTGCTCAGTGAGCTTCACGGACTCTTTTACACTCTCATCCTTCTCCTTTTTGAGTTGCTCATTGAGAGATTCGAGGTGACGAGCGGTTGTTGATTTCTGTTCGATTTCTTCCAGCATCAGCTCGATTTTCGCAACGTGAATAGCCAATTCCTCGTCCTTCAAAGCAGCGCGTTCAGCATGGTCTGTAATCTGTTGCTCGAGTTCAATTAATTGGTTCTCCAATTTCTTTATGCGATCACTCTGCAACTTAGAATTTTTTAACAGTCTGGCGAGCTCCCGTTCATTATGCTTCAATTGAATATTCAAGAGATCTTCATTGGCAGTTAGTTTCTTCTTAGCCAGCTTCAACTCCTTGATCTTCTGGTCATACAACAAGAACTTACTGTTTGTGGCAGCAAACTCCTCGGAGAATTTCATAATCTCCAGATTCTTGCTTTGAATTGCGGCCTCCAATTGCTCGACCTCCTGATAATGCTCATTCTGAATCTTCCTCACGTGGTCCAACGAAAATACCGGCTTGGAGTTAGGTGACATTAGGAAATTAATGGTAGGTTCGTCGGCATCATCGTTTCTCAACGGGCCAGTTTCATCATCACCGGTTCGATATGCTTCGTCGCTAGCGCGCAATGGGCTAGCAATGGGCTTAGGCACCACCTTTGCTTCGTGAAGAGCAATCTCTGCCACTCTACCTTGTTGGTTAGTTTCTGGGCTCTTCGCAACAGGTTCAGTATAGCGTTGAGGGGTAATATAATCCATCTTGGGATTCACATCAATAATCTTGTTTTGCTGGGTGTGCTCCTCAGCGAGGAGAGACGGCATCTTGTACATAGTTTGGGATCCTAAATCAACATCATCATCGGCATCGCTCTCGCTGCTCTCACTGTCCAAGCTTTTGCGATGCCTTTGTGGCGAGGTGCCTGCCTGAATCTGACCCACCAAATCTTCCTTATTGAAGACACCATCGACTCGGATCAGATTATCTGTATTGTCTTCATTAGCATTAGTGACAACTTTGGCTATTTTTGCTTGGCTCTGGGAATTGCTATCGGAAGGCCGCTTTTTAGCAATGGGCGACGAATCCACCCTGAGGGACAGGTCGGCAAGCTTGGGCGGCGAGTCGGGTGCCTTCAATGACGGGTCTGGAATGCTGCTCAAACGAGTCTTTGGAAAGTTCTCTTTATTGGCGAAATTTCCGGTGTTGAGCTGTGCCTCAAACAACTTAACGTCCAAGTTGGGCTTACCAGGTTGCGCCCGTTGGAGATTGGGATTGGGCTTGGCTCTTGGCGAGGTCAATGGATAACGCTGCTGCACCGAGCGCTTCACCGAACTGTTGAGTGGGGTGACAATGTGGTTGTGCAACGTGTTGCGGCGAGCATCGTGCTTGGCAGTGAGGCCATGAGGGTGCTTCCCAAGCATAGTAGTAGGGCTGAGGGTGGTGGTCGCAGGGGTCTCCTCTGGAAGCAACTCCGCAGACAACTTAATTGGTGAGAGTCGCTCCCCCTCAGCGAAAGACATATCGCTCTCGAAACGTAGAGGCGACGTCATTGTAGCGGACAGCGACTGTGATGTTTGGTGTTTGTTGATATAGACGCGCAGGTAGTGCACGTACGAATCGAATACATGGGTAGCGCGTCGGTGCAGGTCAACCCTGCGGAAGACGTCTACTGGGAGGCGCGAGACTAAGACTACTTGTGGGTAATGAGCGATGCAATGTATATAGGATTGAATCACTATACATGACGTCGAAATAATAAACCTGAAACACGAAATCCTATACCCTGTTGTCATAAATTGTGCGTAGCAAGAACTTTTGGTTCTCCGCATTTAGACACTCCACAGCTCAAGGGGCGGTGGTTGCCGTGGTAGACGAAGCCGGAGCAGCCGAGGAGGCAGCAGCGGAAGTTGCAGCAGCGGAAGTCGGAGCAGCAGCGGATGAGACCGGGGCGGCAGCAGACGAGGTCGGGGCGGCAGCAGAGGAGGCCGGAGCAGCGGCAGAGGAGGCCGGAGCAGCGGCAGAGGAGACTGGAGCAGCGGCAGCAGAAGTAGCAGCCGGCGCAGCAGACGAGGCAGCGGCAGAGGAAACGGGAGCAGAAGAAACGGCAGCGGACGAAGCAGCGGCGGACGAAGCAGGAGCAGACGAAGCAGGAGCAGACGAAGCAGCAGCAGACGAAGCAGCAGCAGACGAAGCAGCAGCAGACGAAGCAGCAGCAGACGAAGCAGCAGCAGACGAAGCAGCAGCAGACGAAGCAGCAGCGGACGAAGCAGCGGCAGACGAAGTAGCCACAGCGGCGGCAGTCGAGCTAACAGCACTAACTGGTGCAGTAGTGGAAGCGCTAGCGGAGGTGGCAGTCACCTTGGAAGTGTAGGTCACAGTCTCGGTGACGTCAACCCACGAGGTGATGGTGGTGGTGGTGTCGGAGTAGGTAAACTCAGCGGTCACGGGGTAGTGAGACGAGCGAGTCTCAGTGACAGTGATGGTGCTGGTGGAGTCGGTGTTGGCAGCAGCTGCATTGACACCAGAGTTGGCGCCAGCAGCGGCACCAGAACCAGAACCAGAACCAGCAGTCACAGTGACAGTGACCGTCTGGGGCTGACAGACGTTGCTGCTGGCGGGGGCCACAGCAGACGACAGGTAGCGGGTGACGGTAACGAACTGGGTGGAGGTGGAGGTTGTGGTGGGACCGTGGTCAGCTGCAGCCACCACCGAGGTGAGGGTGCCAGTGGGCTGGAGCGAGGTGCTGCCATTGGCATCCGTCACCGTCACGTACTGGGTGATGGTGGACGTAATGTCACTGCTGGGGTCAAAGTCGGCCTGCGTAAAGCTGGCGCTGACAGTGTTGTTTTCGAACCGCTTAAAAGGCACAGCGGCAGCAAGGGAGACGAGGCCTGCCCAGGAAACGAGCGTGGTGGGCTTCATGATGACTATCGCAGGGAAGATGGTAAGGAACGGACGCGATTAGATACGCAGTGGATAGCTGGAGAAAAACATTGACGGGGCCACCACGCGTTTTATACGGCAGGTGCCCCTGTGTTGGGGGACGCGGAATGTTTCACCTTTGATTGTGTAGCATCACTCCTGCGCCTGCACCTGGACGCCGTTTGTGGAGCCCTTGCATCCTGACGTCAAGAAAAGAATGCTCGTCACACACACTAAAACGCGCCTGTTTGTTTATGACGCGAAATAGGATACTGCGGAGTTTAGATACAGGAACTATTGCTCTAGGCAAACCTTAACCCAACGCGCCTTTTTCTTCTTGGGACCACACTCTGAAGAGCAACTTCGTAGCGTCCATGTGACGATCGCCATGAGCGAGTGTAGCACGTACTGTTACTTCAGCAGACACTGGGTACTGGGTGGGATGGGAGGAGCCTCAGCTTCCCGTCGCGGGCGTCGGCAAATGCCAATGCAGAACCTAGCTTCCCACCGCGATGCTTCGAAGGCTCGGCATTCCTGACGTCTCCTCTCGCAGTGGCGGCATGCGGCCTGCAGGCGCCTCAGTGAAGCCTGTGGCAATCCCCGCCGATACGTCGTAATCTGCGGCGGATTGTAACTCTAGCCGATTACATGCAAGTCTGGGCGGAGGCAGCAGCGAAGGCACGGCACTGGTGGGTTTCAGAAGTCGGATCTGGGGCATGCTTGCAGCCTGGCCGTAATATCTGCTCCTGACCGGTCGGAATCCTGGCATTCTCGCGTCCACGCCAGACCAGAATGCAACCAGTTGCAACCTGGCGCTGGCGGCCCACCGACGTCACTCCTGCCAGCATTATCTTCTCGTACGTGTCGCTATGCACATCCGTGGTGGGGATCAGGAATCTCGCGGCATGGAACTGCATTTGCCAGTGTTTGTCTGCCGGGTGACCGCCGCATGTCTCTTTGCCACTGCCGTATCCTACCTCCTTGTGTCCTCACTACACAGCATTCCGGGTGCTCGAACTGCACCGTTGGACCTTAGGAACAGCCCCTATTGGCGTTTGACCGCTGCATCTCATGTCTTGTTGCAACATTGTGCGGCACCCTTTGACGGCAAGCCAGGACCTACGAACTACCCCTGTTAAGTGCAAGTTGTATTTGATGCTAGTGTACAGACGGCATAAGCCGGGTGCCCGGCAGCGTAGCCGTTAGCTCAGACGAGGCATTGTGGAAAGCCGGTGCTGCTGACATTGAGCCATCGACCCGCTGAGGCATTTTATCGCAGTTCTACCAAGCTCAAGCTTAGTTCACGTCTTTCTTCTCCAACGGATTGTATCTCAAGAACTTCTCGATCAAGTCAACGTGGGTCAACACCATTCTGCGGCAGCAGTAACGCTTCAACTTCAACTTGTCCAAAGCGTCGCCCTCGGTCATGGTGTCATCCTGGAGGTACTCCAAGTACGTCTCCCACTTGTCTCCGACCACCTTGCCGCACGAAAAACAACGGATGGGAATGATCATGGCGGCTTGATAGTGAAGGGGAGCCTTGCGCTCAAACCGAAAATTTTAAGGTGCGGTTCACGCACGACCTCATCGATATTTTCAGTTGCAGCGATGAGATGGTTCCGGTTTTAGCTAGATTGCGCGTAACCTACCATGGTAACCAAGACATCCGAGTTTCAGGTTGTCACGGCATCAGGCGGTAAGCCTCATTATTTACCGTGGTCGGGCGAAAGCTCTTCCGTGCTCTCCACGGACGCAAGGTACTTTATCGCGGTGCTCGACTTCCAAATCCGGGTGTACTTTGTGGCCACAAGGCAATGCATCCGTACAATTGATATCTCTTGCAAAGGCGTGGTGGATGTTAAGACTGATCTTGAGCAAGATAACAATATCTGGTTATTTCGCGAAGACGAGGCCATCAGAATCAACTGGAAAGACAAGGTCGCCAACCCTATTCTTGAAACCCACAAATTTCAGCTTGAGGTTCCCTTGCTTTCGGTAGTGAAAGTACGTGGCAACAATTTGGTTGGCGTTTTCGGCAGAAAGGGTAAAAAGAACGGTGCTTCGCATTCCCGCTTCGTTTACAATGTTGGCTTCGAGCTAGTCAAGCCTCATCAACTCGCAGAGATAGCAGCTGTGAATCGATTTGCTGTATCTCTCAACTCCAAGAAAATAGCATTTTTGACTTCCGACGCTGTTCATCTCTACACAATTACCGACGACGATACACTTGAATCGGAGATCATTTCTTACATTTACAAATATCCAGTCACATCCTTGGCTGTAAGCGCAGAGTCCGTTGTTGCCATCGGAACATCAACGGGTACTATCCAGGTTGTCTATGGCGGTCTTGCCTCAGGAAAACCCCAGAAACTCTTGAAATGGCACATTGATGGTGTCAGATCATTAAGCTTCACGACCGATAATAACTACTTGATGTCCGGCGGCCACGAAAAGGTACTTGTATTCTGGCATCTTGACACAGATAAAACACAGTTCTTGCCGAGACTCAACGGCTCTATCGAGCGTATTGCCGTGAGTAACTCAAAGACAAACTATTACGTTTTGATGTTGAAGTCATCTGCGTCATCCCAACTTCCCGCAAACGAAGAAAATTATGAAATACTTGTGGTGTCTGCAGTTGACTTAATTTCGAGACTCACTGTCAATGCCATCAGACCCAAGTTGTCTTTGAGTCTAAGCAGTACATTAAGTAAGACAAAAAAGAGATTTCTCAAATCAAAGGAGTCATTCGACACTTCAAAATTGAGGCATGACTACACATTTGACTTTGAGATTCATGGCAAGACGCGCAACGTCTATTTTCCATATAATGCCTCCATCCAGGCCTTCAACGTGGTGAAGGGAGAACAAGCATTCGTCCAAAATGTTGCTCCTGTATTAACTATTGGTAAGGTGAGATCTGAGAGCAAGTTACTTGATCCCACCGTTACCATCTTGTCATTTTCCGAGGATGGAGAATGGATGTGCACCTTTGACGTTGTCTCGACGTCTGAGGTGGACAATCTTCTCTCAAAGGATGACCGGCAGTATGCCTTGAAGTTCTGGAAGTACATTGATACGCCGGCAAATTCTGCGAAGGATAACGGATCAAATTCACTCAGTAATAAGAATGGGTACTGGGAGCTTACGACCAAAATCATAGATCCTCATGGAAATTCGAACCAAGTGATGGCAATTAAGCCGAGTCCCTCGTCTCACAGCCAAGGCGTGTGCTTTATAACTGCTGATAGCCGTGGAGGCATGAGGTTATGGCGACCACGCATTCCCAAGGAATTCCATCAGGGCGAAAAGCTGGGGAAGCTGCAACAAATTGCGTGGAGCTTACGTAAAGCAAGCCCAGGTGGGGCTATGGAGTCCACTTCCGTGGACGTATGCTGGTCGGAGGACTCTTCTGTACTCTTCTTGGGACTCGAAAGTACCATCACTACGTTTAACTCTTCAACATTGGAGGAAATTGCATCAGACGATTTCAGAATTCCATCCATTGCTGGCTCCAACATCAGGTCATTATCTTTCTTGGACAACAATTTAATTGTATTATCAAAGAACAGAATTTCGTCATTTAACTTGCTCACGGGCGAATTGAATGCATTAGTCGCAGGCGTCAACACACCATTGGGCGGAAAAAACTTGATAGCCGTTGACCAAGCCCGCGGAGTCATTTGTCTTGCTGTTAACTTCTACAAGTACAGCGAGAAGACAGATGATTTCAAAGTCAATTCAAAAGTATTGATTTTCAAACCAGATCAATTAAAACCTTTGTACCTGACAACATTTGATTGTGGAGTTGGTGCTGTGCGCCAGCATGGCGGGACTTTCTTGATTGTGGATCTTAATATGCAAATTCATTTGCTTTCATCTTCAAGTCAGGCCCTCAGTTCTCTCGAAAGAGAGGAAAAATCCACCGCCCCTGCCGACCTCGCCGCTGATATGAGTAGTATGCTTTTGTCAGCGCAAGCAACGGCCGAAGTCATCAATAACCGTTCGGTTCAAAGACAACAGGAGACGAAGGTAGCAAACGGCTCTACACATGCCGATGACAACGCAGAGATAACTAAAGTGGTTGATGCCAATATCCTTCAGACGATATTCGAAGGTACGGACTCCCAACAACTCTCCACATATTTTGAACGTATCATCAAAGTTTTACAATAGTATCTCACCCAGCACAAAATATATACAAGCATATCTATAGAAAATACATCATTAACGTTTCCAACCCATAAGACTCGTGGATTTGGCCTCCTGCGCAGGTAACCTCGTTCTCTGGATTGCGAGCACACCTTCTATCTTATTCAACGCAGCTTCAAGCAAGTCTTTGCGTTCTTGCAATTCGATGTGCTTCTTGATTCTGGGATCTTCCTTAGCAAACTTCTCTATTTCCTCAGAGGTCAAACTGTTGAAAAATTTCTCATCAAGTTCACGAGGGAAGTTGTAGTAAAAGTCACTCAATAACTCAACATTTAGGAAGAGTATTGAGGTTGAGGTCAATTTGTTGGCGACCGCATCAAGGAAGATCTCAGGGCATTGGTACTTGTTCTCCTTTTTCTTACACTTTTTGGAGTTCTTAACAAACAGATATCTTGCTCGTAAAAGTGAGGAACGATCACGCAAGAACAATGCCAACTTACCCTTCTCAATCAAAGCGGACAGGAAGCCTAAGGTCTCCTTGGAGTTGAAATCCACCTCTCTGCCTTGATGCTGCTGCAACTTGTCGAGATAAGTAACTACTTGTTGAAGCTTGCGTCCCCCGACTTGCTTCTTCAAGTCGGAGTACAAATCATCACACTGTCTCAATTCCTCTTTCAAGAGCGCCACGGCACTTTCTTTGCTTGCCTGCCATTCACGGTCCTCAATTTCAATCTCATACTTGTAAGGCTTGATACAATTTTCGACTTGATCGGCAGTGGAGTAAAACTTCGCGCTCAATACGGTTTTTGCCGCATCTTTCACTGCTTCTTTTGCCATGGTGTGGTTTCGTAATTGGGTTGTATCCACCAAGTTTTCAACCTCAGTGATCAAGGAGTCAGAAACCAAAGTTGTAGCGAGTCTGCCCACGCCCAACTTTGTCAAAGAGTTAGCAGCAAAGTCCAACTTCTTTTGCCAGAAGGAGTTTTCGTCGATTGTGGGAAGCTTGGATAAATCCAACATACTTGGTTCGTAGGTGTCGAGCGACCCATCGAGTTTATTCCAGTACCTTTCTGCCAAAAGGTCCAAGACCTTCTGGTCCAACTCATTCTTTAGCAACGCCCTCAATTCACGACGCGAAAAGTTGCGAGCGAGCTCTTTCGTCGCCAATTTAAGGAGATCAATATTGTTGGCCAAGTAAATTTGAGGCGTGAGGGGAACATCATTGAACTCAACCTTGAACCTGTAAGTGGTCTCTTCTAACTCCCTCTGGATGGCGAGATGAGTAGGGCGCAAACTGGCGTTCATAGACTTCTCGAGCACTTTCATTAACTTTCTCTTCAAGTTTCTCGTGCCAGTAACAGTACCGAAAAATTCATCCTTGTGCTCTCGCAAATATCCAATCTCAAAATTTTGCTGAGCAACAAATGCTTGGTGTCCTGACACTGCCTTGCGCAGGAAGAGCCCGGAGGACTTCGAGGTGGTTGGAGGTGCCTTGGTGATCACACCGACGTAGCCCATGCGCAAAGGGTACTTCTTGTTCGTCAAGATGCCCCTCGCCGTCTCTGGATCGACAAGGTCCAACTTGGTGATGACGCCAATTGTGCGCTCACCCCGCGGGTCGGCAACTTTAGCCGCTCGCAACGACGACGAGTTAGCGAGATCCACATCGGCGGCAGAGATAGCAAGGATAATATTGGGGGGCTCGAGGTACTTGTTGCACAACTCGCGAATCTTGCTCTTCAACTCGGTGGGCTGATCGGCAGCCTCGACCTGAATGTAACCCGGAAGATCGACGAGAGACAAGTCAGGCACCTTGGGCGAGCGGATAGTGATCTGTATAGGATCGTTGGACACCGCCTCCAGCGCGGGGACAGCCATGTTGAGGTCAAACAAGATCTTCTGCACCTGCAGAAAGTCGGTCATGTTGAACATCTTAAGTGCCGGGAACTCTGCCACCTCGGCGGCGGACTCTGGAGCGTTCACGAGCGTCAACTCGATGGGCCGGCGGGTCACCATGTTGGAGCCCTTGGGCAAGAACTCTTGCCCTACGATGGACTCGAGCACGGACGACTTGCCGCTCAGCTGGGACCCCACCACCACGATGGAGGGTAGCCGCAAAGTGCTGTCGCTATCCACCGAGGACAAAAGCGCGCGGAGCTCGATCATCTGGCGGGTGAGGTTCATCATTTCGTCGTTGGTCTCGTCGTCGCTGTCGTCGTCGTCGTCATCCTCTTCAACAAGAGTCTCTTCGTCTTCGTCCTCGTCTTCGTCGTCCTCGCTTTCATCCGAAACGATGCCCACGGCAGCTGCGGTGGCACCCACGGCGGTCGCTGTGTCGCCGCCATCGCCGCCTTCGCCACCGCTGCCGCTTTCACCACCGGAGCCGAGGCCCAGGAAGAACTGGCCCGTCTTGTCAAACACGCCGTCAGCAAAGTCCTTAAGCGAGGAGAGTTTCTCCGAGGTGTACGACGACGCCTGCTCTACCTTGTAGGCCACGTAGGAGCCGCCGGCAGCAACAGTACCGCCGATATACGCTGGCAAGCGGGCGGTCTTTGCGAGCACCTTGAAGAAGGCAATGTTGCGGCCCAAAATGAGTTGGCTGGCGGGCGCGCGGTGAAGCCGCGGCGGGGCATAGATGCCCGACCGCGCTATGCCTGGCGCACGCTTCGCGAGCCGCGGAAGCTGTGTGCGCAACATGGAGGCGCGTGGAGTTTGCGCTGCGATAAAGACGGCAAGCGAGATCGTGACAGTGGCACATACAAATAGACTGCATATGCGCCGTTGCCCGGGGCAAAAAAAAACTGCCCCCTGCCAGAATTGAACTAGCGACCTTTGCATTACAAGTGCAACGCTCTACCACTAAGCTAAGAGGGCACTTTCCTCAAAAGCCGCATCAATAGCCTATAGCAGGCACAGCAGTGCAAATATGCACCCGATGCCCAATGAGCCCAGTCAGGGGCGCGGCGTAGTCTGCTGCCAGGTTCTTTTCGCGGTCCAGGACCGGGGCTACGCTGGGTCGTGGTACGGAGTTATGGTGTTGTAGGGTCTTACTGTACATGATAATGGGCCCGCAGTGCAAGGAACAATACACTCCGAAAAGCGCTCCACAGTGGATCATGCTCTAATTGGCACGACTGGTTTTCGCACTTGTGCATGCGTCTTGTATTGTGTGACCCTGCGTTGGTAATCAGCTGGCCGGAGACTGTGCGCGTGGACTTGGCTATTCAGCCGCCAAGGGCTGCCTGTGCCTGGAGCCGCATTGGGTCAGAAACATTAGTAAGACTGGCTCACTAAAGCCCAGAAGGTGCGCAAATTTCGCCTCGTCGTATATGCAGAGCAGGGACGACTACGCGCAGGTGCATGCGATGAGTAAATCAGCCGCGCCAACAATACGATGATAGCGCGAGTGAGAACAAGCCTCGAGAGCGGTTTAGCCACCTGGGTCCAAAAAACTTGAGGATCTTGCCAGAACCAGCAACTGGAAGACGTGTAGCATGCATTTGACGGTGGCATGCGACTACGGGCTCAGCAGCTGGCGCGGTTTCAGTTCGACCGCAAGAAACCTTATCGCTTGGGGGCGCAACAGATCAGCAGATTATATACAGAACCCTACTTTGTCTGGTGGTTGTGAGGAACCCTAAAGTGGGGACACAAGTCGAAGTTTGCTCACCGCCAGAACCTAAAGTGAAGGGCTGGCGATCATGAGCCACCTCTCCCAACGCTCCTGTGCGCTAAAACCGCTAACATGCATTCTGCAGACGCACATGTATATACGACGCACCGAACAACCGGTGCTAAGGCACATACAGGAGCAAGCGCGGCGGTCGCGAAGAGCTAGGGTCCCACTGGCCGTGGCACGCGTAGCATGGCGTCACCATACTCATATCACCCTCGCAACCCTATGGCTCAACAATATCCAGAGGCCGATTTCGGTGCCCCGACTAAGGTTCCGCCATTGTGCTGCATTTGGAGGAGGGGCGGTTGCGTAGACAGCCCGGGCTGCCAGTTTCAGCCGCGCATGTGCAGGCGGCCGGGCCCGTACTGCATCAGCCCCCTAATGCGCTCGTGTGAAACACGATGAGCATGGGTGCAGGACATACATCTGACTCACTGCGCCGGCCGCGAGCCCATAATTTGTCAGCGTACCTCCCCTCACCCCCCATCGATGTGCGCTGCTACGCGTTGTGTCAGTAGAGTCGCCACCGGCGCTAGCCTCCCCGCAGCAGGGCCTCGGATCAAAGGATCGGTCTGCCGCAAGCAACGGGCCAGCGTTGCGCACCCCGGCGCATGCAGGCGCATGCGCGCTTCCCACAATGGCAAGTCATCGTAGCTTGTTGTGACATGCTGCTATATAAAGCCCGCCGTCTCCCTGTGTTTCCACCACATACTATTTATTTATTCGTGTGGTTAGGTTTCTGACTCCGCGAGGATCCAGCACGCATCATGATACAAGTGCTGACGCTACCGCTACGGGTGCATAGCGGCGAGCCCCTCCGCCGGCGGGTGAGGGCGATCACGCTGCGCGTGAAACTACGGCTAAAGAGAAAGAATCGGGACGCCCGCGGCGCTCCTCCAGCATACCATGAGTGTGTCGACAACTCGTACGTGCGACCGCCCGCGATGGAGAAGCTCGCGGTAGTGGAGCCCACGATCGCCGTGCCGGCAGCTCCACCCGCGCCGGCCGGTCCGCTGCCAGCGTACGCCCTGGTGGTGCGCGGCCGGACCCGCGCCATCAAGTTCCGGTCGCAGTTGGGCCCAGACGACAAGACGGCCCCCGTCGCGCGGCCGTCGCTCCGCGAGGTGGTGGAGATGCTCCAACAGGAGAGCGCAGCCCGCAAACAGCAGAAGATTGCGGGGCACATTCGTCTTTGCGACGACTACGCTGCCGCGTGCGCACGCAGCCTCCTCTATATCCAGATCGCGGTGGCCGTGGCCGTGGTATGCCAACTCGCGGTCCTCTGACGGCCTGGCGCCGTCCTATTTATTGTGTGCTATAGAAAACCAGCATTGCCGGACTGTAGCGGCAGCACCGCTGTCGATTTCGCATCGTATGGTCCTCCGTAGCGGCCCGAATCGGGACTAATGTTCCCCGTGGGGCAGGAGTGACGCTGCCCAGAAACTGGGGTCGGCCCCACCGAACGGGCATCTACGGGGGCTAAACACCGACGCCGGCCAGTGGCGGTGCGCATGCTTCCTCTTTCTACACGCAGGGACAACGGCCAGATGACCCTAGGCACTGGCTGGGCACGTGCAAGGTGCTGGGGTGTAGGCGCTGTGGGGGAACTACACGCGCGCACCGCGATGAGCCAATCATCTTAAGCGAGTCCCGCGGGGACACCGTAGCGTGCGCCTCCCGCTGTCAGCACGCCGGGCAACGTCCACCGTGGCTGCCATGACGCACGCGGGTGGAGTCAGGGAGTGGAATACGAGTTGACGGCGGTGCCGCTGTCAGCATGCAGTGGCGCCCGAACGAAAGCCCCGCTGACCGTTGTAAAAGCCTATTCGGGCTGAGGCACTTTCCGCCTCGTGCCGACTTTGTAGCCTGCACATGTGACGGCGCTGGGGCCGGCTGCAAGGGGCTGTCATGGGAACCGGCAGTGACCGCCAAACGCGCCGGCGAGTAGCCTGTTTGGGCTACCCCAGAGTTGTCAGCAGTCCGGCACAAAAGTTAATGCTTACTTATGCTTACTTACGTGGCGGCGAACGCCTAGCGGTGGCGCGAAGCGCAAGGTGCTGGAGCCAGCATGGGGAACTTGAAACGAAGACAGGTGCCTCGGGAGCCACGAAGCACTGCCCATTTCACGTCTTGGGTCTATGTGGGTCCAGATCTCTTGAACGGTTGCTGTGGGGTGAGACACTTCCGGGTGCGAATCCTGCAGGCTCGGCGTGATCTTGGAGCCGACTCGGCTCGGCTCGCGCCATTTTGCACAACGGTTCTCGCCGAGGCTACAGAGGGTTGCTTGTCATCTATCGTATCACGTTAAAACTCTATAAATGCATTATGTACAAGATCGTCACGTCGTAGCACTGTAGGAAACCCCCACTTAGAACACCTCTTCGATGCAGTGGATGGCCTGGCTGCGGTGATGCAGGTGCGACGATTCGACCTTGCTGTCAACTAGATTGCGGGGGATGGACTTGGAGTCAAAGGTGGCAGGCGCTAACACGTAGTCGTCCTCGTCGTCAGTGAGAGATACCGAGCGCACAAGGTCGGGGCACTCGTCCATCAGCTGAACATCATCGTTGTCCGAAGCCTCGGCATCGTCCTCCTCCTGCTCGGCAATGGACGCGAGCTTGAGCTGCATGGGAGGCAAGCTTCTGAAGGTGGTGGCGTACTCAACGTGGAGGCTCTCGAGCTCGTCCTCCTCATCGTCGGAGTCGGAGTAGTAGTAGTCGCTGTCGCTGTCGCTGGAAGTGTACTCGATGCTGTCGCTCTCCTCCTCGTCCTCCTCTTCGTCCAGCAGCACCTCGTACTCGTGGATCAGGGTCTGGAGCTGCGACTGCTGGGGACGGGAGCGGGGCACGTCAAAGCGAACAGCCTTGGCCTTGGCCTGGGTGTCGGCAATGTGGTCCATGAGGTTGTCAAGCATGTTCGCCTGCACAACAAGGCTGCGCAATGACAGCTTGGGGTCGTTGGCCTGTTTGGTCAACTTGGCCTTCACTTTGGAAGCAAGAATGTAGGATTCAGCAAGAGACATGCTCATGGTGGGCGGTGTCGGTAGAGGGAGGTGGGTATTAGTGGGTGGCGGATCAATTTGAGGGTCTGAAGGTGTCTTCAGGCAAGTGGAAGTGGATGTTGTTTGCTGCTAAAAAAACTTTGCGAATCTCTCTGTTATATATCCGCACCTCATCTGGGGAAGCCCTGTTATTTCCGATGACAAATCCTGCAACCACATACAAATCTCGGAAACGGCCACAGCCGCGTGCAGTCCCGGCGGATTTTTTTTATTTTCGCGGAGATACTGTTTGCTCCGTGTCGGCCGCAAATGGCTCGGCCCGGAGACCTGCGGCCATCCCCGGCTCCGACTTTGCGTTTCGGGTCGGCAACAGGCAAGCCTGACCCTGGGGTGAATGATGTCGGCTCTTGGCCCCACTCTACCGCGCCTACCACTGCTGGGTCCATGAACTGCCGGCAAGTTATTGACGTTCGTCGCGATATGTAAGCGTGGGTGCTGACTCACATTGATTTGAAAGCGTTGCACGTGACCGGCAATATCCGCAGGTGCGTCTGGGACTGTCCGAAGCAAAGTTACCCGCGCGGTACCCGCTGAGGTAAGCTCCTGCACATGCATACCCGTACCCGTCTCGTTCGGTCGGGGCCGCCCACGTCGCGCCGGCATACGCCGCGCGGTGCCACAGCTGCCTGAACCCTGTGGAACTGTGGACCGCCGGACTCTCACAATATGATACGCGCTTTGAGTCCCACGCATTCATGTGGAGTGTTGAGTAGGTCTGCGACTAGCACGTTCATGCCCCCTGCGGCCAGACTCAACACTTCCATTAGTGGCATTAGAGTATCCCCCCCATGCACACTATCTGCAGGATGGCGCTGACATAATAGGGCTGCCCGTTAATTAGGTGTGGCACCGGGCCAGTCCCCATGCGGACCAGCCTCTCTGTTTCCGGCAGCAGGTTTGGTGCTGTCAATGCCCTGCCTTGGAAAACGGTGTTACGATGGCATTGCATGGCCGTAGTTTATCCGGCAAGTTATTTCCTGAGCAATTCTGCACCTCGTCCCGTCCGGTGAAGCGCGGCTTCCGGCACGCGCGAACTTTCTGCGCATAATGAGGTCTCTCTTACCCGGGGACCGCGCACGGCTGTGTGCTTTCCGTACAGGCTTCTCTTTTAGGAATGCGGTGTTCGGATCGGCATCCGTATTCAAGCAAGACGTAATTCGGGCGCCCTGCGGGTTTGGGTGTGAGTTACTCTACACGGTGCGGCCATTCGCTCTCCACCACAGAGACTACATCGCCATGGGGGCCCTAGCGTAGGTTCGACTGCCATTGCACGAGAAGCGACGCATACACCTGCTTGTACGGATGTACTATTTTCGCAGCAGATCCGTCCGACAATGGCAGCTGGCCCCGCAGCGCCCATATTATTTCTATGCGCGACCGTTAAAAACCAATCTGAGTGTCCCCACCAAACAATTGTACGAAATATGCGATAGGGTATATGCACGCCTTTGAACCTGGAGGTGCGTCGGAGGTACGGTGGGCCTGCCCATGAAACAATTCCGGGCCGACATTGTCGGATTTGCTGGATGTGAGACTCCATGCCTGTGCTCCAACATTCACCGGCATATGGATCCGGTGCTTGATATCGCAAGGACGGAGTCTCTGTGGGTTGGAGCAGCAGCTGGAAGCTGGTCGCCTGTCAGGCACAGACAGGGTAGGAGCTATTTTTGTTTTCACTGCTATTTTTGTTCCCACTGATCTTGCTAGATACAGCTCGCATCGCTTGTGGTCCCGGTTGGGACTCGACCGATTACGACTGCACAATGTAATGTGATGCCCCAATTGTTCCCAAAATCTACGATTGGAAACTCGCGGGCTCATAACAGGAGATACCGAAGGTTTGCGAATCCCCTCTCAGCCGCACGGCATAGCGCTTTTTCCGATTGTGTCCTCGGGCGTAGCACATTTGAGCGAGCTATCCGCCACGGGGTTTACCGGTGGCTTCGTATCGGTATCTCGGCCCGCTGTAGGTGTCGAGGTTCCCAGCACATCGGCAAATCGCCGATGAGGCCACAAGGCCAAATATGGACACTTTGAAACATGGTAGCTCCGGTAAAGGCTCGCACCACTCCGGATTTTAGTTAATCCCTCATACGTCACAGTACCCGCCTCCGATACAAATGCAGTCTTGACGTAAGGCATTGGGAACCGCATCTCTGCGATCCGGTTGGGAAATGCGCGGCTTCTACCGGTGGCCCCATTTCCCAACCTTAATGCACTACAAAGCGCAACTTCCGACCGCATCAGATGATACTGAGCAGGGATGTTGCTTCCGGGACAGTGATTCCCCCTGCCGTTCGGATTCGCGAGGCGTCCGGGTGCGCTCAACCCTGAAAGAAGCGCAATCCGGGCCAGCCGCAATGATGCAGTTTTGACACTGACGTCCGTACCGCAGAGGCACAACTTTCGCACCATACCCACCCATTTTCAGAGGCAGCAGGGCCCACCAGTGGCGTAATACAGGCGTAAGTGAAAAGTGCGAATGGATTGTCTGATTCAGCGCGCTCCAAATTTCGCAGCCATCGAGATTTTGGCCTTCACCGTCGGGGACAGATACTGCATAAACCCTCAGGCACCAGAGACCCGCTCAAATAATAACCAATCGTCACCGGTGTTGACGCAGCGTTCGACCCCACTCATGGAACGAGCTCTGCTACTGCACGAACGCAAGCTCTTGTGGGACACCGTGCGAGGCAAAGGGTAACAGTGAGCACTACAGGAGATATTTAATTATCTATTCCGGACTGAGATTAAGCCGAGGGAACGCTTGTTTAATGTACTGAGTCGTGAAAGTTGAAGGATATGGATGGTAGAGGATGCGCTTAGTCGAACAAACCGAAACCCATGTCATCGTCAGACTCCTCAGCCTCCTCCTCCTTGGCCTCCTCAGCGGCAGGAGCGTCACCAGAAGCGGCAGCGGCACCACCAGCAGCGGCACCAGAGCCAGCAGCGGGGGCAGCGGCGGCGAAGGAGAACAACAACTCCTTCAAGTCCTTGCCCTCCAAGGCCTTGGCGAAAACGTCGGCCCACACGTTGTCAACAGAGGCACCGGCAGCCTTAGTCACAGCCAACAAGTTGTCGGCGGTAACATCAACACCAGCGTCGGCGAGGATCAATGCAGCGTAGGAAACGGAAGCTTCAGTGGACATCGTTAATGGAGAAGCAGTTGTGAGCTGAAAATTTCGCGAGTCGTCGACCGAAAAAATCATCACCACACGATCACGTGCCCTTAGTAAGTCCCGGGGCCCAAGCCCTAAATCGTGCAACCTGCCTTGCCTGCAATCACCGCATCTACGTGGTCGGCAGTAACACTGGGTGATGCTAAACAGTAGATATAAACAGGATAATACGTATATAAACAGGGAGGTGGGGACAGAGTTTGCAGATGCTGCTCAGAAGAAGTCAGCCAAGTCTTTCAACCACTTTCTGTACTCCTTCTCCTCCTTGTACTCGGAGTATCTGCAGATGAACTCGGCAAGCTCGTAGTTCACGCCTGAGCCCTCCAAGAAAGTCTCAAAGCTCGTCTGAATGGCTTCATCCAAGTCAGAGAAGCGAGGCCCCTGATACGAGTGGTTGTCGATCATGTCCTTAGCCACGAATCCCTTCACGTCCTGCTGCAAGTTGACATAGTCGACCAAAAAGGACGAGTCCGAGTTCTGCAAGAACAAGCTGAAAAAGAGACCCTTGTTGTCGGGCTTCTCAAACAACACCTTAACAGTGCACAACATGGAGTCCAACTGCTCCATCTCCTGCTCGAAGCCGCCCTCGGCTTCATCACCAACGTTCTCCTGGAGAGGGATATCGGTGACCTCATCAATGTCAAACACAACACGGAGCACCTCTCCGTTCTCAAGTGTCTTCACCAATTGAACCGTCAGCTGACCCTCGGACTCGACAATCTCAAAGCCGCTGTTGTCCAAAAACTCCTGGTAGACAGGCTCAATCTCGTTCTCAATAGTGTTTGAGATTTTGTGCTCTTGCTGCAACACCTCCTTCACCATCTTTCCGTCCTTAGACTGCGTAGAGTAAAAGCGGGCAGCTGGCGCTCTCACGGCCATCGTTGAAACAGTTTTAGCCACCAATGCGACATTGCGGCCGTTGTTAACAGCAATACGGCGCGCAAGCTGGGCAGCACCGGCTCTGAAGCTTCCATACACGAGTTTTGACATTTGTTCGGAAAGACGACTGGTGGCCAAATGCGGAGCGCGATGGCCTGAAAACTAAACGTGGGCGCTACCATACGATCACAGACCACCACCCGCGCTCGCAACCCGGCGGTTACTGTTAGATTGATGTGTTGTATATTATGAAAAGCTATTGCTCTGAGTTCTGAAATGACAAAGGAGTAAACACTGGAAAGTAAAAAAACGGAATGGGTGATAGTGTACATTTGAAGTTGCGATTCGTGGTGGGGGAGCCCGAGACGGGCTGCATTAAACGCTAGCATGCTCGATGGTGTCAAAGTACTCTTGTACGAATGCGGATGATCTTCTGTAGCGTCTCTCTTGGTACTTCTCGTAGATTGCCTTGTGATTGGACTCTGCATGGCGACAGTTCTCCAACAACACCTCCGCCAACGGGCGAAGCTGGGCTTCGGTATAACCAGAATAGAACACATGCAACTCTGTCCACGGCCCGCGGTTCAAGAGCTTCCGGGAGAGGTAGTGTGCGCCAGCCGCGAGCCAGCTTGGCTGGGAGGCGACGAATCTCGACTCCATGATGGTGATCTCCAAAAAGTACTTGGCCAATGTGCGGGTCTCGTAGTCGTAATCGTCGGCCTTTGATGTGCGCCGCAAAAAGGACATGGGTCCAGGCCAGCCCATGTCGAACTCCAAGACGTCGATCATGAACCTCTCAGCCTTGAGAAAGTCCTCTATGCTATAGGCATTATCTGCCATGTATGCCACCTCTTGAACAGTGGGGCAGTTGATCTCCTCGTACTTGGCCGCGATGAACAATCCCACGGCACCCACGAGCTGGAACCGCGACAAGGACACCTTGCGTTTACTCAAAAACCTGTCGATGTAATTCACGGTGAGGAACAAGGTCTCCGGAAGGAGGTTGAACCGGCTGTGGACTTGCACCACCCAGTCAATCAAGACGGCACGCATTTCCCACTTGAGTTCATCCTGGTTCTTCATGTAGTTGGGGTCAGGCAATAGTTTGTGCTCAAGTTCGTGCATGTAATTGAAGATTTCGGGGGCATACTCGGCCACCATGGTGATGTCGTAGGTGTCCTCGTCATTCTCGTCCAACGTGGAACGCAGGTACTTTTTCATGACGTACTGGAGCTCGGCAAATATTTGGCGGTTCCATTTTGGTTCCATGGGTCTGTGGCCCGCGTCGGGCTCATCATCCTCGGGCGTCTCCTCGTCGAGCTCCTCCACCACAATTGGGGTGTGGGGCAGGGATCCAAAGTTGACGACTTCCTCGAGGTCGTACAGGTCGCCCACATCGTACTGCTCGCTCAATCTTTCGAAATGGGACTTGATGAGCTCATCAGACACATTGTGGATCTCGTCGTCGGTGGAGTCGCCATCGCGGAGGGGCACCGGAGGCGCCTTTGAAGCGGGATGCACATTCTTGGTGTTGGTGACGTCGCCAAGCACCTCACGGCGGTCGGACAGCTGCCGGGCGTGGGTGACAAACTTCTTCAGCCGCACGCGGATGTTCTCGTCGTTGCGTAATTTGCTTGATCTCATGGTGAGAGTACTCAGGTTAAGGCTTGCAGCTATAGCAAGAGGGAAGTGGCCAAAAGATGCGGATTAGTGGAGCCAGTCAGGCGGCGAAGCGAATGTAATATGTTTACAAGTAAACAAGTTGGGGGCCTGAGTTGGCGGGCCACAAAGGCACTGCGGTCGTTTTTGTTTTACCTAAGCCGGGGATGGAAAGGAGCAGGAACAGCTTCTGCTGCCTGTTGAGCGGGAGACGGTAAGGGAGCTCGATCTGCCACCGCTGAGCTTGTGGAAATCTGGAGGGCACAGTGTCCTCAGAAGGGCGGCACCAAGGTCACGAATGGAATACCTGGGAGCAGAAAGGCACTGATAACACAGAATTCGGGGTCTGAATCTGTTTTTGTGCGGCGTGAGGAGCCTTTGATCAGCACTCGAAGAAGAACACAACAACAACACAGAACACGATCCTGAATCGCGCTACTGCACATAACCCAGCGCGATGCCGCGAGGCGCCAGCCTAGCTGGGCAGACGCGCGCACGCCGTCGGCCCAGCGCGCGGCCGCGCCAGCGTGTGTTTGTTTGGTAAACACCGCGGCGCGAAACTTGTCATTATGCAGGCAATATGGGCTATTGTCCTGCTGATGTGGGGTTTGCTGCTGGGGGTGCTACTAACAGGCAGCGGCCCGACTCAAGCCGCGAGCGTCGCGTACCGCCCACTCTAACGCAATGGGGTGGAGACTTCAATGGGGAATGCAGATCACGTGACCAACGTCTGCATACTGCCGTGAAAAATCTGGGGACCGACTCTCTTCTTTCCCATGGCTGCAAACGAGACCAGCGCTGACGGCCAGACATTCCGGCTTGGCCCAGGGATTGATCTGCACACGCGATGCAAGCACTATCACACGGTGCTCGACATCGTGGCGCTCCGGTTCAAGTGCTGTGACACCTACTATCCATGCTACCGGTGCCACGACGAGGACACCACACATGCCCCCCAGAGGTGGACCCGCCTGGAGTTGGCAGACCGCCCCGTGGTTCTCTGTGGAAGCTGCCGTCGCCTTTTGACGTTTGAGCAGTACACCAGTGGCGATGCCTGTGTGCGTTGCGGCAGCGGCTTCAATCCCGGCTGCAAGATGCACCACCACCTCTACTTTGATCTCGGCTCCGGCCTGAGCAGTGCATCCTGTGTAACGTAGCCGCACGTGCCGGGCGACGCCCAGACCGGCAGCCGAGAGCGCCTCACCCGTCCCTCGGACGCCCGAGCGAGAGCCACCGACCGCGTGACGCCCAGCCGGTCTCCGCTACAAAGTTTGGGCTGTGCTGCGCCCTCACGCCTACAGTGGTTATTGGCCGGGGCGTCCTTGGCACTTTGTCTATCTGCAGTACGATCTATAATATGGGGTAACGCGGCGGCACCGGTTGCTTTGGCACTCGAGGATGAAGACGGCCATCATCGTATCGAACCTCGACAAACGGGCGTTTGAGGTGGACCCCAGCAACCGCGTCACGCCGACGCTTGCCTTGGTGGACTACCTAAAGGTGAAGGTGTTGCACTTGTCCTTCAGTGGGGACGCAGACTACTACTTGAACAATCTTACAGCGTGGCTGAACCTCGCCTCCATCAGCCGCTGCATTCTCATCCAGAAGAGCGAGGATGGCGCCGCGCATCTATACCAGTGGCTCCAGGACAACCGGGGAGCCCTCGGACTCGACGAGAGCGTGAAGATACTGCTCCAGGAGAACCTACTCTCGCGGTCCAAGTCCTTTGACAGCATGGCCGAGGCGAACAACTTGGATGTGTCTGCCTTGAAGCAGTTCAAGCTGCGCCATCAGGAGTACGTAGAGCCCGACCCGAAGCCTTTTGAGCCCTACAGCGACCTTGCCAAGCTCGGCATCGACGTGGAAAAGTATAACGACGAGGAGCAGCTTGCCGAGCTCTCGGGCGTTCGCCGCTCAAAGCTGCTCACCAAGACGCTTTTCCGGCCCAACATCGCCGTCGACACTGCCAAGGCGAGCTACGACGACAGCCCGCGCCTGCCCACCATCACCTTGGACGAGCCCTGACGGCAGAAATTCTGCGCATTTCCATTAAACATCTATTGAGTGGCGTGCTCACGTAGGCCCTCCGTGGCTACAAACCAGCACCAGTAGACGTCGATGCGGGCGGCTAGGCTGGCGGGTTGCGTATCACGGCGAACCTCGGACTGCACATGACTATCGTTGTCGTGCGCCAACCACGGGATGAAGTTCAAGACTGGCGCTAGCGCTGTCTCCATCACCAAAATGCGGGGCGTGCTTGCGTGCTTGTTACTTGCGCCGCTCGCGCTTGCCGATACCTTGCACGTGCGCGAACTTTCCGTGCCGGTGACGGAAGCAGACGTTCCCGCGGTCGACGGACACACCGCGCTCCTCTACTTTGCCGACAAGCTCGGCGTGTCCAACCACTTCAAATTGGGACATGACGCGGCTGCGCTTGAGTTCCTTGACGAGCAGCTCCGCCGCCGCGCTCAGGCGGTGCCCTCGAAGCGCCCGCAATTGTTGGTGCGGGTCAATGGCGCCTCGGCTGGCCTTTTTGACCGCGCCAGCTTCGAGGCCAACGACGACGCCGACATGCGCCGCGTGTTCTCTGAGTTGCCCGCGCTTGTCACGCGCGAGGAGTCCAAGTTGCACCTCTTGACGGATGAGCTTCGCTTGGTGTCTGACAAGGAGGAGTTGCGTACCCACTTTAAGTTTTTCAACGAGAAGTTGCACCAGATCTGGGCTGACTTCACCGCCGGCGACGGTGCCGCGCAGCATGTGCTTGGAAGCTATGGCCGCTTGAGCAACGACAAGCGCTTCATCACCGAGTTGTCGCAGTTGGTGCACTTGGGGAACGCCGACGTGGCCAGCGACGACGTGGTGTTCATGTCGATGGACGCGCTACGGTCTATCGAGCGCAAGATTGGCCGCGAGTCGGAGACCTTCTCAAACTGCGAGAGCGTGTTGCGTCGCACCTTGGGCACCTTGAGCCGCAAGTTTGATATCACCGTGGTGTACGGCGGCGGCTCGAGCGACACCAGCGAAGACTTGCGCAAGAGAGACGCTTCGCTCGACCGCGTGTTTGCCAAGAAGGCCATTGGTGGTGGTGCGTGCTACAAGAGCGAGGATGCGTGCCTGGCGGGCACGGGCAACTGCAGCTCCCACGGCCTGTGTGTCAAGACAGGGTCGAAGTGCTGGGCGTGTGCGTGCCAGCCTACAGTGAACAAGAAGACTCAGCGCACCACTCGGTGGGCGGGCGTTGACTGCTCCAAGAAGGACGTGTCGGTGGAGGCGCACCTTTTCTTGTGGACGGGCTTGGCCTTGGCACTTGCATTTGCTGGCAGCATCAAGTTGCTCTACAGCGCCGGCTCAGAGGCGCTCCCCGGCGTGTTGGACGCCGCTACCATCAAAAAGAGTCAATAATAGAACCTTCATTCAACGCAAGCAGAGTATATGAACCGTAGGGCCGAACCAGGACCCCAGACCAGCCTGTCACCATGCAGGACACATATGCGAATATCGATTCGCAGGCCAGCGCATTCTTCTTTAGGCCCCCGTTTCTACATCGCCTTCGAATTATTCTCCCTGCTCGTTCAAAGGAGCAGCTTCGCTAATACCAGAGCTCGCGTTTGCGGTTTACCTTTGAGTGCATCGCCAAATCTAGTCGTACGCGCTTCTCCAAAATGATGAAGGGCCCCAGAAAACCCTTGTTGACCACGCTTATGCTAGTGTTTGTGGTCAGCGTGATATACTTTGTGTCGCTGTCGTCGTCAAAGGTGTCTTTGGGTGACAGCTCGCCCATAAACTTGCACAAAAACTCGGCTGCTTACGAGGACGTGAGCCAGAGGCAGGCGGTCATTGAGCCCGTAAAGGCAGCTGCGAAGGATGCCAAGGCTGCTGTCGGTGATGCATTGGACCAGAAAGTGGAGCCTGCGGCGCCGGCCGCGCCGGCTGCTCCCGCTGGGGGCGACTTTAACGTGGACATCACGGACACACCGTTCATGCCCAAGATGGCCAACGAGACCTTGAAGGCCCAGCTTGGCAACGCGGCGTGGCGCCTCTTCCACACCATCCTTGCACGGTACCCAGACAAGCCCACCAAGCAGGAGCAAACGACACTCGCGAACTACATCCAGCTCTTTGCTCAAGTGTACCCCTGCGGCGACTGCGCCCGGCACTTCCAGCAGTTGTTGCAAAAGTACCCCCCACAAGTAAGCAACCGCAAGAACGCGGCGGTGTGGGGCTGCCACGTGCACAACAAGGTGAACGACCGGCTTGGAAAGGCGGAGTACGACTGCACAACGATCCTCGAGGACTACGACTGCGGCTGTGGCAGCGACGAGAAGGAGCTCGATGACACTTTGGGTGGCCTGGCCGCCACCAAGCACCGCATGACATTGAACAAGGAGGAGAGACAGCGCGGAGGGTGAGCAGTGCTGCCGCTGCGTTTACCCCAGAGCTGGCGCCATGGAACCAGAAAACTGAGAAAAGAGGACCCTACGCATGTGCTGTACTGGACGTTAATTATGGAAATAATTACGAGTACTGATGTGAGACTCTGTAGCCCTGGACGCCTATGTAATGGTGCAGCAGCCAGCCGACGGTGGGGGACGCGACCGCCGCCGGCGCTCGGCGTATTTCTCGTAACGATTACCCGGCACCTTCCACAAAGACTTGACGAGGAAGTCTGGCGTGGACGCCATGTGGTCAATGAGAAGAGTGCAGCTCTTGGAGGCGGGCATACGCTCGCGAGAAATGCTCTCCCGCAAGCGCACATTGAGCTCCTCGATGCGGCGGAGCTTGACGCGGGCAATAACGACGCTTATGTCAGACATTCTCGGTGCGGGCGGCTGCGAGGGAAGTGGGCGACGAGGGGCGGGCCCGGAATCCTCAAGGCTACCACATTTTGGGGTCCTGCATGAGACCTGCATGCCCGACGCCGGCGCTGGACCCTGGTACCGTCGCTGCCATGGCCGCCAGTGTAGGCCAAGTGTCGAGGCGGGCAGCGTCTAAGCAAAGAAAAAGAGAAGGAGAATGCATGACGTGATGACGGCGGCGAGAATGAGGGTGTCGCGCTTCCGGCGGGTGTTGATGCGGGAGATGAGCACGTTGATGCCCGGCACCAGCAGCATGGCCGACATGATGCGCAGCTGGGCGTTGGCCAAGTATGCGCGCTGCAGGTAGAGCTCCTCGCGGGTGTCGTAGGCCAGCTGGAGAAGGCGGTCGGCGAAGGAGTTGAGCGAGTTCACCCGCACGCTCTCGTCGAGCACGTAGTCGTCGGCGTTTGCCGCCGGCGCGTCTGGCCGTTTCCGCCGGTCGATGTCGGCCCGCACCAGAAAGAGGAGGTTGTTCTTGTCGCGAGCGTCGGCGATCTGCCCGGCAAGCCGCAGCGTCACCGCCCGGTGCTCGATCAACTTCTCGCGGTGGCGCGTGAGCTGCTGCAACTTGGACGTCAGAAGCGTCTCCATCTCCGCCACGCGGTTGAGCTTGGCCACGAGCTCCTCGCGCCGCGCAAGCTGGTCGTCGATGCCGCGGCGCACCAGCGCCTCCTCCTCCTCCTCGGACCCCGCCTGCACGCGCTGCGCGCACGCCAGGTACCGCAGAAGGAGCGCATCCGTCTGCTTCTCGAGATTGAGCACCTGCGAGCGCGTCTGCGCAAACAGCGTCTGTGTGCTCATGCCTATCGTGTCCGCTGGGCTCGTGCGCGGGTACACCTTGGCGGTGTGCAGGATTGATGATCCTGCAGACAGCTCCCCGCTTATCTGCCCGCACTGCGGTGGGCTGGCCGGCAGCAGCAGGACGCGGGACTTTGGAGACAGGCCCAGACTTGCGCGACGCCGAGCACAGAAGTACAGGGTCGCTGAACTGCTGCCAGCCTGCCACTGAATTGCATTGTTTGTGCCAGAACCAGGTCGCCATGGACTACCACGAGCTCCACGAGATCAAGCCGACGCCGATCGAGCTCTCGCCAACGGTGTCGCGCGAGCAGCACCACGACGACCGCCGCAAGCAGGTGTACCGCCGGATACTCCACTATCTCTTGGTGGCGCAAAAGTACTCGGCGTACTCGCTCTCTGCCTTCTTGGGGCTCCACTTGCTGACGGCCGTGGTGCTTCCCGGCCTCGGCGTGCCGCCCGACCTCGCCCAGGAGGCGTTCGAGATGGCCCGCCGAGTGTACCAGGACTCGTCCTTCGAGGCCATTGGGATACTAGCAGCCACAACCACGCACATCGCCGCCGGCGTGGGGGTGCGAGTGGTGCGCAGCCTCTTGAGGCGGGACTCCAAGCACGTGAGCACTCACAAGAGCTTGCGCTCGCTCAACGAGCTGCCCATCGTCACCGACGAGTCCCGTGACGACATTGGCCTTGGCGGCATCACCGGGCTCGTGGGCTTGGGGTACCGCCGGTCGTACTTGTCGCGCAAGTTCCCCGGCCTCACGCCGTTGCTGTTCTCGGGCTACTTGCTCATCCCCCTTGCCGCATACCACTTCTTCAAGTTCCGCGCGCTTCCGGCGTCGGTGGACGGCGACCTGGCGTTGGTCAACTTGAGGTACATCAAGTACGTGGTGCTGCGGTCGCCGCTTGGCGCCATTGGCAACTGGATCAACACCGGGCTTCTCTTGGCCTTGCTCTACACCGGCCTCTACCACACCACCAGCGGCATGCTCAAACTAAACCGCAAGTTTAGCAGTTTCTACAAGAAGGCAGGCTACGCCTTCATCGGCTCCGTGTTCTTGCTCGGCGTGCTGAGCGTGGTGCAACAGCGGCTATTGCCCCTTGAGTCGGGCTTCATCCACAAGCTGTTCATGAGCTATATGAGCGCATTTGCTCTCTGAGCAGCGGCGGCGGCGGCGGCGGCCTCTCACTGTCGGCGCTCAAGCATGCTACACTGGGCAGAATATCATACATTGCTATACACAAGCGTGCTGCACGCAATAGAAACGCTGTCGATGCAAAAGGAATCGTAAACCATGACCCCAAGAGGCCGCATTTGACTCTGACTGAGTTTCCCCGGGTGGGTGACGCTAGAGCCTAAGCCATGTGGCCATGCACAAGGCCACTAGGCAGTGGAAGCCGCGGCCTGGGCCTGGGCAGCCTCCGGCCCAAGCGTCGGCTGCTTAACCTGTCTCTTGGAGCGGTAGTCCTTGACGGCAGACTTGATGGCGTCCTCGGCCAACATGGAGCAGTGCAACTTGACGGGAGGCAAACTCAACTCCTTGGCAATCGCCGTGTTCTTCACCGTCAAGGCCTCGTCCAAGGTCTTTCCCTTGACCAACTCGGTCACGTAGGACGAGGAGGCTATGGCAGAACCACAGCCAAACGTCTTGAACTTCACGTCCTTGATGACGCCGGTTTTCTCGTCAACCTCAATCTGCAAGCGCATCACGTCACCACAGGCCGGTGCACCGACAAGGCCCGTGCCAACGTTGACGTTGCTCTTGTCGAGAGTACCCACATTTCTGGGGTTGTTGTAGTGGTCAATGACCTTGTCATGATAGCCGCGTCTAGCAACATTCATGGTCGGAGCCAAGGCCGGCCTGGCACCGGCCACAGCACGGAATCCCATCCCCAGCGCGCGTGGGGCAAATCTCGCTGCAGTGAACAAAGTTCTAGACAACATGATATGTATTGTGAGTTCAAAGGGGAAAAGGATAATGAGCTGCGAACGGCCCTCTTTTATCAGTGAAAATTGCCATTGCGCACGACCCCGAGACCGGCTCCAGGTTCGGCTTCCGGCTTCGTCTCCTTCCGCCGAAGCGTACGCCCACTGTCGGCTGCGATCTACGAGATAAAGCTTGCGCCGGCTCCACTGACGTTGCCCAGTCAATTTGACGTTAATTGGTGCTGTTGCAACATCAACCTTGGCACTGTCACCATGGCTGGGTCCCGGCGCTTACTAACCGCAGCAACACTGGCCGCCTGTATATAGCCGAGTCCCTGCGTGCACAGAAAAGTGTGCATACATCACGTGGGTTGCCGCCGGCATGACGCCCAGAGAGGGTTCACGTGCGTGTGGCCCCAAAAGTGACCGCGCGTGCACATAGGATGTGTGCCTGCAGACAATACTGGCCGCCACGCCAGGGCCCCGCACGGCCTGCTGACCTAATACATGGCCCGTTCGTGGACCAAGCCCGTGTACGCCTACGTGGGCGAATGTAGAGTTTCGTTCCTGACGCGGCTGATGGGGCTTTGATTAGACTTCTGACTCTGGCGCGGGCAGCGTGCACTGCTCTCCACCGCCGGCCACCGGCGCAGCTCCAGCCACCGTGCTGGCCTTCCCCGCCGCTGCCTGTGTCTGGCAATGTTGATTCTACACGCTGCAAACGATGCTGCCTGCATTTGGTCACGGGCGGAGAGAGAAGTTAATCTAAGCTTAAACCGGGCTTGTGCGTGTCCCTCGCCCGCCGTATCTGCTGTCCCGGTTATACTGCACATAGTCCAGACTATCGTGGTGCGACCTCCAGCTTGCAACCCCTATGCTTTGCAGGCGCCAAGACTTACCTCGTCGTTGACTGTCTGCAAACTCTAGTCTACGGCAAAGTATTCATCTTTGTGGCCCCGATTGTTCTGTAAGAGCTTCGTCCAGCCACGAATCGGGCTTCGCCATGACGACTGCCGCCGAGCACGTTGGCGCCCCGCCTGCTCACGAGGACACAGGCGTGTCCAACGGCGACGTCGACTGGCTCTTTCGGGGGAAGTCAAAGAAGCTCACCAAGAAGATGAGCTCGGCGCAGCTGCAGCCGGGAGACGCTGAAAAGAAGGACACCAGGGATGGTGCCGCCAAGGACAACAAGGACCGGCCGCCACCCGCCACCCAGGAGAAGTCGCTGCAGTCTGAAGAGGCGAAGCAGGAAAAGGCAGGGGCAGAAAGGTCGCCAAAGAGCGGTACTGCGCCGCCTAAGCAACCTGAGAAGTCTTCCAAGCTCGAGTTCTTCAAACTAGGGCGATCGAGGTCATCTTCGGCGTCCAAGGTCACTGCATCCAATAACAACCCCAGCATGTCCGAGAAGTATCGCCGCGGCAGCTTAAACACCTATGCATCATACGCGGGGTCTCCTTTCGATTCCATGGCAACTCCAGGATACGACATTTCCCAAAAGCCGCGCTCGGGCTCTGTCTCCTCCGCGTCTCTGGCCACAAGCAACAACAGTGCTAAAAATGAGTCGCGCAAGTCTCTTTTCAGCTCCCTTTCGTCCAAATTGAAGCCTCTGTTGACCCTGTCTACGTCGGCCTCAAGCAGCCCTGGAACCGTACCCCCCACTGTCACTACATCCTCCGCGTCCATGTTCAAGTTCAATCCCAATAGCTTTGGTGCGTCCAGTGAAGCGGTGTCTGACAACGCGACGCTGATGCCTATGGACATAGGCTACGCCGGCAAAAGAAAGAACTCTGTGTTCTCTGCAAGCTCACGAGAGGGCTCGTATGACGACAAGGGTCTGTTTTTCCGCAGGAGATCGTCCCAAGCTGCCTCCAAGGCCAATGAGCGTGTGGTTCTCAACAAGAATGCATCCCGCGAAAGAGCACCTCTTAAAGAGCTTGGTGAATTGAACTTGCGCAGAGTCACATTTTCGATCGATAAACTCGCCTCAGATCCACAACAACAAATACCTTCCAGAAGACCTCGGAAAGGTAACGTGCTAATTCCGGAGGATATGGTGGCACCGCCTCCTCGTCTTTCGCAAGGCATATCCACCAGCGATGGTAATCCAAGTAGCAAGGAACAAAAGTGCTCAGAAAATGAACTTGCCCGGGCAGTGGAAGCACAAAGACGCGCCCTCGCTGAAGCAGAGAAACATGCTTACGAGGCACATCTAGCCGGTAAGCGCATAGCATTGGAAGTGGCACAGTTGAAGGTTGGTAACAAGAACTCAACACTGAAAAATGATGATGACGACGATGATGATGACGACGAAGTCACGCTATCATCTTCGACCAATGTGGAGATCGACAAGCCATTGCACGTACATGAAAATCATTTCGATGTCGACACCACCGTGAACGAGCTCGATGACGAAATCTCTCCAGAAGGTGACATCAAGGATAGCTTGTCCATGGAAGCCATTTATACTCGTTGTTGCCATTTGCGTGAAATCTTGCCTATTCCAGCAACTTTGAAACAGCTCAAGGGCAAGTCACGGCCATTGCAGGTTTTGAAAATGTTAAACCCAAAGCCAACATTGATTGATGTACTTTCCTTTAGCGATTTTATCGCAATCACTCCTATCAACAGTATAATCTTGGACAATGTCACTTTAACAAACGAAATGTTCAAGCATTTCCTCAGCTCTCTCGTCAAGAGTAATACACTAGAAAAGTTGTCTCTCAGAAATGCACCACTCGATGCCACGGGGTGGAGGTACCTCTGTGAGTTTTTAGCCAGAAACCGAACTCTCAAAAGGCTCGACGTTTCTCAACAAAAGGTCAAACCTGACAGCAAAGCCTCTTGCTTTAGGGCAAATATGAATTGGACTCTCTTCACTGACGCTTTAAGTTATCGTGGTGGTATCGAGGAGATTGTTATAAATGGCTGCAAAATAACTGATGCAGTATTCAAGCACTTCATCGAAAAGGCTGTGCTACGGTCAACATACAGGTTGGGGGTGGCGGGGATAGAACTCACTATAGCAAAGGCAAATGTCATATGTAATTGGATTGAGCATCCAGAATCTAAATGTGTTGGTGTTGATGTTGCAAATAATGATATGTCTCACGGTCAACTTCGCCCATTCATCGATTGCTTCAGAAAGGGTAGCAAGTCGCTCATATTTTTCTCCTTGTATTCCACTACAATGAAGGACCAAAATGAAGCTGCAGAATTACTCGAAGCGTTGACTCACGTAAAGACTCTTCGATTCCTAGACTTGAGTTCTTGCCCGGATCTCTTTCCTGGTGTAATTTCAACATTGGACCAATACCTTCCCCAGATGCCCTCCTTGAAAAGAATCCACTTTGATTTGAACGAACTATCTGGCCAGTCCATTACAGCCATTGCTGAGATATTGCCCAAGATCAAAGGTCTTGTACACGTGTCTCTCTTGGGTAACAGAAACATGGACCGCAGTGCAGCGGGCTCATTATATTCCGCTGTCAAGCTTTCAGCGTCCATATTTACTCTTGATATTGACTATGATCTCGTTCCAGATGATTTGTCCCAGAGAATAGCCTTTTATTTGATGAGAAATATGGGAAGCAATGTCAACCAATCCAATTTCGTCTATAATCTTACGGAGGACGCACAGGAGGAAATCATGTATGATGGGTCCCTTCTCATGAAGGCTGCAGAGGAGTTGATGAATGAAAGCGAAAGTCAGGATAGAGATAAAAAGAAAAATTGTCAAGTGAAGGGAATCATCACCAAAGCTTTGTTTGAACGTGCCAGCGCAATAAGACTGAAACTTCACCCTACTATTGATGAGTTGTTTCAGTTGCGCAACAAAGGGGAACTCTCTTTCGAAAGGAAGGAGACTTTGATTCGGTTCTGTTTATTGGACAACGCCTTGGAAAAACTCGCTGACCGTTTCCAAACAGTGGTTGAAAAGGATGAGCAGACCTTTTCTGCACCTGAAAGCGAAACTGTTCATACTCTGAGGCGCTCAAAATCATTCCCGTCTCTCAAACCAGTCAACAGTCACGAGAAGCCACACGTGAGTTCCAGCGAAGTTATGGTCTCTGGCACATTGCTATCGCCACATTCCGAAGACTTTAAGTATCAGAGTTTGTTCCAAGGTTCAGAGCCTACTTTGCAGCCACATGAAGTCGTCGTTGACGATGGCACGAATACTGCGATTGATACCTTAACCGGAAGACCTGTTTTGATGCGTTCCATATCCCAGACTTCCGTCCATGCAAAGGAACAGGAACAAGAAGAAGGTGAACTTCATAGGTTCGGATTCTTTATGCTGCAGAGAAAGAACAAGTCGCAAGAGAATTTTGCTGAGGCTACCCCAATCGAAAAGGCGAAAGAGCCCACATTGAATATCTTGCCTTCAGGATCAGCGCTTCGTGATGCAATTATTGCGGCAAAGGGAATCGAGTCCGTCACAGAATTAATTGACAAGATCAACGACAAAAAATTTAGCGTTGAGAAAATTTATGGCTTGACAACGAACAAAAATTCTGTTGACTGTGGTCGGAATGGAGTTCAGGCTCCCATCACTCAAAGAATTGAGACCACTGGATCCAAAGAAGCCTGCAAGAGTTGTAACCATGAGCATGAGAGTGATTCAATAGATTCTTCAGAACAGAAGGGCGAACATGAATGCAAGTGCCACACTGAAGTCAATCCTGTTGTGGATGAGGTCTATGACAAGTTGTTGAACGAGGCGGCGAAAGTGAGATCGAACAAACAAGATTAACATGCAACACATGCACACATACTTTAGACAAGTATTTTTCATGCAAAGATACCTACAACGTAGTAAAACTAAATAGATTAGGGTAAATTAACACTTACTTAGTTCTCGGCCTGGAAAGCCTTGATGGTGTTGGCAATCTTGGCTCTTCTCTCCTCCTTGGTCAACTTCACCTGTCTGTACTTCTTAGACTCAGCAGCGTACTGCTCCTTGGTGAACTTCTTCTCGGAAGGCTTGAAAGAGGGGTCCTCTCTAATCTTCTCGTGGGCATCAGTGTAGATGTCCTCGACAGCGTCAGCGTCAATGTCGTCGGCGATGTAAGACTTGAACAAGGTTCTGTACTTCTCCTCGTCATCGTCCATCAACTCCTCCATGTACTCAGCGACGTGGCCACCGAAGATGTACTTTCTCAACAACTCAGCGTCCAACTCCTCGCCCTCAATGTCCCAGCCGGGGAATCTGTTGGGGGAGTGAGGAACGAGCAAACCACCGTCAGAGGCACCCTTCAAGACACCAAAGACTCTGGCACCGGTGGTGGTTCTCTGCAAACCAATGTCCAAGAACACCTTGAAGGGTCTGGGACCGTCCTCAACAGCCTCGGTCAACTCGAACTCACCCTCGACCTCCTCGACACCCTGGTAGGTCTCGTCCAAGCCCAATTTCTGCAAGGCTCTTCTGGCAACCAACAAACCGACGGCGTAAGCAGCGGACCAGTTGGTCAAACCGTGAGTGATACCGTATCTGGGCAACTCATGGGCGTAAGCGGCGGTGAGGACAATGTCACCAACGATCTGGGAAGAGATAATCTGGGCGATGATGTCCTTGTTGGTGAATCTAACGACCAATCTGTACTTGGGGGTGTTGTACTTGGCCTTGTGCTGGGTGACCAATCTCTTTCTCTGGTAGAAGTCGGTCTTACCCTCCTGTCTTCTTCTGAAAGGAGTCTGGAAGCGGGAGTGGTAAGCCGAGCTCTTAAGGGTCTTCTGGAAAGCCATTTTTGGTTATGCGGTCCTTGAGATGAAGAGAATAAAATCTCTGCGACCTCGACTAGCAAAATTTTTCAGAATGGGCGGGACACGATTTTGGCTTTTCTTCCTTGTCCGGTCTGATATATGCGCAGGTGGACACAGATGTGCGCACGATTACTATGTAGGATATATACCGTGGCTGCAGAGCACCACTGTACAACTTTATCTTGATTACTGCTATTCCCTGTGAGATGGTGTATGGCTGGTAGAAATTGCTGAAATGTAGAGTGATCAAGTATCTTGTGCGGGGATATGGTGCTTTCCACCAATCAATGTACTTATTAGGCACTAATACGTATGTG
Source organism: [Candida] ascalaphidarum (assembly GCA_030674335.1). Lineage (NCBI taxonomy): Eukaryota > Fungi > Ascomycota > Pichiomycetes > Serinales > Debaryomycetaceae > [Candida] ascalaphidarum. Next base: position 684,481 of record JAKTYC010000003.1, read on the forward strand.
TGGTTCTACAAGCTGATACGAGTGCAGTGCAGCGAGTCCACGGCTTACATCTAGCGATACACGTATAAAGTGTCGGTAAAGCAAAAAAGTCTAAATTCATATCTTATGCTTTTGCATTAAAATGAATAAATCACCAATTTTGCGACAGCATGGCGGCACAAACCACTCAACCCCTCTGATACAAAACGTGACCTCTAGCTTACCCCGTCTAGTACATTTAAAGGCGCCAAGCATTGTGACCAAAACACGTATTGGGCCCGTTTACGAGGTCGATTCGTATATCAATCTTATCAGAGTCGTGCAGTGACTCACACTATGTAATCATTAGAGACCCACTGATTAACAAGTGCAAGCAAGATGGCAGAATCGGTAATCACATCATTGCTCGACACGGACTTGTACAAGTTGTCCATGCATGCAGCAGTGGTCGAGCACTTTCGTGACATCCCAGTCGTATATGCATACACCAATCGCACGCCGTCCATGGTGTTCTCGCATGAGGCCGTGTCTTGGTTGAAGGAACAAGTACTATTATTGGGTGATCTCCGTTTCTCCAAGGAAGAGATAGATTGGCTAAGATGCAATGTACCCCAACTTCCAGAGTCCTACTTAAACCACTTGGAAAGTTTCAAACTTGACCCTTCTAGACAGGTCAAGTTTCGCAACGACAGAGAGAACCTTGGACAGTTTGCCATTGAGGTTGATGGAACCTGGAACGAGACTATCCTCTATGAGATTCCACTTTTAGCCTTATTGTCGGAAGCATATTTCAAATTTGTCGACACAGAGTGGGATTACAGCGGCCAGGAGGAGCTTGCGGAAAAGAAGTGTAAGGAGTTGTTGGGGAACGGCTGCCAGTTTTCAGAGTTTGGTACACGGAGAAGACGCTCCTTCAAAAGCCAAGATATCGTTGTGCGTCTGCTCAAGCGCGCTGCAGCCGGAGACAAGCGACTCTTGGGAACATCAAACGTCCTTCTCGCTAAGAACTATGGCTTGAAGCCGATTGGCACTATCGCTCACGAGTGGTACATGGGAATAGCCTCAATCACGCAGAACTATCAAGAAGCAAACAAGCTTGCAATGGAGTACTGGGTCAAGACGTTTGGCGAAAAGTATGCTGGTTTAGCTTTGACCGACACGTTTGGCACCGACGCTTACCTTAAGGTATTCAAGAAACCTTACACAGACTACTACACAGGCGTCAGACAAGATTCGGGCGACCCAGAGGAATATGCCATCAAGATTGCCGACTACTACCGGCTGTTGGGATACCCCGCTGGTAGTAAGATCATTTGCTTCAGCGATTCTTTAGACATCGAGAAGTGTCTCAAGTACAAGCGCACCGCCGAGAAGGAGGGCCTCAATCCTACGTTTGGTATCGGTACCTTCTTCACTAACGACTACCGAAACCGTCAAGGGCAAAAGTCGTCGCCTCTCAATATAGTCATCAAGCTCAAGCTGGCCGGCGGCCATCCGTCGATCAAAATCAGCGATAATTTGGGTAAAAATACCGGAGATGAAGAGGAAGTGGCAAGGGTAAAGCTGGATTTGGGCTACACCGAGAGAGAGTGGAGAGACGGCGACGAGACCCACAGGTGGACATGAATGTATATAATTCTCAATGATACACAAGCGAGTTGCAGCCGAAACGTAGATGACGTACTGCACACAAATTAAAGTCCATCCGATGCGAGTGGGCCCGTTGTCGCTTGATTGTTTCTTGCACGAGCATGGACTTGACGTATGATGCGCTTGTGGCCACGCTAACTGCTGCCAATGGCTCTGAAAGGAGCCAAGAGCAGCAAGTTGCGGAGGCTCAATTGAAGACGTGGGAAACCGAACCGGGCTATCACTATACCCTCCAGGACATCTATCTCAAGACGGAACTACCATTGCAAATTCGTTGGCTAGCAGTGATATGCTTTAAGAACGGTGTGGAGAAGCATTGGAGGGCTACACGTACAAACGCCATTGGCAAGGACGAGAAGGCCCAGATCCGAGGTCGACTTTTCCAAATTATCTACGAGAAGAACAACCAGTTAACCATTCAAAATGCTCACTCGATCGCGAGAATTGTTCGCTTCGATTTCCCGGGCGAGTGGCCCTTGTTGTTCGACGACTTCACCAAAAGTTTGGAGGATTGCGTTTTTGTGAAGGGGGATCTTGTGTCTACCAATAACCTCCTCATCATTCTCAACCAGAGTGTGAAGGCACTTTCAATGGTGCGTATCGGGAGAGCGCGACATGCAATGCAAAGCAAAGCCCCTTTGATAGTGCCAGTCTTGATCAAGTTTTATATCAAGTTCTTTCAGGAGTGGACAACGACGTTGGACCTCACATTGATGGAGATCTGCTACCTATGCCTCAAAAACTTGCGCCGCATAATCCCCGAGGGGTTTGAGCGCCCTCACGAAAATCAAGAGATTACTGAGTTCCTCAAGTTGACGGTTGAGCACTTGCAAGGCTTGATTTCTGAGCACGAGAAGTACTCTTCTGACTTACTCGAGAGATATGTCAAGTGCTACAGCAAGTTGTACGTCAACATTATAAACAACAATCCTACTAGCTTTGTGATGCTCTCCTGTTCGAAGGATATAATGTCTACTTTTCTTTTGCTTTTGGAAGCTCGCGCAGAATCAATCTATAACAGCACCGAGGAGAACGATTTCTGGGAGACTCTTGCATTGAAGGGTTTCATGATCCTCAAAAAAATGATCACATATATTTATAAGAAGGGTGCCGTCACTTTGAAACAAAGAAATGACAAGGGTGAAGTATTGGGAGCAATAGAAAAACTATCTCAGCAGTTTTTCACACCGCAGGTTATCCAGCACTTGTGCGAACTCGTGATTCACTGGTACTTGAAGTTACGGCCTTCAGATCTTCAAGGTTGGCTTTTGGAACCCGAGGAGTGGTGCAACGAAGAATTCTCTTCGAGTTGGGAGTATCAGATCAGACCATGTGCTGAGAACTTCTATCAAGATCTTATCAAACATTTCAGGGAGGATTTGACGCCACTAATCTTGAATAAAATTTCCAACGAATTGATGAATACTAACTCGGTGAGTGATATTTTATCCAGAGACGCCATCTTGTGTACCTTTCAGCTCTCCTCGACGTCCATCGTGGACAACGTCGACTTTGACCGGTTGTTACAGGAAGTATTTATACCAGAGGCATACAAAAATGATTTAAACGAATACAAAATATTGAAGCGTCGGGTGTGTTTGATCATTTGTGAATGGGTACCAGTCCAGTGCTCTCGAGAGAGCAGAGTACAAATATACAAGCTTCTCATCAGCTTAATGCAGCCTGAGAAAATCAATGACCAAGTGGTGAGATTGACCGCTGTTCAAACGTTGCACAAGGTGGTGGAGGATTGGGACTTCAAAAAGGATGATTTCAGACCCTTTCTCAATGACTTTGTATCCTTGTCTATTTCTATGTTGTCGGAAATGGACTTCACCGAGTCAAAATTGTACATTATGAACACATTGGCCATCATTATCGAAAAGTGCGCTACTTTTATTGATGTGCAGACGTTGAGGAGCATTCTCTCAATTATACCAGTCTACTGGTACTCTACAAAGGGAGAAAATGAGTCTATATTGAGAAACTCACTTTTGAGAATTTTGAGGAATCTCGTGGTGGCACTTGGTGCTGATTCGCCTGAAGCATACTCAATTGCCTTGCCTCTTATCGAGAGCTGTTGTCTGGGTACGTCCGAGTTTTACTCTTTGTTGAGTGAAGATGGCTACGAGTTATGGCTAGCTGTACTTCAGCACTGTCCTGTGGGAGAAGCAAGTAACCAGCTGCTCTTGAAGTATTTTGAATTGATTCAGCATGGGCTCGAGCATTCAACGGAAATCTTGCCCTTGATCATGTCCATCCTCAGAAGCTATGCGCTAGTTGCGCCGGGTCTTTTCGGTACAGAACCTGGTGCCCTAGTGATGAGGACCATCTCAGGGTATCTTGCCAATATGCGAGATGATTCATTTGCAATTTTCGTTGGTCTTATGGATATCTTATTTCTTCAGGAGTACAAAAATGAGGAATTCACCAACAATATCATAGAAAGTGGACTCTTATCTGCAATTATTAACTACGCCGTTGATCCAAACCAGAGCCCAGTGAGCGCCAATAAGGTTATCGTCCTCCTTGCGAGATTGGCACATAAAGCGGGCGATGTATTTGTGCGGGTGCTAGAACACTTGACGGTGGATATCGGTGCCTTACTCAAAGTATGGATCGAGTACTTCAACAACCAGGGCAATCCCCGCAACAAGAAAATTAATTTACTTGGACTTCTCACATTGACAAAACTCTTCATTGAAGCAAAGTCTGACATATTCTTTTACCATTTTTCTGAAATTGTGAAGAAGACTTTGCTTTTCCTTGAGGAGGTTCGGGAGGATCAGTCGGGAGAGTGTGAAGCCTACAGCCAGGATTACATTTATGAGGACATTGACGATTACAAATACCTCGATCCGTCAGTCAAGCCGCCAGGAGAGAAGGTTCGCTACCAAAACTTACTCATTCGAGAAGACAGTGCACACTCAACCAACTTGCAGCAATATTTGGTGCAAACCATCGCTAGCATCCGCAGTGCCCTCCCAGCTGGGCAGTTTGAGCAGTTGTGCGGCACCTGCGACGAATATACCATCGAGAGGCTTCAAGCATTGACCAGCACATAGCATTTTAATGATTTGAATCGTATCTACAGCGCCGTAGCCGCGTTATTGACTGCCTTGAGCGGTAATGGGGCCATATTTACCTGTATGCACACATGGTAGCGCACATCGGCGAATATAGTGCTCCGCGGTGCTGCGGTACTGAGCCGCCATGCTCTCAAGAGGTTTCCGGGTTTCCAGCCGCTCGCGTGCGAGCTTTGTCCAGCGTTTCCACAATAGTGCTCTTGTGAAGCAAGAGGGCAACGCAGCCAAAGGGACCGTGAGGCAGCAGTGGGACGATGCAGCGAAAAAAAGGGCAGATGAACAGAAGCACAGGAACCGCACCGCCGCATACTATTCTGCGTCGGTTGCCGTGCTCTTTTTAGCATTTGGATACGGGGCGGTGCCATTATACAGGGCCCTCTGCCAGCGCACGGGCTGGGGTGGTGTCCCGATCACTGATGCGACAAGGTTTTCGGCCGACAAGGTGATTCCAGTTGAAACTAACAAGCGCATTCGCATCCAATTCACTTGCCAGTCGCTGGGAGTTTTACCGTGGAAGTTCACGCCGTTGCAGCGTGAAGTTTACGTCGTTCCAGGTGAAACCGCGCTTGCGTTTTACCGTGCGAAGAACATGTCCAAGGAGGACGTGATTGGTATGGCCACATACTCGGTGACGCCCGAGGTCGTTGCCGCCTACTTCAACAAGATTCAGTGTTTCTGCTTCGAGGAGCAGCGGCTTGCGGCAGGCGAAGAAGTGGATATGCCCGTGTTTTTCTTCATCGACCCCGAGTTTGCAAAGGACCCCAAGATGATTTCTATCGATGATGTTGTGTTGCACTACTCATTTTTCCGTGCCTCTTACGCGGACGGCGAGTTGAGACCCTCCCCTGTGCTGTTGGGCAGTGTTGACATCAAGGCTACCATCGAACAGTAAATTTGTATATAGACAATCAAACATGTATATAACGATACAATTCTATCCTGATCTTACCTTCTCGTACGTTGCGCGTCCATATCAAGTGGAAAAATGGAGGGTTGGCCGAGTGGTCTAAGGCGGCAGACTTAAGATCTGCTGGACGGTTGTCCGCGCGAGTTCGAACCTTGCACCCTTCATAATATTTTTTTTTGCACCAACCGCCATATACACTACCTAGACGTCGTAACCTATGTCATTAACAGCTATAGAACCGCTTCTGGATCAATGAATGTCCACGCTGCCCAAGACGACCCAGTCTTGAACGTCACCTTCGCATAAAACCAACTTGAGCGTGCCTCCGTCCCAACTGAGCCCATTATCGTCTATGCTAGGCGAGTCGCACGCCTCGATGCTAAGATAGTCCTGGATTCGGGTCTTGATTGTACGCCAGAGCGCGTTGTCAATAGGATACAAGTCACTGTAGACAAGAGAGAGATGGGGGTCGTATTCGTATTGGCTCCACTGGGCAGCCTCGAGGGCAGCTTCCTGCTGGAGTCTTGGCAAATCGAGTTCCTTAATAGCGCCACTCGACTCCAGCCGCCTGTGGCCCCTTTTCAGCTTCTTGCGTCGGATAGTGTTTCCTTGGCCATCCTTCGCGTATAGATGGCTGTTGAGCCGGCTATCTTCTTCGAACTTTTTTTGTGGCAATATCACGAACAACTCTCGTATTATGCGGGCAAACGACACGAGCGCAAGGTCTTTCTTTGCCTGGAAGTATAGCTTCTTGAAAAACTTGCGCTGAGAATTGACATTCTGGAGTGTCACGAGCTTTCCGCCGTTCTCGCTGATGGAGCCGAGCGCCACCACACTTGCCGAGAGAATGCGGTCGACGTCATCTCGAGTTTTCTCCTTGTCGTCCAAGTTCACATCAACGTTGGTGGTGATGGTGACATGTGGCTCGAACCTCGGCGACTGCTCAGGGAAGAGCGTGTTCAAGGAGTCCATCAATGTCACAATCTTGTCGTATAAAGGAGTACTGTCTCGCGGACACAACCATAATGCAACGCCTAGTCCTGTGATTAGTAACCCAATTGGTGCTACAGCCACGCCGGGCATTAATGGCTTTCCCACATACCCATAACTGGTGTTTGACAGGAGCCTCACTGGTCCGTCTGCTGAAAAGTAGCTACCAATGTGCAGGATACACAAAATACCTTTAATGGGCTAGAATGCCATTGCTACGGACAGCGGTCATGGGATGCTATGTAGCTGGCTAGTACTTAGAAGTTGGCACATCGACACCATTGAGGGCGCTGTCATCGACGAACCAGCTAACCTCAGTTTGCTCGATGTCGGTCACTAGTTTGGAGGGGAGCTTGCTGGATGGGTCCCGGAAGATTTCCTTCAAGATCGGCGCCTTGCCGGAACCCTCAGCCACGAAAGCAATGGACTTGGCCTTCTCCAACACTGGGAAAGTGAATGTAATCCGTCTTGGCGGCGGTTTCGGCGAGTCATTGATGTAGGCAATCAACTGCTTCTTCTCCAGCAACAACTTGTGGCCCGGGAACAAGGAGCAAGTGTGACCGTCGGGTCCACAGCCCAAGAGAATCAAGTCCAACTTGACATCTTTGGGCAACTTGGCCTCGTAATCGCGAGCGATTTCCGCATCCTTCTCTGCGTCTGTGCCCTCGACCTGACCGTCTTTTCCCGTGAGCAAGGCCTCATTGATGGTGTGTACTTTCGGCTTGACCACAGTGGTGGGCAAGCTCTTCAACACCATCTCGTTGAACAAGCCAAAGTTCAGGTCAGGATGCGTCAATTCCACGAGTCTCTCGTCGCTGAAGAAAACCTCCCACTTGTCCCATTGGACCTGAGACGCAATGTCTTTGTCGTCAATCAATGCCTTCTTCAACACTTTGCCCAAAGAACCACCAGACAAGGCGATCCTGAAAGTGCTGCGTGTGGCCAAGGCTTCACCCTGAAGTTTGACAACATGCTTGCCGACAGCGGCGGCCACATCTGCGCTCTCTGCGTATGAGTAGATCTTTGCCATCGCAATTGACAGGACTAGCCAAGTATTAGAAGCAATGGAGACCAGAGAGCCGAGTGGTTGCTTCAGTCAAAAACGTCGTGCCGAATACACTACTAAACGTTGTCTATTGTGCAGTATACTATATCATGCAGACTTGGCTCCGTCAGGTGTCAAGAAAGTGGGAGTATTCGGCACTGTCCTTGATCTTGTTGTTCAAGAATTTCTCTAGCTTGGTGGCATTCTTGTAGTAGGTTGTTGTCTCGGCGTTGTAGGCCCTGCAGTTATTAAAGATCAAGCGAGCGTCGTAAAGGAACTGATCAAAAGACTCATACTTGTCATTTTCAAGCTTCAGCTCCATTGTCAGCAAGTCCATGGGTTCTTTGATAACCTCGTAATAGTCACCGACTTCCTCCTTATTCACAGGTACAGCAAACGGCCATGCGGACGGGTGGTTTGTCAATTCCGAAAGCAAGGTTACCATAAAGTTGTAGTGGGGGCCGCGTTTGGGCTTTTGAGCTAACTTATCCATCTCATCCAGCCAGCCGGCCTCGGCCAACCCAGGGATATCTTGCGCAGCATTTAGTGTTATGCTCTTGTTGTTCTTGAATACCTGCAATCCGGGTCGCACAATGTGTGTCTTTGACCGCGATTTTATCTTCTTTTCAATAGCTGCCTTTTGTAAAAGTAGTATCTTACCCAGATCAAGATAGCGGAGAACCAGGGGTAGCATGGAGCACTGCATGAGTGTACCTCCTTCATAGTCTTTTATGTAGCCCATCCACACGGACTTGTCCAAGGTTATCTCCTTGGTGAAGCCTTGCTTCTTGAAGTACCCAATGGCGTAATTGTCGGCATAGGTGAGAAAGTACATAATCGGAGAAGTGGCCCGCACGTAATCCTTCAAATGGTTCATAAGATGGGCACCATAGCCCCTCACCTGCTCCGTCGACGAGATGGCACAAAAGACAATCTCTGCAAACCCACGCTTGTCGAAGGGCCGGTAGGTGATGCCACCCACCACGGTCAATGGCTTGCGCACCACTGCCATGGAGAGATGCAGGCGATCGTACACCAAACGTGCAATATACTCCCGAGGCATTTTGGGCAACTGCTTCTGGAAAATGTTCTTCAAGCCGGTGAGCACAATCATGTTTTCTCGAGTGTTGTCATTGTTGACAACACGGAACTCGATCTTGCCCTCCTTCTCTTCGATCACCGACGGCCGCTCTTTGAACAGGTACTCGACACCGTCAAAGTTGAAGGTCGTTATGCGCTTTTTCTCCTCCTCCGCGTCATCATCATCGTCCTCTTCCTCATTATTTTCCTCTCCCTCACCTTCTTCTTGCTTATCGTCGTCGCCAGTCTCGGACTTCACCGTGGTGTCAGCTTCGTCATCATCGTCATCCTCATCGCTATCATCAACTTCTTCTCTCTTCACCTTCTTGCTCAAAGGACCATCGTCATCTTCCTCGTCCAGCACCACCACAGCTCGCTTTCGGTCTACCATGGCACGTTGCCGGTGGTGAGCGGCTCAGCTGCGAACAAACAGGCAGGGTCGTGCCCATGCCAAGTATACAGTATGGGTTGCAAACAGGGTCCGGCCATAAGCACCACGGCGGCGCGGCAAATACAGACAGCAGTGCCTAAATGAGGCCGCGTGTTGAACTGGGACTGGCCCTGCAATGAGAAGGGGGAGAATCTCATAGGGCGCGATTCATCACCCAGCCACGCGTAGTCACCTCAGGAATACGCAAAAGCTACAAGGGAGCTCTGTTGGACCAGGAAGCACACTCTGAACCTCCTAGTCACGAGAAGGTTCCTCACTTTGCCTCCGTAGTTTGGCGGCAAGAGCTGTGCTCCGCATCATAGTCATCGGTTTACACACGACCACGAGATGAGGTCAATTTTTTAGCTTACTAACAAGCGTTGCTGCAAATCACGGACGCCATGTCTAACTACACACACATAGACAATACGACCCAGCAGGTCGCCACAGTGTTATGCTGTAACTGTGGTGTGCCCATGGATGGGTCCACCGGCATGGTGATTTGCTACGACTGTATCAAGTTGACCGTCGATATTACAGAAGGTATCCCCAGAGAAGCCAATGTGTCCTTCTGCAGAAACTGTGAACGGTTCTTGCAGCCACCTGGCCAGTGGATCAGAGCCGAGCTCGAGTCGAGGGAGTTATTGGCCTTGTGTTTACGGAGGTTGAAGGGTTTGAACAAGGTGCGTTTGGTGGATGCCTCTTTCATCTGGACCGAGCCTCACTCGCGCCGTATTAGAATCAAGTTGACCGTGCAAGGCGAGGCCATGACAAACACCATTGTGCAGCAGACATTCGAGGTCGAGTACGTGGTGATTGCCATGCAGTGTCCCGACTGTGCCAAATCATACACCGCCAACACCTGGAGAGCCACCGTGCAAATCAGACAGAAAGTGCCTCACAAGAGAACATTCTTGTATTTGGAGCAGTTGATCTTGAGGCATAACGCGCACATGGACACTGTATCGATCCAAGAGAGCAAGGATGGGCTTGATTTCTTCTACTCTCAGCGGAACCATGCGGCCAAGATGTTGGCCTTCCTCACGGCAGTTGCACCCGTCAAGTCCAAGAAGTCAGAGGAGTTGGTGAGTGTCGATGTGCAGTCTGGATCGTCCTCGTACAAGTTCTCATTCTCCGTCGAGTTGGCCCCTATATGTCGTGACGACTTGGTGGTGTTACCAAAGAAGCTCGCGCACTCGCTCGGAAACATATCCAGACTTGTACTCTGCTCCAAGATCTCCAACAACATCCAGTTTTTGGATCCCAACACATTACAGACAGCGGACCTCCACGCTGCGGTGTACTGGAGGGCTCCATTTCCATCACTTCTCGACATGCAGCAATTGACCGAGTTTGTGGTGTTGGATGTGGAGCCTACCGGTGACATGAAGGGTAAGTGGATTTTGGCCGACGTTACTGTGTGTCGCGCCAGCGACATGGGTGTTAATGACAACTCCTTCTACGTCAGATCGCACTTGGGCGGCATTTTGCATCCCGGCGACTCATGCTTGGGCTACTATCTCACTAACGCAAACTTCAACTCGGACTTGTGGGACACGTTGGACACCGACAACACACCGGAGGTGATTTTGGTGAAGAAGCACTACACCAGAAAGTCCAAGAAGTCAAAGTACAGAAAGTGGAAGTTGAAGAGAATGGCCAAGGAGCACAATGACATTGTTGCCAACGACGACTCAAGACAGGCCAGACAGGACCAGGAGCGTGCTGAGAGGGACTACGAGTTGTTCTTGCAAGAGTTGGAGGAAGACGAAGAGTTGAGACAGACCATCAACTTGTACAAGGCAGGCGAGGCCCCAGCCATCACCGCCGGCGATGAGACCGACATGGAAGACGAGGACGCTCCAGAGGTGGGCATCGATGAGCTTCTTGACGAATTGGACGACATGACTTTGGAGGACCAGCCAATGGAAGGTTAGATCTTAGCATTATACAGCATGGCAGACAGGAAACGAGTAGATGTAGGCGTACCAATGACCTGTATATAAACAATGCAGTTATATGGCAAGCCTCAGGAGCACTTGGCAGCAATGAGCGAAGACAAACTTGTGTATTCCGCGATAAGGACGTTCGTGGACTCGTCGTTCTTCACGAAGCTCTCCGAATTGAAGCTCAACGAGCTCAAGCTTGACTCGCAGAGCGTTCCAATATGGGGATTTATGACACATCCGCAGAGGCTAACTCGCTTCGATGAGCAGCCCACTCTCAACCTCGACTACTCCAGCTTTGACCACGAGACGCCGCGGGACGGCTCTCTGGACAACGTGTGGTACCGTGGAAGTCTCCTCAATTTCAACACCGTCGAGGAGTTCAAAAAGCTAGACAAGCAGGAGGCGCTAAAACTGTGGGGTAATGACGCCCTCGAGGCACTTGAGCGGAACGACCTCACAGCAGCCAACAAGTTTTATGTGATATCCTTCTGTGATTTGAAGAAGTATAAGTTCTACTACTGGTTTGCCTTCCCTAGCGTTGCCTCTACCTGGACCGTGGCTTCGCGGGAAGTCCTCGAGCCAAGCGACACCACACAAGAAGTAGTTTCTCGCACAGGCCAACACCTCTATCAGATAGTGGATGGTGTCCACTCCTCGAGCATAAAGTCCAGCTCTAAGAAATTTGCATTCATTGACACTTGCCACAATCCTCGAGGCAGCCCCGGCTCTCACCTTCGAAACTATCTCTATTATCTAGCGTCGAAGAGTTTTACAGACATTGAACTAGCTATTTACCGAAACGACTCCGTCACCGAACTCAAGCTCGTGCTCCAGAACTTTGATCCTGACGCGGAAAGAAAGATATCTGGGTGGGAGAGAGCAGAAAATGGTAAACTCGCCCCCAAACTTGCTGACGTTGGATCTTTGATCGACCCCCACCAGTTGGCATCCCAAGCCGTCGACCTCAATTTGAAGTTGATGAAGTGGAGAATCGCTCCAGATTTGAATCTCGAAATCTTCAACGAGAAAAAAGTCCTTCTTCTTGGTGCTGGTACACTAGGAAGTTACGTTGCAAGGTGCCTTATGGGCTGGGGCGTACGCAAAATCACGTTCGTTGACAATGGCAGAGTGTCCTACTCTAATCCCGTGAGACAGCCCCTCTTTACGTTCGAAGACTGCTTCAGTGATGAAGGCTCAGGCCAATGGAAAGCTGCACAAGCTGCAGAAGCGTTAAAAAAAATATTTCCTGGAGTCGAGTCAGAGGGACATCGCCTCGATGTGCCAATGATTGGACATCCTGTCAAGGATTTGGCCAAGCTGACGGCTGACTTCGAAAACCTCAGCGACCTATTTGATAAACACGACGTGGTATTCCTCCTCATGGACTCACGGGAATCTCGGTGGCTTCCCACCATTCTTGGCCTCGCTAAGAAGAAAATTGTCATAAATGCGGCTTTGGGATTTGATAGCTTCCTTGTGATGAGACACGGGAGCGCGGTAAACAACCTCGGCTGCTACTATTGCAACGATGTGTTTGCCCCGAACGACAGTCTTTCTGATCGTACTTTGGATCAGATGTGTACAGTAACGCGCCCGGGTGGTGCACTTTTGGCGTCGTCGCTCGCTGTTGAGCTACTCGCTTCAATCCTACAGCATCCTCAGGGCAACGATGCGCCCAAGGACAAAGCGAAAGGAACGCTTGGAGAGGTTCCACACCAAATTCGAGGCTTCTTACACAACTTTGAGCAGACGAAACTCTCTGCCCCTCGCTACCAGTATTGCTCCGCTTGTTCGGACGCGGTCATTGAGCACTACAACAAAGACGGTTGGCACTTCGTCCAGAAGTGCCTCAACGACTCAAAGTATTTGGAAGAAGTTTGCGGCCTCAAAAAGGTACAGGAGGAAGCGGAAGCAGTATCAGCGCAGCTCTTTGAAGATCTCTCTCTCAGCGAAGACGACTTTTAGGTGCTGCAAAAATTGGTATCGCGGCACGACCCAAACAACGCGCTTCAAATATACAGTATAGAAACAAATACACAGATACATCCACACGCATAGGACCTGCATGAGTGAGGCTTCATGTCGTTGACCAGTTTCTCCGGCATTGGCTACGGAGATGACGAGGGTTTCCCTGTCTCCTTGAGAGAGGATCCTCAGTTCCTTGAGCCTGGCATTGAAGAGAGAGCGCACAGACAGAAGTTCAAGCCGTATCCACTCAGTAATCTTCCCGATTTGAAAACACAACAAGCCCTCATCGTAAAGGACTTGCTCAGTGCACTACTTGGCTATGAGGGGTTGTATGTACGATTCAGCGAAAAGTACAATCCATCCGATCCCGATGCTGTCATTGCCGGCCCCGACTTCAAGATCGCCCGTCATCTAGATATCAGTCTCAAGAGCTTGACCAAAAAGATCGTCAAATTCGGTAAGAAATACTCGTCTCTCAGAGGGTTCATTGAAAACTACGATGATGTGGCCCACGGCAGGATCGTGCAGCGACTTTGTTTCGTGGCATCTGAGCTCAAGGACAGATATGAGAAGGTGATTTTGATGCTCGAAAAGGAGTTTCTGTACAACCACCAGTTCAGTTTGAATGTGATGGAGAGCATACTTGAGCGAGAAGTCGGCAATCAGTTGAGGCACACTTATGACATTGTCACGCGCATCCATGAGGTATCCACCGATCGGCGAAATACCGGCACAAACACAGAAGAGAGCTACTTCACCAACTTCATCGAAAACATACAAAATGATTTGGTGGAGACTGGTATCGTGGAGTTGTCGACCGACATATTCAGGTTCTCGTGCTGCAAAGGGAGCTTGGTCCTCAAAATAGTTCAAGAGCGAATCAACGCCTTCAAAGGAGACTCCGAGTCTATGAGATTCCTTATCCCACTTCTTGATGCTATAAGTACCGACTATGTGAGCATGCTTAATCAGTGGCTCGTGCATGGCATCATCGACGATCCTTTCGAGGAGTTTCTCGTTAAGGAAAACCAGCTGTCCAAAAGCTTCAATAAACACTTGGGGTCTAATACTGAAAAGTACTGGGATGAACTATACATGATACGAAGCGACGGCTTAATCGACCAATTCAAAAGCAAAGATGTGCAGTTGAAGCTAATAAGAACTGGCAAGTTCTTGAACATATTCAAGCAGTGTACTGAGTTGAGAGATTTCACATCGTTTAAGGACTCAATCAAGCCGATAGAAAAGCTATCAGATCCTAGTTTGGAGCACAAACTTAATGAATACTATCGAAGAGCTAACAAGTTAGTTATGAAGCTAGTCTTTGGAGCCTACGAATTCCCCTCGTTTTTAGATGGTTTTCAACAATTGTTTGCATTTGAAAACTCCTCTGGTATAGATAGATTTTTGAACATGAGCATCCAAGACCTTCACAAAAACAAATTTGGCATCTCCACATCACGTCTTGCTAAGTGCTATGACCAGGTGTTTCGTGATGAAGAGGAATCGTCTAACATTCGTGAGGTTCTAAGGGTCAATCAAAGCTTTTCGGTTGATTACACCAACTTCTACGAATTAGCGAAGGAAATCTTGAATGTTAAATCTTTTGACGCTCACGAGGCACTAAAAAACAATGTTAGCTCGAATGCATTCAAGCTTTTGGTGAATCAGTCATTGCATGGTGGTGGTCAAGTTTCCTCAGCGGAATCTAAGCCCGGTAGCAACAAGTATGATCCTGACCATTCAGACGAATACGCCGCCGCGGCAGTGAACTTGAACTTGGACATTCCATTTCCCCTTAACCTTGTCATCACCCAGAACTATTTATTCGAGTACCAATTGATCTTCAAAGTTCAAGTTATGGTTAAATTTGTGAGTAAGTTGTTAGACCGGACCTGGCAAGAGATCAATCAATCGGCAGTGTGGAAGTATCGGGCGTTTGACTCGAAAATGCACAAGTGGATTCTTCGCTGTCGGATCTTGCACAACCGGATGCATGATTTCATGATTGAGCTTCAGTCTTACATAGACTATGACATCATTAATAGTTGTTTTGTGGAACTCAAGTCTCAAATTCACGAGGTGGATGTGTGCCTTCAGCTGAAAGTTCTAGCTACCGTCATCAATCTTCTGCAGTCAGGGCAGGCACCTCAAGGTCTTGCTGGCTCTTCTTTGAAACCGAAGAACGCAGTATTTGATGAAAAAATAATGAACCACAAGAAACAGCAAGGTACTGGCTCCAGATTCAATTTGCTGGAGAACGACCTTGTTGACTTTACCAAGATGCAGAAGCTAATTGAAGGATATCTCAATGGGGCACTTCGGGATATCTTTGTCACCAATCAGCCTCTACTTGATAGTTTTAAAGCTATGTTGGATGTGATTATTCTGTATAATCACTTCTTGACTAGGTTAAAGAAGTCCATTATTATGATGGACAAGAACCTATTTGTACAGTTTCAGCGCGAGCATCCGGACAAGCTTCCTGAGAAACGCATGGACGACGAATCGGTGAATGCCAGGTTCAACAACCTCGATGAGATGTTGAACTACCACTACCAAATATTCAACGACACTTTGACCGATTTCATGACACTTCTACGGAGGAACGGGGATTCCGAAAACGGACAGCTACTCCACTTGGTGAGCAGGTTAGAGCTGTGTTTCCCGGACCGATAGACAAATTTGTACACCCCAGAACCCAACGAATTACGACAATCTAGAACTAAACCCTATTCGTAATATATGCTATGGATACATCTAGGCTATTTCCGACTCCTCTGCCTGCTGCTCATTCAAGGTTTTTATGAGCTCGTCGGTCTCTTCGTTGGAATAGACACGGAAGCCACCGCTGGCGGTGACGCTGGCCAACTGCGCGTTCTTGCAGTCCAACTTCTCCTCCATCACCTGCTTCAAGATCTTCAACGCCAAGAGCTCCGCCTCCTTCATAGTCAAGGACTTATGGTACTCATTCTGCAACTCTGCCTGGGCACCCTCGGAACCCGAGCCGATGGCCTTGGCGTCGTATCTATAGAATGTTCCCGAGGGCTCGGCGTGGTACAACTGCGGGCCCTTGTCCTTGTCCACGCCTGCAATCAAGAGGGCGACGCCAAAGGGTCTGGACATGAGCCGCTTTTCACCCGAGGCACCCTCGCCGAAGCGCAACGCCAAATCACACACTGAACGGGTCAAGCTCTCGACCTGGATGTCCTCGTCGTAGTAGAGGTTATGGGTCAAGGAGGAGACACGCGCGTGGTCGATCATGGATCTGGCATCGGCGGTCAAGCCAGACATGGCACAGCCAATGTGCTTGTCAACCTCGATGATCTTTTCGATGGAGGAGTGCTCCAAGAGAGGCGAGGTGACTCTCTTCTCGACACCAAGTATGACGCCCTCCGACGTCTGGATACCAATGGCCGTGGAGCCCAATTTGATGGCCTCCAACGAGTACTCGACCTGGAACAAGCGCCCCTCCGGCGAGAAAGTACTGACACCACGGTCGTATTCGCTCCTGGTCAAAAACATGGCTCTTCGTCGACGCGAGGCAAAATGATCAGGCCACGAACTTGCTAAGTGGATACGCCCGAGTAGAATAAACGCAGCTGTGTAGTCCGGTCACGCAAGAAGGGCGTAATTGAGCTGACACTGCTAACAGAGTCGCCTCCGCGCCGGCAGGCCTGAAGGCGACACCGGTTAACGCACGACCTTCCAGACAGCGGGAAGCATGGTGGGAGTAGTTGGCGCAGCAGCCATTGTAGTCTACTCTAGTACAACATCATATATCTAGCGCTTACTTGGGGGCGGGAGCCAAGGACACAATCTTCTCGGCAGCAGGGTCCAAGTCCTCGAAGGCGTACAACTTCAAGCCGGAGTTGTTGATCAACTCCTTGGCCTTCTCCATGTTGGTACCCTGCAATCTGACAACGACGGGGATGTCCAACTTGAAGTTCTTGGTGGCGGCAATCAAGCCCTCAGCAACGTAGTCACATCTCACGATACCACCGAAAATGTTGACAAAGATACCGTTGACCTTCTTGTCAGACAAGATCAACTCGAACGCCTTCTCGATGGTCTCGGGGGTGGCAGTACCACCACAGTCCAAGAAGTTGGCAGGGGCACCACCGTACAACTTGATGATGTCCATGGTGGCCATGGCCAAGCCGGCACCGTTGACGATGTTGGCGATGTTACCGTCCAACTTGATAAAGTTCAAGCCGTACTTGGCGGCCTCAACCTCCTGAGGGTCCTCCTGGGTAGGGTCTCTCCAGTTGAACACCTCCTCCTGGCGGAACGAGGCGTTGTCGTCGAAGCCCAACTTGGCGTCCATGGCCAACACCTGGTGGTCGGGGGTCTCGGACAAGGGGTTGATCTCCACCTGGGTGCAGTCTCTCTCAATGAACACCTTGTACAAGTTCTGGACAGCCTTGGCAGCCTCGGGGATGGCAGCGTCGGTGTAGCCCAACACAGAGGCGACCTTGGTGGCCAACTCGTCGGTCACGCCCTCCTCCAAGGGAACGGGGAAAGTGTGGATGGCAGAGGGGTCCTTGGCAGCAACACCCTCAATGTCCATACCACCCTGAGAAGAGGCAACAATGATGGGAGACTGAGTACCTCTGTCCATCAAGATTGCCAAGTAGGCCTCGGTTCTGGCGTCTCTTCTCTCACAGATGTACACGGCGGTAACCTCCTTACCAGCGGCACCGGTCTGCTTGGTGATCAACTTGTGGTTCAACATCTTCTCGGCGAGCTCCTTGGCCTCCTCAGGGGAAGAGATCACCTTGACACCGCCCTGGAAGCCGTTGTCGAAGTGGCCCTTGCCTCTACCACCGGTCAAGGCCTGGGCCTTGATCACCAACTCGTTGGTGCCCAACAGCTTAGCAGCCTCGTATGCCTCGGCGGGGGTTGTGGCGGCGGCGCCCTTGGGCACACCAACACCGTACGACTTCAAGAGTGCCGCCGAACGGTACTCATGGAGAGAGAGGAATCTCTTCTGCGATGCAGACTGGGTTAGTATTCCGGAGCCCCTCACTTAGCAATCCAGCCGGCGGCTGGTGCTTCTCGCTGTACATACTCTCGAGGCACGTGCAATGGTTCTAGACAACATGATTGTGCGATTGTATGAACAGATCCCAAACGTGTCTGGCAACTGCGGTACTTTGTTGTGAAAGACGTATGCCAGCGGTTGGTGGATGAAAATTTCCAACCGACGGAGGACTGCACATAAACACCCCTCTCGGGCATTTATGGTCCTTGGGACGTGTCCCGGGGTGCCGTCTTGGGCCCGGAAATGCTGTTTCCATGTCCAAATTTGGTGTTGACCACTACTACGAGCCTACAGCAGCGTTTCCGTCCGTGGTGGCATTTTCTGTCACTATTTTGTGGCCAACGCGACCAGGAGGGTCCCGGGCGCTCTCGGTTGCATGCATGTAAAATAGACGTTGTCCTGCAGACATCTGTTCCCGACAACTGCGGTGCCAACAAACGCGTGGCAGCTGCGGTCACGTGCTAAGAATGCTGCAGGTAGGACTCGCTGGGCTCCTCAGGTACCGAGGAACACGGTACAGCCAGCGATAAGGCACAATTGCTGCGACCTTCTGATACAACGAGATACCAATCTGCTGGAGAGTACCATGAACAACGCGGGCATTACTTACATCATTGGCGCCATATCTTGAGGTGGCCAGGCTGACTTGGAGATCATATATCCTGCACACAAGGCGGTACTTACACGAGCTCATCGAGTTGACTGTCTCATTACCATGAAGCATACTAAAACCCGGCCACGGCCGCTGTATGCGCACGGCTCGGAGTCAGACGATGATCTTGTCGGACACTTGGTCGAGCGCGGAAGCGACGAAGATTCAGGCGACGAAATGGAGCTGATTTCGTTTGGAGCATTGAATGCTGCGCAAAAGAAGCTCCTGGGTCCCTCACGCCAAAGGGAACAAGCAACCAATCATGAAAGCGACGAGGACAGTGGAAGCGACAGCGCTCCTGAGGAGGAACTGAATAAGAAGAAGAACAAACATGCACCGACCGTTGCCTCGTCCAAGCGGCCAGTGTCCCGCATACGCAAGATAGAAGGCCTTGATAACCCAAAGTACAGGGAAGGGGGCTTGTACCAGGACATACGATTCGACACTGCCTACGGAAAGGCAGACTTCAAGTCGGCGAGAAAGAACTACAAGTTTTTGGATGAGTACCGTCAGAAAGAGATTGCCGAGATGGAGGCGCTAAGACGGGACAAGAAGGCATACAACCTGCTCTCGTGGCGCGAGCAGGAGGAGTTACAACGCAACTTGCAGGTCACCAGGTCCAAGCTCGACACGCTCCGCAACCGTGACTTGGAGGACAAGGTTGTGTCTGACTTCCATCGTGAGCAAAAGGAGCGGGTCAGAAGCGGGCAGCAGGCCAATCCGTTCTTCTTGAAGGAGAGCGACAAGAGGCGGATGGTGCAGAAGGCCAAGTTCGAAAGCATGAAGGCATCACAGCGCGAGAAGGTGATGGAGCGCAAGCGTAAGCGCCGGCTCGGTAAGGAATTTCGGCAGTTGGAGTTCAAGGGCTACAACCACTAAGGAGACATTCATTAAACAATCGCAGTGCCTATGTCTTATCGGCAGTGTTCAGTATGTACAATAGATTGCCGGCAGCGCCGGACCTCTCACAGGATGTCTAGTAGAGTAGGAGCCCATCAAAGCTGGGCCTTGGGCTCGTTGGTGGCGGCCGCGTTCTGCGACGCCTTGGGCTGCGCGCTCGCGTTCTTGCTCGCGTTCTCGTGGGCCACCCAGTCTTCCCAAGAGCCCACATAGTTGCCGCGGTGCTTGTAGCCGAATGTGTTGGCCAACTCCTCGGCAGCGGTGGACCGCACGCCACCAAGGCAGTAGAAAACAAGCTGCTTATCCTGCGGCGGCTTCTCAAAGCCAAAGTTCTCAAGAAAGTCTTCAGGCAGCAAATCTAAAGCACCCGGCGACGACTTGAAGGGGATATTTATCGAGCCCGGAATGTGGCCGTCTTTGAACTCAAAAGGCTCACGCACATCCACCAACACGGTGTTGGCATTTTTCTCCGGCTGCGACGCGAGCTGCTTCACATCTTCATAGTTGTAGATCTTGGCCTCGCACGCCTCAGACAACACCGAGTAGCTTCTGTACTGCCAGCTGCGGTTCACAAGGGGGGCCGTGCTCCGGAGCGAGGCTCTGCCAGGGACGGTGCGCAAGGCGGCGGCCAAAGTGCTGGCTGGCCGCATGAACAGCCTCCGCGCGAGCGGAGCTGCAACTCTCGTCAATCTGCTGTACATGTTCTAGCGGCGAGAGGGTGGTGCAATTGGAGATCTGGTTCCTTTGCACAAACCCTATCACAATTTTCTTCCCGGGCAGGGCGTGCAATTACCAAAGAGCCGCTCGTGGTGATCGGAGCAGCGGACGCTCTGTTTTGGGATTCGGCCGGGGATCGGACTTGGCCCGCAACCTGCCTGCTACTGGCTGCCCGGTTTTTCCCGGGCATCACGCGGTGACAGCGGCTCAGCCGCTCGTAGCATCTGTCAAGAGCCTGCAGGAAGCCACCTCGTTGTGGTTGGCGATAAGCGCCTGCAGGAAGCTTTATCTCTACCGCCCAGAAAGTCGTATCTATGTTGAATATGCTAGTGCCTAGGCTGTAGGTTGAACTTTGTACACAGGGCTCAGAACAAGCCGTCGATCTCACCGTCCTCGTTGACCTCGACGTTCATGAAACCGCAGTGCGTGGGCAAGCCGGGAATGGTTTGAATCTCGGCCGCCAAGGCATACAAGTAGCCAGCACCAATGGAAGCCCTCACGTCCCTAATGGGGAACTTGAAGTCGGTGGGGACGCCCTTCAAGCTGGCGTCATGGGACAAGGAGTATTGCGTCTTAGCAATGCAGATGGGCAAGTTCCCGAAGCCCTGCTTGGCGTACAAGTCGATCTTCTTTTGCGCCTCTGGCAAAAACTCAACCTCGCCAGCGCCGTACATCTCCTTCGCGATCGAGGCAATCTTTTCCTCAACAGAAGGCTCTGTGTCGTACAAGAACTTGAAGTCTCTCTCAATGTCGTTGCAGGCCTCAATGACGCCGTTGGCCAAGTCGACGGCGCCAGCACCACCCTCTTCCCAGTGGTTCGACACAATAGCATCTCTGGCACCCGCCTTCAACGCCTCCTCCTTGATAATCTCGTGCTCCTTGTCGGTGTCGGAGGACATCTTGTTGATGGCAACCACCACGGGCAAACCGTAGGCCTTGGCGTTGGCAATGTGCTTGGCCAAGTTAGAGCAGCCAACTCTCAACAACTCAGTGTTTTCCTGGGTGTACGCGGGGGCCAAGGCAGCACCGGCCTTTACCTCGGGACCACCACCGTGCACCTTCAAGGCACGCACAGTAGCCACAATGACAATGCAGTCCGGCACCAAACCAGACGATCTGCACTTGATATTGATGAATCTCTCACCACCCATAGTGAAGTCGAAACCAGCCTCGGTAACGACGTACCCTTCAGTCTCACGTCTCTCTTCAGGACTCAAGTCGGGCGAGGTACCCGCCAACTTTAAGGCCATCTTGTCAGCGAGAATAGACGAAGCTCCGATGGAAATGTTGGCAAAGGGACCCGCATGCACAAACACCGGTGTACCCTCCAAGGTCTGCATGATGTTGGGCTTGATGGCATCCTTCAACAACGCAGTCAAGGCGCCGGCACAGCCAATGTCTTCACAAGTAACTGGCTCGCCAGAGCGAGATGAGGCAACTACCATCTTGCCCAATCTCTCTCTCATATCCTGCAACGAGTTGGACAAGGCCAAAATTGCCATGCACTCGGATGCGACAGTGATGTCAAATCCGGTACTGCGAGTCATCCCCTTCTCGGTGGGAGCCTCACCAATAGTGATCCCTCTCAAGAATCTGTCGTTGCAGTCAACCACTCTTCTCCAAGTGATGGTCTCGGGGTCAATGTCCAATCGAGCAAACTTGGTGATCTCCTCCGGGGTCAACTCATCCGGGTTCCTCTTCTCGATGCCCAACTTCTCCAATCTCTTAAGCATTGAGGTGGGGAACTTTCTGACTCCTTTCTTAGCCGGCACCAATCTCTTGTACAAGGGGCCGTCCTTTTGTGTGTTCTCGTGGAAGATTCTGGTGTCGATAGCAGCAGCCAACAAGTTGTTAGCCATCGTTATGGCGTGAATGTCTCCCGTAACGTGCATGTTGAACTCGTCCATAGGAATGACCTGCGAGTAGCCACCGCCAGCAGCACCACCCTTAATACCAAAAGTGGGTCCCATACTGGGCTGACGAACGTTGGCGAACACATTCTTTTGCAAGTGGGCTCCCAAAGCCTGGGCCAAGCCCACCGTGGTAGTGGACTTGCCCTCACCCAAGGGAGTGGGTGTGATACCGGTAACAAGAACGTACTTACCGTTGACCTTGTTGTGCAATCTCTTCAAGAGGTCTAACGACACCTTGGCCTTGTAGGCGCCAAAGGGCTCCACCTCATTCTCCAAGATTCCAGCCTCAGCAGCCACCTGGGTGATCTTCTTTGGCTCCTGGGCCCTTGAGATCTCAAAGTCAGACGGCACGGGCTTAACGAGGTTCAACTTCAATGGGTTGGTGAACTTTGGTGTGCCGTTGTTTGCCAGGTAGTGTCTCTGAGCGGCAACGAAGACATTGTCCAACAACTCGGCCACAGTCATGGGGCCAACTCCACCGGGGACAGGGGTGATCTTGGACGCCTTTTGAGCGCACGACTCGTACTCGCAGTCGCCCACCATTCTCGAGCCAGACTTCTTGGAGTCATCGGGAATGAAGTTAGTGCCAACATCAATAACGACGGCACCCTGCTTCAACCACTCGCCCTTGACGAACTGGGGCTTGCCGATGGCCACAACCACGATGTCAGCCTGCGACAAGAAGAGTTTGATCTGGTCTTGGGGAGTCTGCGAGTGTACAGTGGTCACGGTGGCGTTGGCCTTGGTCAACAAGTTGGCAATGGGCTTGCCGACAATGTCAGATCTACCCAAGACAACCGCGTTGGCACCAGCCACGGGCACTTTGTGGTAGCTAAAGAGCTCCATGATACCCTTGGGGGTGCAAGGCAAGAACTTGGGCTCACCTCCCTTCTTGCTCAACTCGCCAACATTGAAGGGGCCAAAGCCGTCGACATCCTTGTCGGCGTCCACGGCGTTGGTGACCTTGACCTCGTCAATGTGCGCGGGCAAGGGCAACTGCACGAGCACACCGTCCACGTCCACGTCCTCGTTCAACGAGTTGATCTTGCTGAGCACTTCAAATTCAGAGATGGTCTCGGGCAAGTTGATCACAGTGCAGGCAACGCCAGCCTCTTGGGCGGCTTTCAACTTCATCCGCACGTAGGTGGAGGAATCGGGGCGGTCGCCCACTTGCACGATGGTTAACGAGGGACGAAAGTCCGCATGCTTCTTCTGGAGCGCCAGGATCTGCTTGTGAAGCTTTGTGCGAATCTCCGACGCAATGCTCTTACCGTCAATTACCTCTGCCATGGTCGGTAAGAAGAAACTGTAATGGTTGAAATTTCGCCGAGGGCAGAGTCAAGTCGTGCGCGAAACCAAGTTCCGGAGTTACGGGTGTGCATGCGGGCAGCTCTGCGACCTGCTTTAGGCGTGCGACCACTGTAGCCGTGCTACCACTCGGACCCTGTGGCCATCTACGGCATACCATGGTGCTATGAACGGATTGTAAGGGCAGCATTTATTGTAGGAGCAGCTTACGCCAGCATCAAGTGGGCCGCCTGCTCGAGGGCCATCGGCGAATCGAGCTCGATGGAGGTTAGTCGGGGGTGGGTAATACTTTTAAGCGTCGTACCTGGCCCCATATTGATTATGTGGGTGATACCTTGGTCTACCAAAAGCTGCTGGGACGCTCTCCACTGCACCGGGCGCGAGTTCGCCTCGACGAGATTATTTGCAACCTCGTTCTCTGCAGCGACAGCTCCAGTAACATTGGAGATTATCGGCCGTGTAGTTGTTGTCAAGCCACCTGCAGCAACAGCGTCTCGCAACTCGGTTTCCATACCATCAAGTATGCTGTTGTGGAAAGGTATTTCGACAGGCAATCGCACCGCTCTTCGTACGAGCTTGGCACGTTTAAGCCGGCTCAAGAGGTCTTCGAGGTGCTGTGCTTCACCCGAGGCTATAATCTGTGTCGGTGAATTGATATTCGCTACCACATCGGCTTTGGCAAGTTCGCGATGAAGGTTGTCGAAGCCAGCTGTGGTACATAACAAGGCGTACATGGAAAATGCTTTACCAGTGCCTTTGACCAATTTCTCCATTGCGAGTCCTCTGCGACGCACCATCCGCACCGCCTGAGCAAACTGGAGGCCGTTACTGAGCGCTACGGCCGAATATTCACCGAGTGAGCTGCCGAGGAAGAACCTCACTTTCGAGTGGGTGCTGAGGTCTACTCCGTGCTCCCGACTCAAGAGCACCTTGATGAGAAACAGTGAGGCCAAAATGGCCGGTTGTGCAGCGCTGGTGCGCTGGAGAAGCGCAGCGGTGTCTGCCTCGTTGGTGCTGAAGAGCCGCTCACTAAACCTCTCCTGGAGAACATCATCTAGTGCCTCGAGCTCGGCTGATATGTGATGGCGGTAGGCTGCGAATGGTGCAAGGAGCCCGCCACGCACTATCCCTTGACCGGGGCAAGCCACAGCGAGCTTCATGAGCTGAGAACCTGGGGTAAAGATGAGCTGCCTGCACACCGCTGGGGTTGGTCTAGCCCGTGGCCGTCCGCCGGGGCGGAGCATGTGCGCGAAATTTTACGCAGTCCATGCGCTGGTGGGCCGGGGCCGTGCGACGCGCCGGGGCGGGCGACGGCCTGGGGGACGCCGCACACAGGCACCCTGAATTCTACTCTACAGAAGCCATCCAGAAGAGAAACAGCTGTACCACGAAAGCCTAAGCACATTGGCGGTGCTCGGTGAAGCGGAGACAAACGGCCGAGAACTGACATGTGGCTCGTTAGAAAGTAAACAAAGCGCCGGCCCGCGTACCGCGGCCACGCGGACGGCGGCGTGTGCAGTGCGCCCGATGCCACCCACGCGCACGCCTCGCGCCCTGTGCCGTGTGTCCCAGGCCCAATCCCCGCCCGCGCCCGCGCATTTAGTTCGGCCTCCGTCCATCCCTGTGTGTTTTTCTGCGAGCTCCGTCTAACACTAGCCAGCGCCCGTCCCAGCCTACGCCCCGCTGTTTTTTTGCTCACCACAATTTTAACACCACCGGCAACGCCGCGGCAACCTTTCCTCCACCCTCGCACCACCTTCGCCACCCCCCAAACACTCCATTGACTATGGCTGACACCTCGTTCAAGAAGGCGAAGGACCAACTCGTGAGCGCCCTCTACGACCTTTCACGGGCGCTGCACTCGGTCCAGGAAGCGACTGTAGCCTTCTATGCCGCTGCCGGCCAGGACCCTGAAGCGTTTACCGACCTTGCTCTGCTTGGTGACACTCTCAAAGCCCTCGTGGCGGTGACGGCCGCTAGCGGCACAGGTGTGCTGCTTGCAACTCCTACCCCAGGACTGCTTGCTGCAGTGGCCGCTGCTGCTGCCGCTGCCTCCGAGCAGAAGCCCAAGAAGAAGATCGAGCGCGACCCCAATGCTCCCAAGAAGCCCTTAACGATGTATTTTGCGTATTCTTTCCACGTCCGCGAGTTGATTCGCGACGAACGCAAGGCCGAGGGTCTCCCTCCATTATCCGCCATCGAGATGAACGAGATTATCAAGACTCGTTGGCACGACATTTCTGATGAAGAAAAGGCTCAGTGGCAGAACAAGTACCAGGAGGAGTTGAAGCAGTACCAGAAGGCCAAGGAAGCCTACATCGCGCAGAAGGGCATACCTGTCGTGGAAAAGGCATCTTCCGACGATGATGCCGACGATGATGCTGATGCCGATGGTGTGTCGTCGATTGGTGACTTGAAGAACAATGATGACAAGAAGCGTAAGGGTGACGACAAGGATAAGAAGGCCAAGAAGGAGAAGAAGCCCAAGAAGGAGTAACTTTGTATTGTTTTATATGTACTGTACTGTAATATTACACACTTTTGTCTTAGCGTGCTTTTCCATGCCTGTTGTATTGCAAAAAAGTGTGCTGCAAATTGTATGGAACAAAGGAATGATATTTCGGATGGTCATACTTGTATGCACACCGCACTAACCAAGAGCAATTGGCAGCCGAGTTCCAAATACTCAAGTGTATGGAGCTTTCAGCCCAGATAGCATTGCGCCGTCAGCTTCAGTACAAGTACATTAACTACACTTTTATGCAAAATTTCCGTCGTAAATGCTCTATGCTAGTGGCCCTTGCGCTTCTGCTTGGTGATATGTGCCCGCAACACCTTTTGCCTGTCACGCAACGAGAGTTTCTGTTTGCCCTGAACCGATCTCTTATGAATCATCATAACGAAATTCTTCTTTCTGGCCTTCTCCTTGTTTGTAGTGGAGTGTGGCGCGTCACGCTTGCCCTTTCTCGATCCAAACTTCTCCCTATCTTCACGTCCTTCACGAGCATGAGCAATTCTCTCCTCTCTCAATTGCTTGTACTTCACCTTTCCTACCAATGTCGTAGAGTCCACCTCCTCTTCGTTGTGCTTGATACCAAGCTGCTTCTCAACACCTGCCTGGACCCGCAACTCCTCCAACTTGGCGAAATCCGCGGGAGTTAAGATCTTGCTGGTGAGCAAGTCGTTCCTGGTCTTCTCAGCAGCAGCAGATTTCCCGCTTTCTTCCTCAGCTTTCATGGTCTTTCTCTTTTTGCGAGCCGGCAGCTCACCAACCTCCTCGTTCTCCTCCTCACTCTCGGAAAGGTCCAAATCAGAAACATTACTCTTAGAGTCCAGCTCGTCGTCTGAATCGCTGACTTTAATCTCCATGTCAGAATCAACAGTCACCCAGTCACCTTCGACGTCACTCTCATTATCACTCAGATCAACCTTCCATTCATCGCTCTCGTTGGAAACATTGTCTCCTTGCTCCTTCTTCCACTGAGCCAACAACTCAAGACCAGGAATACCCGACACTGAGCTCTCCACTCCAAATTTGGGGGTACCCTTCTTTCCTCCGCTTTGGAGTTCCATGCTTGCGGTCTTTCCTCTGTCTTTGCGAAGTAACATCTCTGGTGCAACATCCCGGTAGAGTGATATCAATGACCTTGCAGCCAGTACCACCGCCTTCACCTTGGATCCTTTATACTCGGTTAAATCTTGCAACAAGGGAGCATCGATGGCCAACGGAGCTCTCGATAAGATCTCTCTTATAGTGTTGATACCGGCAGAAGCAACCTCAGCTGCAACACCATCGCTAACAAATTCGTCTGCAATCTTTCTGATAACTGCATTTATTGATTCAGGAGGCACCAAATCATGCGAGGCTTGAGCGGCAGCGGCCATTATTTGAGTCACATTTCTTTGCTTGGGAGTCAAGTACTTCAAGAAGAAAGAATAGATACCCAAAACAGTTAACTTGTGTGTACCAATCATTCTGGATATCAAGTTCATGAACATTATTTTTTGTTCCAAATCGAACCGATTTGCGTTCTTGCCGCTCAAGTGAGTGCCGAATAATTGTTCAGCAAATCCCTGCGGGTCTCTCAACAAGTGTAAGGCGGAGAAGTTCAAATAAGTAACAGAGTGCTTGCTACCATTCTTCTTCTTCACAGACTTGACTGCTTGTTCCAACTTCTTACCTCTTTTGGACGATTTCTTGTTGATTTGCATTTTGTGCTGCAAGGCACGCAAATCGAAGCCTTCATCATCTGAAGATTCATCAAAGTTGTCTTCTCTTTCTTTATCAGCTCCGAGAAAGAACTTAGCGCCAGCCACGGACACTTTAACGTCCGAGTGCAATGCGGCCTGTGTCATGAGCTCAACGGTACGTGAATCATCCCATATACCGCGTCTCCATAACTCTCTGGTCAACTTGGTGGCCCACAAGCCTTGTGAATCTTGCTGCTCAAGCAAATTAAAGAGCAATGCTTGCGTAGAGCGGTTCAACTTCTGGTTCTTGGCTCCGGTGTTAACAGATTTTAAGAGAGAGATCAAAGTGCTGTAGATTTGGTGCCGCAAGGCCTTCACATTCTGTGCTTGACTCAGACTTCCAGAGTAAGCAGTTAAGAGAGGAAATATAGTTTGGATTAACAGCTCTGACGAAATCACGTCCTTATTGCGAAGCATTGTTAAACACAGAATGATCTTTTCTCTGAGTTCGGGAGACAAGTCTCTATGGTTCTGTGATATGATGCGACGTAATTCGTCAGGGAAACCGGCAGTCTCTTTCGGGTAGCAGTTGCAAACAGCCGACACGAAGCCAATCAAATCTCCAAACTCCGTGCCCTCGGTAGCACTCGGGTTCATTAAGAAAATATCTCTTTGTGTCTCATAGTGAGCATATTGTTGCATGAATTCCTCGTAGTATGACTCTGGATCACGGCGGACAACATTCTGCAACAAGATGATGTTGGTGGGTAAGATGGCAGCCCTTCTTGTCTTACCCATTTTGATATATGAGATTAACGTACTCCAGTCTGCAAGAACCTCATCGCGGTCGTGCACTGCGCGATGAGCTATATCATCCTGTATATAAATTATTATTATCGTCTAGTATACACTAACTGTCTCCCATTAAGGCGTCAAGGGCCTCATAGTTAACTTTCTTCGAGAAAGATTTCTTCGAGATGTAACGCTTAGCACTATCACCAGCTGAGAGTGCTTCTCCAGTCTTTTCATCGAACCCAAGACTATTCACTGCCTCGTCTAATCCTAGAGCATTGATTCCTGGGGTAGTAACGTTTCTCTTTCTCCGCTTGCGATTTGCAGAGGTATTGCCCGTTAGCTCATCGGCTTCCTGCTTTAAGCGCTTTCTCTCCTGTTCCATCAAGAAGTCATGGTTGAATCCTGTCCACATTTGCTCTCTTTTTTTCGCCTCTTCTTTGTCGTATATGAATAACGCTACCTCATCGTCGTCAAGGTCACTGAGCACCTCATCGGAACTTATTTTCTTTAAGAGGTCGTCAGTCTTAGGTAAGTTCTTTACAAGATTTCTGGGCCGGTTCAACTCCACCCAATCGGCCTCCTCTTCATTCTGGGCCGACTCCGATGGTGTAGTGTATAAGGAACCTTTGAGCTGTGCTTTCTGTGCGTTGATAATCCTCGTGATCTGGTCCGTGATTTCCTTTTCTGATATGTCACAGTCTTTTAAGATAGTTTTGAGAAAATTGTCTTTCTTTGTGGCGTGCTTGTTCGGAGCGGAGTCGTTGCCAAGCTCGCCGCGTCGACGAGGTGATGACAGACCTGATTTCTCTGCTTCCGTTTCCTTTATTATTTTCAAGTAGCCTTTGAGCGCCTCCTCCTTGTCCTGGAGCTGCTTTGAGATTCTGGATTCCAACTCACGATTTTTGTTGAATGACGGGGGGTTGGCCGCCTCGGTGACTTGAGAGTCACGGAAACTCAGTATGGTGAGTTCACCTGATTTCGTCTTTCTGAACTCGCTCAAGCGCTTTTGCAATGTCTCCTCGCCAACGTGGGCCACGGCCACGATCTCGGCATGGGTCCTGCGGAAACCGTTCATTCTGGCCGCTAAAAGCACACAGGCGCCAGCGATGCCTGCGGGGCGGCGTCCTTGGTGGATCCAATCGTCCGCCATTCTCGCTGCCAACTTGACAGCATCACGTATCACCTTTGATTTCCCGTTGGGCGACTCCCGATCGAAATCAAGCTTCTCGGCGAAATGCTGGATAAATAACGAGGGGTCGGCTAGCGGAAGCCGCACGATATTGAGGGCCTTGACCATCTTCAAAAACGTCGCGCCGAGCGAGTATACAGAAATCTGTAAGCGCGAGCTGAAGTCAATGAGCAAGTGGTGGGTCTTCTCCTTACGGCACGCAACATATAAGCATGCTGCGAACACATTCTGAGACCGCCGTCCTTGCACAAAGTTCTGCGACAAAGCGAGATGGAACCACTCTCCCGCAGCGTCTGAGATGTAGTCGGGAATGCGCATCGCCACCGCGATCTTTTTGATGTTGCGCTTGCCGTTGGCCAACGTCTGCTCGCGGCTCTCCATGGCGTTGTGCCGACCGCCAGTGTTGGCCCTCGCCTGGTCCGAGCCCACCATCGAGCCTTGCACGACAGCCGCACCGTTTGACAGCTCACCGAACTGCACCTCGCTCACGATGTTCATGTCATCTTGCACGGTACCACACTTTTTGCACGCCAACTCGCCCAGCGACAGGAAGCTGTCGTACATGAGACTGGCGTTTCCACACTGCTTGCACGCCGCCCGTCTGCTCATCTTGACTGTGTGCGTAGAGGAGTAGTTAACAGTGTGTTGTAGGGGAGGTGCTTGGGTGTTTAGCCTGGGTCACTACTAGGATGCAGTAGATTGTATGTGTATATTATTATAACGATGCTCTGCGCGCGAAATACCGGAGCGCGGATTTCTGGTGTTAGGGTGCAACTCTTATCACTGCCGTGAGAGCCATAGTCTAGCACCGTATGAGCGAGCTGACAACGCTGCGCAGCACATCAAGCGCGAGCGCGCTCGAGCAGGCGGCTGCGCCGCCGGTGCTGTATGTGCCCGTCCCCGAGCCAGCGCCGCCGGTGGAGCCACCCACGATGCTGCACTACACCAGTCTCGTGATGAAGGTGACGAGCTCGGAGCCACGAGACGCTTTGCAGCTGGAGCGGACGGCGCTAACCTTCATCCGCTTCGCGTGCACGCTCTTTCTCACGGCGCTCGGCATTGCCATCAATTTCAAGATCGACACCACGAAGCACAACGACAGCTCGCGCGACGAATTTCAGTCGTCCAAGTTATCGCGGGTGGTTTCTTTCATTCTCTTTGGCTTGGCGACCGTCACCCTCGTTCTCTCTGGTATCAACTACCTTGTCACCATACGCCGGTATGCGAGACACAAGATACTCTCGTTTGGCTTCAACAACGTGCCCACGTCCATTTACATGTCGGCTGTGGTGATCACTCTCTTGGGACTCAACATATCGTTGATTGTCGACAGCTACATCAACGATGAATAGCCCTTATGAATTTAACGTATTGCGATGCACCGGGTGTAGGCTACTCGTGCTTGGCCTTTTTGAGTCCTTCCCGCTTGCGCTTGTTGATCTTGCGCTTCTCGCCAAACTTGTCCTTGTCCATGTTCATCAAGCTCTCGCGCTTGGCTGCCGTCACCACACTCAACGAGTCCTTCACCACCTTGTCGTCGTCAATGGCGTCCAAAAGGTCCATCTTGCGGTTGATTCGTTCCTCGATGGCATGGACTCGCGTAATGTCCTTCTCGGTCACGATTGAAATCGAATCACCCTTTCTGCCAGCTCTTGCAGTTCTACCTACCCGGTGAATGAAGTCATCTGGGTCAGCAGGTAAGTCGTAGTTGACCACGAGCTCTACCAGGGGAATGTCGAGACCTCTGGACGCCACATCGGTAGCGATCATGATGCGGGCCGCACTGGCCTTGAATCGATGGAGCGAGTTCACACGCTCGGACTGCGGCATCTCTGAATGGAGCGAGGTGACACGGAGTTCGAGCTTTCTCAATGTGCGTCTCAAGAGCTCGGCGGTGGTGGTGCGGTTCACAAAGATTATCGCACTCAGGTCCTTGTACTTCTCAAGCGTCAAGACACAATGCAAATATGCTTCCTTCACGTAGTAGGGAACGAAGATGTACTCGATGGATAAGGTGGAGGGGATTGCCACCTTATCTATAGTCTCCACCTCATGGATAAACACTGGTGGTTTGCCTGGGGGAACGGGTCGCTGCTTAAGCGCCCTCACAGCATCTGTCACCGTTGCCGTGAAAAGCAACGTTTGACGCTTCGCTGCGGGAGGTAGCACGTTGAAGATACGCTCAAGGTCGCCGCCAAAACTATTGCTAAGCAAGCGGTCGGCCTCGTCGAGCACAAGGTACTTCACCCTGCGAAGACCATCCACAGCTTCATCTCCAGAATGCAAGATGTGGTCTGCCAAGCGACCAGGGGTGGCGATAACAAAGTGTGGCCTCTTTTGTAGCTCCAACGCCTGTGTCACAATGTCGTTACCGCCTACAATGACGGCGACTTTGATGTTCATGGAGGCACCAAGAGCAGCAAACTGTTCGGCAATTTGGAGCGCCAATTCACGCGTTGGAGTAAGAACAAGACCAAATATCCCAAACGGGTCTTGCAGCCACTGGGTCAACATCGGCAGGGCAAACGCGATGGTTTTACCGCTACCAGTCTTAGCTCCTCCAATGCAGTCGTGGCCGCTAAGAATTGGAGGAATGCACTTTGCTTGAATTTTGGTCGGCGCGTGGATCTTCATGGCCGAGAGCGCCTCAGAGAGCCACTTGGCCACGCCCAAATCCTCAAACAGCATGACTTTGAGACCAGAAGGAGAATGCGTGGCCGACCTGATCGCAGCAGCAGTTTTCGCGATGAGGTCCTGCACGTATGATATCTGGGGTATCTTGCAACTTGATTCTTCTTTTCGTCGATGGCATGTTGTGCGCACGAAGAGCCCTGCATCGACTTCAGGGCTGGCGCAACTTCCAGTCTCTGAGCCATTGGCGCTCGTGGCTCGACAATCTTGGGTCTGTGAAGGAAGAAGCTGAGGAGAGCCAGCGTCAAACTTTGAAGGTGGACCATGATGCTGCACCGTGGGCGCCACCCGCCGAGGACAAGTCTGCATTGCGCCCGTATGGATTTGAGCTGGTTGGAGGCTTTAGTCGGTTCTGGGTGAGCCTCCGGGACTATTTCCTTGGTGATGAGCACCACAGTCACCAGGTGCTTGCTGGACACGCGGTCTCGAGTCGCAATCTGCAAAAGACATTTGTTGACTTGAAGCTTGTGCGACTTAAAAGCGGCAAGGGCGGCAATGGTGCTGTGTCATTTTTCCGAGATGCATTTCGGCCGGTGGGCCCGCCCGATGGCGGTGATGGCGGGGCCGGGGGAAATATCTACGTGCAAGTGGTGCCTGGTTTGACATCATTGCATCGAGTGCGGAGATCATACGAGGCTCGTGCTGGAAGCTCGGGCACAGGCAAGCAGCTCGACGGCCGAAAGGGGGATGATGTCGTGATTGAAGTGCCCGTGGGCACCACCATCAGGTGGATTCCTGACCCCCTTGAGCTCAAAGCCGCGCTCAAGGAAGCCAACTACGACCCCCACAAGGTGAAATTGCAGCTCACAGCTAGCGACGGCATGATTCAATTTTTCCGCCTGCTGTATACTCCCGGAGAAGGCTGGATCTTTAAGGAGAGGGACGAGGAGTATCACCAAAATAAGGAGTACTTTCTCGACTTGAACGAAAAGGTGAAACGCTTCGACAGCGAAGTGCTAGCAGAAGAAATCTTCGAGGACAAATTCCCGCTAGTGGGCATAGACTTTGACAAGCCCACAGAGACACCATACCTCCTACTCAAGGGCGGCAAGGGAGGCATGGGCAACATGCACTTTCTCACCAAGGACATACGTAATCCGCGGTTCGCCAAGCGCGGCCGCGAGGGCCTCACGGAGTTTTTCTTGATGGAATTGAAGCTCATTGCGGACTTGGGGTTGGTGGGTCTTCCCAACGCCGGCAAGCTGACCTTGCTCGGGGCCATTCTGCGCGCGCGCCCGCGGGTGGGCCACTGGGAGTTCACCACCCTCCAGCCCACAATCGGCACCATCTACACCACGATTGACGCCGACCCATTCACGGTGGCCGACATCCCCGGCATTATTGCCGGTGCGCTGCAAAACAAGGGCATGGGCCTCGACTTTTTGCGCCACATTGAGCGCAGCGGGGGGCTCGTGTTTGTTGTGAGCCTCGAATCGGCAGACCCAATTGCCGACCTAGACACATTGCTACAGGAGGTGGGTCCGCGGCGCATGGCCGGCAAAAAAGTGCTTATTGTGGCCACCAAGGCCGACATTGACGGTCTGCAGCAGCGCTACGCCCGACTCCAGGAGGTTGCAGTCGCCAGAGGCTGGCAGTCGGTGCCGGTGTGCGCCATGCGGCAAGAAAATGTGGAGCAGGCAATCCGGCTCATGGCGCAGGTGCTGGGCCGAGGCCGGCACTAGCACACCTGGCGACGCCAAGCGGGGACGGAGTTGCGCAGCCGCTGACTAAAAGCTAGTGTTGCCAACTCAACGGTTGCGACCCGCCAGCAAGAGCCGCGCCGGCCGATAACCTGTACATAGATGATTTTGGGCGCTGCTGCAGCCGTTTGAGCCGGGCATGGCGCCGGACAAGAATGTCGGACGGTACCTACGCGCGGGGGATGCGAATCTATGCTATTATACAATCGTTAGTCGTAGACACATAGTGTCAGGGTGGCATGCAAGTCGTAAAGTGCGGTGGCGGCGTTATGGCATGTGCGGGCCTGCAGCGTCTATAACGTCTAGGGCGTCTTGCTCGCAAACACGCTCTCAATGGTGAGGAGTAGTTGGTTCAAGGAGTAGTTCAAGGGCTTGGCCAAAGTGCAGTCTATGCCCATCTTCTTGTACATCGGCCACTGGTCGTGTCGCGTGGTGACGGCAATGAGCGGCATCGACGGGCCGTGGGTGTTGCGAATCAGCTGCAGGAGTTCCACTCCCAGCACGTTGGGCATCTCAATGTCGAGGAAGACGCAGTCAAACTTGCCGATGGCACGGTCGTGGACAAGCTGGAGCACCTTTACAGGGTCCTGGTACAGCTGCACCGTCGCGTTGGGGAACATCTTGTGGAGGAGCCGGTGGAGGATCTTGAGGTTGATGAGATTGTCGTCCACGAGAAGGAAGCGGTACGGCGTGACGTTTGGTATCAAGCTGTCCTCGTCCTCGATAGGCAGCACAAACTGGGGCAGGCCCGTCTTGTATTCAAAGTAGTCGTTGCCCATTGTAGCGTGAGGGAGGGACGGGGCAGGGAGGCGGGTAAGACGGCGAGTCTGCTGCTGTGGCACGCAATTCCAGCGACTGGGAAATACGGACGACAGTGTAATGAAATATCGCCAAAACTGGTTCCGCGCGTGGGCTTATATACTACTTTGTTGCGCATCTGTCTAGATCTGCAGTTTTATGTGCACCGCATGCACTATGCAGTTGCGCTTGTCTGGAACACTCTCGACTTTGTGCCACATATCCGCCTTGAGGCTAGCGAGGACTGTCTGCAGGTAACAGGCACACTGCGTCAGGCGCCCAGCTTGTTCTGCCAACGTAGCTGGACGGCGGCTCAGTGGGTACATGCCCCTCTGTTTCATGCGCGGCCAAAACAGCTACTGCTACGTACTATAGGATCTCAGGAGCCCTTTTGGTCGGTGGCGGTGCCGGGGATGTCATCGCCACGGGTTTCTTTTTCTTGAAAGAAGGTTTTGCGCTGGCCCCAGATCGATTTCCTGCAGGCGTAATTGTACCCTCCAGGGTTCTTCGGGCACGGGCTAATAGCCCGCTGAGAAAAAAGGGCCCTCGTATCTGTACCGAAGCAGGTGACCCCAAGGCTTTGGGAGCAAATCGTCTGATCACGGATGTGTACTGCCGCAATAGTTTCCTGAGAGTCAACTGCCGTAGAGCAAGCAACCGCCGTTGCGGCGCGCCCGGAATCCGTCGCGGCAAGGTTGGTATGGTCTAGATGCTCCTGCACAAGACGCGTGGTTGCCCATGCCACTGTACATGCAGGGCTCGTATCCAATCTGGGCCTGCCGCCGCCTGCACGGGGGTGGCGGGTGATGCCCCGCCAGCGGCGGACCGGCCATTGTGGGGAAGACGCACAGTGCCCTTCCCATATATTTTCTGCTGCGGGCGCCCCGCTTCGGGCGTTGCTGTGGAACACTGTGCAGCCCAGCCCGCTCTCCGGGCACCCCTATGTGGAGACCAATATTTTGCGCCGCCTGCTGCCTATGTAGGACGACCATGCACCTTTGCGACACGACGTCTTCTCTCGCAGCTGGCTGCTGCACTGGTGGGCGTCCTCCAGGGGACATGCCCGTGGCTCATACATTCTCACCCTGTACGCAGTCGGAGCTGCATTCTGCTATGGTAGGTTGCAAAGGTTAACAAAACCATGATACTTGTAGATAAGGGCATTCAGTGGTGCTACGCAAGGGATTCTGGGCCCCGTAAAAAATCTGATGTATTCATGACAACGGTCCAGGCTATGAGGTAGCTACGGGCGCCTGCTGGGGAGTGGGTTGGGCTGAGGCTGCTGCCGCTCTCTGCTGCCGCTTGAGCTCGCGCTGTTTCCGGAGCTGTTCCAATTCTTCCTCCGTCACGAGATGGTGCTCGTGCAAGGCAATTAGGTTGTTGTTCTCGTCATAGTTGCACACGTCAATCCCTTTGTAGAAGTCGTGCAGCATCACGTCCTCAATGAGGATACGTTCCTGGGCGTCAACCAGCAACATCTTGCTGATGAGGTCAACAGAGTGCGCGGGAAGCATGCGGTACAACTGGTCCGGCCCCCTCTTCTTGCTACTCGACGACGAGGTAACAGAAGAGGCGGGGTTCGCGGCGCGCCGCTCCTTGACGCTCAAGCTTTGCATGCTGGAGTTGACATCGTCCTCAGCGCCAATAAATGACTTGTAGCTGGGGTCCGACACCTTGGGAATCTTCCACGGAAAGCGCTTGAGCACCATACAGCAGTAGATAATAGCCACCGACCACACATCCACCAAGCGAGGATCATAGCCCACCGGGCCGGGATTGAACACCTCCGGCGCCAAGTAAGGGTCGCTGCCAACAACACCGCGAGCGCGAATCAACTTGAACAGATTATCGACGTCTTCGGGCTCGCGGTAGCCAACGCCTGCGGTGGGGACCTGGTCTTTGTGTTTCCTGAACAGCACGGCCGAGCCAAAGTCAACTAACTTCAAGATGCCCGCTTCGGTGACCACACAATTGTCGAGCTTCAAGTCACGGTGGGCAAGGCCATGCTCGTGCAAGTGCGCCACACCGTCAACAATCTGCTTAAAGTAACAGTTGATCTCCTCTGGGCCCATCAACCCGGACATCACCAAATTGAAGAAGTCGTACTTGCAGTACTCCATGACAATGTAAAAGTCGGTTTCGCCCATCAAGGACTTGGAGTTGATGCTCGGCTCCTTGATCAACTCTACAGTGTGGATCAAGTTCTTATGCAGTAAGATCTTGCCGATTTTGAACTCGTTCTTCACCTTTGTGTTGTAGTCCAGCTCGGACTCGTTGGGCAACCTTGAGCGAAACTTCTTCACGGCAAACACCACGGTGGGATCGTCCTTCAAGGTAACGAGGTTGACCGATCCAGACGCCCCCGACCCAAGCAAGCGGCCAATGGGGCCGTACTTCTTGTACAAGTTGGAGCCTGAGTGGGATGGCAACACCTTCCGAGGCTTCTTTTCCTCGTGCTTGAACTTTTTGAGAAATCGCTTGAGCGACAAGTGCGAGTGGTGGCGATGCCCGTGCTTGTCGTGCTTGTCCGCCTTGTCATGCTTGTCATGCTTATCGTGCTTGTCATGCTTCTCGTGCCTGTCATGTTTTTCGTGCTTCTCGTGTCGGGGCAGCTTTGCACCATGCGCCCTGGCCTCGCTATCGGCGAGGGGACTTGGCTGCTTGGCGGGTGGCACTCGTGCCCTGTCGTCGGCGAGCTTGCTGAGATCCACCAGAGACGGCGGGGGGGACATTGTCGAGCTCAGATCCGGCGTCATGGCGCCGCTGCGGGCCTCCACAAAGTGGTGATGTACGCTCTCGGACGAATTGTGCTTGAAGCGGAACAGGCCGAGCAGGCTGGTGCTGGTCTGCGGCGAGAGTGTAGGATGCGAACCCTTCCGCCGGAGAAGGAAGCGGTGGTCGCTCGTGCCGGTGTGCGCGCTGCCGGTGTCCTCAGAGTCTCCCAGGAGCATGTTGTTGATTGACAGCGACAGGTTGGAAAATAGCCCTGTCAACCGTCCCATGGCCCTCTTTCCCGCAGGGTCTTTCATGGCCAGCGAGGGGATGCGGTGTCACACAATACGCGGTGCAATGGAAGTCGACGGCGCGGCTGACACTTTGTCTGCGCGCGTATGTAAGGGCGTTGAGTTCAGGTGCCGTGGCGAAAGAAGGAGCAAGTGGCAGGCTCGGACGTGCACACAGCCCCTCGGCGCTCGGCGATTTTTCCGAAGTGTCATTCCGGCCCCGCCGATGTCGCGTGCGAGCCCAGAAGCCGGCGGGTCTTTCTCTACTGGAATGAGTTGATATTGAAGGCGCATCTAAGAGCAAAATGTTCTCGGTGGAGCCAGAACTGACCTGCCGGTGCTTCCACAGCGGCCCGAGCAAGTGCCGACATGTGTGCCAGACCTTTGTCGCGTCCCCACGTCATGCAGGTGCCAACGTTATTGTGCCGAGCCATGGTCCCTGCATAATGCCCGGCACTAACTGGATGGGTTGCATCTTTTGGCGCCTACGGAAGCAATGGATCTGTAAAATCAGGCTACCATAATTTGGATCAGGAGTCTTCGCCGGACACGAGCTTGTTCCAGAATCCTTTGCGCTCGCTTCCACTAGCTGGCAGCGACGACTTGCTGCGTCCCAAGAGACCCTCGCCCTCGGTGTCCGACGCATCGTCGATGAGCGTTTGGTGACTGCGAGACTTCTTACCACGCACGCTGGCCTGCTTGCTCTGCAGACGGCTGTGGTGGGTACTGGTGTCGTCATCTAAATCGTCCTCCTCCTCGCTGACGTTTTCAATGATTGTCTTGTGCACACCCTGCACATTCACGATACTCTCAATGATACCGCCAGTACGGTACAGACGCGCCTCCAGATACTCCACCGTGCCCGTTGTCGTATCTTGAAGGTGAGAGCTGAGGTCTGTGGGCTCGTAGTCCTGGGAGCCACCATTTGCGTGTGATGAGCCCTGCTCTGACACATCGGCCTCACGCTCGCTCGGCAACAAGAAACGCAGGTTGTGGCCATTGGAGCTAGCAAGATCACTAGCTTCACGAACGGCTCCATCCTCAGACGTGTGGATGGCTCCATAAGTCTTGTTGCCTTGGCCCGGAACAGGGCGGTTGGGACCAGGAAGCACATTCTCGTGTGGCTTCTTGATGGTCACAAACGTCTTGTTTGTCTCTAATGGGTTACTCGCCGGGTTCTTGGGTTTCCAGGACTTGGTGGTATCAATATGGCCGGTGGGAGAAGTATTTATGACCTTGGGCGTATCCAGGTTAAGCGTCAATGGCCCATCTTTCAAGGGCATGGTGGCGGCCGAAGAGTCGAGGGAATTCCGTTTGGAGTTGCTTGTACTGGTCTTGTACAAGTTATGCAAGTACGAGGTCAAGTTCTTCTTGGACAAAGGACCCGGCTGGGTTCTTTTGATGCTCTTGTTGATGTCGATGTAGACATCCGACTCGTCGACGATTTCCTCACCAATCAACTCTTCAATGACGTCTTCCAAAGTCAAAACACCGAGGGCACCGGTGGGCTCGCCGGGCGTGTCACTGACGACAATCATGTGGGACTTACCCTCCTGGAAGTAGTTCAAAATGTTCAAGCACGAGGTGTCGCCGGCGGTTTCTGGCAAGGTGGCTAGCGGGAAAGAGGCCACTGGCAAGGCGTCCTCAGGGTCGTAACTGATCAAGACCCTCACCAATAACATACCGATGAAATTCATCGGCTCGCCAGGCAAGTGGATGGGGATACGGGAGAAGCCAGCATTGAAGATCTCCTCCACCGTTCTCTCGTTTAAGATGGCGTCAGCACTCATGGTGTAAACGCGCTTCATCGGAGTCATGATGGCGGCTACCGACTTCTCCTTCAAGTCCAACACGGCACTGATGATAGTGACCTCGTCCTGGTTCAATCTCTCGACACCCATGGTCTTGTGCAAAGTAACCAAAGTCTTGAGTCCCGACTTTTTGTACACCGTGCCATGGTCCTCGCCCAAAATGTGGTCCAAAAGAAGGGCACACGGGTAAGCGATGGGGTACATAATGTACATCAAGACGAGCACAAACGGGGCGAAATAGGCGCCAACCTGCAAACCGTAGCGCACAGAGATGGACTGGGGGATGATCTCGCCAAAGATAACGATGGCGCCGGTGGAGGTGACCACCGCGGGCCAGCCGCCGCCGAGGCAGCGGTCCAAAACGATGGGCAACGTCTCGTTGGTGATGACGTTGGACAACAAGAGGGTGATGAGCACCCAGTGCTTACCACGGGAAATCAAGCGCAACACCTTGCGCGCGTGCTTGCGCTCCATACGGTCGCCGGAGGTGGCCATCACCTTGAGATACACCTCGTCCTGGCCCATGAGTCCAATGGTAAGGCCCGCAAAACAGCCACCGAGAAGGACCAACACCATAGAAACGAGGAGGTTAGTGTAGAACTGCTGGGTTGTCATGGGCTCG
Source organism: [Candida] ascalaphidarum (assembly GCA_030674335.1). Taxonomy (NCBI): domain Eukaryota; kingdom Fungi; phylum Ascomycota; class Pichiomycetes; order Serinales; family Debaryomycetaceae; species [Candida] ascalaphidarum. The sequence goes on from JAKTYC010000003.1 coordinate 724,898, forward strand.
GCCTTCCTGAGGTGGTGCACCTCGTGTGACTCGCGGGAAAACACCGGGAGCGCCAGCACCACACGCACGAGCTGGGTCAGGAGGAGCACGAGCTTTGACACTGCGTTTCCTGTTAGAGAACTGCCATGGTAACTTCGCGACGGTAGTTTTGGCATATAGCTTGGTTAGTAGAGTTGCAAACGCCGCAGGCGAGACAAGGTTCCCGACCGGCAAAGTAACGTACTCGGAGCTGGAGTTTCTCGGTATGGAGAGGCTATCAAGTCTGAAAGATAGCGAAGAGAGTTAATGCACAGAGGTCCTGTGTATGTTGCAAGCTAGCAAGAACTGAAAAGGTGCTACTTATTTACTAGAGTGCTAATTCCTCCAAGCCTCAGCACCTGCTTCATTGGGTCGCGCACGCTATTATTCCAGCAAGCGTGCCTCGTTATGTGCAGAGTGCGTCGGCGCGATATGCATAATAATCGGCACTACGAGCTTATCCTTGACGCGCGTCAACGCGGATATAGATTACATGGGCACGGCCCCCTTGTGGGCCTGCCTCAATGGATTGGAGTAAAATGGGATGGCACAATATCGGGACGGATGTTCAGGGTTTGCTCTCATCGCGTACCTTGCTGCAAAGAATCTTCTGTCTATGACGTCACGATGCGATGCACGTCGCTGCCTCGGTATCAGTGTGCATAGAGACGATTTCACTCTCGAGGTATCAGGAAAACGGATGTGGAAGAGTGGATGTTGCAAAGTGTAATTGTATATCATACTGTTGCGGGCTCGGGATGGCGTACCCGCTCAAAGTTTACGAGACAAGTTTTCGGCACCGAAAGCACGCTCTCCCACACCAATAGTAAAAGTAGCAATATGGTGACGATTCCCATGAGTAACGTTGACGTGAGCTCGGCAAAACTGAGCATAACGATGATGATTCCAATGGGAAGACGCATAATTACGCGCCAGAAACGCAGCACGAGATGGACGTCGGGCGCGTCTTTGGCGTCGTCCAAGAACCCCATAACGCACATGCACAAGAGAGCCACGCAAATGCCCCCGGTGAAGAAGAACAGCATGGCGTAGAGATTAGGCTCCTCCTCGGCCGCCTCCTCGACGGCGCGGCGAAGCAAAGCGCTGACTAGTTTCTCGTGGCCCGTCTCGCCGCCTGCTCCCTCATGTTCGTGCTTGGGTTTGGATAAGCGCGTGTGGTCCATGGCCGTGATGTCACCGCCGGCATCGGCAGCAAGGACGAGCGCCGCCACCATGGGCATGTGGCAGTATAAGTAGGTGATGGCGGTGAAAGCGGAGCGACGCAAGCCGTGGGTCGCTCGCTTGGTGGTAGAGCCATTGTAGTAGATCCAGAAGAGCACGTAGGCAATGATCAAGAGAAACACACCGCGGGCAAACTTGTCGCTGAAGCCCGCACCCAAGGGGTTTGTCGCCACCACTTTGTACAAGAACTCGCCAATAGCAATGGTAACAAACGTGGCGAACCTCTCCACCTCGTGCTCAATGTTCAAGGCGGTGGAAGTGGTCAAATGCATCTTCTTCTTGATCCACGGGTGGAAGACGAGCATTTGCGACGCCATTTCCAACGCAAGTACCATTATAGACAAGCCAATCTTCTTGCGGGTCAGCACAAATATCACCGGGATCCAGAGACAGCAGGTGATAAAGATCAAGGCAGCATAGAGCCGCATCTGGGGCCGGTGCTCGGGGATGTAGAACGAGTAGAAGAGTTCGGTCAACAGAAGGGAGAAGCGGCACAAGATGTAGGGCACGATGGTGAAGGCGGCGCCGTGCACGCCGCTCAATACCTCGTCGTGGGAGTTGACGTAGAGAGTCAAGAGCACCAAGATCCACATGATGTACACCTTCTGCGACAAGTCCTCATTGTAGTAGTAATTGGTAAAGTCCTTGATGTCGCTCCACACCATCCACGCGGGCACAAACAACAAGACGTACTTCAAGAGCGCCCCGCCGGAGGCGTTCTCCACAGCGTCGCCAGCCAAGTTGGATACAATGCCCACGTACATCAAGTCGAGAAACAACTCCGTTTTGGCCGACGAGCGCTCCTCCTTCGTGCGGTAAAGCACGCCGTCCTTGAAGTAGTTCAACGCATGCGGGCGTATAAACCACACCGCCTCGCGTGGTTTCTTGATGTAGGTAAATTCAATGTCGCCAAAGCGGCGCACAAAGTCGTCCTCATCAGCGGAGTCGGTGAGAATATCGAGCTCGCGGTCGAGCTCTTCAGCTTGTTCCTGCCGCTCAGCCTCGGCGGAGAGACGCTCGTCGCTGTTGAAACGTTTCCTCAGCGAGTCAGACATGGTGGGGAATAGGCAATCGATTGCGAAGAGGGGACCCTTCGCTGCTGTGGCTTATGTAAGCAGGCGTATGCGGTGTGAAATGCGGCTGCAAGGCGCGGTACGGCCAAGTGTTTTTCTTGGGTCATTGAAACGGGAAGGGGAAGGGGGATACGGTGGGAGTGCATCAACACGCTTGGCCGCCACTGTGGAATTAAATGTGTTGGATACGTTGCAGCAGCGCCTGGCCTCCACTTTTCCTATCAGCCGCACGCTGGTGGGACGGGAGATAATCGTCCTGCAGGTGGTTCACACACCGTTGTATCATGGGAATCGTCACGTGACGGAATCTTCGCGCCAATGAAAAATCAGCCTGCGCCAATGCAAACGCCAGTCTTGCGCAAAATGAGCAGCAACCCCTGGGCAAAGAGAGACGCGTGGCGGTACCTGGGCCAGTTCAGCCGCTGGAACAGATTCAAGTCGGCGTTCCCTGGACTTGGTTTGGGCATCGCCGCCTTTGCCGTGTACGTGGGCTACGAGCAGGTGTTCTTGAAGAAGGACCACCACGAGGAGCACCACTAGGAAGCGTATAGCATAGCATGATAATAGATGACGTTGCAGGCAATCGTAGCTGGGCGTGCGTTTCCGTCGGGACCCGTGGGCGCACCGAGGGCGGACTGATGGTGGGGAAGCGCTACTGGAGACCCAACTGCGGCCACGGCCAGGAACAAAGCCCCTGCGGGCCAAAAGGTGATTCAGCACAAGATGCTGTCGTCGATACTATAATACGTGTCTTATATACATGCTACTGCCTCAATTCGGCCACCTCGTCGGCGTCGAACGTGCTCTCCCAGATGGACAGCTTGCGCTCCACCACACTGTCAGCTCCCATGGAGCCATTGGCGCGGCCCTTGTTGGCGTTCTTGACCTGAGTGCGCTCGCTGGCCACCTGCGTCCACACATCAATGTACTCCTGCTCCTGCTGGACGCCCCAGCCCATATGCGACGACGGGGCGATGGCGCCGTACATGGCGCTCTCCTCGCGCGACACGGTGCTGCTCATCTCCTCCTCCATGCGCAAGCGGTAGAACTCGAACCGCGCGCGGTCGTAGGCGTCGAACATGGTGAGGGCGGTGCCGCGGGCCTTGGCGTCGCTCAAGAGCCAGAGCGTGCGCTGCACCACCAGCTCGCCGTCAAGGGGGCGGTGGAACTGCAACATGTGGGACCAGTCGCACTTGTCGCCGTCCCGGCCGTCGGCCTCCACCAACGTCTTGGGCCGCGAGAACTCCCACGGGTGCTGCTGGTAGAAGAGGTCGCGGAGCTTGTCCTCGACAAACGCGAGACGCGGCACCCTCAGCACGCTGTTGTTCTTCTGGGCGCGGTCAGCGGCCGTCGACCGCGTCTTGAACACGCCGTCGCGGCGCTGGAAGAGGCTCGCCGCGGGATCGGCCTCCTGGGCGCCATTGTCAAACACCTTGGCCCGCTTGGTCAAGTCCGTCACCGGCGGGTGCGCCGCCACCACGTTGAACCACGCAGGCTTCTCACGCAACACCCCCAGACGGAGATAGTGCGACGTGCGCAGAAGCACCTCGGACGCGCGGTTCTGGATCTTCATGCTGCCGCTGGGCTGCGAGGCCGGCCCCAGCTATGAAAATTTTAGATTGGTGCGCGCGCGACTTTGCAACATCAGGCCCTGCCCGCTGCTGCTGCGACATGCTTCGGCTCGACAAGGCGCTCGCGGGCGTGGCGGCGCGCTTCAGTGGCGGCGCGCCGTTGGTGGCGGCAGTCGACGGCGTGCTTTCGCGACGGCGTGCCGAGGTGGAGCGCGCGTGCGGGCTCGAGCCTGGCGGCGCCTCGTTTGAGCGCGCCGACGCCGTGTGGCACCGGCTCCAGAGCGGCGATATCCGTGAGCGGCGTGCAGCGGCACTTCCTCGCAAGCCTGACAAGGTGGCGCCGGAGTTGTACGCCCGGTTTTTGCGGCAGCTCTACCCTGGAAGGAACGCGGCCACGCTTCCGCTCGCACAAGACTCCATCGACGATGTCGCCGCCGCCGCGCGCCGCGCCGAGATGGTGGACCACAGCGAGCTCATGAAGGCGTACAGCGTGCTCCCCGGCCCGACATGCCTCGCACCGGGGCATTTGGAGGACTTTCTCGCCCGCGTGCTCCACCGCCGCAGCTTCAAGCGGCCCGTGCGGTGGCTGGCCGTGGTGCTCGAGAAGTCTCCCCGCCGCATCTACCGCGCATTCAAGGACCTGGTGGCCCAGCGCCTGGTACACTTGGCCGTATGCACGCAGGTGTTGAACGATGTGCGCCGCGCGGGGCTCCCGCTCAGCACTGACGAGCAAAATTCCTATCTCTACATGTCCCTTTACCGGGACCCTATTCGCATAACGGACAAGGTCGCCGACGCGCTCGGCAAGCTCAAGTTCAAGTCCAACATTCTCGGGTACGTGTTTGACAGTACCGACCTCAGCATGGCCAAGTACCGCGCCGTGGAAGAGCTGTTCCTCCGCAGTAACGGCCTTGATGCCTTGCCCACCTCCACTTATAATGTTCTCCTTTCCCTCGCGGTGAGGAACCAACAGGACGATGTTGTCGACCGAATCTGTGCTGATCTCGGTCTCAGGAATTCTACCAGCGCCAAGGCTGCCCCGGACCGCAAAACCTTTGAAACCCTCTTCTCATCCGCCAACACTACTGATACTCTCATCCGCCTTATACAACACATGACGGAGCAGAATATTGTTGCGGATATTTCCACCATAAACGCCCTCTTGCGGGCGTTGCTTAGGCTCCAGCATGTGGACCAGGCAGAGCATCTTCTCTCCCAGCTCGTATCACGCATGCCCCAGACCCGGGCCGATGAACACGTCTACAAGCAATTGACCTACGCTGACAAGAAGCAGTACAGGAGCTACCTCCGGGCATATGATGAGCTTCGGGTGTTGCTTGGAGACGTCGAGGACTATGGCCTTGTGCCGTGCGAGTCTACATTTTTGCCCTTCTTTGAGCACTACTCGTCTGCCCAGGGAGGCACCAATGCTTTGCACAAGTGTATGGTGATGATGAAGTTTGTGGAGGAACACTGCGGCATTCCAATCACCACCCGCGTATTCTCGATGATGTTCCAACGGTTTGGCGAGGTCAGCCACGACGATTCGGTGTGGAATCTAGACGGTCTCCAGAGCTTAACGGCCCGCTTGGTCAACTGCCTCGACCGCTACGACACAGACGATAGCATCCGCACCAAGCTCAGAGGCCTCGACCTCACTGAGCTGCTACTGCGGTTTGTGGATACCTTTTTGGAGGATGGGGTGGGGCCGGCGCTCCCACGCGGCGAGGGCCGGTTCCTCAAGCTCTCGAACGACTTGATGGCACGCATTGCTCGCGCCTACGACACACTTCTCCATAATGCCGGCCGTACCAAGCAACTCAAGCTCATCCAGGAGACGCACACCAGCATGGTACAACACATGCTCCAGGTACGGGCGCCCCCAACACGCGGTCCTGCCACGGCCGCCAGCGTCAACATGGAGAAGGAGTTTACCATGCTCAAAAAGAGCTACTTGATCGACGTGCTCGATATCACCGGCAACGCCTGAGGAGCCGCATTTGCATAGACACTTAATAGATTTGCATTAGTACATGCCCCGGGAGGGTAGGCTCGAACGAGCCCCAGTCACGAGGGCAATCTGTCTACACCATGGCCTCCTTGTCCTTGCCCGTCTCTTCCTGGCGGTAAAACTCCTCCACAGCCCGCTCGTTGTCCTCGTTGATGAGGTCGTCGAGGTCGTAGTCATAGTTGTTGGGGTTGGTGTCGACGTCCAACTTCTCCTTGGTGCGCTTGCGCAAGCCGTCCTGCTGCAAGCGGATCTTGATGGGCACGTCGTCACTGGTGACGTGGAGCTTCTCCTTGAGCGCAGACGTGCGTGCTGCCAACGTCTGCTTCTCGTGGTGCACCTCTTCGTCGGGCGGCACGTAGCCGGTGTAGCCGGCATCGGGCTGGCGCTGCTGCTTGTCTCGCTTGGTCGGCTGGGGGGCGGCCCGTTCGATGGTGGTCAAGCCAGACGCATACGGAAGGTACAACACCACGGCTGCGAGCGCCACGGCCACGAGCACGAGCACAATCACGAGAAACATGGCGCCGAAAGTGGTGTGACCGCCGCAGTTGTGCGCGCGAAAATATCTTTCCCCAGATTTCCATCGCCAACACCATGTTCCGTTACGCTGCGAGAGGGCTCCCGCGCGTGCTCCGTGCCCAGCCAGCGCCGGTGCTACGCATGGCCCCGCGCACGGCGTGGCGTGCCAGCTCCAGCACCACCACCATGGGCGACGACATTGCGCAAAAGATTGACCCCGTGTCCGCAGGCGAATACCACCGCATCGCCGACGCGTACCTCGAGACGCTCGCCGACGAGCTTGAGGAGTTGCTGGTAGAGCACCCCGCGGTGGACGTGGAGCTTTCGCAGGGCGTGATGACGTTGACGCTCCCGCAAAACGGCACCTACGTGATCAACAAGCAGCCGCCCAACAAGCAGATCTGGTTGAGCAGCCCCATCAGCGGCCCCAAGCGGTACGACTTGATTGGCGGGCGCTGGGTGACGTTGCGCGACGGCACTGCGCTCACCGACTTGCTCGTGGAGGAGGTGGGGGCCGCCGTGGGCGAGCCGGTGGAGCTCCCGTTAGAGCACTAGTGTATATAGGGCACACACTGCCATCGAGAGCTGCTGACGCTAACAGTAGACTACAATGGCGCAACGAGGGTTGCTGACGGTGGTGGCGAGCCAGCCGCGACCGTACCTTGCGGAACGCCAGCTGGGTTCCAGCACGGTGGTCGCAGCATGGGAATACGGCCACCACTGAGCTCATGAGCACCGCACGACTCGAGCCTGTCCTCCGCCCTGCATGGCACTCGCCAGGGTTCCTGTGTTACGGGTCTTGGCACCAAGGGCCCTGAGAGCGCTGCCGAGCGCTGAGACTGCTGCTGTAGGTCTGGCAAGCCACGTAGTCGAGCATTGGGCGATGCGGGGCGCGGCGGCCGCATTCACGCAATTGTCGATATTCGTCACCAGCTGCAAAATAATTGCAAAATACAGTTTCACCGCGGCCAAAACAGCGTGCGGCTGTGTGCATCACACAAACAAAAATGCTTGGCTGAAGTATAAGTGGGCGAGATCTTCTCTCGCAGCCTTCACATTTCGCTGAGCGCATGACACAGGACTACAACAGAGCACCGCAACCACCAGCGGAGGGGGCCAGCACAGGACGTCCCGCCGAGTGGGACCAGCCGCTGCAACAGACGCAGGGCGCGGAAGGAGACAGAGGATTGGGGTCGGCGCTCGCGCTGGCTGCGATGCACAGTTTCTCGGGCCAGGGCCAGCATGGCGGCCACGGCAGCAGTGGCTATGGCGGGGGCTACGGCCACAGCGGCCACCACGGCCACCTGGGGACCACTCAGGTGCTTGGGTCCCTTGCCAGTGCGGTTATGTCGAGCAACCACGGCAGCGGCCACGGGCACAGCCAAGGCTTTGGCCACAGCCAGGGGTCTGGCCACGGCCTGGGCCACCACTCGCTGGGCTTGTCGCTGTTGGCGTCAATGGCAGTCTCCAGCTTCTCTGGCCATGGTAAGCATGGCGGAATGGGCTCAGGAAACCACGGGTCCCAACAGGGTCCCGGCTACGGCTACAACAGCTATGGCGACGGCTACGGGCCCAGCAGCGGTTCTGGCCACCATGGCCACCACGGCAACCACGGCGGCTACGGTGGTTACGATGGCAACCCCGGTTACGGTGGACAGCACGGCGGCTATGGCGGGCCCGGTCGCTACTAGTGTATGTGAATAAATACTGCGTGAGAATGCGTTCTGCACACAGACGATGCCTGCCCCGATGGGGCACATGGTAGCGTCAGGCTGGTGCAGCGGCGCTCCACCGTTAAAGCGCTCTCCTTCCGCTGAGGCACCTGGCCAGCATCAGCCACAGCAGCATGCGCACAGTATGGTGCTCAAGCTACGAATACGATCTCCGCGCAAGGGCAACGAGCGGGTCACCGTGTCGCTGTCGTTCCACATTCGCGGGAGCGAGGCGGTGAGAACCTTGAATGTGTGCATAAAGCTTCCTCCCGACACACTCCGTGACTACGCCGTGCTGACGGCGCTTGCAGAGTCGGACGACGTATCCGAATCTGAGCTCTCGTCGTTGGACGATGAGCTCAACAAGTTGCTTTCCAGCGCCAACACCACGGCGCCTGCTGTCGTGGTGAAGACAGAGGCGTCGCTGCATGAGCAGGCACCGGCGCCGGACCTGGAGGCAAACGACGCCGGTATCGCCTACCGGCCGATTCCTCAGAACTTGGTGGCCATGCTTGCGGGCGAGCTCGGCGGCGACGAGGACGAAATGATCGAGAAGATGGTGTTCACGCTCCGAGACCCCCTCTCGGCCACCAAGATCCGCTTGCCGGTGAAATTCAGCTACTGCCAACACTTTGAGGCGTTCGATTTCGACAACTTTTGCATGTTCAACTCCATACCACAGGGCGTCAAGGCCATTCTCAAGAAGAACCTTGTGAAGCGCAACTATGAGAGCAAGAAGCTCGCGAAAATGGCCACTGGCACTCGGCATCCGGCCGCAGTGCCCAGCTCGGTGTCGGCCGTGCGCAAGTTCCAAGCCGCTCCCGTTCAAGCCAATCCAGTGGCCAGGTTCAAGGCCCCTCCAATCCTGTACTACAAGTGTCCCGTTTGCAACACGCCCTTCCCCTTAGATCACTTGTACATTAGCGACATCTTCAACTTTTTCGTGAAGACGACGCCCCTCAGTATAGACAGGATCGAGTTGGTGGATATGGTCAAATACAGAATAGTGGACGACTCGGTGCGACCGGCGCGCAAGAAAACTAGTCCACCGGAGGAGGTGATCCTCCTCAGCGACGACGATGACATGGACGCCACGGCGGCGTCCGACGAGGATGCCATTGTGGCCCGGCGCGCGAAACGCGTGCCAAAGGTCACGGATGACAATGACTACGACAATAATAACGACAACGACTATGTGGCTGGCAAACCTGCTAAAGATGAAGACGCCAAGGTCGCCCGGGGCCGCAGCCAGAGCGTCTTCGACGACGGCCTCGACGAGGCGCTCTTGCATTTATCTAACGACGCCCCGAGAGGAGAAGGCAGCTGGGAGGACCCAGTGATGCTAGACTAATGTAAATATGGGACCAGAATGACAGACAGCATGGGCCACCCTCGCACTCTGGAGTGCACATAGGTATCATTATGCCGGTGTAGATCGATCCTCAGTAACGCTGCCCGGGCCGGCAGGTAGTGTACGTCAGAGTCGCACTAGCGCGCCGCAACGCGGCTCAGCGGCTGGGAGCCCGAGCACGTAACCTGCATGGCAAAATTTCAGCTTCGGTTGCTCGTTCGCGAAGTTCAATCTTCAGGGTGCTGCTTTTCCATTATAATTCAGGGGCACAATTGGCAACTCGTTAAAACACGTCCGAAGCGCGTGCTCAATTAGTACAAACTTTGAACGTGCTTCAAGATGTCGGCCAACGTATGTGTTAATCTTCTTACTCCAGTGCACCGCTGGCGACTGCACAGCAAATTGCTGGGGAAGAATTCAGTGATCAATTGCTTGAACAGAATACTAACAGTAGCCTAATGAAGTGTTACAGCCGCCTGACCAGGTAGAGGTGGACCAAACTGTTGATCTTGAAAAACAAAAGCCGCCGAAACAGCAGCTCGCAAAGGCACAGACGTCGCAATCCCTCTCCCACGTCAACACGCACCGCTCCTCCATCTCGCAATCGTTGACGCCAAGTGAAGACTTTGACCTTAGCAAGATCAAAGAAAAGCCGGCGGCAAGAGCCCCCGTTGACCCCACCTACAGAGGATGGAAAGAGGTTGGCAGGTGGGAGGAATCTGATGTGTTGACTCTAGACGACGAGGCCACCGACTTGTTGAGCAAAGCGTCGCTCTTTGACCAGTACTTACCTGCAGTAGCGTATGGTGACTGGTACCACAATGTGGGCTATTTGATCGTGGGGTCTGCCCTCTCCTGGTTCGTGGGCTGGCTTCGCTTCAACATGGCAGCCATCTTTATCATTATGGTTACTGTCTCGATCTTGTATCGTACGTCAATCAGAAGATACAGAACATTGTTGAGAGAGAAAGCACAAAGGGAGTTTTCCATCAAGAGCATTGAAAACGACTATGAGACCTTGGACTGGGCCAACACCTTCCTCGAAAAGTTTTGGTTCTTTTTGGAGCCCTCCATTTCTCAGATTGTATGTGACCAGGTGAACCCCATCTTGGCCGCCTCGCCTGCTCCTGCCTTTATCAAAGCATTGTGGATTGACAGTTTCACCGCTGGCACCAAACCTCCTCGTGTGGATATGGTGAAGACTCTTCAAGGTACGAACGATGATGTTGTGGTTATGGATTGGGGGTGCTCATTCACGCCCAATACTTTAGCAGACGCTCACAACAAGCAAAGGAAGAACAGGGTCAACCAGAAGGTGACCGTCAAAGCTAATTTGTTTGGTTTTCCTATTCCTGTCTCTGTTTCCAACGTATCTTTCAAGGTACTTCTCCGTATTCGGTTGAGATTGATGACTTCTTTTCCTCATGTGGAAACTGTCAATGTCTCCTTGCTTGAACCTCCGCAATTTGACTTTGATACAAGACTCTTGGGCGATTCCGTTTTCAACTGGGAGGTTTTGGGATTCCCTGGTCTCTACCCGTTTATAAATGAGATGGTTAAGAAGTACGTTGGCCCTATCTTGTTCGCACCTTTGTCTTTCCAGTTGAATGTCAGACAGATTATGGCGGGTTATGCTTTTGACTCTGCTGTTGGTGTCTTGGAGATTAACGCGAAGCAAGCCAAGGGTGTCAAAGGATTTCATATCATTGGTAATACCTTGGATCCTTACTTGACTTTTGGGTTTAATAAGGAAGTTTTGGCCAAGACCAAGGTTAAAAGTGACACTGACAGTCCTATCTGGAATGAGAAGTTCTATGTTCCTCTCAAGTCTTTCTCTGAGCCGTTGACAATTACTTTGATTGATTTCAATGATATCCGCAAAGATAAAGAGGTTGGCAGTGTTCAGTTTGACCTTGAGAGTCTAATTGAGACTCAGAAACAACCCGATTTATCTGCACCCATTCTCCGTAACAATAAACCAGTTGGAGAATTACTATTCGGCTTGAACTATATGCCAACTTTGGATCCTGAACGTCAACCGGATGGTGCAGTAAACCCGCCACCGGATTTGAACACCGGCATTGCTAGAATTGAGATTCTGGAAGCAAGAAACCTTAGATGCGAAGAAAAGAAGGCCGCATTAAGTGCGGAACTTGTGTTGAACCGTGAGACTGTCCACACCACTACGGTTCAGAAGGGCACGAAGTCACCAGGCTGGGGGGCCGTCAAGGAGCTTATTATTGAGAACAGAACGAAGGCAAAGGCAAAGGTTATCATTAAGAATAAGGACAAGCCTATCGCCCAAATTTCTGCTTCTTTGAATGAACTCATCGACGCAACCCAGGTTGACCAGACTTGGTTCCCGCTTGCAAAAGGTGGAGAAGTCAGAATCAATACCTCATGGAAGCCGGTAATGCTCTCCACCGAAAAGAGTGACAGCTCCGCCTACACTCCCCCAATCGGTGTGTTGAGAATCAGTATCGATAAAGCAGAGGACTTGCGTAATTTGGAGACCATTGGAAAAGTCGATCCTTACACAAGAATACTTGTTAACGGATTTGAAAGAGGAAGAACAGCACCAGTTGAGTCTTCTTTGAATCCTTCATGGAATGAAATTCATTACGTGACATTGTCGTCTCCGAATCAGAAGTTGACATTGGAGGTAATGGATGTGGAGGCGCATTCCGCAGACAGGACTTTGGGATCATTCGATGTCAAATTGACTGGACTCATCAATAAGGATGACGAAGGAAAGTACATTGAATACCTGGATTCGGAGAAGAGAGAATCCAAGTTGATCCACAAAAAGGGTCCAAAAGGTACACTCACTTACTCCTTGGCATTCTACCCTACATTGCCAGTCATGACGCATCAGGACTACAAAGAGGTGAAGGATGAGAAGAAATTGGCTGACAAGCAAAGAGAGCAGGCCGAGAAGGAAGAGAAGGAAAAAGAGGATGATAAGGAAAACGACGTTAAGGCAGGCGGCGTGAGTGAGAAGCCTGATGACAACGAAGAACTTGATGAATTGGAAGAGGACACTGGTACCAACAAGTTGCGTCTTGGACTTGATGAATTGTTGGAGTATAAAAGTGGTGTTTTCATATTCGAGGTTATCGATGGCCAGATGAGCAAGGATGATGTATACTTACAATCCTTTTTCGATAACCATGGCTTATGTGACTACGTATCACAGAAGTTGAAGAAGAAAAAGACCAAAGTTGGTACCACAGGAGATGTTGTTATCAAGGAGCTCGAGTGGTCCAAGGCCTGTTTCCGACTTCTGAAAGGAAAGCACGAAAACAGAGCAGAAAAGGCAATTTGCGAATTGAACATTCCTACCATTCAACTTTTGAAAAATGGGTACAACGAACCTACCACCATTACTTTGTCTGGTAACGGTAATGCTGAGTTCAAGATTAGAACACAGTGGATACCTGTGATCTATGAGGAGGGTATTCCGCCTCAGGACAGTATCAACAATTGTGGTATCTTGACCGTGGATGTCCTCAATGCTGAAAATTTGATTGCGGCCGACAGAAATGGTAAGTCTGATCCGTTTATTTCGTTATCCTTGAACACCGAAAAGGAGCCATTTTTCAAAACGAAGAAGGTCAAACGTACACTTGATCCTACTTTTAACGAAACGGCCAAGGTTGAAGTTGCGAACAGATATGATTCCGTGATCAAGGTGCAGTGCTGGGACTGGGATATTGGTCCCGATCAGGATGACTTGATAGGCATTGGCTACATCAACTTATCTGAAATCGATCCTGAGCAAACAACTGAAGTTGATGTCCCTATGGAAGATGAGGATGGCAACGATGGTGGTGTCGCTCATTTCAAGGTTTCTTTCCGGCCCGAGTTTGTCTTGAATGTTAGACCAGAGAGCTCGACGAACATTGGCGACGCCTTCGGCCAAGTGGGACATGTCGGTAAGGGCGTCGGAAAAGTCGCTGGAAAGGGTGTTGGCAAGGGTGTTGGAGCTGTGGGCAAGGGCCTCGGAGGCGGTGTCAAGGTATTCAAGAAAGGCTTACATTTAGGAAGTAACGGAAACAACGAGTGAATGAGTACTTCGAGTGGGAGGAAGTGAGCCTTAACTGCCCATAAATACGACACTTGTGTGTATGACTACATAATGTAAACTGAGCAACCTATTCAGTAGCGACAGATTGTTTATAGGTGCTGCTGAGTGTATAGAGAAATAGTCTCGTCACGTGACATGCACGCTCAAAATTTTTCAGTGATGAGCATCGCATTTCTGTCGTACTTTCCTCGTAAGGGCACACCTCTATTCAATTGCCGCTAAAGGGGTGAATCTTCCGCCATACGATGGATATCTCAAAGCCGGTGGGTTCGGAGATCGTATCCGTGGACTTCAGTATATTGTCCACGGAGGAGATCAGAAGATTATCAGCGAAGCAGATTTCGAATCCCATCGTATTCGATAATTTGGGACATCCTATAAGTGGCGGTCTTTATGATTTGGCCTTGGGTGCTTTCTTGAGAAACCTCTGTCTGACATGCGGTTTGGATGAGAAATTCTGCCCCGGACATCAGGGCCACATTGAATTACCCGTTCCCGTCTACAACCCGTTGTTCTTCAATCACATGTACCTCTACTTGAGATCCTGCTGCCTCTACTGCCACCACTTTAGATTGAATGCTTTGGAGGTACACCGCTACACTTGCAAGTTGCGCTTGATCCAATATGGTTTGTTGTTGGAGTGCGTTGAGTTGGACAACATGTTGGCTGAGGGACAGTCATCCTCCGCAGAAGACAACGAGGAAGAGAGCCCTGCAGCTGGCATTGATGTTGCAGCAAAAAAAGAGTTGATGCAGCGCCGCGAGTTATTCGTGGACACTTCTATCGCTAAAGCTATCAGCGAGGGCAGAAGCAGCGAGAATGGAGTGATCACCGCATCGGTGAACGAAGAAAGAAAAGCGACGATCCACGAATTCTACAAACGCTTGTTGAGCAGACCAAAGTGTGATAACTGTTCTATGTATACCCCAACGTTCAGAAAGGATGGCTTCTCTAAGATCTTCGAGAACTCCTTGAAAGAGAAGCAAATAACAAACAACCGTGTGAAAGGATTGCAGCGCCCTGATATGTTAAGAAATAACGGCACGAACTCCAATGGTAACAGTGACAATATGCCTAACATCAAGCATAAGGGTGGATCAAAGTACATCTTATCAACCGAAATAAGAAACATCTTGAGAAGAGTGTTTGAGAACGAACAAGCCATACTCCAAAAGGTTTTCCATTCTAGACCTAAGCAGAGTGACCCGATTACAGCTGATATTTTCTTCATCCACTCATTGGTTGTTCCTCCGACCAGATTTAGATTGCCTTCAAAGTTGGGCGACGAGATCCACGAAAACGCTCAGAACGAATTGTTGTCTAACGTTTTGAAAACCTCATTGTTAATTAGGGACTTGAATGACCAAATTTTAACCTTACAGAAAGGCAAACTCTCTATTGAAGAAAGAAAGATCGTGTTCAACAGGTTGATGAACTCATTTGTGACAATTCAAAATGATGTGAATGCTTTTATCGACTCAACGAAGAACCAAAATGCTCCGGCTGGTAAGGTTCCTAACCCTGGCATTAAACAAGCGTTGGAGAAGAAGGAAGGTTTATTCAGAAAACATATGATGGGCAAAAGAGTCAATTATGCTGCCCGTTCAGTTATCTCCCCCGATCCCATGTTAGAAACAAACGAGATCGGTGTGCCTCCGGTTTTTGCAAAAAAGCTCACTTATCCGGAACCTGTCACATCGCACAACGCATCCGAAATGAGGCAGGCTGTTATCAACGGTCCTGATAAGTGGCCAGGTGCAGTTCAGGTGCAGAACGAAGATGGATCGTTGATTTCGTTAATTGGAATGACTCTTGAACAGAGGAAAACCGTTGCGAACCAACTTCTTACACCATCCAACGGTGCAAGTGTTATCAATAAGAAGGTCTACAGACATATTAAAAATAAGGATGTTGTGATCATGAATCGTCAGCCTACATTGCATAAGGCCTCTATGATGGGTCATAAAGTCAGGGTTTTGCCTGGTGAGAAGACCTTACGCTTGCATTACGCAAACACCGGTGCTTACAACGCTGATTTTGATGGTGACGAAATGAATATGCATTTCCCCCAGAGCGAGAACGCCAAAGCCGAAGCTTTGAATTTGGCAAATACTGATTCACAGTACTTGACACCCACCTCTGGCTCCCCATTGAGAGGCTTGATTCAGGACCATATTTCGGCTGGTGTTTGGCTCACCAGTAAAGACACATTCTTCGACAGGGAAACATACCAGCAGTTGATTTATGGCTGTATTAGGCCGGAAGATGGTCACACCACTAGAAGCAAGATCATTACAGTGCCTCCTTCCGTGTTCAAACCACAACATTTATGGACGGGTAAGCAAGTCATCACGACAGTTTTATTGAACATAACGCCAAGCAATGTTCCTGGTATCAACTTGGTATCGAAGAACAAGGTCAAGAACGAGTACTGGGGTGAGGGCTCTAACGAGAATGAAGTGATTTTCCACAATGGTGAATTATTGAATGGTATCTTGGACAAGTCACAGTACGGAGCCTCCGCCTACGGTATCGTTCACTCGCTACATGAGGTTTATGGTCCAGATGTTGCTGGAAAGGCGTTGTCAGTTTTGGGTAGACTCTTCACCAACTATATCATGAGAACAGCATTTACATGTGGTATGGACGACTTGAGGTTAACGTCTGAGGGAAACCAGTGGAGAAACGATATCTTGAAGCAGTCTGTTGATATTGGAAGGGCTGCTGCTGCCGAAGTAACACAACTCGAATCGGATACCAAAAGTAATAACAAGGAGTTATTGAAGCGTTTGGAAGAAATCTTGAGAGACGACAACAAATTGGGTATCTTGGATGCTGTTACTCAATCAAAGGTGAACGCTATTACGTCTCAAGTGGTTTCTAAATGCGTCCCCGACGGTACAATGAAACGATTCCCATACAACTCTATGCAAGCCATGGCATTGTCTGGTGCTAAAGGTTCAAATGTCAATGTTTCTCAGATTATGTGTTTGTTGGGCCAGCAGGCATTAGAGGGAAGAAGAGTTCCAGTGATGGTGTCAGGTAAGACATTACCCTGTTTCAGGCCTTTTGAAACAGACGCCAGGGCTGGCGGTTATATCAAGCAAAGATTCTACTCAGGAATCAGACCTCAAGAGTATTACTTCCACTGCATGGCTGGTAGAGAAGGTTTGATTGACACAGCCGTCAAGACTTCCAGATCTGGTTACTTGCAGCGTTGTTTGACTAAACAGTTGGAAGGCGTCCATGTCACTTATGATAACACGGTAAGGGACGGAGATGGAACTTTGATCCAATTCTTGTACGGTGGTGACGCCGTTGATACGACTAAGCAGTCCCACATGGACCAATTCAAGTTCTGTCTTGACAATTATGATTCATTAGTTGCGAAGTATAACCCAGGTGAATTAGTGTCGCACCTCGACACTGAATCTGCCATGTCATACAATAAGAAGGTAAAGAAGCAGAACAAGAAGAATCTTGATATTCCTCACTACGAAGAATCAGTCAAGCATGACCCAGTTTTGTCAGTGTTCAATCCTGCGAAGTACTTGGGATCAGTTTCTGAGAAATTCCAAGACGGTTTGGAGAGCTTCGTCAGCTCGAATAAGAGCTTGTTCTCCAAGGATAAAGACCCAAGCAAGGTCAGTGAGAAGAAGTTTAAGGCATTGATGCAGTTGAAGTATATGAGATCCCTTATTCACCCTGGTGACTCAGTTGGTATCATCGCTTCACAGTCAATTGGTGAGCCTTCAACTCAAATGACCTTGAACACATTTCACTTTGCTGGACACGGTGCTGCTAATGTTACGTTGGGTATTCCTCGTATGAGAGAAATCATTATGACTGCCTCAGCTGCTATTAAGACTCCTCAGATGACATTGCCTGTTTTGGACGACGTCTCTGATGATATGGCAAAGTCGTTCTGTAAGAACGTGGCCAAGGTGTTCTTGTCCGAGATTATTGACCGTGTGATCGTTACGGAAACAACTGGCTCCAACGAGGGTGAGAGTTCCAGGTCTTACTCCATCAAACTCGGCTTCTACACGAAGGAAGAGTACGAGGGAGAGTACGACATTTCTCAACAGCATCTTGAGCACGTTGTGGTGAACAAATTTTTGGGTGCGTTAGAGTCTCAAATTACGAAGGAGATCAAAAAACAACGCAAGGCTGAGTCCTTGCCCACTGTGGGTAAGGCTGTGCCCAAAGCTCAGACTGATGCCTCTGCTGCAGGTAATACCACCAGCAGTGGCGATGGTGCCGAGGACGGCGATGCCTCAGATGAGAGGATGCAAAATAACGGCAAGCAAGCTGTCTCCTACGATGGCCCTGATGATGACGAAATAGAAACCATGAGAAAAGCTGAGGAAACATCTGACGAGGAAATGGAGGACGACGACAGCAGCATGTCAAGTGAAAGCGAAGACGAAGACGAAGAAATGGTCGAGCAGAAGCCAGCGGTAAAAGAACTCTCGCGTTCTGCTAGAAACAGGCAAGCAGAGGTCATTTCTGCTCATAACTTTGTCTCTCGGTTCGTGTTTGATGACGATGACGGCCAATGGTGTGAGTTTGACCTTAAATTGATTGGCCAGAGTGAAAAGTTGTTGATGGTGAACATCATTGAGGAGATGTGCCGCAAGGTTGTCGTGAGAGAGGTCCCGAAGATTGGAAGAGTCTTGGGACCTCTGAATGACAAGAACAACCGCAGGGTGTTGACTACTGAAGGTGTCAACTTCCAGGCGATGTGGGATCAAAGCGATTTTGTTGATGTTAATGGTATAACTTCGAACGATATCGCGGCAGTGTTGAAGACGTATGGTGTTGAAGCGGCTCGCAACACTATCGTGAATGAAATCAACAATGTGTTCAGCACCTACGCTATCAGCGTGTCCACCAGACACTTGGACTTGATTGCCGACATGATGACGAGAGAGGGTACCTATCTCGCCTTCAACAGACAAGGCATTGACACTAGCACGTCGGCATTCATGAAGATGTCGTACGAGACCACCTGCCAGTTCATCACCAAGTCGGTGTTGAACGGCGACCGGGAGAACATTGAGTCTCCCTCGGCCAAGATTGTGATGGGCAAGTTGGCGAACGTCGGAACCGGTTCGTTTGACTTGCTTGCTAAGTTGGCCTAATGCATATAGACTACTTCATGTGTACATAAAAAGATATGTAATCCTAAATGTTGAATGCGGCAATGAGGAAGGTGGAAACAAAGGCAATCTTGAAGCTAAACTTGTTGAACACCAAATCCTTCACATTGATGCGCTCGCCCTTCAAGTTGATGATCTGATTCCACGGAATGGTAATGATGCCCCGCGTCTCCAAGAACTGCACCAAGAGATAGGACGAAAGCGAGAGGAAGATGATCAATGACGAGAACTTGCCAATGACAATGCCCAAAAACAATCCCGTAACAGACCCAATCGTCAACTCCTGGTAGTTCAATTGCTGGCTGAGCCGTGAGTGGTTGGCGCGAACAACCGGCCGTTGCGTATACAGGGAGGCCGGAAGGGCGGCGTCATTGCGCACCACGCCGGAGAGTAAGTAGCTTGTCAAGGCCACGCCAGACCCCGCAAAGAGCAAACCGGGGGTCCAGAGCTGGAGCAGCCGCGGCTTGGCACGCATGGCACCGAGTCTGGGCCCCGAGGTGAAGCTGCGCGCGCTCTTCGAGAAGGCGCCTCTGGTAACTCTCAATGGGTGCAAAAACATAACTAAATGGTGTGGTGTTTACGACTGTTGCTGGCATCTCCAAGGTCATGTGCAGCACATGCTTATATGCAGCACTCTACTTGAGGCTGCTGCACTGCCAGGAACGGGGAGGGAGCAGGGCAAGAACAAGGAGCGGTGCGGCTAGCTGCATGATGCTGGGCATGCCAAAGGCAAAAGCTTTGGGTGTGCACACGAAAAGTGGGGAGTGCAGCGGAACTTAAACCGCCCCGTGAGTATTGTGCGCTCCCATTCAGACGACGAACTCTACCTTCCCCGAGGCCCGCGCGTATATGGGGCGTGCCCGTACCATCTCTACATGCAGTCAGTGAACCGGCGCCATCGCTGGTCTGCGATGGGCCCAGCACACGCATAGAAGAAATTCTGCGACAAGTGCGGTGCTCGGGCGCAAGAATTGCCACTACGGCCGCGGCGCTGTTTGTCGTAATTTTCATGGCGCTCAGAACAGTCACAGCCCTGCTGCATCGGGAAATGAAATTGAGGCTCACGACCTTGAAATCGCCCGTTTGGTCACAGTGCTTGCGTCACAGTGGTGCACCTGCGGACTGCATCAGGGCCTGCACCTGCACCTTTGTCGGAACTCGCTTGTTCCGCATTGGTATCCCGGGCCCCCCTGCACAAACCCCGCCTGCGGTTCCGCCAGCCTCCTAGCGCAGCAACTGGCACCATGGCCGGCCATGGGACCATGTACAGGCCAATGCGGTCGTGCCCAGGCAGAGCCTTTTATATAGCTTTGGTCGCACTTTTTTGCAGCTGGTCTAGTGCCGTGCCCAGGTTACAGTGTGGGTTGGGGTTATCCTCTGGCGATTATTTTTTTTTTCGAAGGCTAGAAAGACTTTCAAGTGTCTTCGTTTCTGCGCTCATTTCCGCGCCTCTCCCTTCTTGGCCGTGCTGCAGTCGGTTCTGTGCTGCACGGTTGCAACAGACTAGGCTCAACCCATAGTCTTGACAAGTATTTTTTTGCAACGCTCGATTTCCACCCGTGACCAAGTATGAGAGACATGCAACTCGACGGCGAACAGTCGGCAATCGCACCTGGCGTGTGGCTCGGCTCGTTGACTGCATTGTACGATGATACCTTTTTTGAATCTCATAACGTGAAGATTGTCATCAACTGCGCGCCCACGTACCGCTTTCTAGCGCAGTTAGAGGCGTCTGGCCTATCTCTACCTTCGGACATGCTCGTGTTGAGCCTTGACGTGGGATTTTCTCCCGCCAAGTTCAGCGAGGACGAGCAGGTACTTCTCAACGAGTTCACGCACAAGTTCAACAAGATATTGCAGAACTACTTGACCTGGTTCTACCGCTACAACGACAATATCCAGCACTTGATCCACCGCCTACCTACCGATACCCTCAACATCTCGTCGCCCATTTTGACTGGCAACTTGAAGAACAACTTGTTCCAGCTCAACCGCTTGATCCAGTTGATCAAAAATGTGAATCAGTCTGTCGGCGTATTGGTTGTAGCGGACTCGCTGGAGGACAAGATGGCCACGGCGTTGTGTGTGTCGTACTTGATGGACAATTACAATCTCAACTTCACCCTGGCGTACAAGGCGCTCCAAATGACACGTCCTAACGTGGCCAAGTTCAACCCCAACTACTACGATGACTTGCTCATCATGGAAAACCTCAAAAAGTTCTATACCGAGAACATGGCGTTGAAGCAGGATTCGCGCGTCTTGACCACCAACCAAAAGCTCAAGCGGCGCAACGAGTATGAAGAGTTTGGCCCCAACCTCGTCACCATTGGCGGTGGCGATAAACGTCGCTACAAGATCCCTAAGGGACTATGATGTACATTATGTGTATAGTATACAATGTAAAATATATACAACTCGTTTACTTTTCAGGAACAGACAAGCCCACGCGGTTGGCCGTGCGGCGAATGTTGTCTTCCAGCTCCAACGTGAGGCCGGGGTTGTACCGTTCTATAAGCTCAGTGTACTCCCGCTGGGAGCGGAGAAATGTACTCACGTTGGAGAGATGCTGCAACTTGTGAAACTTCTCACTCTCTGGCACGCTCTCGTCCACAAGAGCGCGCGCAGCCTTTTTGTTGAATCTTGTGTACACGGTGGGCACAGAGGAGTCTAATGCAGCGAGCTGCTGCTCGACTTCGGCCGCGGGCTTGCCCTCCTTCATTAAATTCATACGCCTGTACTGGAGAACTGCCTTTTTATTCTCGAGCTCCTTGGCATGGTGCTTGGCCGCTACCTGTCGCTCGATGACTGCAAGTTCGGCGAGTAGCCGCTTGTACGCACTGCGGAACGACGCCATGTTCTGGAGATGATCGAGGTAGCGAAAATCACCCGTCGTCCTGTACCTGGAAAGGAAGCGGAGGTGTGCACACACCAGTCTGCCATATAGCCATCCGCGGGTCAAGGTGGTGGTACTGCACATATTCATATGCGACCGACTCAGTCCGCTCCGACCCAGTCCGCTCCGACCCGTCGGAGTTACCAGCCAATCACAGAGCTCGCACGTAGTCCGTGCCGACCGCCGAGCGCAGTTTTCCCAAGGAGCCTCAAGTTTGTGCGTGAATTCAGACCCTTGTAAAGCCAGAAGCTTACATCGGATGTACCCGTTATCAATCAATCAAGAACGACACATCTCTTCCTCTTTGTAGGCGTCGAGAACTTGCCCACGCAGAAGTCACTGTACCACCTACAAGAAATGAAACCTTACACCAATATATAGGAAAGCGCGCATCCACACACCACTCTCCGGCTCAAAACGAGTCGCTTGAAAAAGTTTTACCGCTCTCCCTAAATCTACAACCCGTTTTCTCACAGCAGATTCGCCCTGTGTAGCAACAAAAATGCTTAGATCCATTCCAAGAGTATGTTAGATACATGGCTTCATCGTCGGCGCGCAATTGATCATCTCGCGTGTGGCAGATCACCGCTTGGACGCTACCCATGCGCTCCGGCAAGTGCATCTAAGATCAAAGTACTAACTCCCAGCAATCCATCCGTGGCTTATCTACCTTCTCCAGCCCCGAGGCTGTGTTGCCGAAGAAGTACGGTGGCAAATACACTGTCACTTTGATTCCTGGTGACGGTATCGGACATGAGATCACCGACTCGGTCAAGACCATTTTCAAGGACCAGAACGTTCCCATCGAGTGGGAGGTCGTCGATGTCTCTGGCTTGGACAAGGAGGGCCATTCTGTTACCGAGGCTGTCGAATCCTTGAAGAGAAACAAGGTTGGTTTGAAGGGTATTTTGTACACTCCTACTGGCTCTTCCGGCAAGTCCTTGAATGTCGCTTTGAGAAAAGAGTTGGACATCTACGCTTCCTTGGTGTTGATCAAGAACATCCCTGGTGTCAAGTCCAGATTGGACGGCATCGACTTCGCCTTGGTCAGAGAGAACACTGAGGGTGAGTACTCTGGCTTGGAGCACCAGTCTTACCCTGGTGTTGTTGAGTCGTTGAAGATCATGACCAGATTCAAGTCTGAGAGAATCGCCAAATTCGCCTTCGACTTTGCCAAGAAGAACAACAGAAAGTTGGTGACGGCTATTCACAAGGCTAACATCATGAAGTTGGGTGACGGTTTGTTCAGACAGACCGTGAAGGATGTTGGTCAGGACTACTCCGGTATCGAGGTGAATGACTTGATTGTTGACAACGCTTCCATGCAAGCTGTGGCCAAGCCCCAGCAGTTCGATGTCTTGGTTACCCCCAACTTGTACGGTTCCATCTTGTCCAACATTGGTGCCGCCTTGATTGGTGGTCCCGGCTTGGTCCCTGGTGCCAACTTCGGTAGAGAGTACGCTGTCTTCGAGCCCGGCTGCAGACACGTTGGTTTGGACATCAAGGGCCAGAACACTGCTAACCCCACTGCCATGATCTTGTCTGCCACCATGTTGTTGAGACACTTGGGCTTGAACGACCACGCCGACAAGATTTCCAGGGCTACCTACGATGTCATTGCCGAGGGTAAGGTTAGAACCAAGGACATTGGCGGCTCTTCTTCTACTACCGAGTTCACCGATGCTATTTTGGCTAAGTTGAACTAGCTCGACTAGCTTTGCATGTACTTTATCCCGTTAGCTATATCTAACAATATCTGTCTAGAGTAATGGACTGTAAATGGCGTTATGTAGCGTTGTATTGTGTATGAAACCATTCGCCCATGTCTACAGCTCTAAGCACCCAAAAAAAAAAAGAAATGATTTCGCCCAGGATCGAACTGGGGACGTTCTGCGTGTTAAGCAGATGCCATAACCGACTAGACCACGAAACCACTTTCTTATATCTTAGCGATACCGCTAGAATCATATAATAAATGTATGCAATTCCTTTTCAAGGTGCCTACACGTATGCTGTTATACACTATAAACGAAATAAAGGCTTATGTATTGTACTAAATACGATCAAAAGGAGTCCCAATTGCTTACTAAGAACATCGAGCCATCTATGTAAGCTTTGATCTCCTCAGGCGTTGAGACGGGAAACTGTCTACCAGTTGTCACCTGCTTGTCTGCTTGACCGTGTTCTGTCAAGGTCGTCATGAAAGAAAGTGCATCTTGTGCTCCAATGGTGTGGAATGCCCTTGTTGGACCCTTCTCCTGTAAACGGTCCTCGTACCATTCTCTCTGGACTTCAGTATTGGGCAAGGTGATTTTACCTGCCAAGTACCTTGCGACAAGTACCGCTTGAAATTCAAAAGCACGAAATGAGATTGCATCGATGGGTAAGCCAACGGTAGTGATCCTTGGATCATCGAAAAAGAATGTGTGCAAGTAGGTATTACGAACCACCTTCCCATCTTGCACAATGTTAGGAAGCACCTTGTGAAGAAATGGGTACAGCAGTTGATATCCGGTCGCATAAATCACGTAATCAGGCTTTGTGAGCTTCGTACCGTCTTCAAACTCGATAATGAAAGTGTCATCCTTTATTGTGTACTTGGAAACCGGAGGCCGGAAGTCAACTCGAGGCTTCTTGGTGAGAACTCTGCATTTCTCCAAGTTGCGGATTACTTGAGTAACGTGCTGCGCATGGTCAGCAATATACTTTGTCAAATCGACACCAGAAGCTCGTCCTCCGATCACTACCACAGTCTTGTCCTTATAGAAGGATGCGCTGCGATACGATTTTGCATGCTGAACGTGATCCGGAAACTTCTCTATAACCTCCTTTAAGCCCGGGTCGGCTGGGGTGAACGGAACATGGTAATTACCTGTACAAACAACCAACGAATCAAACTCCTCTTGCCACCACTTATCTGTGCCGTCCAGGTTGCTGCTGCGCAAAGTGAGCCTATAAGTGTGCTCAGATTGCGTTGGGATTCGCTCCACATCCTCGACGGTGGTGCTGAGTTGAAGCAGGACATTGGGGTGGTGGCTATTGCGCTTGATATAAGTGTCAATGTACTGGCAAACAATTCCGCGGTCAACGTAAACGCTGGGAGTGCTCCAGTTTCTGACGTCAGAAAAAGTCATCATATCTTCAATAATGTTGGAGCGCATGCCAGGATACGACGGTGCGCCATCGTACCTCTCTTGAGTAACCGCCGGAAGCGTTTTGGGTTTGCCCGAGGTAGCATTCTCGAACGGATTATCTAAGGGGGGGTCTAATTGGTAGTTCAGGGCTCCCGGGTGTACAAGGTTCTCGTTTATGGGATCGTCAAGTTTCCAGACGCCTCCAAAAGACTTGTTGCGCTCAAATAATGTGATCTTTTCAAAGTGTCCCTCTTGGACCAAAGAGTCAAGAGTAATGGCACCAGACGCACCACCACCGAGAATGGCTACTCTCTTCACGGGGATTTCCAACCTAACTCCCTTCTTCGATGGCATGATTATGTGAGCAGGGATAATGGATTCGGCTCCAAGCTGGTGATTATCAGGAGCCACACCCGGATAAGCTAATCAGCGACAGCCACAGTTACCAACTGTGAGCCCAGCCATCTCAGTGCAGTGTGGAACATATTGTTACGATGGTAGCTTCCTCTAACACACTCTGATTAGAGATCCTCGGGTCGAGCCGATGGAACCGCTTGCCATGCCGCCGTTGCACCATGAGCTACAAGAGGTGTACGAGCCCCCCTCAGGAGATGTCATCGACTACCCCTACTTTTCAGACTTCTGGCATCAACGTCTACTGCTGCAGCCGCAGGCGCTTTCTGGCCCGCAGCCTCACGTATTTCAGATCTCCACGGAGATGCCTACTGGGGTTGGCAGCCTAACCTGCAGGCGTAAATTGCAACCGGTCGTAATTGATCGGCGTGTGCAGGAGCTCTTCGCGGCCCCACGTGGAGACTATTCCAGTAAGGCGTCACGCTACTATAAGTAGCGCACGGCTGCACTGTTTTTTCTCCAGCAATGTCTGTTGATTTAAACACGCCGTTGGACGCCAACGCCAAACCCACGCTTGCGCAATCTGCGTTGTCTCCTGAGTGGGCAGAGGGTGCCTTGGCTCTCCACGGTGACTACTATCGCCGGCTCCAGGGCCAGCTCAATCTGTACATTTTCTGGAGCCCATTGTGTGTCTCCTTCTTGGTGGTTTCAGGGGCTCTATTGTTTGCTTACCGGTTATTCGACTACTTTGCTGCTGCAGACTCCGTGCTTGACTTTGTCGACATTGCCTGGCACCTGCGCGACTTCAAGGTCGATGCCTTGGGTACGGCCCCATTCTTTGTCATTCTGTTTGTGCTAGTCACCTTGACGGCATACATTCTTTCAGATGCGTTGCGGACAGTTGCTGACAATTTGAAGAACGAAGGGGAACAGGCGCTGCTCTTTGGATTCTCGTTGTACAAGTACCTCCGTATGGCCAAGGTGCTGTCGCCCACTCCTAAGGAGAAGGCGTTCTTGAAGCAGGCCACCAACACGCAGGTGTATATCTACAGAGACCAGCCAATTGCTGTGGGGTCTGTCACCCCGTTGCCGGAGAATTCTACCGACAGCAACTACTTTGTCAAGATCACCGGTATCAACGTGAGAAAGGTGTTCTCCAAGGTTGACTTTGACTCCTTGTTGCTTGACTGGGCGATTATTCGTGCCAGGGAACTTTACCAGACACACTCAAAAGAGCATAAGCTCAAGGATGTGGATGGAAACAAGCTTACAGTGCTTGTTGACGCCTACTCTTTCGACAAGAAGCGCATCCAGCTTTACACCGCTCGCGGCTTTGCTAAAGTGAGCTCTAGCTTGCAGCTCAATCCCCTCGCTCCGACTGACAAGGTCAACACTTTGATTGAGGCGTCGTACAAGATTTTTGGTATTCGCAGATACACCTACGCGCTCACTCTCTTGACAAAGAACGAAGACGAGGACATTGTGTTGCAAACGGCCAAGGAAATCAAGCCCAAAAAGGAGGAAGTTGTTACGAGACGCAGAAAATAATAGAGTATATAGACAATTTCGCATATTAACGATGGAATGTACATTTAGTCCAATAACCCTACTGTTTTCGACTTTGTTCTCTGTTTGCGAACGCGGTAGATGATGAATGCAAACCACACCAAGCAGACAGCAGCCAACGCATACAAAAGGTACTTCAAGAATGTGACCACCTTGCGGAACGTCAGGGTTATGGCTCCCTCGTAGCGGTCGTACTCAAGCTTGCGCCTTTCACGAAGCCGCTCCTCGGTCTTTCTCAATCTCAGCAAGGACTTTCTGCTCTTTTTCTTGTCCACCTTTGCTTCACTTCGTGACAGCTGCGCTTGCTGCTCCATGATCTCTTCCAACTGAGCGAGAGACTCGACAAAATCCCCACCTGGTGCATAGAGCGCAAACACTCTGTTCTCGAGAATGTCAACTGTGTGGGACAAGTCGCCCGTCTCAGCGGTGAATCCCAAGTAGGTGATAGGAGGCAACTGTAAGTCATTCAAAGTGACGCAGTTTCGCCACTCGGTGTCGGCCTCGTTGCGGAAGTCAAGAGAGAAATAGCCGTTCATTGTTCGAACAACACGCGCCTTGGCAACTCCCTTGTTGACGATGTACGAGAGGTGGCAGCCCGCCAACCTCGTCTCGAATCCGTCTGATTCCTTGTTGTACATGGTGTGACCATCGCCGAGCATCAAATTGACGTAAGGGAAGTGGCCCCGCTTGCCGTTTTTGTAGGTGTCTACCATGACACCAAGTCCATTGAAGGAATTTTGGGCCCCAAAGACATCGCCAATTTCCAGCTTCCCGTCGATGAACCAGATGGCGAAACCATCGCCAATGAACTTGGACGTTGTCTTGTGGCTGATGCGGAAGGTCAATTCCATCTCAAATGACTTGGACTGGATGGGGAACCGAGAAAACATGTTCCCCACCTGGTGAGGGTTGTCGCTCGTCAAGCGAATGTAGTCTTTGCTGATGAGGGTGTTGCCCCTGACGTCCCAATTGTTGACCTTGAAGTTGGAAGGGTTAATGTACGGTTTCTCGAGGCGTTGGGCGTGCAATTCGATCTTGTTCAACTTGACCACCTCTTGGTTCTTGTTTTGGAGCATCAGGTTGATTTCCTCGGGCGTGAGCTCA
This sequence comes from [Candida] ascalaphidarum, assembly GCA_030674335.1. Lineage (NCBI taxonomy): Eukaryota > Fungi > Ascomycota > Pichiomycetes > Serinales > Debaryomycetaceae > [Candida] ascalaphidarum. The sequence goes on from JAKTYC010000003.1 coordinate 752,695, forward strand.
CCACCGGAGCGAGGCCACATCCAGTAGAGCACCAGAAGCACGAAGAGGGCCACCACCGCCTGCGCTGGGCGCCTCCGCAAGTCTACACCCATATTGCTGGTGTAGGGTCGACAATGGCCTCGTGTCACTAGCGCCGGGGTCGTGCGGCGCTACCTGAAAATTCGAGCCCAGTTCCCCACCCTCCAGCAAACGCGAAGTCACAGGCCAGCTGTCAGCTGTCACGATGTACTTTAGTGCTAGAATACAGACCGCTTTCATGTTGCAGTTCTCGGTGCCAGAAGGTGGTGGGCTCAATTATCATCCGTACGATGGACCACCTTCCCTGCTACAACAGCGACAGCAGCCGCCCATACTTCCCAAAACCCTGTTAAGTTCCTGCTATTTACACGTCACTTTCCAAACACCACGGTGCGGAGCGCCAGCCACATGGTCTCCTTGCTTTCTCCCCGGATCTCCCGCATGAGTCGCTCGTAGTATGCCGGGTTGCCCTTGGGCCGTAACAACTTGTCGTCCAACTTGTAGTAGTTCTTGTATTTGTCATTGACCAAGTCGCGGAGCGCCAAGTACTGCAAACGGAGGTCCTTGTCCGAAACATTGTCGATGGCATTGCCGCTGAAGCGCTGGATCTGGGAGTCCTTGAAGGACGCGTGGTGCTTGATGCGGTCCTTCGGCAAGGTGCGCAAAAGGGCGAGTATCTTCTCCGCCGTCTTTGCCTTGCTCATCGTGCCGCCGCCAATCCTTACGATCCGCTGCGAATGCGATGCCGACACCAATTCAACGCTGCGCAATATGCGTGCACCAACCGACAAGCTGGCTCGTAGAGGCCCGTGAATGCTACATGCTCAGCACCAATTCTCCTCGAATTTGCATCTGAGACCCTGATGCCGAAGCTGTCGGCACCACGCGTGATCTTTGTTCGCCATGGGCAGACAGAATGGTCCAAGTCCGGCCAACACACGTCGGTGACTGAGCTCCCATTGACCGACTTTGGCGTCAAGCAGATGCGTTCCACCGGCATGCACTTGATTGGGCCTGGCCTGATGCAGACCATCAAGCCCAACAACTTGAAGCACATATTTGTGTCTCCTCGCAAGCGAGCACACCAGACGCTTGATTTGCTCCTCGAGGGTGCCGACTGCTGCTCCAAGTCGGACTTTGCCGTGACCGAGGAAAACGATATCAGAGAGTGGGAGTACGGCGACTACGAAGGCTTGACGCCGAGCCAGATCCGCCAGCTGAGAAAAGAACGTGGTGTCGATGATGGTCATTGGGATATCTGGCGCGACGGCTGCGAGAATGGCGAACACAGCGAGCAGGTCAAGCACAGAGTCGACATGGTAATTGCCAAAATCAGGGCAATCCACAAGGAATATCTCGACAAAGACGAGTGCTGTGATGTCTTGTTGATTGCTCACGGTCACATTCTCAGATGCTTCGCTGCTAGATGGGTCAACAGGGAAATTAACTGCAACCCTAGCTTCATGTTGGACGCTGGCGGAGTGGGAGTGCTCAGCTACCAGCACCACAACATCGACGAACCGGCCATTGCTTTAGCCGGCGCGTACGCTGTGCCTTCCCACGAGGAGGGTGCCAATGTTTAGTGACGTTAATGCAGATTTATTTTACTATACAACTGCAAACTGCCGCTCACATGCAGCTCACATAGACTCCACCTCAAACGTCCAGTTGCCTGTTGAGGGATCGTAGCTCTTGAATTCCATGCCAGGCAAACCCTTCAACTTTTCAATGTGCACCTTGACAACTTCGCTCTTGGGGTCCAAAATGGGAATCTTGTCCGCCTTATTAATAGGATAGCACCCCTGTAATGTTATCTTGGCGGGCAAGTTCAAGCCCTCGCCCTCCTTGGGCTTATCTTCTGGGTACACCACACACGTGCGCGACTTGAAGATGACTATTCTACCAGCAATATCTTCCAAATTCAACATGCTGGATAAATCAACGGGTTTCAAAAATTCAATCTCACCATAGTGCTTGCGGCCCACCTTGAAATGCTCCACGCTGCGCAACTCAGAGAGCGTCTTCTTCTTGAGAGCGGAGATGGATGGTGAAGTCCAATATCCATCCTCGTCGGTCTCGAACTCATCGGTCTCGCATACTACCAACTCGCTGGTCGGCGTAGACTGGCCGTTGGCCTCGACTTGAGGCAGCTCACTGTCAACCTTCACATTGTCATCGACAGCAAAAGACACTTGTTTCGTCAAGCTTCTCTCACTTCCAGAGCTAATCAAGCCGCCATTAGACTCTGGAGACTTGGACTTGTTAATGACGAGTTGCTTGAAACTGGCCTTGGGCGCAAAGATATCGGAAGCAGCAATAGCTTGATCGGTTTCTTTGGTAAAAAGAGCATCTTGAGGGGAAGGCTTACGCACATCTGGTGCGGTGCCTAGCTTTGGGATTTCCTCCTTAGATAATGCAGAGCTCTTGAATAAGGGAGCAACCCTGTGCGCCCTGCTGAGATTCACGGGCTTCTTGGTGCGCTTCGTGGCGGTTACAAGTGCCGCACTCGGGCCACTCGTTGGTGTCGATGTGAATTGAGTTCCGCTGATGCTCTGAAATAAGGGATTGTCACCATAAGGGTTTTGAGAGTTGATGTTCACCAACAGAGTGTTAGTTGGTTGCTGATTATTTGCTGCAACATTGTTACTGCCAAATAAACCCCCGCTAGGTTGCTTGTTTCCGTTAGCGGCTCCACTGTTTCCGAACAATCCTCCACCTTGACCAAGAGTCGATGTCGCTGGCTTGTTACCGAAAAGGCCACCAGTAGAATTGTTAGTATTGGACCCAAGGCTGCTGCTAGCATTGCTGTTACCAAAGAGTCCGCCGCTTGTGGTGGTGTTATTGTTTGCGGTGTTGTTATTGCCACCGAATAAACCGCCACCATTGGAAGCATTGGAACTATTGCCGAAGAGGCCGCCCGATCCAGTTTGCCCAGCTGGTTTACTCCCAAAGAGCCCACCACCAGAGGTATTCAGAGGCCCGAATCCACCGTTATTATTATTCTGCCCGAACAAACCACCCCCAGTCCCTGTAGCTGGCTTGCCAAATGCATTCGCATTATTATTTTGCGCTCCTCCAAAGAGACCACCTCCAGCATTATTGTTGCTCGAGGTATTGCCAAACAAACCGCCAGTGGTGCCTGTTGCAGGCTTGCTTCCAAATGGGCCAGCTGTATTTTGGTTGGCATTATTGTTGGATCCAAAGAGTCCTCCGCTTTGTGTATTGTTCTGGGCGCCTCCAAAACCGCTGCCGGTGTTTTGAGTTGAACCAAAAAGGCCGCCAGAAGGTTTGGGTGCTCCAAAGCCAGGATTAGTCGTGTTCTGTTGGTTCCCTCCAAAAAGACCCCCGCCAGTATTGGTACTCGCTCCGAAACCTGAAGTGGCTGGCTTGCTTCCAAATATACCACCCCCGGCTGCATTAGCATTATTAGCATTAGCATTAGTGTTATTGTTATTGTTGGAGCCGAATATCCCTCCAGAGTTGTTATTTTGTGCGCCAAAAGGCTGTGAGTTGTTTGACCCGAATGCAGTGGACCCGCCAAAGGGAGACGCATTGTTAGTATTGGTGGCACCGAAGGCATTTGCGGTGTTACTGGATCCAAAAGGGGAGGTTCCGGCGTTATTATTGTTTGATCCAAAGAGGCCACCGGATGAACCAGCACCAAATGAGGACGTGCCTGATGTACCAAAGCCGGTCGCAGGCTTATTCGCGCCAAAAGCATTGTTAGTCCCAAACCCAGAGGTTGCGGCACCAAACGCAGAAGGCTGGTTAGTGTTGTTGTTGGCCGCACCGAAAGGGGAGCTCGTTTGGTTGTTGCCAAAGGCAGATGAAGCGCCACCAAATGCATTATTAGTGTTGTTTGTGCTAGTTCCGAATGGTGAAGCGGAATTGTTTTGAGCTCCAAATGCTGAGCCGGTTGCATTACCAAATGGCGAGCTGTTACTGTTAGTGGCACCAAAGGCACCAGAATTGTTGGGGGCAGTGTTGTTGTTAGCACCGAAACCAAAGCCCGTGGAGTCCGTGGCGCCGAAGGCACCAGTCAGCGGAGCACTCGTGGGGAACCGCCGATTCATCTCATAGTCCTTCAACCTCAATTCCTCGAAGGAAAAGTTACGATACTCGGGCATTGAGCAAATGTTTTGGAACACATTGGTTCCCAGGCTGTCCTTCTCTGTGTACGCAGTGAAAGCTGTAGGCGTACCATTGTTGACATTGGCATTGGCGGCGCCGGGTGCTCCAAACGTTGAGCCTGTGCTGGCGGCGCCACCAAAGGGAGAGGTCGAGGCATTCGTAGTGCTCGATGAGCCGAACGCACCGCCGAATGCAGGCTTGCTCGCCAGTCCAAAAAGCCCTCCACTGGTCGTAGCAGCATTGTTGGTACCACCAAATGCCGAGCTTCCGCCTCCAAAAGCAGACGTGTTGGTGTTGGCTTGGCCAAACGGAGAAGTGTTGGTGTTGGTGGACCCAAACAAGCCGCCGCCGGTGTTCGCGGTTTTGGCACCAAAAGCCGACGTGCCGGTGTTTGTGGCTCCAAACGCACTTCCCCCGCTGCCAAACGCGCTGCCAGTGTTGGCGGTGCTGGCAGTGTTGTTTTGACCAAAGATGCTACCAGACGGGTTTCCCCCGCCGAATGGCGACGTCGTGTTGGTGTTCGCGCCCCCGAAAGGCAGCCCAGTATTTGGCCTATTGGCACCGAAACCACCAAAGCCGCTGCTGGAAGACCCAAACATGGCTCGTGTACTTCGATTGACCCGCTGCTCAAGTATGCTCGCAGCATCACCACTCACCGAGTTTTCATAATAGTCGTGTCTTTACCAATCTCGTTAGGTTGTTACTGGTGTTGGAGATCTACTCTTACTAGGCTAGCCTCTTTATTGTAAACAACTACAGTGTTACCTTTGCCCTCTTGCTCTTTGTGACAAGTCCAGTGATTTCTGTGGCTCTCTTTTCTGCTTTGGCTGCCGCTTTGGCCACTTTTTCTTTCTTCACCTTGAACTTTTTGAGATGTTCTTCCCTCTCTGTCTTGCCCAACTTGGAAAGCTCATTCAGCTTGTTCACGTACTCTTCGTCTGATTCTGCTTTTCCTTCTAGCCACTCCAATAGTTTGATTTCTTCGCCGTAGATTGAATCATCCTTTCCCACGGGTGTCTCGAGAACAATTGGGATGTTCTGCAACTTGGTAGAGTTGGCAATTACCCTGAAGGCCTCAAGGCCAAGGAACCCCTGTCCTAGCTTCTGATGTAAATCGCGGTTGGCTCCAAGCGGGGCCTTCGAATCATTAAGGTGGATTGCACTGAGATAGTCCCATCCGATTATATCCTCAAATGTTTTCCAGAAGCTATCAAAGTTCTCTTCCGTGGAGATGTCGTACCCGGCAGCGAAACTATGGCAAGTGTCAATACAGACCCCTACTCTGCTTTTGTCTTCCACCATGTCAATCACGTCTCTGATATCTTGAAGATCTGAGCCCACCAACTTGCCATGACCAGCCATGTTCTCAATGACAATCTTGACGAAAGTAGTCTCCTTGATGGCGCTGTTGATATTCTTTGCAAGTCTCTCCAAGGCTTCCCTGTGGTCGCCGTCAACGCTAGATCCCGGATGAAAGTTGTATAATCCAATGTCCAAAAGCTCACACCGCTTCAAGTCGTCGACGAACGCGCCATACGCCTTTTGCTCGGCCTCTTCGTTCGGCGAGGCAAGGTTAATGAGATATGAGCCATGCGGCAAGATGTCAGTCCGCAGGTTGTATCCATACTTCTTGCAGAGCTCTTTGAAGCTAGTGATCTCATCCGGCTTCAAGTCGGGAGACGTCCACTTACGGGGCGACTTCAAAAACAACGCAAAGCTGTTGGCACCAATGTTCATGGCATTGATCACCGACTTGGACACGCCGCCAGACGTGGACACGTGAGCGCCGAACTTGAACTTCAGAGACGCGCGCTCATATTGAAAGGTAGGCTCATCCTGGGCTTTTTTTCTCACCACCTTTCTGACGACCTTTTTGACCACAGCAGTGCTTTCCTTTTTTCTAGGTTAGCACATTCGTCTGTTTGATTTCTCGTTACATACACTTTAGGACCCATGATTAAAAAAGACGAAGTTTCGTTACTGGAGGGACGATAAATGAGCCTCCTAACACCAAAGTGTGGGGCGTTTACGGGTGGGCAAAGCTTGAGCCTAAAGCTTCGCGAGTCCAGGTTTACTACCTACCGTTACATACAGTAGCATTCGGACCGTCTAGGACGAACCTGGCAATGTGTGTGATGTGTTTGGTGTTATCTAGAGTAGGTGCTAGCACACGGTGAGGGGACGATTATGCAACATTTACGGTGTCGCTAACCGGCAGCAGCGGCGGCTGCGTCATGAAAATGCTGAAGAGTTCTTCCCCGCTGGCGCAGGAGAGAACTCGAGCCGCATCAGAGAACAGCTCCTTGCGCTTTTGCAGCTTAGACGTCTGCACCCCGTCAGCGTACGTGTCCAACCCTTTGATAGCACGTATTTGCGGGTCGCAAAAGGCGATGGCAGCAAGCAACGTATAGTAGGCATCGTTCGCTGCGTTGTGGAGGTTAGCGTGTGGGATGCCAACCAGGCGAAGGATGCCACGGAGCAGCCCGCCAAACTTGCGCAGAATCTTGTGCAAGTTGCTGGTATCCACCACGGGAGACTGGGGCGGGACGTCAGCACCGATCGAGCGGAGCCAGTCAATGTCTCCGCGCACATTGTGGCCCACAAGGACACCGTTGCAGCCAGCGATGTAGTGGTCGAACACGGCTCGCACGAACGCGCTGCTCTCCTTCAAGGAGAGGCGGTACGACACTCCGGTGCCATGCATATACTTGTTGTCGGGGCACCAGCGGCCGTTACGGTGGTGGATGTGCTCCCCCACGATGAGATGAAAGGACTTGACAGGCGGAAGTATGGCCATCTCCGCGCCCACCGGGTCATACACCGCAACGCCGATTTCCGTGACCACGTCCTTGTTGGTCTCCCACGCCTCCACGTCTATCGCCACAAGGGGGCGGCGCCGCGTGTATACCAACTCCATGGCGCGGCGGAGCTCCACGAGCTGATTTTTCTGCCGGTCTGGCACGAGACGGAACTCGGTGGTCTCGAAATAGTTCTTGACGACGGTGTCATAGTGGCTGGTTGCAAGCGTACGAAGTGCCATGGTTCTCTGTGCAACTATCGGCCCCAGCTTCAACGCTCGCAGAAGCATACTGCCCCACCACGCGCGCTTACCGGTAACACACGCGGCCTGCATGCGACTGCGAAGAGCATCACCGGCTGCTCATGGAGACTTTGGTGGCGGAGTTGAAGCAGCAGCCTAGCGCGGCCCGAATAGGCGCCATTGCGCGCCAGCTTGCGGATGGCAGCCGCCGTGACTTGGGTGCCATTCTCGCCGTGCTCACCCACACTGTGCCCGAGACGTACTCCAGCCTACCGAGCGATATCAGCCGCGACGTCGCTTCTTGCCTCTGCTCAGTCAAAGGTATCCACAATGCCCTCGTGCTCCTTCAGACATCGACTAAGGAGCGTGCGCTGCTCTACTTCCGCTTGCTCTCTGATATTTTCGCTCCGGAATCCATCGCAGGTGCTTCCATTGCAGCAGGCGCCAGTGGTCCCGCGGAGCAGAGAGAGGTGGACAAGTTGCTTTTCAAAGGCAAGCTTTACGCTAATGTATCTGAGGTAACCATCAAGCATTCAATCAGCACAGAGAACACCGTGTTTGAGAATCCGGCGTCCTATGCTGACTACGTTTCCGCCCAGGTGCGGCGCCTACTTGAGTTAGGAGTCAGCGACAAGTACCTTGGACTGCTCTTGTTGAGCTTTCTCGGGTTTCACCCCGAGGCTTATATCCGGTTGTTTCGTGCTCTCTTTACTCGAGACTCGTGGCCGGCTGTCTCTCGGCTTATCAACACCATGCTTCCATTCCAGAAAAGGCAAGTCTTGGTTCTGCTTCTTCGCTGCTGCTGCATGACGTATGAACATCTGCCCGCCGCACTTAGAAGCGTGCTTGGTAACGTTGTTGATGGTGATGTTTTTGACGCCCCGACTGTGGACAAAATAATACGCTTGCAATCTCCGCTTATCAGCCGGGTGATGGCAGTGCTTGCCCATGACACATTGAAGTCAGATATTCGCTCATTGATATTACTGAGTCTTCGAGTTTGGGGATCCTCCTCTGTACTTAAGAGCGAGCTGATTGTTCTCCAAGAGGCGCGAACATACTTCGTTATCGCACTTATGAGTCAGCTGCGCCAGGACTTCACCACCGACAGAGTATTCCTTGACGCCATTTCAGCACGCCTAGAGTCCTACTCTGAAAAAATAAAGACTCTTGGAGTCATCTTAGCCGACGCTGCCTGTCGTACAGCCGGGCGTGAAGCCATCTTCAGTTTGGATGACGCTGGCAGTTATACCTACCTCACAGGTCCCGAAAACTTCCAGCCACTAGAAATGCTTGATCTGAATATAGCATGGTCTCATCTCTCATCTCCTTTAGCGATTTCAGCTAGTCCTCTGCAGAAACCCGGTGTTTCTCATGACTTGTCTCGACTCACAATCAGAAAGAACAAGGTTCCTGTTGAAGATTCAGATAGTGACGACGAAGACCCAAGTACTTTGCAAGTAAATCAAGTTCGTGCACCGCTATACATCAAGGACCTTCTTCGCTACCTCACTGCGGACTCCAAAAGTAAGCATGCACCGGAAATGCAAAGTCTTGCCTTGCAGCACGGACCTACGTTGATCAGACAGAAAGGATCTTTTGGAAATGAGGTTTCTGTTCACTCCCAAGAGCTAATTGCGGAACTTGTTGGATTAAACAATTCCTTTGAGACTGCGGATTTCGAGCAGCTACGCCTTAACAGTTTGGTGTCTGTCCTTGTTGCTGACACAATGGCGGTTACTCACATGCTCCACCTCCTCATGACTAGTGACTATTCATTGCAACAACGGATGGTCACTCTATCCGCTACAGCACTCGCTGTGCGTGAGTTACGAGGGTACAAAGATGCATCCGTTCATCGCTCATTCAAAAAGACTGAGTTCCCCACTAAGATGCTCCCCCCTGCCTTGCACAAAACGTTCCTTAAGCTTGAGTTAAATACCGGTAATTTCGATTCCTTGCGCCCATTACAAGCACAATTGCAAGACTCATTGATGGCAGAAGCATCTGAAGATGCTAAAGATCAACTAGCTGGAGGAAAAATACTTCGTGTTTCGCGTAAGCTAACATCCCCGCGTGAGCAAGTTACTCTAGCCCCTAAGGTTGAGGATTTCGGCAAAATCGTTTCCTCCAGGTTCTTTTTCCCGTTAATCAGTGTTTGGCATGAGAGTGGAGGCATTGAAATTGGGCACTATTCGACGTTGTTAAAGGCGCACTACGTTCAGACAATGCTGCTTGTGCTCCAATGTGCATATCCCTTGAGCTCGGACTTGAATGATATGATCTCAGAGGCGCTTTCCATAGTTACTCTACTCGTGAGGCAGGCACTTCCCGAAGAGTTGGGTCTCATTGAGAGCATAGTGACTAGTATTCTTTTGGTGCTTGAAATATCGGACACCCTGCTCCTTGTTTCCAGGCATTACAGTGAACTTGCCGCTATCAGGACATGGCTAGAGGCAGTGTGGGAGGTTGTTGTGGATGACAAAGTAAAAAGTCTCTGTGCGGCGTTATTGCTCCGGCTAGGAGAGCTCAGTGAAAATGCCGAAAGGCTCATTTTAGATCAGACCAACAGTCTTTTTCTGTAAACTACATTTAATGCATAACTTTGTCATAAATTATCGTTAGTGAGTGGCTCACAAGGAACCAACAAGAATGCTGACACTCATCAACCCCCCAACCAAAACTGCCGTCTTCCACTTGCTCTCATGAGTCATTGCACCTCCGAAGGCTCTGTTAGCACCGGAAGTACTATTGCCACTTATGGAGTGGAGCGATTTGGACTCAGAGTTGGACAAAGAGCCAGTAGTAACCTCCTTCCACACTGACTGATCGCCTGTGAATCCCCATTGGTTGTATGTCGCCTTTTTAGTGTCGGTGCCGTCCGTCGTCTTTGCAGTAGCGGCTGTGGTTGGAGCAGTCGTGGCTGTGGTGGCGACCGTAGTGCCCGTAGCTGCAACCACGGGGGTGTTAGCTGCAGTGCCAGCGGCAGCAGTGTTTGCAGCAGCCAAAGTATTCGCACCTTGGTTTCCTTCTTGCCCCTGAGCTGCCTCGTTCAGTCCGGTGTCCGCATTCCCATTTGCTGCATCGTTGCTGGAGGCAGGTTTTGATGAGCCGTCAGAGTTTGAGTCACTGGACCCCTTGGATGAACCGGAGCCGGAGTCTTTTCCTGAGCTTGAGTCTGAGCTTGAACCGGAGGACGAGTCCAAACCACCCAAGTTGTCAGCAGCCAATGCCGATCCAAGGAGAGCCAAAATGCTCAAGCTTCCAGAAATGCTATTCAATTGTAAACTCATGCTTATATGGGGAGAAAGAGTAAGCTTTCGTAAGTGATTAAATGCTGCAAAAACTTGCTAAATGCCCTTGGATGGTTCACAGGGGCAGCCAATCTAAAGAATAAATTTATCTAAGGTAACCGAGCCTACTCTTATAGTAAGGTACGCTTCCCCTTTCTCCGGCGTTTGCTGTGAAGCAGCCAGCCCTCCTGCTCTGTGCTGCTGCCAAATCGCTGCAGCATTGTGTTCCGTACTGCATTGATCCTAGAATACACAGGATTTTGGGATCGATATTGCCTAAATAGGAAAATGGTAAACATATTTGAAACAGCGTTGCAGCGCGATGCATTCATACCCACCGATTTGACATCTCATCGGGCACAATTGCTGCCCATTGACTATTATTGATGAAGCCTTGGAACCTTATTCTACAGCAAACTTCATCTATATGCAGCGATATGCGGGTATAAGCGCTGGAAGGGCATCGTAGCTGTCATTGAGAGCTGCATCCAATTAGCTAACTGTTTTTGGTTCACTGGGACCCCCCTGTAAGGATTTGCTTACTGAATGCATCCTGCATTATTGGCTGTGAAATGAAAACTTGTTGCTGGCGCTTCAGTGTAGGCTTTGTGCAAGCTATTCCACTTTCTAATACTTATTTCGACTTGTATTGTTAAATGACTATTATACCAACCAGTTTGTGAGATCAATGCACATAATAATCCCTTCGTAGGAGTTCCGCTTCATCACCTCAGTGATATTCGTCAACTCCCTAATTAGGAGTTGGAGATAGGACTTCAAACCATTTATCCGACCGTACATCTCTGTAGCGTATTGAAATTTCGATGAGCAGGACTGGTAGGGAAGCCGATAGCAGGGCTGTTTGCTATTGTCACAGTCCAGAAGAGCATTGAGAATGCTCAAGGTGAAATTTATCGCTTGTAATATGATAATATGATTTGCATCCCACTGATCTGGTCGTACCAGTTTCAAGCGATCAATGATCTCCATTTCAATTGTTCTCCTTACCATTCGTCTATTGTCTCTACTGGGAACCAACGGAGGGAGGAGCCTCTCCTTACTCTTGTTTTGCTCCAACTTCCCGTTCGAAAGGGTTAAAGTACCTTTGGCTTTGGGCTTGACAAATGTCGGGCTTTCAAAATCAGGGAAATGTATAGGAACATGGCAAGGGATTTTACTCCGTATCACTTTGTAATCATCTGTTTCACTGAGCCACGACACCATATGAGTTAAGAGAGGTAAATCGTAGAACCGGCTGTTTGCACCTTGATATTCGTTCATCAGGAACTTGTTGAACTGGAGCTTGAGCTTTAACATTATGTTTCTCTCTGTATTTGCCATAATGTTGTGTACGATCAATTTCAAATTGAATAGATTTGGAGGGATCATTTGCATATGACCATTGATTTCTATCTCACTGAACCCAACCAAATCTCTAGTTCCAATTATTCTCAGAATGTCGATCAGAACTGTCGGTATCACAATCTTCTGATACACATTCTTTACTAAAATAGGTATGTTCTCAATGAAACTGTCGTAGGTGTCATATCTCAATATTTTGTTTCCATATACCACACTCAACCATTCAGTGTCCACGTGATAGGAACCTCCATTAGCCAATGAGTTACAGCATACAGCATCTTCCGTATAGGAGTCATTCACTGTAACGATATCAACAGATACACATTCTCTGTCGAATTTCATGGCATGTGTATGGATCTGCAGTTCCGAATCAGCAACATTCGAAAATGATGTTGTCTTGATTACAAGGAATTTGTTGATACTCGTCTCCTCCATCGTGCTCAGAACCTCCTCGAACTTCCCAAAAATCATGGAGGATTCATCAGAATATGGGGCAAGGTAATTGCTCGACTCAAACACAGGCATCTCCTCTAGAACTTGCCCCCAACCGTCCCATGATGGCGTCGCAGATCCTATAAATGAAGCTTTTGAACATGGCGTCCCATCATCGTTTATACCTGAGAAAACAATTCCAAAGAGGTCATCCTCTCTAAGGCATGATAAGATTTGAGATAAAATTCTTGTCAAATAAAGACGGTATGTTTCATTGGGGAGGCCAGAGCGGTTTATAAGAGATATTGCCACTACTAGGTTCAAGAAGACTGGAGTAGGGCTCGGTAATGCCAAAGAAAGTAATGAAGGAGGAAGCGAACCTCCACACTCCATACTTCTCTCTATCTGTGTAATCTCTTGTGGTTTCTTCGTATGAATGGACGACCACATGTTGGTAGTCATTTGAGTCACCGGGATGTGCACTGCGCAGTCTTTGATAAGAAGATTGAGGTGGTGGCTCCATTTCTGAATCAAAATGGGATTATCTGAGCAGAGAGTTATCTCACAGTGCATCCATTGGAGAGTTAAACCAGTACTGAAAGCTCTGCAACTGGATATTTCGCTCAAGCCAAATTTCGCCAACAATGCGTTATCTCTGATTATCAATAACACCGACTGAAATAGTAGAACCGTCGACCACTTCGATTCAGTAAAGCCAATAGAAACGTTCATCCCGTCAAACATCAAAAGTTCGTCTTCGAAATCAATCACGTCCCTATATGAGGCAATGATTTCCTCTTCGTAGTTTCGCTTCAATAATTGTTCATCATCGATAGTCACAGTCTCGGAGAATGCTTCCGGCGCCTTTATTGTAAGCAAGCAATTGAGAGTTTGCAGTGTGCTGGAGGATGCATTGATATTGTGTGTATCCAAAAGAATGTTGACATCAGGCTTTCTGAGTTGGCGAATTGACGTCCACATCATCAGCGTACGCGAATTTCTAGGTGATTGCAATTGCATGCCTTGGTGTGGCGGGTTGATCAAAGGGTCTGGGATCATTTGAGCTGAAGGCGTCAGCGGCGTTCTGAGAGTAATGGAGTTAGGCGTGTCGTAGCTGAACCCGCAGCCAGACAGATCCTTGTCCATGCCAATTTTGGGAGTTGTGGGTGTCGGTAACATTGATTTCATGTCTTGGGGTAGTTTTATTTCTGGATGCAAAATTTGAAGATCTGCCAATTATACTTCAACAATCAAGGCAGCATGCGATATAGGGGAGAAGCTTGTAATGCAAGGAGTTGGATTTATAAGTCACTGTGTAATTGACAAGCGATGGAACTTCCCAACGCTTTTTCTTATCTATCGGGCCTTCAAAGTAGTTAGAGTCTGATAAAAGTCAGATGCAGCTGCGTGCGTATATATATATGTGGACCACATTAGTTTCGCTCGAAGAAGAAAAAATCCCCCAATGCCGCGCGATAGCGCACGCATTTGTTCCGCACTATTTTCTCTTGTACAAGCATGTACCCTAGCTAGATTAGATCACAATAGGGATAGCGGCACAGAACAATCAGAGCGTCGAAATCCGATCGTACGTGTATGTCCTGTACGCAGCGAGCCACCGCCGCATGGCCGGTTATATTGCAGGTGACTATGCACAAGAAAACGTAGTAGACCCGCATGCATGTAGTATAAGCGTGTGCCCCACGCGTTGCACAATCACATACACAATAGAATTGGGGGCTCGAAGCACAACAACACTACTAGGTGCCGTGCTCAACAAAGTAAAGGAGAGGCTATGATGTTTAAACTTCTTAGTAATGGGTTGTGGCCCTCGATATGGGTGGCATATTGGCTCCAAACACAGTAGTTAACCTGTTCGGAGAAGCATCATTCTAACTGAATAGCGTGTCTGCTCTGCTGCTATTCTCATGAACTTTGAAGCCTCTTGGCTAACATAATAACGGGGGCAGAACCGCTTGCGACAACGCTTACATTTTACTACGATGTGCTTGCCGGCGGCTTCTTGGGATACGCCAGAGGAAAGTATCGAGGTGCGACGCAGGTGTACCTCAATTAATATTCCTATTGTGGAATCACAGCAGCCATTTTTCCGGTTTTGGACAGTGTGCGCGCGGCGGTTGCGAACTGAGACATTAGATCGTCAAGCGCCTGCTCGGATGTGCAGGTACAAGCAGGATGCGTCCATAATATGTCAACTGCTTCTATAGATTGCAGGTTGAAGTATCAGAGCTACTGATGCAATGGGGGGGGGGGGACCAACGAAGCTTATCTGAGTTGATGGCTGAGGACGTGGCTCTAAAGCAATAGTAGTATCAGCTCCTCTACCGTCATCCCTTCTCGTGTACACCTCTAGAAAGTTAGCGTAAAGTTGACGCTAGCCATCCGATAACATGGGGAAGCATTAGCGACCGCGGTAAGGTTTGGACAACTCCTTTTCGAAGCCTCGCTTGACAGTACGGCGCGTCAGATTACATTGCACCGCACACGCATTCCCACTTACTGCGTATTTCTTGTCTCTATAACCAAGCGTAGTAAGGGGGTGGATGAGAGGAGTGACAGCCCCATTGACAGCGCGCCGTCGGTGGTGGAGGTGTGCTAAGAAAACAACTTCGAAATCTCGGCGGGTACATTGATACTGGCTGTATTGTTCAGTTCTGGTTGTTACAAGACCTTAAGACGAACATATCTTCTTGTTGATTACTTTATTTGATGTGTCAAAACTTTCATGGGAAACATTGCCGAATCAGCCGAACAAGAAATGCAAATGCTGTGGAGAAGATAATAGGGTATGTATATGTATAATCTCACAGCAAGAAAAACCTGAAACAACTCCCGGTGGCCAAGCTGGCTAAGGCGCGAGACTGTAATTGACTACCAATAGTAATCTTGAGATCGGGTGTTCGACTCACCCCCGGGAGATTTTTTTTTGTGCAGGCCAGCTGCGCGCGATGAGCTTGAATTTTTGACTGGTCTATCTCTACTATACCCATGCCGAACGCCATAAACAAACCAAGAAGCAAAGCCATTCGCAACGGGCACTCTAACTCTATAGGGAAGAAGCGCGCGTCGCGCACCAAGACGGTGACGCGTTCATCGTCCTCGCGCTACAACGAGGATCTGGCAGTGCGTCCCACTGAGTCCACGGCGATTGCGTTATATACTGGTAAGACCGAGGCTACCACCACTATGACCAACAAAACGCTCTCAAAGAAGAGAGCCAAGAAGATTGAGAGAAACAAGAAGTATGTGGCCAAGCGCAACGAGCAGTTGGAAGTGGATATCATGGCCAAGCAGGAGCAGGAGATGGACGTGGACACGGAGGAGACAAAGCAGAAAGAGTCGTCACAGCTCGACAAGGTGAAGGAGGCGCTTTGGTCTGCAGTGGGAGATTCTGCGAGCCTGGCATTTGTGAGCACCGCTGGTGAGGGCACCACTCTTGGCGTGCAAGCGTTTTAATTGCATATATATTGTTGGTTCATGATACACATCCCACGGATGAGTCTAGTCTAGTAGTCCTTTTGCGGTCAAGCTGTCTGTGACCGAGCTGCGGAGGAGCAGAATCATGTCCGTAGGTGATTCGGCCGTGAACACTGATGTTCCAGCAACAATGACATTGGCACCAGCAGCTGCCGCCTGGGGCACGGTGTCCTTGCCCAAGCCGCCGTCGACCTGGATATTCAACTTGGGGAACTTGGCCCGTAACTGCTCCACCTTGGGCATCATCTCGGCCATGAACTTCTGGCCACCGAAACCTGGCTCCACTGTCATCACGAGAGCCATGTCCAACTCGTCGGCCAAAGGGTAGAGTACATCCACCGAGGTACCTGGCTTCACCGCGCAAGCAGCCTTCATGCCGTGCTGCTTGATGAGTTTGACGAGGGCCACCGGGTCCTTGGTGGCCTCATAATGAAAGGTGTACTGGTCGCCGCCAGCTTTGGCGATCTCCGGCACCCACTTCTCAGGGTCAGCCACCATCATATGGCAGTCGAAAAACCGCGACTTGCCCTCCTCACGCGGAAGCGCCTTGCGCAACGACGTTACCACCGGGGGCCCCATGGAGATGTTGGGCACAAAGTTGCCGTCCATGACATCAATGTGGAGCCAGTCGGCGCCAGCGTCATACATGCGGTGGCATTCGCAGCCCAAGTCGGCAAAGTTGGATGCGAGAATCGAAGGGGCGATAATAGACTTGACCATGGTGCTGAAGAAAAGAGTGCCTGTTGGCGGTCTCGAGTATTGCGCACCATTGTGCAGGACTGATCTCCCCGTAGCGGTGCCGTCGGCCCCATCACTGGGGGAGGTTCGGGATCGGAGATCTGCCTGAGATACCGGGTGCCTGATGTTGCTGCACGCATGAGCGGTGGTTTTGAGGTACGCAGCGACACTAGCGATCAAAACCACACTTTTTGCTGTTTCAGAGCGGCCGTGCACAGCCCCCGCACTTGTCGCCGGCGTAGGCCCTACTGGCAGCTACGTGATCCTCAAGGGGTCCTCGGCGGCTCGGCTGGTGTCGTGTTTGGTGTCGATTGCAGCTCCTAAATTCGTGTCGCGGCCGCGCTCCTATATAGATATTTAAGTACAGCGCGCAAAATCACTCCCGCCGCAGTACCATGTCCGAGGAAGGCGCAACGTATGCAGAGCAGGTGTTGGAGGCGGCACGGCGCAACAACACGGAGTTGTTGTTGCAGATCAAGTCGGACCTCGGGAACGACCAGGAGAAGCTCGCGGCGTTGCTCAACGGCACCAAGGAGGTGATCACCGCCAACACGCCGATGCACATTGCGTGCCACTTGGGGTCGTGGGAGCTCATTGACATTGTGCTCGACATAGAGGGGGTAGAGATCGATCCCCTTAACCGCGAGGGGGCCACGCCGTTGCATCTTGCCGTCAAGTACGCTGCCGACGAGCCCGAGCATGGCTTCCATATAGTTGACAACTTGCTCGACGCCGGTGCTGACGCCCGCGTGCGGGACTCCCATGGCCTCACACCGCTCGACTACGCGGCCCGTGACAACACCAAGTTGCGCGAGGTGTTGGAGAGCGCGCAGTACGCCATTGCTGCCGAGATGACCGAGCAGGAGCAGCTTGCCGCCACCGAGGCCTCCAGCGACGGCGAGCTGGCCTCCGACTCCGAGTAGACATAGAAATAAATGCGAGCGGTGAGAATGTGTATTTACAAGTCAAAGTCGTCCGTGCTGGTTGGAACCCAGCGGTCTAACCCGTGGTCGACGGCGTCGCGCATGCGCACGCGTGGGATGCTCCGCTTCAACGCACAATAGGTGGTAGCGGCGCCGTCGGTGACGCCAGGGTGCACGAGCAGAGCAGCTTTGGCGTACAAGCTCCGCTTGGACACGATGCTCTCGCCGCCAGGGCGCGGAGGGCGGCCCTTGCGGTGGTTCCCGTTGCGCACGCCATGATTGAGCACCTGGGTCGTATCCTGCTGGGGAAGATGTAGCACGCTGAGAGCACACGGGACCGCGCCATCCCGTCGTCGGTGCTTGTAGTCGGTGCTCACCTCCGCTAGCCGCACGCGATGCCCGCCACGAACCCTGGCAAAGCTCTGTTGCGCCGACTCCATGTCCCAGCTGCCTGATTCAATGGCAATGACGTCCAAGAAGGAATTCCTGGGTATGAGCTGGCTCACAACAGTGCTCACGATGCCCGTCACCTGTTTCATGGCGAGCTTGTCCGAGCACAGTTTGCTCAACGTCACAGGGCTGTCCGCCCGGCCCGGTTTCGTGCGCACAATGCCTCGTTCTCCATGATATGCTCGGCCGCGCACCACGGCACCCCCGTCGGTTTTGAGGCGCTTGCGGTCCTGAGCCTGGTCCTCGGGCACCTCCCACGCCGTCGTCCCGCGGGGCATGGAGGCGTCACCGCACGGACACTCACTGACGTAGAGTGCCAACTTGACGCTGCTTTTCATCTCGTAGTGGCAGCCCACCTTCTCCATAAGGACCGAGTCTGGGACCAGGCACTCCTCCATAAGGTGGTAGTTGAGGAGCCGCAAGGCAAGAATCTCGGCGTGGCAGTCGTGCACAATCCTGCCTTGTGCGTACGAGCGCACTGAATCGGGAAGTGCCTTGACGCCGGTGGCGACGGTGAGAGCAATCACCAGCTTTGGGCCGGAATCTGGGGTAACCACAGCAGCCACGCCTGCAAGTACCGTCCACTCAGGAGCGCCGTTAGAGCGGGTGGCCGGTTTTCCAGTACGTAGTCGGTTGTAGGCCGCCACGATACAGTCGGCCACCTCCTGCGCCGACATTGGCGCCAGTATGAGCCGGTGGTGCAGGGCGACGGCCGCGATGGCCGCGATGAGCTCGCAGTGACACAAAACCAGCCAGGGTCCCTCGAGCGTTACGGCCCCCTTCCTGGTCAGACCCCAGCGTCGCACGGCAACTGCGACCCCAACAACGCCGGCGATACCGGCAGTGACCTACGCTGGCAGTTCCAAATTCATTACTTGCGCTTGCGCCGCACGAGCGCTCCAATCACACCCACGCCCACGGCGAGCACACCGCCCGCAATGCCGATGCCGATCAAGCCGTCCTGCGTCACCTTGTCGTCGATAACGCGCTGCAACTCCTTGACCTGGGCGTTGTCTGGCTCGGTGCGCAAGAGCGTCTCGGTGTACCGGCGGGCGTTGGTGTAGTCGCCCACCTTGAAGCTGCCCAAGCCAAGGTAGTACAAGCACTCGCGGCGCAACTCGGGCGCGCTGCGATACAACTCGGCGAGGATCTCGATGCCCTGCTGGTGGTGGCGCCGGGTGGGCCCCTTGAGCAACCCCCAGGCGTAGTTGAAGAGCAGCTGCGAGCTCGGCTGCGGCTGCTCTGCCTCCACCTGGTGGCGAAGCACATCGAGCTGCTCGGGCGCGATCTGCTGCTTGATCTCCTCAAGCGCGGGGTACGTGGCCGAGTCGAAGAGCATGGTTCCGTGCCACCGCCCGCAGAGCGCAACACCCAAAGCGGGGGGCCGGGTGCAGGACGCGGGCCGCCGCCGCACGACTTGGCCGCGACGCGTTGTGCGGCTGCCATCCTGCTGCTGCCGCCATGGATATCTTGCGGTTGGTCGCGGACCAGACCAGCCCCGATAACGCGCTCCGCCGGGATGCGGAAGAGCAGTTTGCGCGCGCTGCGGCCGCAGACCCCACCGCCGTGGCTTACGCGTTGATGCTGCTGGCGATGAACAGCGACACCCCGGTGGACGTGCGCCAGGCGTGCTTGTTGCACTTGAAGCGCCTCGTGCCGCAGTACTGGCTGATTGCATTCCAGTCGTTTGTGGGGCCGCCCATTTCGCCCGACTTGAAGCAGCTCATCCGCGACAACTTGATCAAGTTCGCCGTGGGCACCACCGTCTCCCGCCTCAGGGCCGGCTGCGCCTACGCCATTGTCCAGATCGCCGCCGCCGACTACCCGGACGAGTGGCCGCTGCTTCTCGGCGAGCTCTACGCCGCCATCACTAGCTCGGATGAGACCGCCATCGCCGGCGGCTTGAGCGTCATCAACGAGCTCTTTGACGACCTCATCTCCGAGGAGATGTTCTGGGACCGCGGCGTGGGGCTCGAGCTCATCAACCACATCATGCAGCTCTTGGGCCAGCACTCGCTCAGCAGCGATGTCCAGATCAGCTGCATCCGCCTTTACCAGAGCATCTTGGCCACCCTCCAGAGCCCCGAGGCTTTCAGCACGCCCCAACGCAAGGCCGCCGTGCACGAGCACATTGCCGCCAGCGCAGAGCTTTTCACTTATCTCCTCCAGCGCTCGCTAGACGCTTCCCTCGGCGCTTCTGCGCCTACCCTGTCCGTAATGGACTTGCGCTCCCACATCTACAAGGTTCTCACCACCTTGTTGCATTCTTTTGCCAAGAGGATACCCCGCATTACGAAGACCACTATTGGTGCTGCTGTGTTACGCGATGTTGACTACGCGTCGCGCCTCTACCACCTGGTCGCTATTGAAGGCGCGGTAGCCTTCGCCCCGGAGGCGGGGACGCTGGAGCCGGAGAAGCACTTGTCCAGTTTGGCCCAGCTGCTCTTGGCTGTCCTCACTGCCGTCCAGGCATCCATCCCTATAGCTGAGATTGCTCAAGATGATTTCCAGTTGTTCTTCGAGGGCGTCGTACGGTTTTTTCTTATCACAAAGGTACAGGAGGATGACTACGACGCCGATATCAATCGCTTCGTTACCGATATTACTGGGCTCAGTGGCACTACCTCGGTTCGTGACACAGTGTGCGACTTTTTGTCAGAACTCAACGAGCGTGACTCGGAGCAGATATTCATAATGGCACAAGCATCGCTTTCAGCCCCCACCCAAAACTGGCGTGTGGTTGAATGCTATATTTACATCTTGGACTGCCTATTCATAAATGAAGACTTCACGAATCCCCCAAGGATATCTACTCCTACAGAAATTTTGGGAAAGCTCTCCACCTTCATACACGCATCCACGTCCTCCGTTAATCATCCATTACTTACTGCTAGATGCTTTTTGACAATGCCCCACTTTTTCGAGAAGTTCCAGGACCTGCTTTCTGTTGACGACTTTGCTACTCGCTCCTTTGTTGACATGATATCCTTCATCGGCAGTATTGAGTCGAATGACGAAAACAACTTGATGAAAATGGCTGCCTTGGTTAGCGCAACGTTTTACAACAATTTGATCAAGTTGGGAAACACTATCGACTCGAGCAAGCAGCAGCAAGTTCAAAATTCCATTTTTGCTGTTACATTTTCCTTGCTAGATGATGCTGATGAGGATGGTCTCCCGGCCCTCCTTGAGGCTTTGACTGTTGCAATTGATATCAATCACGATTACGCCTCAAAGGCTGTGGTTGGAGACAATCTCTCAGTTATTGATTCTGTGTTTCGGATCTCGTTCAAAGATCCCGCCAACATTCAGTTAACGGTTGATTCCTCAGAGTGCTTGAGAACCCTTTTGGAGAATATCTCATTACAGGACTATTTGGCCTGCTGTGAGAAATCCCTTCCGTTTATATTGGGGGTCATGACAGAGGCTGTCGGAAATGGCGCCATACAGTATTCTCCGAAGTTGGATCTTGCTTTAGAGTTATTGAGTATTATTGTTGATTCCGCTCCTCTTGCATCTGGAGACGACTTCCTGTCGCAAGTTTTCAACTACGTCTTCCCGGCGCTCAACAAGTTATTGCTTCTGTGTGACGACGACCAGATTTTACAAAGTGGTGGCCAGGTATTCAATAACCTCTTGCAGAAGGCATCAAAGTCCTTTCTAGATTATCGTGATGCTTCCTCGGGACAAACCGGACTTGAACTCCTTCTCAACATTGCCTCCAAGTTCTTGTCTCCATCCTTGTCTGACAGTGCTGCTTTGGACTGTGGCAGTATTGTCCTTTCGTTGATCATCAAGTTTCAAAAGTATTTGGGCAGTGATTTTATGTCCCAGATTCTTGAAGCCACCGTGCGAAGGCTTGTCGTTGCAAAAGAAGTTGTTACCATCGAAAACTTGATCCAAGTGTTTTGCCATTTAGTGCTTTCATCGCCTGAAGAGATGGTCAACTTTTTGAGCCAAGGCATCAAATTGAGGGACCGTGATGGTAACGAGAAGTCTGGACTCGAATTAGTGCTCCCGATATGGTTCCTGTCGTTTGAAATTACCAGGGGTTATGAAAAAATCAAGCAGAATGCTATGGCATTGGGTAAGATCTTCTCGCTAGGAGATGCGAGAATAGAACAGCTCACGGTGGATGGTGACCTCATACCTTACCTGGGCGATAAGATAATTACCCGGTCGATGGCGAAGTCTATGCCGGATCAGTATACTCAAACCCCAGCTCCTACAAAGATATTGAAGCTCTTGATTAGCGAGTTGAACTTCCAATGTCAGCAGCCAAGTGCAGAGGGCTATCTTCCCGACGAGGTTGTTGATGCCGACGATGATGATGATGATAACGATGGCTGGGAGGATCTTGATGGGTTTGGGGTGCCTAACTTTGATAAACTCAAGTCCTACGTTGATTCCGATGAAGAGGACGACGAACACGATGCACAGCATGGAGATGAGAGTTTGAAGCATTTGTTGGTGCAATTTTTCAAAGAGTGCATAGCAAAAAACCTAGGACATTTCCAAGCGTACTACGAGTCTCTCAACGATGAGGAGAAGAAAACAATTACGGAAAACATAGTATTCTAGCAGTCCGCATGCATGTATATAATATAACAGCACAATCTGCAACCATATTTTTGCCTGCACATAAACCAGATGAGATGGCGATGAGCCATCGAGGCTGACCCGTAGACAAGGCTGTTGCTGCTCATTTATGAAAAGAGGATCTCCCTCTTCATTATTCAGGAGCTTTGTACGACCGTGCAGCATGTTTACGACGCGAGTTTTGCCTGTCAAGGTAGCGAGCATTCACTTTGATTCCAATGCCACTCAACCCACGATAAATGATCCAGAAACAGAGGCCAATTTGCGACTAGCAGCCAAAGAACTTCAAACAACAAACAATGCGATAGGATTTCCCACAGAAACTGTATATGGTTTGGGCGGATCGGCCCTTTCTGACGAGAGTGTGAGGTCCATCTACAGAGCAAAGAACAGACCTGCCGACAATCCACTCATAGTGCATGTTTCGTCCATAGACCAGCTTCGGCGGAAGCTTTTGCCTGTTGACTATGAGATTCCCAAGGTGTATTTGCCGCTCATTGAAAGGTTCTGGCCGGGTCCTTTAACAATACTCTTGCCAATTCACCCAGGTTCCTCGATTAGCAAGCTCGTGACCGCCAACCAAAACACATTTGCCGTTCGCGTGCCCCAGCATCCGGTCGCTCGGGCATTGATAGCCTTGAGCGACACTCCCTTGGCGGCTCCATCAGCAAATGCATCCACCCGGCCGAGCCCCACCCTCGCTGAGCATGTCTACACCGACTTGCATAGCAAGATCCCCATCATTTTGGATGGCGGAGCGTGCGATGTTGGAGTGGAATCCACAGTTGTTGATGGTCTCGAAGAACCGCCTATGCTTCTTCGGCCCGGTGGTGTTTCGCTCGAAGACATCGTTGCAGTTGGGGGCGAAGCATGGAAGGATGTCGTAATCGCAAAAAAGACTGCCGGCAAGAACGAGGCGGTCAAGACCCCGGGAATGAAATACAGACACTACTCGCCCACTGCGAAGGTGGTGGTCTTCTTGAGATGTGGGGACGGGCGCCAGGCAGTGCGCGACTACATCAGAGCCAACGGACTTGAGGGTAAGCAGATAGCATTGCTAAGGTCCCGTCTCTTTTCAGCGATGGACGAGGCACAAGTGGTACGCGACCTCGGTGCCGACGGCCTCGACATCTCACGCAACCTCTTCAAGATGCTTCGTGAAGTTGACGACCTCAACGTGGACTACATATTCGTGGAGGGTATCGACGAAGCCGGCCCGGGTCGCGCGGTGATGAATCGCTTGAGCAAAGCGGCAATGGATACTGTGGAGGGTGCGAATTAGGCTACAGACACGTTCACCGACCTGCTGCGTAGTATTATATTGGAGCGCGCGCGCGAACGGCTTTCGGTGTCGTCTCCGCGGGACGCGCCGTATTGTATGCCATCCTAGGATGGTTTCCGCACGCCTGAAAAAACGCTGAGGAACGAAGGTACACGTAACGGTTCCTCTCAAGGCTTGTGGTTCAGCAACCTAGTGCACAGCTGTGGTTCTGTTCCATTGCGGGTTAAGCAAACACGGTGTTTGGCGTGGCACGCTCCGTTTGCAAAGTAAGCCGGTTCACGGAGCACACTTTACAGATCATTCTGGCATACTGAACCCTGCTCACTATACACATCGACCCACGTCGAGAGCCGCCCAGGGACCTATTTTCATTCTAGGCAACTTTAATTCAGTGTCTGGACACCAGAAGTGAATTGGCTGTATTCAGAGCCCTTTTGCGTCGGCAGTCATCTGCGCAGGTACCTTTCTTAATATCCGAACTCCAAAGCAAACGCGATGAGTGAAAACCCCTTTGAGCTGATTGAGCTCAAGACGGATTTGCTCAAGAAGCGCTCATCAGCAAAGTCGCCATCGGCCACCTACACTACCAGGTCGGTTGAAGAGACCGTAGCAGACTTCCAAACCAACATTACCTCCGGCTTATCCAACAACCAAGACATTTTGAACCGCCGCTCCATCCACGGCGACAACGAGTTATCGAAAGATGAGGACGAAAACATTTTTCTCAAGTTCTTGTCTGCCTTCTACGAGGACCCCTTGATCCTTCTTTTGATTGGGTCCGCAGTGATCTCCTTCTGGATGCACAACGTTGACGATGCCATTTCTATTACGTTGGCCATTGTCATTGTCGTGTCAGTCGGATTTGTCCAGGAGTATAGATCTGAAAAGTCGCTCGAGGCGCTCAACAAACTTGTGCCTGCAGAAGCTCATCTCACCCGGAACGGCAACACATCCACTGTGTTGGCGTCCACCCTCGTGCCCGGTGACTTGGTTCACTTCTCCCAAGGTGACAGAATTCCCGCGGATGTTCGTTTGACGGAAGCCAACCAATTATCCATCGATGAGTCGAACTTGACCGGAGAGAACCGTCCAGTGCGAAAGTCAATAGATGGGCTTAATCCTAACGAGCTGCTCCCTGTTACGTCCAGAACTTGTATTGCATTCATGGGTACCTTGGTCCGTGATGGAAATGGTTCGGGTATCGTTGTTTCTACTGGCCACAGTACCGAATTTGGTGCCGTGTTTGAGATGATGTCTGAGATTGAAAAGCCAAAGACACCTTTACAACAGGCTATGGATAAGCTAGGAAAGGATTTATCGGTGTTTAGCTTCATCATCATCGGTATTATATGTTTATTGGGTATTGCCCAAGGACGGTCGTGGTTGGACATGTTCCAGATTTCTGTTTCTTTGGCTGTGGCTGCCATTCCCGAAGGTTTGCCTATCATCGTAACGGTGACTCTTGCGCTTGGTGTGTTACGAATGGCCCGGCGCAAGGCTATTGTCAGAAGGTTGCCCAGTGTTGAAACTTTGGGCAGTGTGAATGTGATTTGTTCAGACAAAACAGGAACCTTGACACAGAATCATATGACCGTGACAAAGATATGGACAACCGATTTCGAAGGAACATTCAACAGTCCATTCTTGGTTGTGGAGAGATTGAGTGACGAAACCTTACACCACAAACTCACTAAGAACATACGCCTGACTTTGGAGATTGGTAACATATGCAACAACTCCCGCTTCTCAACTGAGAGTGAAAAGTATGTGGGTAACCCGAGTGACATTGCCTTAGTCGAATGCTTGCCACACTTTGGCTTGGACGATTCGCGCGGCACGAAGCAAAAGATCTACGAACTCCCTTTTTCATCAAACCGCAAATACATGGCTGTGTCGGCGCACACCGGTGACAAAGCTAAGGCGGAGACCTTCGTAAAGGGTGCCACTGAAAGGATTCTCAATCTCAGTACCAAGTACCTTGATGAGAACAGTAATGCAAAGGCCTTAACGAAAGAGGCTAAGCAGATGATACAGGAAAAGTCTGATATATTGGCAAACGAGGGTTTAAGAGTGTTGGCATTTGGAAAGAGCATCCAAAGCTTACAGGATGAGAAAGGAACGACTCTGGAACCCTCTCAGTTGGTGTTTTGCGGCCTTGTGGGTATGAAAGACCCTCCACGTGCCAATGTTGGTAAATCGATCTCCTTGTTAATGAAAGGTGGCGTGCATGTTATCATGATTACAGGTGACTCGCCGTCAACGGCTACCAACATCGCGAGACAGATTGGAATCCCCTTGGTCAACGAACAATCAGTAATGACGGGAGACCAGTTGGATAGTTTGAGTGAAGCTGCGTTGGTCGAAGCCATCCACAATGTTTCTGTGTTCGCCAGGACTACTCCTGAGCACAAGGTCACCATTGTGAAGGCTTTGCAGCGTCGGGGTGACATTGTTGCTATGACAGGTGATGGTGTCAACGATGCACCTGCCTTGAAATTGGCTGACATTGGCATTGCGATGGGTAAGAATGGAACTGATGTTGCAAAGGAGGCTGCTGATATGGTTTTGACGGACGATGACTTTAGCACCATTCTTCATGCCATTGAGGAGGGAAAGGGCATCTTTTTCAACATTCAGAATTTCATCACGTTTCAGCTTTCTACCTCTATTGCCGCCTTGACATTGATTGCATTGGCCACTTTCTTTGGGTTGCCTAATCCATTGAATGCCATGCAGATTTTGTGGATCAACATTTTAATGGACGGTCCTCCGGCGCAGTCATTGGGCGTTGAGCCAGTCGACCACGAGGTGATGAACAAGCCACCGAGAAAGAGAAACGATAAGATCTTAACTCGCAGTGTCATCAAGCGTGTGTTGCAAAGCGCACTGATGATCATATTGGGCACTTTGTACATTTTCATCAAGGAGATGAAGGACAATGAGATTACAGCGCGGGACACCACCATGACATTTACCTGCTTTGTGATGTATGACATGTTCAATGCGTTGGCATGCCGCCACTATTCCAAGCTGATATTCAAGATCGGGTTGAAGAACCAGATGTTCAACTTTGCCGTTGCCGGGTCCTTGATCGGGCAATTGTGCGCCATCTACGTGCCCTTCTTCCAGAGCATCTTCCAAACGGAGGCGTTGTATTTACTGGACTTGGCGCACTTGTTCCTCATCTGCAGTACGGTCTTTATCGGCGATGAGATCCGAAAGTTCTACTTGAGGCGCAGGCATCCGTTCATGCCAGCGGGAATGCATTCAGTGGTAGTGTAAGCCGCTTATAGATTGTATACTAATGCGAGCATTCATGAACTAAACTGCTCCCCCGCACCGAGTCGTAGAATATTGACGCGGCTAGGCTGCAGGGTCCGTCGGGCCGCAAGCCGTGCCAAACTGGCCGATGCACCTGCATGTTAAGGGAAATATTATTTGTAAGCCTTATTTTTTGGAGTGTGTAGAGTCGGAATTTCCCGACTTCTGTGCTGGGTGGAGCCGAGACAGCCTGGGAGCTCCGGAAGTAAGGGTAGCACCCGTTGACTCG
Source organism: [Candida] ascalaphidarum (assembly GCA_030674335.1). Taxonomy (NCBI): domain Eukaryota; kingdom Fungi; phylum Ascomycota; class Pichiomycetes; order Serinales; family Debaryomycetaceae; species [Candida] ascalaphidarum. The sequence continues at coordinate 780,011 of JAKTYC010000003.1, forward strand.
ATCGCTCCGTTCCGAGTCAATATTGTTTCTGTCAGAGTGAATGCAACACTGAATCTGTGTACACTCCAGTGACTCTAAGGCTTCCAAAAGCATAAAAACCTCTCTGTTCGTCTTCGTTTCTCATCAGTCATGGTTTTCAAATTCACAATTGACAATGTTGTCCACAAGCACCTCCCTCGCAACCAGGTGCACAAGCTTCCCACTCCAATCAAGTATTTCTTGGGAGTTAACGGAAACTCGCTCCACACAATTCCTGACTACTTGATTTGGGTTGATGTGCTCATTAGCTCCTTCTGCGGCATTGCAACCTTGGAGGGTATCTTCAAAGCCGGAGACACCGCCTTTTCCAGCCACCACCCGCCTATGATCATTGCCTCGTATGGTGCATCGGCAATCTTGGTGTTCAATGCCAGTCAGTCGCCGTTAGCCCAACCGCGCGCGGTGATCATGGGCTGTTTCTTCTCTGCCCTCGTTGGTGTATGCATCCAGAAGTTGTTTTCTTTGTCCCAAGCCGGCCGGGACAATTACTGGGCCTCGGGCGCGTTGTCTGTCGGCGTTGCGTCGGTGGTAATGTCCGTCCTCAATTGCGTGCATCCTCCTGCCGGTGCTGCGGCATTGTTGCCCTCTGTCGACGAGCAAGTCCGCGGGATGAGCTGGTGGTACTTGCCTGCGCACCTTGTGTCGTCAGTTGTTATTGTCAGTATTGCTCTTATCACCGGCAACATCATCCGGCGGTACCCCACATTCTGGTGGAGCCCCGTGTCCAAAACGCCCAAGTTGCCCGAGCCTGTGCCTGAGCCTGAGCCCAAACTGGAACCCGAAACGGACGACAAAATCTTGGCTGAAAACCGATCCTCCCGGTTGGAGGACTTGCACATTGTCCCTGGCGAGCGCAAAGAGCTCATCATTAATCTGTTTGAGCTTGTGCTCCCTAACAACCTCGACCTTGATGCTAGGGAGCTCGAGGTACTTGACGGCTTGCGCGTCAAGCTCGATCAACTTGCATCAGACCAGCGCTAGTCAGGGTGTGGATGCACCCTACTGTTACGATTACAACTAATCTCATTATGACCTGGCTCTTTGGGCCCTATTTACAGAACTAATGCATATTCGACCTCATTTCTCGAGAAGCATCTCCTCCACATGCACGATGCCGTAGACTTCCTTGTCCAAGTGCTGAAAAATGGTCTTGGCTACCTGATCGGTCAGCACCGTGGGCCGCACCTTCGACCCAAGAAATGACTTGCCTAATACCGCAGTCTTCAAGTTGTATCCTGTTTGGAGCACGTTGGCCAACTGTGTACGTGACGTATTCGGCTCTGCCCTGTCGTACATCACACTCGGCCGGGCCACAATGGTGTTCAAATCGCTGATGTTCAAGAGCTCAAGCTCTGCCTCCCGCTTGCTATTCAAGTAGTCGGCGGGGATCATCGGCGGATTGGAGTCGGCCGAGATGTATACATACGTCGGCTTTTCTGGTTGCGCCGCTAAGAACGCGTGTGCCAACATCAATGCTGAGTCCCTGTGCACGCCAAAGTAGGAGTTCTCTGGCGTCCTGTTCATGGGGTTCGGAGGCTTGCCATATTGAAGCAAGCTCCCAAGCGCGCCCCCGCTCTTCGCGTTCAACGCCTTCTTGTAACCATCGTCTTCAAGAAGTCGGCCCAAGGAATGTACAACCACATTGTAGTCCTTCAAGCGTTCCTGATACAGTTCGGGCCGGAATATGTTTGCCAGCTCCCACTGCACCTTCGCGAGGTGCTCATTCATCAACGCGGGCGGGCGGCCGCTCCGCGTGAATGATGTAACCTTGTACCCATTCCGGATACCATACTCGCAAATCTTGCGCCCAATTAGACCGGCGCCTCCGAAAACAGCTATTCCCTTCATGCCTAAGTAAAGCCTGCCCGCTGGGGTTCAAGTACTTTGGTTATATGCAGTCTGTTGCAGCGTCAAGACGAGCCAGAACCGCTTGGTCTCTCTACTGGGGTATATGCTATAACGTTATATTAAATGCTTGTCGCTATTTATTGACCAAACTTCTTGCGTAGCATGACAAATTCCTCGTCCTCAACCTCCTCCAAGGATGGGTGTTTATGCAACGAGCTCGTAGAGTCAGGAGTCAGTGGAGCGCTGTCGATGTCGTGCTCAGAAGCAATAGATTCATTGTCGGACTGATCATCTTCATGCACGGGTGCTGCATCAGGGGTGGGGGTAAAATGACCCTTCTTCGTCTCCATTGAATCTGCCTGCTCTGTGGAAGACTTTGCAGGAGGCTGTGCAGGCGCCTTGCTTGCAGCAGCCAAAACTGGACCGAAGAACGAACTGATTAAACCATTGATTAACTCTTGCTGCTCGTCATACAAGGAACTGCTCTGTTTTGCCTTTCTTGCTCTGACCTCAGCTTCCTTTTCAGCTCTCAATTTGGCAATCCTCTGTTGTCTCTCGGCCTCCTTTGCCTGTCTGGCCTCCTGTTCCTTGCGGAGCTGCTCTCTTCTTGCAGCTTCCTTCTTCTGCCTTTCTTCCTCTTTCAAACGGAGGATTTCCATTCTCTCTTCTTCCCTTCTCTTACGTTCCGCTTCCTTGCGAAGTGCCTCTCTCTTGGCAGCTTCTTCGCGCTGCTTGAGCTCGGCTTCTCTTCTCAACTGGTTGCGTCTCTCTTGCTCCCTTATCTCATTTTCTCTCTTCTGAGCGAGTGCTTGGGCCCTTGCTTGAGCCTCCTGCTGAGCAGAATGGGTTTTGTGGTCATCGACATTGGCGATAAGTCTGAAGAATTCGTCCAAGGGACTGCAGCTAGTCCGCACCTTAGGGACAGTCAATTTCAATACACGAGAGTCATACGAGCTGATCTCCCAATTGATGTTTCTCACGTCGATTTCATTCCCGTCGAATTTCAACACTTCCTTGAAGTCACCTTCCTCAGAGTAGACAACAATGTGTACGAGGTTCGAGCCGACCTTCTTCAATGCCTTGAATTCGAATGGAGCAAAGTTGCCATCAAGTTTAAAGATCAGGAACTGATAGTCGTAATCAGTTTCAACTCTCTTCACGACTCGGGGCCTCGCCAACTGAGACTGAACGTGGCTCAACTGAGAGAAAAGATGCTGAATGTTGGAGGGCTCGCAAGCCTGCTGAATGCTAGGGTTCTGAAACATGGGATGTAAAACCAACATTATGAATGGGTGTGTTGTGTGCTTCTGTGTTTGTAGAGTGCTGAGTAGCTTAAAGGTGCTACGGGTACAACCATTATATAGTCACTGGGAGGCAATAGCTGCAAATTTATCCGGACACCCGTAGAAACGAGAAGCTTCGAGAAAGGCCCGCACACCACGCTTTGCTCCTAGGGGCAAAAGCTCGAAGATTCGACGTTATTCGGCCCGCGCGCCCTAGTTTGTCAGCATCCCCGAGCACTCCTGTCGCCACGAGTCGCGCTAAGCTTGGAAACGCATTTGTCCCCGATGGCGCTTGTGGCGCACCCCAGATATTAAGAATACAATGTGCAGTATTCTTTATGTTTGGTAACGTGGGGAGTAGAATGATGGGCAGTCCTTCGACATTGGCTGTCATCCCAGCATCAGGACGTTAAGGACTATGGTTGTGGCATCTTAAGTGGCGATGGGCCCCCGTTCCGCGTACCAATGAGATTCTTAGCCCTTGCCTAGTGACACCTGCTTCTAATCTTCCGCGCATCCGACCCCACAAAATAAGTTTCTTTTTCAATAACAAAATTTTTCAATCTGAGAACGGTTTGACACCACTCTTCACGAAAAAAAAACATGATAACGCACACAAAGGTTGAACTAGTGGTGGTAGGAGCCGGGCTAATTGGGCCACGGCACGCGGAGCATATAGCTTCAAATCCACGGACTGCGCTCTTTGCTATTATCGATCCCAGTGATGCCGCCGTCTCTGTTGCGGAGAAGTTCAGGGCGCTCTACTTCAGATCCGTCCGGGAGTTACTTGCGTATTGCGACTCGAAGAGAATCAATCGACCAGATGGTGCCGTTGTGTGTACTCCGAACCACACTCACGTGGCTGTGGCCGCAGAGCTCGCCCAAGCAGGAATTCATGTCTTGCTTGAAAAGCCAGTGTCAACGAAAGTGGCTGACGCCAGAGCCTTGGAGGAGCTTCTCCAGCATACTGATGTGAAAGTGTTGGTTGGTCATCACCGGAGATTCAATCCTTTTATCATAGAAGCGAAGAAGCATCTTCATCGCATAGGGAACGTCGTTGCGCTTCAAGGAACGTGGACTCTCCGCAAGCCTGAAAGCTACTTTCAAATGGCTTCCTGGAGGTGTGACAACAAAACCGGAGGTGGCGTGCTTCTCATCAACCTTGTGCACGATCTCGATCTACTCCAATATTTGTTCGGCCCCATAGAGAGGGTTTACGCCGAGCTGCTTGCAAAGCAGCGCCACCAGTACCCCAACATGGACGAGGGCGCTGTGCTAACCTTGCGATTCAAGTCAGGCGCATGCGGCACCTTCATTTGTCTGGACAGCGTGACGTCGCCGTTCAACTTCGAATCCGGTACGGGCGAAAACCCAACCGTGCCGTTCAATGACTCCCTCGAGGGATTCTACCGCATATTTGGCACCAATGGAACGCTTTCGATACCCGATATGCATCTCTACCATCATGAAAACGAGGACGAAGACTCGTGGTTGGACCCCATCATAAAAAAGGCGCTCGTGAAAAACAGAGATGAAACTCTCTACTCAAAGCTCCCATTCGACCTACAGTTGGACCACTTTGTGAATGTAATTCAAAACACCGAAGAGCCCTTGTGCAACATCCGCGACGGTATTTCATCTCTTCTCTGTATTGAGGCGGTGGTGAGGTCAATTGAAAGTGGCGCGCCACAGGAAGTCGAGCACGCCGGCTCTATTGCTCCCAGTTGCATTTTCAAAAGTTAAATGATTTACGATAGACGAATACATGACAGTATGAAGTAAGCCAGGGCCGCTGGACACCTGCACCTGTGGACTGTATATATTACATTCGTGTGTGAACCGCAGGTGAGAACCAGTGAAACTTTGACGATATCCAAGCTGAGCTACAACACCGGCACCATGTCCAAGTTCGTGATCTCTACGGCGTTGAAGGAGTTGAGGTTCCACTTGTCGCAGACAGGTGAGGCGTCTGTGCCCTTGCGCAAATACTTGACATCAAACTATTCTGCATTGAAGGACCTGACTAAGAACCAGTTGCCCATCTTGATCAGAGAATCCTACGGAACGCCACCAAGCATTACTGCAAGGTTTGAGAGGGGCAGGGAGGTGAGAAACAACTTGGAGGGCTTGGATGAGAAGGGCATAGAGTCGGCCATCAAGGACTTGTTGAAGTGAGCATAGAAACTACATAATGCACAGTCATATGGTATTTGTAGGTGTACAATGGGCTCACCCCATCTGGAACAATCCATAGCCTAAGCTTAATACGCTCTCGTTTAGTAAGGTGATGACCTCGTCGCCTTCGCTGCGCAGCCCAAGGGTTACTAGGAGCGGCGCTAGGTGCTCAAGGGTGGGATGGGCACTCTTCAAGAGTTGCGGTTCCGTCTTCTGCAAGTGCTGGAAACGTTGCAACAGATTATCGGGGTCGGCGACGATCTGAGTTATCCTGGCACCGAACTCTTTTGTGTAAGGTAAAGTCTGGCCCACAGCCATAGCCCTGCCGAGGTCATATAGATTGTGCACGGTCTGACCAGACCCAATAAGCATACCCCTGAGATAGCGACCCTGGGTCTCATCCCACACCAAATTTTCGCGGAATTTGCGGAGCACAGTGCCAAGCTTGTAGTGCCCTTCGAAATCCTCGTCGTCGAGCAAAAGAGATACCTGGATCAAGGCTGTGTTGGGGAGGTCCAGGTCTCCCACCGGAGCCTTCCCGTTCAATGCAGTATAGTCCGTGAAAGCTGTCTTGAGCGGCACCCATGTACCGTGGTCAATGCCGCGGTCCACTATGCGGGCCAGGAAACCCTCTGTCTCCAACTGCTCCTTGAGAGCAGCCGCGACGTGCTCGTTGCTATGTGTGCGAAACTGCTCAGAGTATAGGTACTTGGGAAACCCCAGAAAATCATAGATGAGCCTGTTTTGATTGTCCTTGGGTGCGTTGATGAGCACTTCACTGCGTCCGCCAGACTGCCAGTGTGCTGACACCACCACGATAAAATCCGGCTTGTGGTTGTCGAGAATCTGCTTGCCGACTGCTCGCGTTATGTCCCACGCCTTCTCGCTGCCGCTGCGTTCCTTATACAAAAAGAACGGTGCGCCGTGGGAGAGGAAGTAGCTGGGAAGAGGTTCAGTGTTAGGAACAAGGGCGCTCGGCTTCGTCATGCTTCTGAAGGCGTACGTGATGAGAGACAAAGTGATTGCAGACCAGAGTACACTCCAGTGCATGCAGCTGCTGTTCTTCAGCACGTCATATATACCGCCGACAGAACTCAGTGAGCTTGGCTGCGAAGCGGTTCCGGCCTGCAGGTAGAGGCGGACTTTGACAAATCCCACAATTAGAGGTGTGCGTCTTAGTAAAGCTGAATAAGCGCGGCACTGTGGCCGCTACTAGGGGCGGGGAGCGGATTCTCCATATACTTGCAAGTTTGTCCTAGCGTCTGGGGTAGTACCTGAAGCTAGTTGACGCACCAATGTCACCCATTCTCGTCCCTTGGGTTCTGGCTACTTGCGGGTGTGTCGTAGGCTTGCTCGTGAGAATTAAGGTAATCGCTCGACACTTGTGCTTACTCAAGGGGTCATGGTGATTACGGGAGTACCGGCGCTGGGCATCGTGTACACAGCGGCCGCGAGAATTCAATCCCGAGCGCTCTTTTTCCCTGATCAATTTATTACCGGTACACGCTCCGCTCTCTGCAGAAGTCATCGCCTGTATGTAACCGGCCTCTACTCGCAATTGTGGTTAGGTTGCTGCCTGGTTGCGCATGCTACGTTGCGCCCATTTAGGTAAGACTTTGCCGACAACATCCGGACCAGCAAGGAGCCCCTGAAGTGGCTCAGAGGACCCTGAGCGCATATGCCACTGCTGCTGCCTCGTAAATTTGTCCGACGACTAGCGCTTCCGAGACTGCATGGTTTGCTTCCCATCCTAGACCTAGCCGCACTTGAGCAGGTGTAAACACGCTGCAGAAAACAAGTGATGTGGTCGTGGCCGAACCGCAAAATGACATCATGAAATTCGCACGCACAAAGAATGCGACCCCATAACCTGCTCAGACCCTGGTGGACCACAACAAATCCTCAGTCTGAACTATGGTTGGACTATTCTCTCGAAAAGTATGTGATCAATGAGCGTTTTCTGAGTCGCGGTTCTGCGCCGCCGTGCTCCAATGCCGCGCTGGCGCGGGCTGATCCAGCTCCACACCTGGTACTAACATTCCCAGAAACGTGACTCCTACCAGGGAGGGTTCACCAAGTACCACCAAGAATTACAGACATACCGTCCAAGCAGCTATGAGACGCCCCATGTTGCTTCTTCGGCGAGCGACGCGGGCCTGGCCGCTGCCGCAGCTCTTCGTATTCACTCCAAGATCCCCCAAAGCATGCCTGTCCAGTCCCAGCCTGTGAGGAGATCAAACAGCCTCACTGCAACGGCAAATCGCTCGAACTCAATGCGTACCTACAGTTATCTTCCTCAGGGGTCGTACACGCCGGGTCAAAATCGTCGTTATAGTTCACTTAATTCGCGCTCATACAACCCCCATACCCTGAAGGCGCCTCCCGTGGTTTCATCATTGCAACCAAACAACGCTACAAATGTTACGCCAGATGATGAGTATCTTGAGGTAACAACACAGACAACCAAGGTGGTGGATGCCGAGGGTAGGACGCAGTCCATTACGACAAAGACAATAAAGAAATTGGCCGACGGGTCGAACATCATAGAGACCACAACAAAGAACATTTCCAGGAACAACTCTCGCAGCAATTCATTGAAGGCAAGTTCCATCCGGAACAATTCTCTCCTTTCGGGAGCTAATTACAATCTCGAGAAGATTGATGAAGACTTACATGACTTTGATTACAACTACGAGATGGACAACGACGATACGCTCAAGCTCAACATCACCAATGTGGTTCCTCCAGCACCTGCGACCCCGGCTGTGAACTTGAATACCAGTAGTAAGAACCTAGGTACTCCGGTCAGTATCGAGCAGAATGGGCACTCGAGGAACCAGTCTACAGATTCCCCTACCAAGCCATTGAAGTCCATTCTCAAGAATGTTTCCAGTCAGCAGAGTATTGGAAGAGGAGCAGGTACGCAGAGTCCTGAGGAGGATGATTTCAAGGACGCTGTTGGAGAGTTGAATGGGACAGCCTCTGTCGCTGCCTCCACTGCGGCCAGCAACGTTGCAAAATCCCTCAACCACCCCTACAATCATTTCGTCGCAGGTAAGCCCTTGAGCAACCCTCCACAGGCAAATTTGCCTCCGCCACCTCAGCTCGAAAAGCCTCCTGTCATACTCAGTGGACGTGACGAGCATGATACTGCGAGTCACGATAGACGCCTGTCAATGCGGTCTGTTGATTCACCAAACTCGTCAATTAAATTCTCACCCAAGGTAGAAACCATTCCCATCCCTAAGGATAAGCTTTCGAAGAAGAAGCTAACTGATCAAGAAATTTACGATAGAGCCTTACAGGTTGCAATGGCCAAGGTTTATGCCAACGATGAGGAGAAAAAGGAACAATTCGAGGACACGCCTCAGTATGAAAGCAATAATGGTCCAAGCCGTACATTCTCACTAAGCAAGCAAGAGCGAGAAGAAAAACTGCCTGACGTTACGGAAGCCCCGAACCTGCACTTGGGCCATTTTGGTGTGAACGATGGGTATCGTTACGAAAACCACCATAAGGACTTTGCTTTACACTCATTCAGAGACAGGACTGGAGTCAAGCTGACATCTCGAAAGGAGCGCTTGAAAGAGGAGAAACGGCAAGAAAAGTTGCGTGCTAAGGAAGAAAAAGCCGCCAATAAGATAGCTCATAAGGAGGCTGCGGATGAAACAAAGATTGCCAAGAAACAAGAACTAGATGCAAAGAAATCGTTGGTCAAACTCAACAGTGCGGACGGTACTTCAATTAATAGCAGTCCTGGAAAGAAGTCACGTTGGGGATCTCTTTTTTCGAGAAGAAAGAAGAGTCTTGATAATCATGAGTCAAGTGAGAATACCGCCATCGGAAGTGAGCACAGTGCTGCTAAGGAAGTGGCACCTTCTGTCGAACACCTGGATCTTGAAAGTTCCAAGGACAAGATTTTGGTTCAGGAGCCCGAGACCGATCTCAGATCTGAGGCATTGAATGAGCTCACGCTTCCAAAACTTTCAGAAGAGCCGGAGCCATTTGGTGACTCTTTCACTGATGATATAGTGGCTAAAACTGACGAGGCTTTTGAGAAGAGAGAATTGCTTCCCTCTCCTCAAATCATGGCCACTCCTCGCGTTAATGATTTTGTGGAGAAGTCGAACGAAGAGTATGAATCATCTTCGTTAGCACACGAAACGTCGACTAAGCTGGCCTTAGATGACATGCAACAAAGAAAGAGCCTTTCAGAGGGTGATGTTAGCTCGAGCGAGGAAGTTTTTGTTGACTTGGACGAAAACTTTATTGACAGCGAGAACGGTACGATTCCCATCAGTGAGGACATTACCAACAAGGAGGTTGTAAGAACAACAACTGATGAGCCCCTTGCCTCAGCATTTCCTTTGGAGGAAACTCCAGCGCAGGCTCTAAATTCAACGGTCGATAGCCTGCCACGCCGGGAAGCTTCGGTTATTGATGCAGAATTAGCAAATAAGGAGAATGCTGCAAAACTTTCCGTTGTGCAAGAGAACGACTTGGTGGCCGATGACAAAGTTTTGTCATCGGACATTGATATTCCGATTGGCCAGGACCCTCGAATTGTGCCTGTCCATGAGAACCCAATCTCGCACTATCTGACTTCTAGTGAAGGCGGTCTCAATGGTGCCGAAGCTTTCGATTCTGTTAATGAGCCAGACACTCGGCCAGTGACTGGTAATGGCCATGCAGACCTTGATGAAGCCGACGCACTTTGTCCTGCTGACGACAAGGCGCCCAAAATAGCAGCCCAGCTAGACAATTTAGTCTACACGGATTCTCCCAAAGCGGAATTGAAAAAGTCCAAGAAGCCATCCAAATTCAGGAAGAGGTTTTATAAGTACTTTGTTAATGGCTATGAGCATCAAAAGTAAGATGTTCATGTAACATAGTGTAATATCAAAATTCGTAGGTTTTCGAAATCATCGGCGCACTCTAAATTTACTTGGCAGTGGCGCTTTATACAAAAATCTGCAATAATCTTGAATTTCATTAAGACGTAAAAATCACCAGTCTTCTTTCCTCTAATCTTTTCACTTAGTATGGAAATGCTTAGAAATGAGCAAGGCATATTACACCGACACAAGCTATCTAAGGCTATCGCTGGTGACAAACACTGCATGATGGCGCTACCTCCAAAACTTCCTAACACCATCTCATCGCACGAAAAAAGCTACAGTTAGCACTCATCCAGTTGCACTACTCCTGGTCAAGATGAATAACAATCCCGATGGAGGCATGAGCGTGGATGCTCTAGAGTTGGAACTGAAGTTGGCCAAAATAAGGAGCCAGATTACTTCCAAGTTGGATAACCAGAAGAACTTGGCTGTGATCTTATCCGCAGTTGAAGAGAATATAGATGAGCAGAAGAGTGAAAGAACAGCGGTTGCCTACGCAGTCTCATTTCTTTCTTTGCTCGACCAATCCATCCAAGGAGATACCATCGGAGATTTCAACCTTGCTACAACCACTGCATACTTTTTGGACTTGGTCTTCCCATTTACACCGAAGCCGCTTCTCAGATCAAAGTTCAGCGATGTTTTAGCGAAATTGGCCACACCGTTGACTCTGCCAAAAGCCGAAGCGCCTTTGGTAAGATCAACTATTGGGGCTTTGGAGGCATTATTATTGGCTCAAGACCACCAGCAATGGGTTGCCAGCGGTAACATCTCCCCCAAGAGGGCTCTCATCGGGTTACTAGAGCTTTCTTTCGACGCCAGACCCAAGGTTAGAAGAAGGGCACAGGAAGCCGTCCACACAATCTTGTCTAACCCCCCTGCATCACCCCTTCCAATCCACGTATCCTCGTCATTGTGCAGTGATTTGGCCTTGCAGAGATTAGCCACATTGATGGAAGCGGCAACCGAAAAACCGAAAAAGTCTAACAAGGAAGTCAATGCACAGGTCATTCATTGCTTGCAATTGATAAGCTCAATAACTTCAGCTAACTCGTGGCCTGCTGCCCAATTTGGGCCCTTGTGCGATGCTTTGTTGGAGATTTCCAGGACCAATGACCAGTATTTGGTCTCAACTGCATTCTCGGCCTTTGAGGGACTCTTCAGTTCGATGACTAATGATATTGATGAGGACAAGTTCGCAAGTATTTTGAACATCATCTTTGACTTGAGGCCCTCAGTGAATGATGGCCACTTGGCCGCTTCTTGGCTAGCAGTGGTGGCTAAAGCTATGGAGAGCTATTCCGCCCTTGCTCAAGAATCCAGTTTGGATAAAATAAAAGTAATCTTGCCCATAGTTGCAGAGTTCATGGGCTCAAACTCAAGTGATATTTTTGTTTCTGCATCTCAGTGTCTCATTGCAATCATAACTCAATCCATTCCGGACAATTATTTACTCCAACCGGCTGACAATAATGAAGTGACTGGTGATATCTACGAAGAGATGGATGATCTCATACAGTTCATAGCTCAACTCATTGAAGAGGAACTTTTGTCTATCAAGTACCAGCACGCCATCAAAGAAGTACTTGAATTCGTTGCTGCTTCAATCCAGAAGTTCAGAACCAGAAGCAACCCTGACTTCTTGCAAATACTAGAGACTGTTGGCACTTGGAGAACACAGGAGACTGAAAACTTTCCAAATAAGGAGGCCGAAGAGGTAATTGCCACCTCGATTTCATCTATGGGACCAGAAGCAGTACTCGCCGTGTTGCCTTTGAATTTGAATGGCCAGAGTGAGGCTGGCAGGGCTTGGCTTTTGCCTATTTTGAGGGACAACGTAAGGTTTGCCGAGTTAGATTACTTCAAAAAGAACATTTACCCGATTATTGAGTTTTTTGAAACTCAAGTTGGGAAGGCCACCAATAAAGAATCTGCGAATGTGAAGATATTTTTGACCATAATTGATCAAGTATGGTCCTTATTGCCACACTTTTGTGATTTACCGAAAGATTTGAGAACGAGTTTCGATGACGAGTTTGCGGCTTCACTTGCAGACTTGATGTACTCAAATGTTGGATTGAGAACGCTGATTTGCCACGCATTAAGATTAGTGGTCGAATCTAACCTCGCTTACTCTAAAGGCGCCATGGCTGACGACTTATTGATGCAACAAGAATTCCCTATCAGCGAAGCTGAAAAGAATTTGGAATATCTTGCCAGTAAAGCATCTAACATTTTGTCGGTACTTTTCAATGTCTTTACCTCGACTATGCCTGAATCAAGGGGCTTCATTCTCGAGACCATTGACCTCTATTTGCAGATAGTTCCAAAGAATGACTTGGAAGGCTCTTTCAACAAAGTGTGTGGTATTCTTAAGAAGGCTATGGAAGATGAGGCCAAAGAAATGCAAGGAAAAGCCCAGAAGCAGAGTTCTACACCGAAAATGAGTACAACAATGATGGACCTTGTCGTCGCTATGGCAAAGTATGTTCCTCAGACCTCGCATAATGCATTATTTTCAGTGTTCATGAGCACTGTTATGTTGAAAGAGGAACCCTTGATACAGAAGAGATCGTACAGAATTCTCACCAAGTTGGGAGAGTCTGAGACCGGCGAAGACTCCATTCAAAAGTTCATTGGTGACATAATTCAAGTTTTTACCTCTAGTGTGGAAGAAACGCACAAGTCTGCCAAAGCATCACGGTTGACAGCGATCTACATGATTTTGAACCTTTTATCTGACGATACTTTATATTTCATTCCTGCCATTTTATTGGAAATTATAATGGCCACGAAGGATGTTAATGAAAGGTCGCGCGAGCTTGCTTACAAAATTCTTATTCAAATGGCAAAGAGAATGTCCCAAGGCGGTGTCATTCACAGAAGCAAGATTGCTGGATTTGAAGACACTGAGCCATCAGTTGATGCATCTTTGACTGAGTTTTTAAACTTGGTGTATGCTGGTTTGGGAAGCGAAACCCCTCACATCGTCTCTGCTACCATCACAGCTTTCTCGTGCATTGTGTTTGAGTTCAAGGACGAGATTCCTGTCGAGAAGTTGCTAGAGATCTCAGAGATGGTTGAATTATGCTTGACTTCAAATGCTAGAGAGATTGTGAAGTCTGCTATTGGCTTTGTCAAGGTCGAGGTTTTGACTCTTCCTGAGGAGATGATCCAAGAGAATTTGCCTGACATGTTGAGCAAATTAATGAGATGGTCACATGAACACAAGGACCACTTTAAGTCCAAGGTCAAGCATATTGTGGAGAGGTTGATCCGCAAGTTTGGCGCTGAGGTAGTCGAGCAAGCGATGCCCGAAGAAGATCGTAAGTTGGTTGCCAATATTAGGAAGTCAAGAGATAGAGCAAAGAGGAAGCAGACTCAAGAGGATGCAGAGAAACAACCAATCAACTCTAAGAAGACCTTTGTTTCAGCCTATGAGGAGGCTGTTTATGAGTCTGACGCATCTGAGAGCGAAAATGATGAGGAAGAGGAGGTGAGCCAGAAGGGTGGAAAGAACAGAAAGGGAAAGCAGTACATTATTAACAATGGCGACGATCCATTGAACTTGTTGGACCGCCAAACGTTGGCCAACATCTCATCCTCGAGACCTAAGAAGTTCACGAAGAGAGACTTGGCCGAGAAGGTTCAAACTAAGAATGGTAAACTCGTGTTCAGGGAAGGTGAGGACGATGATCCGCTCGCCGGTAAAGGATCAGGAATCGATGCCTATGTGGACGCTGTGAAGCAGCAGCCTGTTAGAGGACAGAAGAATAGGTTGAAGTTTAAGAAGCAGAAGGATGATGATTGGAGTGATGCCGAGGATGATGCACCAGTCAAGGTCGCTCCAAAGGTGCAGAACAAGGGTAGAATTACAAAGGCTAAACCCAAGCAAAAATTCAAGGCCAGAAAGAAGCTCTGATGTATATTAATGAATATAGACTGCAAATTATAGATCTTGTGCAACCACCTTGTAGTCGTGAGGCAACCAGTTTCCCAAAATTTTTCTAATCCGCTGCAAGAGAGCGATAGAAAAGTATGTCGACGATGTCTTTGAAAAGCCCTATAAGAATAAGGTTAGCCAGGTTTGGCAGAAAGCACCAGCCGTTGTACAATATTGTGGTCGCTAATCGCCGCTCTGCTCGCGATGCAGTTCCAATAGAAGTTTTGGGGACTTACAACCCTGTGCCTGTTCCCTTGTCACCTGAGGAAAAGGCGAAGGGTGTGAAATCTTACAAGCACATCGAGTTAGATTTTGACAGATCCAAGTATTGGCTTGGCGTTGGTGCGGAAGTGTCAGAACGGGTCAACTTTTTGTTTAAGAGAGCCGGCCTACTTCCTGAAGAGTGGCCCCAACCTTCTAAATTGACTCAGCATGTGGCGAAGCCGGTAATCAGTGAGCCTAAGAGCATCAAGGAGGAAGCCACCGAGTTTATCAGAAGGAGACAATGAATCCCCACTTGCATCGCTGATGGCCGCGCCTCAAGCATAACCGTACCTGTAAATAATCAAATATAAGATCCCTTATTGATGATATCGACGATGCCAAGGTATAAACATACATTTGCGGCACCTCTTAGGTCGTGCTGTCTGAATGGGAGGCAATGTAGGCTCATGGTCATCGTCCAGCAGGGGATCGACAGTTCCAGTCAACCATGTTTTTCGCCAATGACCATCTCCACCTGTCCGGGTCAACTGCAATTCCGGTATGATTGAACTTTGAATGACAGTGAATGCTTGTAAGTGGTCTTCTGTCACGAGGTGTTTCCAATGAGCCATTGTGTGCTCACTGAAGTCGTCAGTGTCAAGTCGTTTTGCCATTTTACGAATCTCAGGGTGCATCTGGGTTTCACCGTACCAAAGTACCCAGTTATCTTTGATGAGCCTCAAAATAGTTACGAAAAGGGCACTGTCATAGTGAAGGCCCGCCGATTGTATGCGTTTGAGTACCTCTAGTACCTCCACTGCAGGTTGGCAGAAGGCGGCAATCTGGAGAAGTGCTTGCACAATTACTCGTGACCATGACGACAGAGGACATGAAACCTGTTGCAGCAACAATGAGAGTCTACAAAAGAGCACATCAAGTAATGGAGCTGCCTGGCGACCAATGACAAGGACATGCTCCCCAAATATTGCGTTGATCGCGTGAAACACAGCAGGGGTCACGTACGGATCCTGGACTGCCGTTACAAGCTTCTCCATTAGTGGAGCTAAACGTGGACATACGAACTCTTGGAACAATTCAGAATAGTCTCGTACATGGAGCATTTGACCGAGATAGTCGAAAGTGTGAGATAACATCTCCCAATTTCCCAATCGTATCCCAAGCTCTATTTTGGCCAAACCTTCATGAAACACCCGAGAAGATACTGGCAGATAAGAGTCTACATCAAGGGTTCTGTAGTAGGTAAGGACATGAGAGTTCTCGGAGCTTAGTGTACTTGCCATGAAACATTGATGTGGTTCTTTTTGCACCCAACGTGGCACGCAAGACACATGCAGGATGCACCGAAGTCGAGCGTCTAAGAACTACAGCAAATAGAAAGATTGTAGTATTACAGAGACTAGGCGCTTAGTCGAACAAGCCGAAGCCCATGTCGTCGTCAGACTCATCCTCCTCCTCGGCGGGAGCAGCCTCCTCAGCAGCCTCGGAAGAACCAGCGGCGGCGGCAGCAGGAGCAGCGGCAGCGTAGGCGTCAGGGTTGGCCAATCTGTCCTTGATGGCCTCAGAGCCCTCGAAGGTGTAGTCAGTAGCAATCGACAAAGCCAAGACGTTCTTGTAGTGGTTGACGACGGAGTGACCGACAGAGGGCAAAGTGGGGTAGCCAACAGCCAAAGAGATGGAGGCGATGGTGCTGATGGCAGCGGTGAAGTGGCCGACCAACTCGTCATCGGTGATGTCCAAGATGGAAGAGGGGAACACCTGACCGTTGTCGTACACCTGGACGACAGTCATACCGTAGGTGAAGGGGGAGATGTTCAACATGTTCAACAAAGTAGCCTCGGAGGGACCAACCTTGGAGCCAGCCTCAACGACCTTGACGTCAGAGACAATCTCGATGAAACCTCTGGCAATCTTGGTGGGAACACCCAAAGCCTGGAAGAAAGAGGTCTTACCAGGCTCCATACCAGTGTTACCGGCAGGGATCCAAACGTCCTTGGGAGCAACGGCACCAGCCTTGGCGGGAGCAGCAACAACGTTGGCAGTGATGGTGTCTCTGATGGACTTCAAGTCACCGTTGGTGAAGATAAAACCAACGTTACCCTTGACGAAAGGCAACAACTTCTCGAACTCGGGCAACTCGGCCAAGAAACCTCTCAAGGCTCTTCTGACCATGGTGTTCTTACCCATCAACACGGTAGCCTCTTCTCTCAAGGCTCTTCTGATCTCGTGCATCTGCTGGGAAGAGACATTGTCGACACCGACGATGAAGATGGACTTGTAGTCCCCCAACAACTCTCTCAACTTCGCGAAGTACTGGATCTTCTTGTCACGAGTGCCACCCATTTCGACTTATAATACTGACGATAGGAATTTAATGGTCACGAAAACTAAGGAACAAGAAGTGCTCGATGAAAAATCTTGTACCACACCGCGAAAATTTCACCCGTCACAAGCCCAGCCCTCATACGTATCACGTGAACTAATTCCGCTATTTTCACTATATACAGTACTATATGTTTATGTAATGCGTCTATCTTGTATAGGAAGCGCTAACCGTAATTCATGTTTTCGTAATCTGAGCTCACGAACGAGTGCTGCAAAAATCGGTTCCATAACTTCTCGAGCCGCTTCGTCTTCCGTCGTCCTAGTTTATTCTTCTTAATAGGACGAGCTAAGTCTCTACCCACTTTCATCCAGCTGTCGACAAGCAAGTTTTCCATGCCATATACTGTATCGTCCGTCGAGTATTCGACTTCGAAACCAAACTTCTTATCCCCTCTGTTGATCAGCTTTAGATCGGCAAAATAATTCACAAAGCGCAAAGGGGAAAATGTTTGTGCTTCGTAGGCCGGACCATTTCTCAAGTTGGAGGGCATTCTCGGAGGAATAGTCTTGTCCTTCTTCTTCCTTCTTGCGCCCAATTCAGAAGCATCTTTGTCAACGTCATTCCACAACCGCGACATCTGCTTATCCACACCACGCAAGAATTCGGACCAAGGAGCAAACGTAACCGTTGACATAATCCGTTCATCTAAACCAGTAATATTGTACTCCCACACCCTCAATCCGGGGTTGAACGTCGGAATTACACTTGACGTAACATGGACAACGGAATACCGTTCGCTGTCCAATCCTCTTCTCTTTCTCCTCTTGATTGAGCCGTACAAGTTCTCACGTAAACCTTGCATGTAGCCAACCTTATTACGAGGAACTCCTCCTTGAATCCTCACTATCTCATTGTCGGCCCGAAGAGCAACAGTTGGCAAATCATCATCAGAACCGTCGTCACCATCATCGTCGTTGTCATACAAATACTCAACAGCAAAGTCGCGATCCTCGGCAACATCGGTGATCCCAAGATCTTCCTGCAATGACTTGTAAGCAGCGACGGAGTCAAGGGGTATGAAGTGATTGATATTCATATGGCCAAATAATCCACCAATAATCACGTCTCTGTACTCATGCGTCCATACAACATATTTGCGGAGGCAAGAAATGTCATAATTCTTCTCATTCGGCGGAACGTGACCGGTCAACCACACTTTCATGCCTCTTACCCGCATTTCTTTCAATACAAACCCGAGCCAGACGAAGAGCTGATATCCAGGCTGCTTCTTACTGTCGCAATTGTCAACCAATGGATTGGAGTCAAACCAATACAAAGTGTTGATTGAGAGGATTGCCAACTGATTGGGAATTACTTCCTTGAAGAAGTACGCACCTTTGTTGAATACGTGCAATTGCTCCTGCGGAACAAAGTTCATCCAGATCTTGAACATCTCCCTCGTTTGAAGAGTAGGACCGGGTGCGAACAAGTTATGAGGGTAAACGTCGTTGTTTCCGAGCGATGGAATCAAGTCCACCACCATGTCCTTGGGGTTGTCGCTTTCGTGGTCTCTGAACATTTTGTACATCTTGTCACTTACCTCTTGGTTCATCTCGAATATGTTTTGCTCCGTTCTTGGGTAGTCTCTGTCGTTGTCATGGCGAATGTTGTCTCCCGTCCAGACGATGAAGTCAATTTTGTCTTTCAAATGCTTTTCCACCCACTTTAAAGTGTCATCCACAAGAACCATCGGCGAGTCGCAACCAAGCACAGCATCGCCATACATTCCAGCGTCACCTTTTCCGCCGTGGCAGAGCCGGTCCACGCTGGAGCCTTTTTTATAAAAGGGGTCAGGGTGCATGTCGGTGATATGCAAGAAGCGGCCATGGAGCTTACGCTTCCGACCATTTGAGTGGATTTCCAAGGGCAGCCTGGGGGTCAAGTTCAATTCATCAAGACTGTTGATTTCCGCCGTCGTGAGCGGAACCTCCTGTACCAGTATATTACCACCTCCGCTCAACGCCGTAAATTGAGGAAGCCACGAGTCCCATATCAGCAAGAGATGGCCGCGATCGACTACTGCTACGCCGACAGCAAATAAGAGAAGCACCCAAAGTCTGATCATGGCGGCATGCGGCGGTACTGGCAGCGGCCGTCAGCAACGTGGGGAAACCAGCAGTTGAGAGCATTTTGTGCAGTACCTCAATCTAAGACAATTTTGAGACACAATCACGTGACACGATACATACCTCGAACGGAGAACATATGAGCAATAGTCGTGTGAGGGTTCCAGGTACCCAGTATTGTCGCCTGCAGCCAGGCTCGCAGTCGAGCCGTGCGCTACCATCATGTTTCTTTAAACGGGTAACGCAGTGCTGGTCTAATTCACGTTTCGCGAACAAGGTGGTCGCACGCGAAATAGGCACTTCACATACAGGATGGACTTTAAGAGACCCAAATACGGCAAAAGAGTTGACGCACCTACTAAACGGTCTAGGGGCATGCCACATCCCTAATGAGAGGAAGGATTCGTAGCACTCAGGGGCTTCAATTTCGCGTTTCGTGCTCGGAGCCTATACTGGTAGAGTCCAATAGTAGCAGTGCCGGCTAATGTTGGCATCGTGTCCTTCATGGGCTCAGGTACAGAGCTTGTGGGGTGGAGAAATAGTCGAGTCGTTACAATAAGTCGACTGAATTATTTGATGATTATAATGACAACAATGTCGAACTGAACATAGGAAGCGACTGGCGCGCACGTATTATTTGACATGCAGACTTGGAAAACGCTCTTCGCGCGCGGACCATCCTTAGAACAAATTGTCTGAGGTGCAGGCGATGCAATGTACCTAGTGCAGACAAATTGTGCATGCATCACAATACCCGAGCTGAATGATAATAGAGGCAGTTGTATTGAATGCGGTAGAATGTGAACCTCGTGAGCTAAGAATGGCGTGGGCAATTTCAGTGTCCTATTCTTTCAGTTGCATTGCAGGGGAGGCGCCGTCGTCTCAGCGGGCTTATCTGATTGTGGTAATATCGCGAGGTGTGTAGCTGCATCAAAATTGCCTAAATGCACCCCATCCTCATGAATCTGACAGAAAGGGACATGGATGCCAAAAAGGAATACTAATGGAATATAACACAAAAACGCGGCAGTGTTTACCAAACAACGCGAAAGGCACAACCGGGGCCACATGCAGTTGTTTGGCAAATGAGGTGAGGCAAAAATTGCACCGGCCACGGACTCAGCAGGTCCAATCAATCACCACTGGCACGCAGAGGTTCCTCAATTGGCCAGCAAGGTAACTGTGGGACGTTATCCCAGCAACACCTTTCAAAGCGAGCGAATACCTGGATGATACCTCCTGCACAGCCCTTCCTACTTCGCGTTTTCTCTGACTGTATGCAGTGATTCGCGACGAAAATTTAGCTGCATTTGTCAATTTGCTCCTTTAGTTAAATAGGCAGCATTGGCAGGTATATATAAGAAGGCACTCTCTCGGCACCCTGATCCTGCTGCAGCCAGAAAACATTTGGTTCTCCATTTCTGTGCCCTTCATTCCTTGCGATTATCCACCCAACTGAGGGTAACTACTGCTGTCTATAACCAGCTCGATTGCATTCTGCATACACAATAATAACAACATGATGTTTCTCCAGACTCCAGAGAGGCCCAAGCTTCCGGCTCTCTCCAAGAAGGACAGACCTTCGCTTCCTCCATTGTCTACGCTTCTTCACGGTGCATTGAACTACCAGCAACCCGTGATGCAGCCGTCGCCAGCCACGAACCACGCAACCATCGACTTTAAGCAGCAGGAAGCTCCTGCTGCTCCCACCTCGGTCCCAACACCTCCTCCCAGTGGCACCACCAAGAGACTGAAGGCAAGCAAGAACCAATTTGCCTTTATCTCTCACTCCCCTTCTACCTTCCCCAACCAAGAGCCCTCAATTGACAACTTGCCTTTGGCGAGAAGAAAGAGAAGAAGAACATCTCCCAATGAGTTGTCAATCTTGCAGAAGGAGTTTGAGAAGGGCTCTACACCTAACAAGACCAGGCGTATTGAGATCGCCGCGAAGATTTCCATGAGCGAGAAGGCGGTGCAGATTTGGTTCCAGAATAAGAGACAGTCTTTGCGTAAGCAAAACCCACAGGAGAAGGAGGTCACTGAGTTGCCACCTACTCCTTCCACCATGACACCACCTGTATCGCTGACCTCCATACAGGTGCCCACGCTTCCCCCTGTTCCGGTGCCAGAGGCATCTTTGTCTGTGCCGCCGTCGCAGCCCATCTCCTCGACTCCGGTCTTGAGAAAGACCAAGTCATTCGTTGCATCCCCATCTCAACGTGTATCCATGAAGAGAACGAGAAGCGACGAAATCATCAAGGTGGTGGACACTCCTGTGAGCAACAAGGTCACTTCACTTGTCTCCTCCACTCCACACCCCGATATGTCCTTCTCCACTCCATACAAGAGCGGCACACCAAATTCGTCTTTTGACGAGTCTATGGACACTGCAAACACGAGCATGGCGAATAATACTTTTGTGTTGAATGAGACGAAGAAGAAGCAGCCAGGTTTCATGAACTCCAACTCATCGACCATGATGACTTTCAGATTGACACCAATGAAGGACTTGGAGAACAAGGAGAACCTTGGTAAGCACAAAAAGAACAACTTGCAGAGCTTGTTGAACAGTGCTGCTGCGACCGAGTCGCCCAGGAAACCATTGGGCGAGTTGAAGACAAGACATAACGAGAGTGAGTGTGTTGAAAACTTGTTGTCCTTGAGAACAGGACACTGGAACAAACAATAGATTGTATATTAGTAATGAGTTACGATGTTAAGAGCCATATTTGTAGACTCTGCATGCTTAGTTGCTGCAAGTGTGATTTGCATAATCTAACAAAAGAGTTGCTAAATGCTGAATTAACAAAGTTACAACTTTACTGACGTCGAGATTGAGACATAGAAATGGGATGCTCCTAACAGCTAATTGTACACTTTAGCCAGCAATACATTCGATAGTTCACAAGAGAAACTTGTTTCGCCAGTTCCTAAACCAATTGCCGATAAACTCTCCTCTTGTACTACACAGAGGGCTGTCCAAGGATTTCCTTAAAAAATCAATGCGTTCTTCTCATAATAAAGCTACAGCTGTTCGATAATCGATGTATTAAATTACATGGAGATGTATAGGCAGTCCCAACCTGAAATAGGAGCTATCAAGGCATGTATGGAAGGAAAGCTGCTTAACGACCTCTGGAGGTGGTCTTGGTGTGCTGACCTCTGACCTTCAAGCCCCAGTGGTGTCTGATACCTCTGTGGGCTCTCATCTTCAACAATCTGTTCAAGTCGTCTCTCAACTTGGTGTCCAACTGGTTAGACAAGACGTGGTAGTCCTTGCCGTCAGCGTGGTCCTTCTGTCTGTTCAAGAACCAGCCGGGAACCTTATAGTTGGTGGGGTTCTGCATGATGGTGACGATTCTCTCCAACTCTTCCTGAGTCAACTCACCGGCTCTCTTGGCCAAGTCAACGTCAGCCTTCTTGCAGATCAAGTTGGCGTATCTGCGACCGACACCCTTAATCTTGGTCAAGGCGTACATGACCTTAATTCTGCCATCAATGTTGGTGTTCAACAAACTAAACGTTAGTACTCTTGCTTGCAAATAGTAACCCGACTGATCTGAGTAGCTGACCACAGTTGACGGCTGATGCTATACTTCGAGTCATTCAAACACCGTCCGCTTTTCAACCTGGCTTCGATGGGAGGTTTGCCTATGGACTCTGGTTGATCCTTACTCTTCGTAACATGGGCATCACCAACATCAGGTTCAGCATTCAGTCGACATTTCAGTCCGAACATACCGCAAAATGTGCTGGAAGGAACCCAGCTCCTGGACAACCAAAGACATATTGTTATTGAGGTTAGTTGATGGAGTATGTAAGAGTGGAAGAAGGTGCGCGCCATACATTAGGACAAAATTTTCAATTTAGTCGTTCGAATACCAAAAAATCAGCAGCAGTCGCGCGTAGGATTTCAAGTCATGTGACTCAGGGTAATAACCCTAATACGACGAGGAATAAGCCGTAGCGGCTGCAACTGGCGTGTTGCTTACTGAACCAGCACAAAGCCTTATATATTTACATGAAGTGATCTACTCAGTGCTGTACTTGCCAATGAACCACTGCAAGGCAGGCAACTCTATATACACGCGGTTAGCCTTCAAGAGGTCTCTGATCTCGACCGCTTCCTTGATCAAGACGTCAGCTTTCTTGCCAAGTGTCTCAGTCGTCTCAAGTAAGTTGTTTCTCTGCTCATTGGTGATGAAAAGAAGCTGCAATCTTTCCAACTCATGGGCGCGAACGAACTGCTTGGCGCACTCAGTGTAGTTGTACTTGAAGTCGAGTACGGTGGAATCGGCTTCACCTGCCTGCTCGCCTCCGACAATGAAGAGCCTGCCATTGCGGTAGTGATCAGAGAAGATGGTTTGGAATGCCTTGTTGTAAATCTTGCTCGGCAAGCCCGTGGACCAGTCATGTGGTGCCTTGATACCGTGAGCCTTGATCTCGTTGTCCCGTATCGGCGAATTTGCGTCACCCACTCTTGCTCTACCAGTTCCTTTTTGAGGATGTAATTTTCTGTTGGAATAGAGCTTGTCACCCTTCGTGATTACGTATCCTGACCCAACTCTAGCTTTGTCAGCCTCGTATACGCTTGCACTCCACAAGAAGTCCCTTCTTAAAGGTTTATCCAAGAACGACGTCGGTAATGGAACAAAAGAGTGGGGTTCTAATGACGGGAACGACCGTAATGATCCTAATGTGTACTTGGGTGGTTGAGCTATCTTGAGTCTGCTACCAGAGGAAGCCTCCGTGGCAAGCTGACGCACTCCTTTCTTGAACATGAATAGAGGAAATGCAGTGTGGTTCGAGTTTGGATAAGTAAGGTTATGGTTAGGACCAGCAAGACTGACGCCGATTATGAGATGCTAAATGTTACTACTGGCGCTATGCCTAAACTCCAGTGAAAAATTATTTGGTCATCACACGCCATATTAAACTATGCCGTATTTGCAGCATGTCTACACCATGACTTTTACTATGGAGATGATACGTCGAGTGAATCTATTTATCGGCTAAACCTCCTCTGACTCTCCTCGTGGCTGTGCTGCAGGAGCTGGTTCCTCGTCGCTTTCTATGATGAACTCATCCGCCTCTTGCGACGCAGTTTCCTCCAACTCAATGTCGTCAGAAGGGGCTGGAACGTACGGATTATTTTCGTTCCACTTGAGCTTGCCAAGTGCCTTAGCTAAAAAACTGTCATTATTCTCTTCGGATTTCCCTTCATCCTCGTAGCGGTCTAGCTGGTCCGCCCACTGTACATTCTTTCTTTTGTTAGCTGGAATCGGCTTTTTCTTGATGATGGAGGAGGGCCGCGATCTGTAGGTCAGATAGAGGGCATAGATACCCCAAACGATGACAATTATGACAACCAACTGGATCAATCTAGTGATTTTACTTGTAGTACTCGTCCTGTCTTGCGAGCTCGACACTGATGTCCCAGCCGGTGGTTCAGATGCTACGGCACTCGATGCAGATGAAGATCCAGTCTGTGTAGGAGCGTCAACATCATCATCCTCGTCCGAGGTGCCCGAGTCTGAGCCACTATCATCCCCTTCGTTTAACTTGCGATTTCCAAATGCAGAAGTGATCACGACTTCTTTCTCTTCGCCGTCCTCCTCCACAGTGCCCAAATCAAAGTTGTTGATCATGAGGTCCATCAAGGCTCTCGAAACCTCCGGCTTATCAAATGGAACCATATGCGAAGCATCATAAACATTGATGAACGTAAGGTTTCTGTCAGACCTGATGTAACCTGCTTTCGAACCATCGTGTATCCATTCCTTGACACCATCCGAAGAGAATCCAGTACCCCCATTCCATTCAAGGTTTTTAATAAACCCTTCCGTACCAATATAATTGCAAATCATGTCCCTGTTACCATTGAATAGCATCACTTCAACCTCCTCAAGGATTCCCGGCAACAACTGCACAGATGGGACAGAATTTTTCGCACGCAAATGGTTGCCCACAGCACCCGAGCATTCACGCCATGCCTTGCGATTAATCAAATTCAATGACATTTTTATCTTATCATCATTCAAAAACGGATTGACATTGGCTAAATCAGGCGGCCAGTTCATACCACAGCTGGGGTACGAGTCCTTCAAGGTGTAGTCGTACATGTTATAGCACGCCTGGTCTGATGGGGCACTTGTGTCCCTGGTTGCCGATAAAAGGCTTAGCAAGACTTTTTCGCAGACATCAGAAACAATGCTTAGCTCGTGTATAGCATCTTCCGGTTTTAAGCTGCTAATCGTATTTTGACAGTCTTCATGCAAGCGCAACAAATGCCCCCATTCAGGATGCTGCGCGTCGATGATTCCAGCTTTAACCGCATACGGAAGATATGACAAACTCTGCTCATTAGGCGCTATCCAACCGTTACCAATGAGCAAGCCCTTCAAGTTATAAGCTTTCTTACCCTGTTGCTTATTGTACTTTAAAATAGCGTCAGCGATGTATGGAATATACTGGCCAGCATAGCTCTCACCAGCAAAATAGACGTCATGATCTCTGTCCTCAGGAAATACCTCAAAATACTTGTCCATGAAAGTCAAGTAGTGCCGTGCTACCTCGTCCAACTCTGCATCGAGAGAGGAGGTGAAGCTGAAGCCGGTGCCCGCAGGCTGATCAACGTAGACGATCGTACCGGCTTTATGCCACAGGCCAGTGTTGTATGTGACATCCCCCTTGTCGTTGATCCTAAGGGGGCCAGATTCCATCAACGCACCGTCCATGGATGAGCACCCGGGCCCTCCGTTGAGCCAGAAAATGGTCTTGTTCTCTGCCTGTTTGAGTTTGTTGCGATCGTCATAGCGCCAGAAAAAGTAGTATGTTTGATTCTCCTCGTAAAGCTCAAGCTGGCCCGCATGCATCACGGGGATGTCCGCAGGCTTGAAGTTGCTGCTCAAGCCGGGTAAATCTTTGACGACAAACTGATCCTTGCCATCTCTCGCCTTGAGCGGAAACGCAAGGGCGAGTGCAAACTGAAGAAAAAGTAAAAGCAACATGATTAAATTATGTATAGCTTTCAAGATGTGAGCAGGGTGACGCCGTCGTGGCGCAAGATCAGACGACGTTTGACGATCTAATCAACGAAAAGCGCCTGTGAATTATCCGAAGCGTTCTGCAACACGTTTAATACGTAAACCAGCCATGCAACTGCGCAGCAGCCTCAAAAATAAGCCGTCGCTTCCCGTGTTACCGAAAAGAACGTGTTCCTGTTTCGCACTCCACTGTTTCCTAAATTAGTGACTGATCTGGCGCTACCATTAATTAGAAGATTAGGGCGGTGTACACTTTCAACCATGTACCTATACACGTAGGAAACATTGTTACTACATGTGATTCGATTAGACACTCGACCAGTGACCAGCAGTGCGGACGATACTCTTAGAACCAGTTCTGACTCTTCTGTAGCAGGAGGTAGCAGGTATGTTACGATATGCAGTCCTCCCCACACTGTGTGCAGCTAGGGTCCCCTTTGCGAAGCAAGCTCTTAAATTGAAATTCTATAAACCAGACACAAGGCTCTGTCTTCGCAGATTTAGCCATTCAAAGGTTCGACATTCCAGATGTTCTCGGCATATTCGTCGATGCACCTATCAGAGCTGAAGAAACCCATGTTGGCAACACTCAACAATGACTTTCTGACCCATCTGTACAAGTGGTCCTTGTCCAGGGCGTCCCCACCATGATGGCCGTATACCTTCTCCAACTTCTTGTGGGTGTCCAAAAACAAATCAAAGTCATCGCTGACCAAGTAGTAATCACCGTGGTGTCTAATTCCGTCGATCAACGCTCTGTATTCGTCGGGGTTGCCGAAGGTGCCTTGCTCTATGGCAGAGAAAACCTCATTCAAGGTCTCAGGGATCTTCACACCTTCGTATACATGCTTGTGTCTCAACTCCTCCACTGATTCGGCCAAGTTACCGAATAAGAAAATATTCTCTTCGCCAATTTCTCTAGTAATCTCAACATTTGCACCATCAACGGTACCAATAATCAAGCCACCATTCAAGGAGAACTTCATGTTAGAAGTACCAGACGCCTCAGTCCCAGCAGTGGAAATATGGTTGGACAAGTCTGAGCCCGGACAAATGATTTCAGCTTTTGAGACATTGTAGTCAGGGATAAACACCACTTTCAACAAGTTGTCAATCGAATCGTCATTATTAACAACCTCTGCAACCTGATTGATCAAGTGAATGATGGTCTTAGCCATGTAATACCCAGGGGCTGCTTTACCGCCAAAGATTGACGCCTTGGGAATGTAGTGCTTCAACTTGATCTCCTCAATGGACACGCCGTCGCGCAACAATTGCTTGATGCGCAAGTAGCGGTAGATAACAGCAAAAATGTTTAACTGCTGCCTCTTGTACTCGTGAATACGCTTGACCTGGACATCGAACAAGACGTTAGGATCAACATCGATACCGGTTTCTGCCTTGATCAAATCAGCCAATCTCTTCTTGTTATGGCGTTTGATTGCATCCCATCTGGTCAAGAACTCATCGTCATCAACAAACTGCTCTAATTTCTTCAAGCTGCCCAAGTTGGTCAAAAACTCGTAATTCGGGTCGTTTAACGCCTCACTGATCAACTCAGCAAGCTTAGGGTTGGCCTGTCTCAACCACCTTCTTGGGGTGATACCGTTGGTAACATTGGTGAATTTGTCTGTCCCATAAACCTTGACGAAATCCTTGAAGATTGTAGTTTTGATCAACTCAGAGTGCAACTCAGCAACACCATTGACTTTATGAGAGCCCACAATGGCCAAGTACGCCATTCTCACAGACTTGGGGCTGCCCTCCTCAATCACAGAAACTCTACTCAACAAATCGCGGTCGTTGGGGAACTTCTTCTCAACGCTCTTCAAGAAAAAGTAGTTGATGTCGTAGATGATTTCCATATGGCGAGGGAGCAATCTGCTGACCAAATCAACGGGCCACTTCTCCAAAGCTTCTTGCATCACGGTGTGGTTAGTGTAGGCGAACACTCGGGTCACAATAGACCAAGCCTTGTCCCACTCAAGGTCCTCTAAGTCGACCAAAATTCTCTGCAACTCAACAATAGCCAAAGTAGGATGTGTGTCGTTCAATTGGATGGCAACTTGGTCTGGGAATCTTTCCCAGTTGTCCTTGTGGTTCTTCTTGAAACGACGAACGATGTCATGTAAGGATGCCGAGACCCAGAAATACTGCTGTTTCAACCTCAACTCCTTACCGCCCTCAAAGTTGTCGTTGGGATACAACACAGAAGTGATAGCCTCGGCTCTCTGCTGGGAAGCAACCGACTGTTGGTAGTCACCGGCATTGAACTTGTTGAAGTCGAATTCAGTTGTTGGCTTGGCGTTCCACAACCTCAAGTTGTTGGTGTTGTCCGTGTTGAAACCAGGAATAGGGAAGTCAGCCGCAACGGCCAAAACTCTCTCGCCACCGTTCCACACCTTCTTAGGTGTGCCCGTATTGGGGTCGTAGTTCTCATAGACGTAGCCGTAGAAATCAACTGGGATCTGAATCTCGTTTCTCATGATTTCCCAGGGGTTGGAAAACTTGAGCCAGTAGTCGGGAACCTCGACTTGGTAGCCGTCGATGATCTTTTGTTTGAAAATACCATATTGATAGTTTAAGCCGTAGCCCCATCCAGAATAGTTCTTGGAGGACAAGGAGTCAACGAAGCAGGCTGCCAATCTGCCCAAACCACCATTACCCAAGCCAGCATCAGGCTCTTGGTTCAACACATCCTCTAAGTTGAAGCCCAATTCATGCAACGCGGATTTAGTGTTGTCGCGAGCCTTCAAATTGATCAATGCATTGTCCATTGCTCTTCCCATCAAGAATTCCAATGACAAGTAGTAAACTCTCTTGCCATCGTGGATTGTCTGCTTCTGCTGCGTGTTGGCCCAGTCAAGGAGGAGAGAGTCACGGATGGACTGGGACGCGGCCTGGTAGGCACCCAAGTCATCGCAATTGAACATGTTTCTGGCCAATGTAGTCTCCACATGGCCAATAAAGGCCTTCTCGAACTCCCCCTCGTCGTTCAAAACAGATTTATCATCTTCCTCTTGGTTAGCGGGCGCGTTGGGGTTGAAAGGCTTCAATTTCGAGTATTTGTTCCAGACCTTCTTGGACCCTTCAGGAATTTGAGCGTCGAAGGCAATAATTTGGTTGGGGGTGAAACCGGTGTTGGTTCTCTTCAATTTCGGGGGAGAGGGCATCTCCGCAGGTGTCAAGTAGTCTCCCATGGCGTCTGAAGTTTCGAAAATACGCGAGTGGAGAAGGCAGACGAATTGATGGTATCAGCGAACAAACAGCGACGGCACTCTTGTTCAAACCAGCAGTACGAGAGGTGGGAAAACTCTACCGTGCTAAGAGAAAAATATCGCGTGTCGGCACCCCTGATTTATATATGCCGATTAGGCGTGGGGGCAGGGGTTAGGAGTGCAGGATAAATATGCATCGAACACTGCGGGGCCCAGACACGAGGGGCATGGCACCAGCCATCAAGCAGTGGTTCCCTCTACTATGTTGTCGCAGAAGAGGACGAGACCTCCTCAGGCTGCTAAACGATAAAGAACAGAAGTCTGTGGTGGTTGTTTTAGAGGTTGACTGTGGTGTCGCGGAGTTTACGGCACCGGGCTAGTGTAGTCCATATTCCGCGCAACTCGAATGTGACATTGAATTCGCCCACGAAGTGAGCGCTGAGAGAATGAAGGCACGCAGGAGGAACTACAGGCAACTGGCAGTGTATTTTGGTCCTACCTCGTTTTTCAAGTTGAGCGCTTTCAACCGACTGGTCCGCAACATAGGTTTTCGCAGCCAATAGGTGAAGTGCATACATACTGCATGCTGCGAGGGCAACCCGACGAATTAGGCCCGGTTCCGTCCCAAAGCGGTGGCCGCAGTGCGCGACTAGCGCGATGCTACAAGAAAGTCTGGGGTATCAGATTGAGCGGGCTAAACACCTACAAGGGACCAGCTGCGGCCAGAGGACCATAGGTGGTACCCTTAGGCCCAACCGACGAAACGGTAGACAAGGTAGTAGGCGCGGCGCTGGCGGCACCAAAGCTGGGGGAGGCGGAGGCAGAGGATGGGCACTGGTCTCTAGCCGCCAACTCGTCCTGTTCGTAGGTGTCACAGCACTCATTGGCCTGGTAGAACTTGGAGCACCAGTCCTTACCACCATCGTACTTGAAGCCAGAGTTATACTCTTGGCACTTGAAGCCTTGGCTCTCCAAGTCCTGGAACTCTGCAGGGTAGTACTCCTGGTTTTCCTGGCACGATCCCACTAAGAACATCTTCTGCGCCTCCTGCAGCTTGTCCTGTCTTTCGAGCTGGAACACAACGATGAACTCGTACAAGAACTGGCACAACATGCCCTTGTCGAAGTCAAACTTGAACTCCACACCAAAGCCAGGCTGCTTGGACACAAAAATGGCATTGTACCGCTCCAAAATGGCCTCGGAGTCTGACACGTTGAAGTAAGCGAAATCGTTCAACTTGCTGTGGTAGGGGTTCTTGAAGTACAAATCGATGGTGTAGTTGGAGGCCGGGGCGTAGGTTGAGGCCAGCACGTACATGTTGAACTCCACTGGGAAGTCGCTTGAGTTGGTGGCAGTCTGAATCTCCGACGCAAACTTGTCACACACATATTGACCAGAGAAGGCCAAGTCGGCGGGGGTTTTGGACAGGCCCACTGCTAGGGACTTATCGGCCGCGCCAGGGACCCTGTTAATATCAGGAAAGTTGGAAACGAAGCAGGTCGCGACCGCAGTGAAAAGAAGGAAGGACAACCGCATGGTGCTTGTGGAACCAAGCTAGGCTGGCGCAGCAGCAGTATTTATAGTCGGCAGGTTGCTGCAGGTACACCAGGCATGTCGAGCACCCGCGCGCTCTAGGCTATTATGACCGACAGGGCTCGCTGGCAATATGTACGCATACTCAATGTGCGACACTTGGCGAGATTATGATCACTGTCAGTGGCATCACGGTATTTGCAAACTACACCCGCAAGCTACATGGCAAGCCTGACCTGGCCAAGGGGTCCGGCCATTGATGTGGTGATTGCTGCAGGATGCGCATTGACAGCGCTGCATGCGGCTCGCACTAGTTGCAGCAGCCGCTTTGAGACTGCAGAGACACTGGGGTCGCGATTATGAACCCAGCGGCAGTCATCTAGTGTTTACTAATAAACACTGCCTGCATTCACCAGTGATGCCCCGACGAGACGACATCGCCCGCCGTGACACCATTGACCTGGTGACAGCCCGATTACGTCGGCATGCAGCCGGCGTCGTGGCCCTGCATCGACCCAGTCGTCTTGCCGGCACACGACTAAGCCATATGCATCGCTACCGGCGATGGCCCTGGCATGGAGTACTTGTCGTTCGCCATCCACGAACGCGAGCCCATCACGGCGCTTGCTGTGGTACCCAGCACGCACATTGTGCTTACTGGTGGCGGCGATGCGCTGGTGCACCTAACCAACACCCAGACACACGACTCCATCGCCTTCCCCAGATTGCATGTTAGCAGTGTGGGCTCGCTAGCAGTGGGGCCGGCGGGCACGAACGAATGTGTCCTGACCAGCGGCGGTGCTGGTGTCGTGTGGGACTTGGTGACGCAGCAGGAGAAGCGGCGCTTCAGCTCCAGATCGAAGAGCATACCCCACGACGATATCTACGCCAGCACATGGCTCGGCGAGCATGTGTACGCCACCTGTGGCAGCGCGACGTACTTGACGGTATTTGATCGGCGTGCAGACCACAGTGTGGGGCGGTTCCAGCTTGGGACCGACAACTTGAGTTCGATCGACTACCATGGCGGCAGCTACGAGGTGCTGTGCTCACTGTTGGATCACTCGGTGTATCGGCTCGATCTCCGACACGACAGAGTGACGCGGGACGCCTTTAGCAGCGGGGTGGTGCACGCCAAGTATGATGGCGCAGGAGTGCGCCAGTTGGTGACCATGGCCGACGGCACGGTGTCGGTGGTGGACATTGGCAAGGGCCAGATCGTCGCTCGCAAGCGCATTGCGCCTCAGCTTACCTACACCATCACCGCTGATCTCATTGAGGACTACTGGCGGCAGGACCGCCAATACGTGGTGGCGGGCTCCGAATCTGGCTCCCTTGATCTCCTCCGTCTCCGCGGCTCTGAGCTCTCGAGCACCAAACTCTTGCATCCTACTTTCACCAACGCCGACGGGCCGAAAATCGTCAACAAGGTGCAGTTCCTGTCCAGCACCAACTCTCTTGTCTGCTCGGACTGCAATGGGTCGTTGCACGTATTTCGGTCCTTCTTCTAACGGTGCCAACTGGTCGTGGGTGGACCGGTATTTGAAATATCCACTGGAGCGCGGTCGCGGTTCCCGTACCACTTGGCCATGGCGAGAGAACGCGTAAAGACGGAGGCTGCCAGCGCCAACGACGATGGTGCTGCCAATGGCTACAGGTATCCGCCCAAGTCGGTGGTGCTCGCCAAGGTAAAGGGCTATCCCGAGTGGCCGGCTATGGTCCTTGACGAAGCGGTGTTGCCGGAGAACATCGTCACCATGCGCCCCAAGAACGTC
The DNA here is from genome assembly GCA_030674335.1 of [Candida] ascalaphidarum. NCBI lineage: Eukaryota > Fungi > Ascomycota > Pichiomycetes > Serinales > Debaryomycetaceae > [Candida] ascalaphidarum. The sequence continues at coordinate 812,443 of JAKTYC010000003.1, forward strand.
GAGATCAAGCCCAAGAAGCGCGGTGGCAAGGTCGTCACCATCATTCCCATACGGTTCTTCAGCGATGACACGTATATTTGGATCAAGGACACCGACATCAAGGAACTCAAAAAGGAGGCTATCGAGAAACAGCTAGCCAAGCTCGCGAAGAGCAAGAGAAAGGACTCTACCCTTCAATTCGCATACGAGCTTGCTCTCAACCCTCCAGACATGGAGTTATTCGTGTTATGGGGCTCGAAGGGCGCGCCAGAGACAAAGGACGACGACTATGTTGAGGCAGACGATGACGACGAAGAAGATGATGCAGATGAAGAAGAAGAAGAAGTCGAGGACGAGGTCGAGGACGAGTCGCCGCTGCCTCTGGAGTCGGAGAGTGAGGAAGAATCGGAGGACAACAACAGTGATGCCAGTGACGAACCACCAAAAAAGAAGGCTCGAACCAGCAGCAGAGGTAAAGCAACGTCTAAAAAGAAGTCTTCTGGCGCGGCCGGAACGACGAAGAAGGCTGCGGTGAAGGGGAAGCGTGACGTCGTCATGGATGATCCGGACTGGGGATTGGACGACTTCAACGGCATTGACTACGATAATGGCAACTACATTTTTGAAGACGACAAGGCGAACAAGAAATTCCTTGGAAAGATCCCTGCTGCTAGTGTTGTGTCGCAGAAGTTGAACAAGATCCTTGCCGACTATAACAAGGTTAGTCAAGGCATCGTGACGAGGGTCTTTGCAGAAGACATCGACGAGGCAGACATTGTGGCGCGGCTTAAGCGCGTAGACAAGATGAGTTTGCCTCCATCGGTATTTCTCAGAAGCCAATTGTTCCGAACCATTGTGCTTTGCTTACGGAAGCAGCCGGAGCAGTTTCCCCACAAAAAGTTGAGAAAAGAGATGGAGTTGGTTCTTCGGCGCAAAACCCACCTCGAGATTGAGCCGAATCCCGAAATTGAGGAAGAAGAACTCTCCGCCGAGGACGACGTTGCGAGCGACGTCAATGGCCACGACGACGGTGCAAATGAGGGAAAGGAGGAGGTGCCTCCCCAAGTCAATGGTGTAAGCGCCTAGTTGCTCACAGGTTGCACCGGCAGCGTGACCGGAGCCCTCATTGTGGCCTGCGTAGCCGGGCGTAGACCTCATGTACAGTATAACAACAACATGCCCTCACAACGGGCAACCTAGCATAACGGCCCTGTAGGCGGACCAGGGGTGGTAACCGCTAGGTGCGATGAGAGAACAGCACGTAGAGTGGCTGCTGCAGGCACCAGCAGACATGCTGCAAACCGCATCCCAGAATGGCACCATGCTCCATCAGCAGACGCACGGTAGCCGGGCGTGTGCAGTCCGCGCGCCCCTAGATTACCGCACGGGTGGAGGGGCCTGCAGGAGCCATGCATGGTGCCCTGCACCAGGCAAAATACCTTGCGTACAATGAGTCCCTGCGAAGCTTCCAGCACGAAGTATCTAGACAGAAAAATACAAACAACTCCCAATTTCCACAAAATCTCATTTTGTTTTCTCAATCGAGTAACCCACATTAATCGTATTCGAGAGTTGCAGGTATGTACACTGCGCGGCTGAAGCCACGCATATTGAATAATCGTCAAGACTCTAGCGGTGCGCACCTTCCCAATCCGTCGCCACAGCCTTGCCTCCCGTTCGTCTGCCGGAGGCGCCTCTGGAAGCGGACCATACTGTGAGGTGGTTACCTAATTGGGCACGAGGTGGGATTTCCTATTTGGAATTTTTTTTCCTGCTGCACCCACCAGCCAGACTCCAGCGCTGGGCTCCCTCCGATACACGGGGCCGGTGGCGGGCGCTAGATGGTGTCGGCGCCCCTGGTTGGCAGGTGCTGTTTGCCTGGCTGGCACGCGTCCCCGCGGGATGACGACGGCGCGGCGGCGCGTGCACACCCACCAGCAGCGGGTCCCGACAACCGGCGGCGGTGGTGCTGGATGTGGGGCGGCGACGAGCCATTGACGGTGCTCCTGTAACTGTATACTAACGGCAGATGTCTGACGTCACAGAAGCCAAGCTTGAGCACGACGAGCAGGGACAGGCCACCCAGTTCAGCGCCGCCAACCCCGTCGCTGGGCCTGGCGCCGGCGACGATGACGACGACGACGAGGGTGCTGGTGCCGGCGGCAAGGCGCAGAAGGAGAGAAGAAAAATCGAGATCAAGTTCATCCAGGACAAGTCCCGCAGACACATTACATTTTCCAAGAGAAAGGCGGGCATCATGAAGAAGGCGTACGAGTTGTCGGTGTTGACGGGCACGCAGGTGTTGTTGTTGGTGGTGAGTGAGACCGGTTTGGTGTACACCTTCACCACTCCCAAGCTCCAGCCTTTGGTGACCAAGTCTGAGGGTAAGAACTTGATCCAGGCGTGCTTGAACGCCCCCGAAGAGGGCTTGGGCGAGGAAGGCGGCGAGCAGTCGGACGGTGCCAGCGGCGACCTGCCAGACCAGAGCGGAGCGCAGGGCCAGCCCCAGCCGCCGCAGGCGGCTGCTGCAGCAGCTGCGGCCGCTGCTCAGCAGCAGGCTCAGCACGTGGCGGCGCAGCATGCTGCCGTGCAGCAGCACCACCCCCAGCAGTTGCCGCCGGGAGCTCACTTGCCCCACGGCATGCCGTACCCCGGTGCCGCGCACCCGCAGTCCGGCATACCTATCCCGCCCCAGAGCTACAACGACCCGAACGTGTACCAGCAGTACTTTGCCAACATGCAGAATGGTGTACCCAACCAGCAGCAGTACCAGTGAGGTCTGGGGACCCGGTAATGCGGCAGGATGTTATTTACTTCTAAGATGTATAGTACCAGTGTATTGAATAGGCCAATGCCACTAAGGTGCGAGTGTAGTGGTAGGATCTGGCGGTGGGTCTTGCGGACGGCCGCGCGGGAACAAGAACGCAATGGTTGCCATGCTGGTGCGGCAAAAGAGCGAGTTTCAGCCGTGTCTTGCAACCGCCCGCATTGGGTAGCCGCGACGTAATGGTGCAGGTGTGTGCAGAGCGCGATCTTAGGCGACAGCAAGAGAAACAACAGGCAGGCACACAACAACACGCACCATGCGACAGGGCCCGTAATGGCACCTCCTCGAGGAACAAGCTCGGTGGCCGCGAGCAAGCGAGATGCACCCAGAGACGCAGTTGTGACTCGTCCCCACACTCGCGACGTTGTGTGGGGTTTTGTGTCAGCATGGCCACCCCGGCGGCAGATCCGTCCGGATCGGGCAGTCAAGAGCCACGCTAGTGTCCCAGCGCGGCCAGCCTGCACCACCCCACTCGCGCGGTGCAGGGAGGCCGCAGTGTCCTGGGTCGAGCGCGAGAGAAGGTGCCAGCAGGTGGCCAGAGTGCACACAGGCACGCATGACGGTTGCTGTCATACGCCGCCGCCGCCGCCCTGCGCCCGGTCCGCGCTGGCGCGGTAGCAACCGACCGCCCCGCCGCGGCGGGCGCGCACCTGACCCTGGGTCCCTTGGCCGCCGTGCAGTATTGCTGGCGCTGCGTTTGTGCAAGCCCAAAGCTAAATTGTTTGGTCCACCACCGCTCCGATCATTGCTATATATTTTTGTTCCTGTGCCCACCGCTGTCACGCCAGCTGCTACTACTTTTTTCCCGCAGCCGACTACCAGCAACACCCTCCACGCGCCGACTCGCATACCACCACGGCCGCTGACCACGGAAACACACGCCAAACGTGCAGCCGCAGCGTCTGATTCGAAACCACCGCATCTCGCTCGTGGAGCGACCTACCATGGACTACACCCCTCCGCCCACCACGGGGTTCCTGCCGCCCGGGGCCCGCCACAGCGCGGGCAGCTCTGTTGACTACGGCGCGCAGCAGGCGTGGCCCGCCAACTACGCGCCGCCCGCGGGCCAGCCCTACCACCGCAACAGCATCTGGCTGACGACAGGCGCACTGCCGCAGTGGGCCACGAGCTTGGCCCTGGAAGCGGCGCGGCGCCACTCGTACGGCGACGTGTACAACTACGGCCAGGCGCCGCCGCCGCCCACCGCCGATGAGCGCATGCTCCTCGTCCACGAGTACTTCACCCAGGATCCGCACCAGCGGGTGAAGGTGACGCTCGAGCAGCTCAGCGGGTTCTTTGGCGACGAGCTGGCGCTGGTGCAGCTCCCGCGCTTCCCCATGGAGAGCCTGCTCAAAAGCCACCAGCTTGTGCTCGTGGCGTTCAAGGCAGGGCGCATCGACATCTTTTATCTTCCGCCTGACAACCGCGAGGTGGAGAGTATTCGTGTGGGCGACCTTGTGATTGTCGAGGCCGACCGCGGGCGCGATCTCGGCAAGGTGCTTCGCATGAACATCTCCATCGACGAGGCCCGCTACCTCAAGTATCTCCAGTTCCAGGAGCAGCACGCGGCATTGAACGAGGAGGAGGGCAAAGGCGAGGACTATGCCCCTCCCACGCTCCACTTCCCTAAGCAGATCCTCTCGCTCGCGCGGCCCAACGAGACCCTCCAGGTGCTCAACAAGAAACAAGACGAAGAGAAGGCGTGCCGCTTGTGCTTGGCCAAGATCGCCAACACCATATCCTCGCCCAGTCCCATGACTCCCGTGTCGGACTTGAACCAGATGAAGGTCATTGACGCCGAGTACCAGTTTGATCGCAAGAAACTCATCTTCTACTACTCCACGAGCAAGCGCATAGACTTCCGGGACTTGGTGCGCGAGTTGTTCCGCATCTACAAGACCCGCATCTGGATGTGTGCAGTGACAGGCATACCTTACCTGCCAAATTACCAGCTGTTGCAGTCACAGTACCAGCAGCAACACCAGCAGCAACACCAGCAGCCACTGCAACCGCTGCAACCGCTGCAGCACCAGCACCCGCAGCACCAACAGCACCCGCAGCAACATCAGCAGCAGCAATACCAGCCACAACAGTTACAGCAGCTACAGCAACCCCCACCTTTTCCTCCTCCACCACAGCATCAACAGCAGCATCCCATGTCCGGGCAACAGTACAACACTTCAGTGTCTACATCGCCACGGCAGAGCAGCGGGTTTGGTTTCGCGCCGACGGGTCTGGTGTTCAACAGTGTGTTTGGCGAGCAGCCGCTTGACGACGCCTTGCGTGGGCTGGCCATAGCCACTTCGCCCGCACAGGCCCCCGCTCAAATATACCCCGGATTTGCGTTTGAGCGCCGCATGTCCTACGGAGGGCTTGGACTGGTGGGCTCCGGTAGCATCAATCTCAACACCTCTGTGCCGAGCTCGCGGCATGGCTCGGGGTCCACCACTATGTCGAGGTCCGGTTCGAGCTCAGGTTTTCCTGAGCACGGCGTGCCGCGCCACTTGGGGACCCGCATGGCTGAGGGAAACGAGGAAGAAGAGGAGTCAACCGGCGAGTCGCTTGTGCTCAAGTCGTTGGTGGACTCTATCAACCATTGAATCATACAATCATATAGTTTAGAGTGTTTGGGTAAGGAAAATGGATACTAGAATGGGATAAAGAGTGGAATTGGTTCTGTTGGGCCGGGTTGTCAGCATCAACCGAATCGACAGCACAATGTAACGTTGCAACTAGATAATAGAGTATTCTACTGCATGCAGGTATCACAGTTTGGAGCAAGCATGGTGACCCCCATGGCGGCGCGAAGCGGCACCAGGCAGCAGCAGCACGGGGCTATGGTAGACACACAACAACCTGTGTCAAGCAACAATGGGGGTGCGTGGCAACAGGACTCGCATATCCCCGAGCGAGGTGCAGTGTGTTATCGAGCCGCTAACGGCGATGATTGGCGCGGGGCGTCTGCACAGAACTGCAGGTGTGCGCAGCCTCGGCCGGAATAGGGCGCAGGAATTGCTCGGCGTGGCAGGTGGTCGCGGCGATGCGCACCGGCGTGCACGACTCTGGGGCTAGGCTTATTAATTGGGGGTCGTTTGCACAGGCTTTGTGTAACTTGACTCATTCAAATTTTCTTATTAAGGTTTGCTTCAGCTTCATTTTGCATAGGAATTTTCACTCGGCCAACGGTATATATACTCGTGGTTTTGCGGATCGCTCGAGCAAAGACACCCAGCGCATGATTTACTTATAATGTTCCAGCCTTCTGACTATCTCAACGGGCTCAATCTCGACATCAATGGCGTCGTGTCGCCCCAGATGGGGGACATGATAGCGGCAACGGGGTCTGGCGAGGGGGACTTGGACCTCTTTTCCCACAATGACTTTTTCGACCTCGATGTGTTTCCGGGCCACGACTTGAAGGCTGTGCGGGTGAAGGAGGAGCCGGCGACTCCCGCGTATCTGCCGGACTATGGGTTAGTGGCCGCCGCCACGCCCATGCCCGACCGTGGCGAGTTGGAGGACAAGCGCAAGCGCAACACGGCCGCGTCGGCGAGATTCCGCATCAAGAAGAAGCTCAAGGAGCAGCAGATGGAGAAGACGCTGCGGGAATTGGAGGAGAAGGTACAGCTCTTGGAGTCCAAGTTGAAGGCCTTGGAGATGGAGAACAAGTGCCTCAAGAGCATAATATTACAAAAGAATGAGCAGAAGAATGTGGAGCTCTTGGAGCAGATCAAGAAGCGCTCCATTATCGACTCGAAGCCCGTGTTTGAGTTTACCAGATAAAAATTCACTTCCAGTACATTATTACCATCTGCCAATTTAGATCCAACTCTAAATGGTCATGACAGCCACGATTATTTAATTCTCCGGTTCCAACACCCGAATAAACGTTACGTTAAAACAAGTAGTTTGTGCAGTTTCGGCTAGAGATACTTGCCCATGCGTCGGTGCGCTGTATGCTGTCGAGGCGTCGCTCGCGGTGGCCAGCGCCCCCCGTAAGCTGCGCTGCGGACCCCCAGGCGGGCCGCTGTTCTGGTGGCGGCGGCCGGGCCAGAAATATTTTCATCCGCCTCCGCTCCCCTGCACGGCCGGCCCGTCCGCTCGCGCTGGGGCCGCCGGCGCAGCCGCACGGGGCAAGAAATTGCGGGGAGTGTGCAGGACGCCGTAGCTGGTACTTTGTCTCGCAGCCGCTCGCCGATACGTCATCTTGACTCCCAGCCGTGCCCGCAAACACCGCGCCCTGCACCCGCTGCCCGTTACCGCAGCCAACCTGCGAGCACCGTTTCGCAGCCCAGCAGCCGCAGGAGCCTCGCTGGCACACGCACACGTCGATGCGTGCCAGAGCCCGCTAGCCCTTCAACACCAGCGCCCCCACGCGCTACAACCCGCCCCTACTCCAATGGACCAGCCCATCCCGACCATCGCGACCACGCCGCCGCGCGGCAGCAGTCCCGGGTCGCCGGCGTTCCATCGGCCCCAATTCCAGCTCACGCAACCCAATCTCCGCGAGTTGGAGCGCTCCGTATCCCCGTGCGAGATCCCCAACGTGCTTGGGCCCGCCGCGGGACGGCCGACGCTGCCGGGGTTGATGTCAGATTATCTCCAGGACCAGATCGACTTGAGCCTCGCCTCCTCCAAGGATCCCAGCTGTGTGTTGGAGTTGGACTTGGATTGCAACGTCAAGTACCTCAGCCGCAACTGGGAGCGCATTGTTGGCACCAAGATCAGGAAGATTCTCAACCGGCCCATCTCCGACTTCATTATTGGAAACGGCGAGGACGATTTGAATGTGTTCCACAATGCAATCAACAAGATGCTCGTGGACGACGGCTCGTACAAAATCAAGTTTGTAACCGCCACGAACGATATTCCGGCCGGCCCGGATGCGGAGGAGGACCAAGACGCTAACCTGAACCCGGGAACCTCGTTTACAGATCCCAATGACGATTTTCAGCTGTCTTCTCTGGTGACCGCCAGGAAAAACGACCAAGCCAGTGTCCACTCGGACTCCAGCTCCAAACTATCCAATAATGGTGATATCATAGAACTCGAGGCCCAAGGAATCCTAATTCACGATCCCCGCGCCCACATCCCTATCTACTCCATGTGGATCATCAAGCCTTTCATACACTTGAATCTTGACTTAACCATCCCAGAAAGTCTTAGCAGCTTGCTTGGCTTTGGGTCCGAGCTCTTCGAGGGATACTTACTCAACCTCAAGGAGTTGGGCATCATGGGCGAGGACTCAGTACCACAACCAAAAACGATTCTCTGTCGCATTTGCGAGCAGCAGATTCCTGCGTGGTTTCTAGAGAAGCATAGCGATATGTGTCTCGCTGAGCATCGAGTGAATGAAGAGCTTCAGGATTGTCACGATGCCGTTAGCGATCAAAGGGATCTTATTATAGAGATTTCTGAGAGCTTATGGCTTCGCCAACAAGGTTCCATTTCTCCAAACCGACTGCAGCAAATGTCGCCGTCGGCCAACAGCTCCAGCAATTCTACCTCGGCTTCCTCGGCCAATTCGTCTTCCTCAAGCTTGATTTTGGAATACAAGGGATATCCTTTACCAATCTCGAGCAATAACGATGGCTCTCCCAGGCTCTCAAATCTGTCTTTGGCGAGATCCAAAACTCCTGCCTTCTACCAGACCAAAAAGTTCCCGTTTGGTATCTTGCAAGTTCTCATCGAGCTCTGCGATGATGCTCTACAAATCAATCCAGCAGAAACCAAGGAAGATGGCAGTATTGTTTTCACTCCAAATACCGAGAAATCGATCAGTTCCATTCTTGCGGCGAAGATTTTTGAAACCTCGGATCCTGCCATTGCAACCTTGGTAGAGGATACGCAGTTCCTAGTCAATCATAAGATTGAAGTTTCTACTAGACTTCTATCGCTCCTGATTTACTCGTCGAAAATCAAAAAAGAGGTGGATGATCTTGTGTTGAGTACAGTGAAAGAAACAGTCACAAAAATCAGGGAAAAGACAATCGAACACGAGACGAGAGCAGAGGCACCATACAGATTACACAGTAGTAATGCCAGTCTTGACTCTCCTCTTGGATCTTCCGCGCCACTGTCCACGAAAGAGGAGGAAGTTACATTAAGCGGAGCCACGAACGTGGTCCAGTCACCGCAGCCTTCACGAACACGGAGCCCCGCGTCAAACCTCTTGGCGGAATTTGATTTCCAGCCACCACCAGCTCTCGCAAACAAGTCTATAACCCCCAAAGATTTTCTTTTGAGAGGAAGATCGCATTCTGGTGCCTCTGATCATATGCGACACAGTGCATCGCCCCTATCGGCGAGCCAACCGAGGGATTTGTCCGAAGCATTCCAGCATCTCGATGTTAATTCACTGAGTAGGAAGAGCATTGAGAACTTGTCTACAAATTCATCTTTCTCATCTCCTCGAAGGCATCTTTCGCCCGCCCCTTACGTGGAGCGTCAAAACCTTTCCTCTTTGCAGAAAAATACCAACTTGAGACTCGAAACTGCAACTCCCACTTCCTCTCACTCTGCAGGTCAAGCTCATGACCCCATCGATAGCCCCGCATTTGACAAGAGATTCCACCCAAACTTAACGCCCTCGCTTTCATCCGGCAGCAGCTCCATATCTAAGTCTTTAGCTAAACCGCCGTTATCGCCTTTGCTAGTGTCTCAAACACCAACAACAAAAGCATCTACTGGAACGACAAAAGATTATGAGATCATTAAAGCAATAAGCAAAGGGGCGTTTGGTTCAGTATTCCTTGCAAAAAGAAGAATAACTGGAGACTATGTTGCTATCAAATGTCTCAAGAAACGTGACATGATTGCGAAAAATCAAGTGCTCAACGTGAAATCGGAGCGCGCAGTAATGGTCAAGCAGAGTGACTCTCCGTATGTGGTGCAGTTATACAACAGCTTCCAAACTAAGGACTATCTTTACTTGGTTATGGAATATTTGAACGGAGGAGACTGCGCGATGCTCCTCAAAATGCTAGGTACATTGGGAAACGAATGGGCCAAAAGATATGTTGCTGAAGTGATCGTTGGTGTCGATGATTTACACAAACGAGGAATAATCCACCGAGACCTTAAGCCGGATAATCTTCTCATTGATTGCAATGGCCATCTTAAATTGACCGATTTTGGTTTGTCTCGAATGGGTGTCTTCGGCAGGCAAGCGCGTTCAGCGAGGAAAAGTAGTACTTCAGAACAAGCAATTGAGATTTTTAGAAAAAGTTTTGGTCAGCAAATGGCATGCAACCAAGCTCAGAGTCCTCTGGTCGTTGCCTCCGGGTTAGGTTTGGAGTCTCCGTTGTTCGAAAGTCATAAAAAAACTAATTCGGTTACACCGTTTTCGCTCTCCCCTAGTATTGAGTTTTCTAAGCTTGTCGGCCATGGCAATTCTCCGAAGGGTGGCCTCCTAGAGTCTCATCACAGCACACTGGTCACCCCTCTTCTCAAATCTTCCCTGAAAAATGGCGTCCGGTCGCCGTCAACCAGCTCCATGGACTCGCCACTTATGAAACCTATCTTACACAAGACAGCTTCTGAGAGCTCTTTTGCGTTGGTTGAGGATGATCTCCATGCGAGCCCGTATCAATATCATCAAACTGCAAATTACGCCCTTTATGATCCAGGGAGTGAAAGCAGTGGAGAGCAAAGGAGATTTGTTGGCACACCTGACTACTTGGCACCAGAGACTATACAAGGTGTGGGACAGAGTGAATCTTCGGATTGGTGGTCATTAGGTTGCATACTTTTCGAGTTTATTTTCGGTTATCCTCCCTTCCACGCAGATACACCTGAAAAGGTTTTTGAGAATATCTTACAAGGTGATATTGATTGGCCGCCATTGAGTGAGGAAGAAGAAAAGGATATATGTCCACCTACTGCGAAGGATTTAATCACTAAACTACTCACCTTAGATCCTAACTCGCGCTTAGGATCAAACGGTGCTGAAGAGATAAAAAGGCATCCTTATTTCAAGGAGATCAAGTGGGAAACACTCTTTCTTCAGGTCCCGTCATTTATTCCCACGGTTGAAGATCCAGAGTCGACCGATTACTTTGACGCTAGAGGAGCTGATATTTCACAATTTCCACAAGAAGAGAGCGACGAAGATACGGCTCCTACAATAGCACAGACACCCCAAGATGGCACTGAAGCAACGTCTCCTGTCATTAGCTTCAGTGATGAGCAGAGGAAAAGCAGTGGCGGAGGGGGATACTTCTTGGCGCCAACGCCAAGTGGTTCAGTTTCATCTGGGAGTGGCAAGAGGGAACGAAGAGGTAGTCGTCTTGCAGACGCGAGTGAATTTGGGTCGTTTCATTATAGAAACCTCAACATTCTAGAAAAAGCCAACAAGGATGTGATAAACCGTTTGAAAAATGAGCATCTCGAACATCGAAACAGTTTTCTGAGCTCCTCATCCGAGTCAACGCCGTTATCCAGATCCAGGGGCCTTTCATTTACTGGTTACTTTGAGTCAAATCCATCTGGATCGGGGGGCAGCCCTTTTAAACGGCCAGTGTCGCCTGTCGCTACAGCATTCAAGACTGCGTCTCCTGTGAAAGTTGATAAGGAGACGAGGAGCGAGAGATTCAGCTCAGTGGTAAGCACGACTTCTAGTGGAGATGAGTTAAGCCAAGAGAAGTCACTTTCGGGGAACGAGCCTCCATTCTTGACCCATCGGCAATCTAACAATTCCTTCTCGAAGCAAATGTTCCGTAATAACAGCACCAACGACTTTTCGCCTTCGAGCTCTGATACCGAAGATTCCAAATCATCGGCTTTGATTAGGGTGAAGCAAAGACGTGAGAGCAGTCGGAGAATGCATTCTATCTCTGACATTACTACGGTCAATCTTGGTAAAGAACGTGAACTTGATGTACTTTACTGCGAGCCGATTCCAATTGTGCGTCACACAATAACCAAATTATTGGAAAAGGCTGGCTGTTTAGTCATAGCAGTTGCTGACGGTGATGAGCTTATTCGCAGAGCAACTAGTCAAGTGAAGTTTGATATCATTTTTACTGCTCTTCAGCTCTCCAAGGTTGAAGGAGTGGATGCTGTTAAACTCATAAAATATACCACGGGAGCAAACTCTAACACTCCAATTGTTGCTATCACTCTGTATGCAAAGGAAGCTACAAAATCTGGTATTTTCGATGAAGTGATAGAGAAACCAATCGACTCAACGACTTTAAGTGCATGCATTAGAAAGTATGCGGTATCTGACATCGCTATTGAATCTGATTCAGATGCAAAATGAGCCTTTATTACTTATTAGCGTACGTACAAAGGTGCAAGCCTTGTGCCGCGTTATGCTGTGTGCTTACTGTCCAAACTTCTTGCCGTATGCTGAACAAAAATCTCTTGAAACCTTCACCGCGCAATCGACATTATCATTATTATATCCAAACTCGTAGAATTTTTCGTCGGATTTCACTTCTTCGAAAGTTGGTGGGCTGTCTACCTCCTGGTTGTCAGTAAGCGGTGTTCCATCCAAATCTTGGATCAAATGTAAGACGCCTCTGATATTGAGTCTGTGCACAGTTTGATCGCTCAAAGAAAATGATAATGTCAATTGGTCATCAAATATTACCTGGCCCTTCTCGTTGTACGAAAAATCCACATTCCAAGCAGAAATGCCGTTCGGAATGAAAACATTGGATCCCTCGCACTGCTTTCCAGTAGAGATATCCCACGGAAGCACAGGGACCTCGAATGAGGTAAAGGGACTTACGTGAGATATTCTGAAGAGCTCACGTTTTTCCCCATAGGGCCCATTAATTAAATCCCGAACGAGGACGAAAAAATTGGGTCGATAAAAGCTCTGGGCACATCCGCAATTCAGGAGATGGGCACGAGCAAAGCCGACGGAGACTTCCCTCCCCTTAGGCATAATCTTTTTCAAATCCAAATTGGTCTGACTCTTGAGAAGGCGATTGATATTCACTAGTTCTGTGCCACCCCTTAAGGGACCAACTGGCGTCTCGAGGTCGAGTTTCTTGTTAAGACGGTAAACAAAAGAACACTTCCCCGTAGCCAACTCACACGTCAAGATCTCTAGCGAGGCGTACCTATATATCATGTTTAGATGCTGATCGTACCCTTTGCTGATGCGGTCATTGAAATTGAGAAAAGGAGTCCAGTTTTTCTGCGTACGCTTGCGGACAGTTCCGTCTATCCTAAGCTCGACTATTTTAGTGTAGTAGTTGTCACCGTATCCGGAGATTTTTTCTCCATCAACGTTCTCTCGCCCTCTTTGAAACTGCCAAGGAAAGGCGTAGAACAATGATCTGTAGAACTTGGGCTCCAATTCAATATCGCTGGAAGATATCATTGGAAAAAACTCTCGCTGGTGAAGCATGCCATCCCGAGCTGCCTTTTCGTTCCCAGAATTATCTTTTGAGTCATTTTTTTCTGGGGAAGGACTTTTTGCTTCATTTACTTGTTCTGCGACCTCTTCCTTGAATTCAAGTTTTCTATGGTAGGCATTGAAAACAACCAAAGGCTCTTCATATCCATTTTCATTTATCACCTTCAAAATACGAGGATCTTCCGGGCCGTAGTATCGATCGTGAGTGTCATTTACGTCATGCCAAAATGGTATAGGAATGATATGTGGAAAGTTTTGAAGGTAATATTGTTGTGGCTTCAGTCCACGACTATCAAGAGAATTGGTAGGAAGCACCAAACTTGTGTTTGTCAATTCTCGCCAGTCCAGATCGAATAGTTGAGCATACGCTAATGAAATTATTGGTCTGCTTTTAATCGCTGAGGGGGAATATATCACTCGTGAGACCATGTAGTGAACTCCGTACTGTTCGAGCCATACAGAGGACCCCGCTAAACGATACCAGTGCTTTTCAACAACACCATCTTTAATTTGTTGAGGAATCACTTCCAAAAAGCTTAGAAGTTCAGTGAGGTAGATCGAACCACTTTCCCGAATTTCCGACCAAATAAGCTTGACAATTGATTCTAAGGAAGACTTTACTTCCACTGGTTTTGAAACTTCGGCCGATACTGACTGTTTGATGTCCTCGCACTGGTTAAATTGTTTACCGCCAAGAGCCGATGAACGGAAAACGGAAAACTCGTGGGGGACGTAATTTGTGGAAAATGATGCTTGGGAAGATTTTGGATGAGCAACACGATAAGTTTGAGGGAGAACCCCCTCCGCTTGCAGTAGAATTGTTTGCAATAACTGCAGGTCAGTCAAGAGTTCAGGAACGATAACTTGCGGTACATTGCTATAATGAGGAGGCTGGACGTGGATAGTATATGAAGAGTAGTAGGTATATGAAAGGATTAAAGACCCAGCAAGGAGTAGAGACGCAACAAAAATTGGGATGAATCTTCTTTTACCTGGGAACCAGTACTGCTGCATCGTACGATTATTTCGTTGGAGGAATTGTGTTCAAGGAGGGAAGCGACAGAGTGTCGGGACACTATAATTGGGTAGTTGAAGGCCAGCTATATTAGACAACTACTGGTGTGGACCAACGGCCACGAGAATTGCAACAAATAAAGAGAAGTGAAAGAAATGAAGAATTATTTTACAAAGCCAGCGGAGTCGTACAGTTTCAAGGCGCCACATCCTGGCTAGCCTTACGAACTCAAACAATATTGCTCGACCTTCATGTATATGCAGTTATGGTGGAAACCTAAAAATGTATTTTACTGCTGTTCCGGAGCCTTGCCCGCTGCATGCCACGTAATCTAATTCCAGTCTAGTTTTGATGTTTGACACATCAGGTCCGGTGCTTATTTGATTTCTCTTGATGACTTCGAATCTTACACTCGCCTCAGCCCCATTAGAGCCAAAAAGTTGCTTTTACAAAACAATCGCTTGCTCTATGAACTCTGTTCTTAATTTAACTCTGCCTGTCAATCCTGTATATAGTATAGTGAATCGTAGATCTCTCCGCGAGTCTGCTAATCTCAGAGTGTCAGCTCGAAGATTAACGTTCCAGATCAGTATCCTGTAAGCTACGAGCACCTATCTTCCGCTCGAAAGCGATACGTTTTGCGAACCCTCTTGATTAGGTTGTTGTTAGCACTTACCTAGCTGCAACCACGTGTCGCATGGTATCATGCACATAAACCTTTGCAGGTGCAATAAGCTTTTTTTGGCTGCGGGCTAATGACTATTACATTGTGTAACGTTTACCTAGTTTGTTAACTATACGAAATGTTGGCTATGTATTTATAGCCTTCAAGGTCCCAGAGATCCCAGTACGAGAGATGACCAGCAAAGAAATGAAGCTTCACAATCGCAGGTCTTGATGACTTCGAATAGCTTCTTACGAGAGATGCTGTAGTATATAAGAAGTACGGCCAACTCCCTCGACTTTTTGACTCCATTCATGAGAACGATGTCCTCCACAAAAAATGGTGGATCTTGAGTGAGAAACCTGAAACACCATGTGCCTTGTAATTTTTATTTATGACTGGTAACAAAACTCCTATTCATGGTTCGCCTCCCGAAAATAAGCTGAGTTTGAAATGTAAACCCCGTGGAAAAGCAGCAAATCTCGTGAGGTGGTTGTGGTATGCTCATGTATATGATATGATAGCTTGAGAGCACTGTGAGAAATCACTCAAGATGACATGGCGGTATTTATTTTTAGAACGATATAATCCCAAAATAGGTCCTCATCAACTCCAGTCGCAACCTTCTCAAACGGTGGATGTGCTTGTACCTTACACCGGATCTCTATCGCAGTGAACTTTGACGAGGAGAATGCTGCACCCTCACTTGGTGGACTCCTGAGTACTATCGTTGAGCGACATCTGTTCCAATAGCTTTTTTGCCGTTGTTATGTTATTTTTGACGTTGTCTGCCGTGCCTTCGCGGACCACTTCATCTGCGGTGGTGTTGAAGTAGCTGCCGTTATCAGCAGCCTCTGAACCCTCAGATCCAGAATAATCAGCGTCTAGCTCAACGTCCTCCTC
Organism: [Candida] ascalaphidarum; assembly: GCA_030674335.1. Classification (NCBI taxonomy): domain Eukaryota; kingdom Fungi; phylum Ascomycota; class Pichiomycetes; order Serinales; family Debaryomycetaceae; species [Candida] ascalaphidarum. The sequence goes on from JAKTYC010000003.1 coordinate 828,203, forward strand.
GTAGTCGAGATCTTCGTCCTCCTCGTAGTCAAGGTCGTCGTCATCATAATCTCCCTCACTTGTGTAGTCGTCGTCCTCGTCGTAATCATCTGTGTAATACTCGTCGTTTCCGTCGTCTTCGGTCTTGAGCTTCGCCTCGGGCCTACCTCCTCCTAGCAGCATGAAGTTCTTCAAAGGTGATGTGAATGAAGACACTGACCTTGGTCTGCCCAGAGATTTCTTCGAGGTCTGATCCCTCAGGGAGATAGTGTCGTTGTCAGACGTGAAACTGCGCAACGATAATAAACCAGGTGATTTTGGTTCTTCAGGAATATCCTCCTCGATATCACTCAAGTCGCTGAGGTTCTGAATGGGGTCTCTCCAATAATTGACGTCGTTAAACTTTTCATCCGCAACAAGGCCCAAGACGACATTGTCTTCATTACTGTTCAAACTCCGCGGCGAACCGTGTGGCGCTTCTGCAACAGTCATACCGTGGTCCATGTTATGGATATATTGGTTGAGCTGGTTATCATTCCAATACGAACTATTCGCAACCTGCCTTATGGGGGGAAAAAAGTGGTCCACTAATTCACCTATCCTTAAGTATGATGACTTATAGCCCGCAAGTTCTAACAACTCCATGTGCACTTCACCATTGGGATTGATGGTGAAAATTCGGTGACTTGGAATTTTAACTGAACGATAGCTTATGGCATCGGTAATCCTGTTACCGAAGCCAGCGTAAAAAGGTGTGCGATCATCGGTTTCATCATTCTCGCTTCCTTCAGTTGTCAAGATGGAATGCCTCTGGTAGTATAAATCCCTTATATCATTGAGACAGGCCATTTTGAAAACCTCCGGCTTCTTGAGGATGACTTCCCTTTTAAGAGCTGCCATCGTCCTGTCTGGACTTAATATGACTGGTCCGTGAGGGAGTTTTATACCTCCATCTTGACTAATCCCTCGCAAATATTGCCTTGTACTCTCCGCTTGGCCCACTGAGCGAGCCGTTAAATAGATGATATTATAACCATTGGCATTGATGTCTTGGAATAAGTTAGCGACTCCGGGGTGCGTCCAATCACGTCCGATTAAGTTGAGGACATGTCCCAAGGCGTCCGACTTAGTAATAGTGCCGTCAATATCCGAGATGACGATGGGCGTTGTTGATTTCCACAAGTATAAATAAGACTCAATCAGTGAGCTCCCTTGATTGAGCTTGAAAGTGAGTTTATTCTCTCCATAGTTCAAACTCATCTTTTGCAACTGCTCCGACGTCAAACGCAATGTCTTGAAGAACTTTTTCTCGTCATAAGGCTCAGAATTCGATGGGAGCACGCCGCTATCGGCTGTGAGAGTAGGAGATACCACTTCTTCGTCGATGCCCAACTCCTCATCGTTTTTGTTGATGATGCGGATATTCCCATCCTTGTCTCTTTTAATGATTTGATCCCAGAGACTGTACTCGTCCTCCTTATCCTCTGCACCGCCGTTTCCTGCTAAGTCATTTATTTCGTTCATGAATATCTTCTTAAACATCTCATCCGAGTTGTCAATATTCTTTTGGGAGTTAGGCTTGTATCCGACCATGTCAAGCACCATGTCTCCATTGATATCTATTTTGGAAGGAATGTTGAGCTTTTTCGTAATCAGCTTTGCCCTCTCGAAAGCGATGCGCAGGTGGTTGCTCGCTGTGGGCGTTGGTGACTTGGAAAGTGGTACTGAGTCAGTCAAGTTTGATTTGAGCTCCAAGTCTGCATCTTGTACGGTTTGATTGATGTCAAGATCCGGTACACCGTCATTTTCGGGACGCACACCATCTGGCGAAGAGAAAGACAGCCGTGGAGAACCTGATGGCGACTGTTCTGGCGAACTCAATGGAGAGATAACTGGGGAGGTGAGCACCGACTTGGATAGGTTGTCGTCGTCGCCTGTCATCTCAAAGACGAAGAAAGCCTCACCACCTTCGCCCAATTTCATGGGCAAGTTGGTCTTGATATCATTGACGTACAAATCAATCTTCTTTTGCGAAGGTTTGATGATGTGAAACTTGCCAAAGCGGACATGCCACGGCAGGCAGTGAAGCAGGCCATCGGGCTGCTCGATAACAATGATATCAATGGCGCCAGAGAGCGTCGCAGGGTTGAGTGAGTTCCATTGGTTGTAAACGTAGCCGCCTACCCTGCCCACGTATTGCATTGAGTTGCTGGCGTTCTGTACGAACCCCAGATCATATGGTTCCCCTCGGTAGTGCCCAGCACATATTCGTTCAGAGAGGTTTAGACTTTCAGCATGGTACCAAAATGGCAAATAACGGTGTCTTAGGCTGGATGATCAAGCTGACTAGAGTGGCTAAAACTATTCATGCCGATGTCTCGGGCACCCCGGAAATTGCTGCGCTTACTCGCCCAGAATCAGGCACGATCTAAGTTTTGCTGTCATGGTATCTGCAGGATGGTACTATGTCTGCCACACGAGTGTTTCAACTAGACATCCTTGAAACTGTCTATTTCTGTATAAATACAGCCTAGTAGAAAGATGACATGTTCAGGTAGAATGAGTTACAATTCCAGTAGCAGGCCTCCTAGTTCCCATAGCTTGGCATCAGAGAGGATGGCGCAGCTTTTCAAGAGGATTCGAGAAGGTAGCGCACCGTATCGCGAGCTGAAGCAGGTTTCCGCAATTGGCGCGAGCATTCCTTGGGAGGCTCCTCACGAAATCCTCGTCGAAGTGCGTGAAGCAATTCTGGAAATGGGTACAACCTTAAATGAGATAGCTTCCGCCCACACCTACATCAACGAACGATTATGTCTTTTAGAAGACGAAACTGATATGCAACTTACAGAGCTACGGGTACTTGTGCAGCGAACTAATACAAACGTTTCAAATGTGCACCTAATGTGCGAAAATATTGTGAAACTGATGGAAACTCCACTTCCAAATCTGAGACTTATCACAGCTGCCATTAACTGCGCTTGCTGTGTGCTCCCTGTTGTCGTTTGCCTTGCACTGTTTTCCCGGCGAAATTAACCGCCGAAATATGCGTCCCTGCATTCGCCAACTGCGAGCCGTGGCACTTGTATTGAAGAAATATCGTATATGTAAGACTTTGATCCCATTTACGTGCGACCTGCATTTGACCAGGCACCGATAGCATGTGAAATTTGCCGCTCGAAACATGCATCAAGCTTCAGCGTGGGCACTTGACGTCGACAAATGTCGCAATTCATTCGAGCCCCTTGCCTGTCACCTCTTTGTGCCACAAGAGATTTCTCTCAGCCAAATGTCAGTCAAAGCCTAATTATGTGCCACCGCTGCAACCATACGGCGTTGGAGAAAGGCGCAATCATACTGCAGATAAGCTCAAAAAATTTACAAGGATACGAGATTTATTTTCATCCATTTGCAGGACGCGTAAAAAGAATTCAACGTCTTTTCATATATAAATTTCTGCCATTGGTCTGCACAGCGATAGATTTCATTTCTCATTTGTGAGCGCAGGTCGGCATTAGTATTATCGGTTGCATTTAAAAGTTGCTTGGTTTACTCAACTAATAGAATAACCCACGATGAGCAAAGATCCTGAATCTGTTCGCTCATGGGAAAAGGAGAATGATTCCATCTCCTTCAAGGGCGGTGAGTTGAAAAGAACCTTCGGCATGTGGTCCGTGCTTGGTGTTGGTTTTGGTTTGACCAACTCCTGGTTCGGTATCTCATCCAGTTTAATCTTGGGTATCGAATCGGGTGGCCCCATGATGATTGTCTACGGTATCGTAATCATCAGTTTCATTTCCTACTGCGTGGGTATTACGTTGTCTGAATTAGCGTCGGCAATCCCAAACGCCGGAGGACAGTATTACTGGACGAAAATTCTCGCCCCTAAAAAGTACTCTTCGTTCTTGGCCTACTTGGACGGTGCATTGGCCTTCTTTGGTGCGTTGTTCACAACAAGTAGTATGTGTCTCTCCATGGCCCTGGAAGTCATGGGTTTCTATAACTTGATGCACCCTGGTCATGTTGCCAAAAAATGGCAGATGTTCTTGATTTACCAGGCGATTAACGTTTTCTTGATGATTTTCAACTGCTACGGCAAGATATTGCCCCACATTGCCAATGCTGGTTTGTACATTTCTTTGTTCTCTTATGTGGTAATTACATTGACCGTGTTAATTTGCTCGAGAGGCAACTACCAGTCGGCTCGTTTTGTCTTCGTTGAATTCAACAATGGTACAGGGTGGTCGTCATCTGCAATCGCATTCATCGTCGGATTGGTTAATCCCAACTGGTCGTTCAGTTGTTTAGACTGTGCCACCCATTTGGCTGAAGAAGTTTTGGAACCTGGCAGAATAATTCCTATTGCCATCTTGGGTACCGTTACCATCGGCATGGTGACGTCCTTGACATACTCCATTGCCATGTTCTTTTCCATTCACAACCTCCTGGATATTTTGAACTCCAGCACTGGTTTGCCAATTTTGGACATCTACTACCAGGCCCTCAATAATAAGGCCGGCGCTATCTGCTTGGGCACTTTGATCTTTGTCACTGCTTGTGGTGTCACCATCGCATCCCAAACCTGGCAGGCCAGATTGTGTTGGTCCTTCAGCAGAGACAACGGTTTGCCTCTTTCCAAGCACTTGCAAATTGTTGACCCCAAATTAGGTACTCCTTTGAATGCCCACTTATTCTCTTCTTTCTGGGTCGCTGTCTTGGGTATCTTGTATTTAGTATCTGACGCGGCCTTCAATTCTATGGTGGTGGGCTGCATCACTTTCTTGTTGTTAAGCTATTTAGTTCCTACCTTTTGCTTGTTGTGGAGAGGCAGAGACAAAATCAAGCATGGTCCCTTCTGGATGGGCAAAATTGGCTTATTCGCTAATGTCGTGACTATATTGTGGACCGTTTTCGCGCTTGTATTCTTCTCTTTCCCGTCGTTCATGCCCGTAACCGCTGGCACTATGAACTATTTTGCCGTGGTTTTGGTGATTTGCATAATTTTGGCCTTGGGCTACTGGTGGTTCCCAATCTCCAAATATGGCTGCAAAGACAACTTCGCAGGCGGAAGAAGTATCGAGGAGGACGCAGTTGCTGCGGAGATCTGCTTCGAAGACAAGTAGAGCATAAAATTAATACATAACATTATCATTGCTTTGATCTTGACGGAAATCTGTAGAGCAAAACCGAGAGCATCATAAAATTACAAGCTGGTTGTCCATTGGGCTTACAAATAACTGGAATGTATGAATCTACTGACACCTCTCTTTCATCTTCAATCCAGACAGGTTCTTAAAAGATGCATGTTCATCTCTCCATCAGCTATCGCATTGGCTTATGATAGATCGCCGCTTCATACGCATATTGGGAAGTGAGCCAAAAACTGACCCCCAGACCCGTGCGCTCAAGTGACCATAGCAATGCACTGTCTATGTGATGGATACTTTTGGACAAAGTTTATAAAGAACAACAACCGCCAACAAATAGAAAATTTATACTGAGTCGTGTAACACACAAGTGTTGATGAGGCGTGTACTGGCAAAACTTTCAGAGCAGCTCCACCGACAAGCGACGTCTGCAGGAAGTTGACTGTAAGAGGTTCAATTGGGTCACACAAGCCAATGTCGCTCTTTGGCAGCCTGGGAACAACGGGGACCAACTCGCTCATAGGGAGTGCGCCTGCTGCTGGAGCGGCTGCGCTGCAGACCGGGCCATCGTCTGGTTTGTTTGGTCAAAACAACACTTCGTCCTCAACCAACAATACCTCCACTGCCTCTAAAGCTCCTACGTTTGGCAATAATCAAACATCTCTGACAACGCTGGACGCTAAGACGACTCCAGTTGCCCAAGTGAACAACACGTCGAAGTTGTTAAAAGAGCTCTTGGAGTCCGCCAATAACTTGCCCAAATCAAGCAATTACAACTTGGGATCCATTAACCTCACACTTAAGGAGTTGCAGAACAAGTCTAATCAATTACGCAAAGCTCATGACAAGGATACCTCCTACACAAAGGCGCACTACTTGTTAGCTGCCAGCGGCATCAGCGCCGAGGATATAGAGAACGAGTTGAATGTTCTTTCAGTGCCTACTGGCGAGCGCCACCAGCGCAGTAACAGAAACCTTGAAACTCTCGCACGCTCGACGGACTACGATATAGACAGCTATTTGAGCGCAAAGAAGGACGAGAATATCCTTGCTGAGATCGAATCCTCGTTACTGACCGCATCCCGTGACTTTGATCGCTTCATCAATCAGCATGTCACCATTGACTGGAAAGCTAGACGTGACGCGCTACTTAAATCATTTGGCATAGGAGCAACCGACGCTGCTGGCGCTCCGAATGAAAAGGCCACTTCAGTGAAGTGGACACAACCTACCAGCCGCTCACATAGCATTTTAACGCCAGTGGTGAATAAGGGAAAGGCTTCGACCCTCAAAAACCTCAGCAGAGACAAGTTTGAGAGCTACGCTAAAATAGTGTACCAGCTCAATGAGTCAAGGCTTGATCACCGTTTTTTTCCGCTTTTTTCTAGTTTTGAGGAGTTGATTAAAGCAAATATTGATTTGAAGTCAAGACAACTCAGTGACACCTGGAAGATATTGATTGACCTCGCTGATGAAGATAACTCTAAGTCCTATCAAGAGCTGAAATTCGCTACCGAGTATTTATCAGATGATATCAGTGAGAGGAGTAAGTTGAACAAGAAAATCATTAAAAAGAGCAAAGCAAGCTTGGAAGCTCAATTCTTCCAGTACATCGAAGAACTTTTCGCCAAGGATGATAAAAAAGAAGAATACTTACCTGCCTCCAATGTGAACAAGGTTTCTTTTTTCATTGATAGAGTGATCAAGAAGAACAATGACGGAAGTCTCGACAAGACTTTGAAAGTTAACGGCGTTCCCATTTGGGCTTTGATATTTTACCTCTTGAGAAGTGGATTATACAACGAGGCGCTCCAGCTTGCAGTCAGAAACAGGGATGTCTTCGACAAGTTCGATAAAAACTTCCCGCTTTACTTGAAAAAATTCGTCGAAGTCGACTGCACGAACTTACCATTGGATTTGAATCGGCGTCTTGCCAAAGATTTTAACCAGCAGTTCGCATTCGTGAACGAAGAGCTGAGCAAGTCGTTCGATTCGTATAAGTACGCCGTTTACAAGATTCTCGGTAAATGTGATGCATCAAAAAGAGCTTTTCCTTCATCAGTTAATTTGAGCATGGAAGACTGGTTGTGGTGCCACTTATCATTAGTCAACGAAGATTCCGAAAATGGTTCCAACTTGATATTTGAGAACTACACCTTGAGAGACTTGCAAATCAAGGTTTTGCAAGTTGGAGCGAAGAAGTTCAATGCATCTTCTAACAACCCCATGTACTTGAAAACATTGGTCATGGTAGGATTGTATGAGGCTGCCGTGCAATGTGCTTTCGAGACTATCAGTGAGTGTGATGCAGTTCATTTGGCGATTGGCCTTTACTATTACGGGCTTCTAAAATGCGAGTCCAGTGTTGACGGGAACGAGCTCATATCCAACAATTCAAAAGGTGAGCATGTGGTAAATTTCGCCAGGTTGATTGGCTCCTATGCAAGATCTTTCAAGATAAGTGACCCCAAAGTTGCTTGCCAGTACATTATTTTGATCACGATGTCTACCGGGGGTGACTCAAAGGATGAGATTGCCAAATGCCATGCAGCTTTGAGAGAGTTGATACTTGTATCTCGAGAGTTCTCTATGCTTCTTGGTGAAATCGATCCTGTAAATGGCGAAAAGTTACCCAGGTTGCTAGAGAACCAGCGGTCCTTAATTAAATTACCTCGTATAGAGGATTTCTACTTCCAGATAATTGAGTCGTCTGCGGTGAAGTGCGAAGAAGAAGGAAGAGTTTTCGATGCTTTGCAATTATATCAATTGTGCCAAGAATATGACACTGTGCTCACACTTATCAACAAGTTATTGAGTGAGATCTTGTCAAGCACTGAATTAGACGAGCCTCTCATCCTGAAAGGAAATTTCGAGAATTTAGTGGGTCACACCCAGGCTGTTGATACCATAGAAAATAATGTCATTCTATTGTCTCAACACATAATCAAGACCTTTAGCAAGAACAGCTTCATTTTGGAACGGGTGAGCTCAAAGAAAAAGAACACAGCAGACCTTTTGAACTTGATTGTTGAAATAAGAGGAATCTATGTGAGCAAAGACTACGATCGTGTCATTCGTGAAATTGGAAACTTGAACATCATTCCAGTCAACTATACTGATGATCTCGTGAAAATCAGAAACATGGCCGAACAAGTGCAAACTACATTAGATGACAACATAATCAAAGTTATACCATCGCTTCTTGTGATGACGATGACGAGTCTGTCAAATCTTCATCGCACCATATTGTCTAAACGATTTCAGACGTTGAGCAGCGAAAGGGATGAATTGAATGGATTAAGAAAGATTGCCAAAAATTGCATGGTCTACGCCGGTATGGTGCAGTACAAAATGCCAAGGGAAACGTATAGTCTTTTGGTTGAGCTTGAATCAACCTTATAGTCTAGAGAACATTTATGAATTTGCTGTAGATGATACTGGATATAAGATCGCGCAAGCGAAATGTCGCAACGGAATCTCTGGCGCCAAGATAATGCCACGCAAGGACAAGGGCGTCCCAACTTATGCCTTCCCTCAGAGCTTTCTTCGATTGTCATCTGAATATGACAAACTGTATTTCAAACCTCGGGCAGAGGTCGTGATGGAGGACCAAATAATCGTTATCGAAAAATTTCTCAGTGCTGAAATCTGCAATGAGTTGATAAGATCGTTCGAACAGTCTTCTGCATTGAAGTTAGAGACAACCCCATTGATAAAGTCGAAGGAATACGCTGCAAGATACAATGACCGAACTTTGACCACCGACTTCAGTGCGGCTGCGAGCGCATGGGAGTATATGCGCAAAATTTTAGTACAACAACTCGAGTACGAAGACGCAGAGCAGGATGTGATAAACAGCACATTTGAGGATGCAATTGGATTAAATCCCCAGTTGAGGATATACCGCTACAGAAAAGGACATCATTTTGGTCGGCACTATGATGACTCAGTGACATGCTCCGTCAAAGATGGTCCCACGTACCACCCAGGGAAGACAAAATGGACTTTGCTAATATATCTTACAGGGGATGAAGAATTTGAAGGAGGGGGAACAATTTTCTATCCAAATGGCAAAAAGCTCAATATTCATCCATCTAAGGGACTAGCATTATTACACAAGCATGGCGACGATTGTTTACAACACGAAGCGGAGTTGGTCAAGAATGGCGAAAAATGGGTCTTACGAAGCGATGTGGTCTATCCAGGCCGCTAGAACGTGGAGAATACGGAGCAGGATCTTTGGAGGGGACGGAACTCGTGGTCGTTAGAACCTCGCCTCAGATCGTCACTGGTGCGTTAATTTCGTCTTTGAACAGAATCACGATTGAATGTGATTATGCAAGGGTTGCTACACGAACAATGAAAATCCGCTCTTTCGTTGTAAGGTTGGGCTCACAAAATGAAAGCATTATTTTGTACAGCAATGTATTGGGAGAAATAGTAAGACTGGTGTGCTTCTGCTGTACCACCAGTCGCAAATATTCATACTTCCCTTACCATTGATTACAGAGCATTCTACCATGAAGGTTTGAGGGATCTGATGGTATGACCTGTTATTCAACAGTCACAATCCATTTCTTTCTGGCTATATTTGCTGAAACTCTATGAATCTAATATACAAGCGTGTCTCGTTGTGAAATCACAAGTTGGCGTTATTTCTGTATACCAACTTGCGGAACTCGGCAAGGTTCTCCAAGTCGGTACACAACCCCCCACAAACAACAATGACGACAGCATCATCGGGCTGCAAATTCTTGAAGTTCTTCGTCAACAAATCAATCTTATTGTAGACAAGTGAGAGAGCAGCTCCACAAGCAGGTTCAACAACGTTTCCGAAATTATCGTAGTAACGGATTGATCCTTCGACAGCATCCAAGTCGTCGATAGATGCAATGTGTGTATCGCTGAAGCTGTGGTCGTTGTAGTACTCCCAGCTCTGGTCTGACAAGTAGGAGCATGCGAGGGAAGACGCCAAAGAATTGACAGATTGCAAAGTCACAACCTTGCCTGCTTTCACTGCCTCGTGGATTGTCGGAGCCTGCTGAGTCTCCACGAGTAAAATGTCACTGCGAATGTCTCTTCTTCTCAAGCCTTTGGCAATTCCATTGTAAAGGCCGCCGCCTCCGATAGAGCAAACAACTCCACGTAACTTAGAGGTGTCCATCTGGGAGCTAATCTCGTCGATCATTGATGCGTGACCCTCCCAAATAAGAGGATTGTCGAAGGGATGGCAGTAGATAGGATGAACATCATCATCCATCTTCGCCATGATTTGCAGCTTAAGATATCCATCAGCCTCGCTGATGCTGACGCCATACATTACCACCTTCGCTCCATACCTTTCCAAGCGAGCCACGACCTGCTTCTTGCAAATGGTGGGGACCACCACGGTAGCCTTCACATTGTAAAAGTTTGCTGAGTAGGCAGCAGCCAAGCCGGCGTTGCCTCCAGAGGAAGCGAACACGTGGATGCGCTTCTTAGGGTACTTTTCTCTGGCCTCAAGAATCTTCTCGCGGACCAAGTTTCCGATACCCCTCAATTTGAAGCTGCCAGAGGGCTGCTCCAACTCATTCTTGAAAAAGACGCGGCATGGGGGACGGTTTGGAAGCCGGTTTGTGACCTCCACGAGCGAAGTTTGCCTGTGGGGCACGTCCAAGGTGTGGGAAGTGCTGAGCATCGGTGTTGAACCTGAGAAGCTCCTTGGCGAATAAAGGAAGAAATGGGACTCAGAACCTCGCGTGAGACAAACTTGCGGCTGGTATCAGATGGCTGCGAAAAGTGCAACCGTCCTGCGTATTATATGGGCTCCGAGAACAAAGTCAGAACCAGAGTAGCAGCGAAAAGGGGCCCTGCGGGTGTCAAAAACCCAGAACCTAGTTAGATGAAGCGGCGATATTTATATGGGCAGCAGAAAACCCTCAAGCCATCGCCGGCTAGTCGCGGCCCAGCTGCTGACTCCTGCGTGACTCGGTCGGTACGGTACATTGACTCCGCGCTGACTCGGGTGCCCAGGTGTGCCTTCCATGTGACTTATATGCCAGACTCGGCTTTCATCCCTACTCCACACAAGCAGCAATGACACTTGTTTACACTGGGGCTGTGGCCGGGGGCCGCCGCAGTAATATGCTTCGTAGGCTCCTTATCTCGGGTGCCTGAAATAAGAACCGACTAAATCGGCCCGCTGAGTCCCCGGTCAAAAACTCAAATCTGGATTTGTAGATAACGGCTGGCGGACCCCAACGGTCGGCCGCTCCAACTGGTTGCTGACCGCACCCCTCACTGTGCGGCACCACTCCTACAGCATCACTAGTAACGGCTACGCTGCCTCTGCAGGATATTCCTGACCGCCTGGGGGCCCACTTCACGCCGGCTTGGAGACAGGACTGGTCCCTTAATCTCGCGGCTCGGATGTTTTTTAGGTCGGGCGGACCGCAGATAGCGCATCGCGCCTGAATAGTTTCCCCACACATCGGTGCTAAGGCTAGCCAACGGCCAGAGAGTCTTTGCTGCGGTGGTTGCAGCAGCTGTTATTGATGCACCACGCTGCGGATAAGCGCCCCGCGACAGACCCTTGCCTCCACGCTCGTTCTGGTTGCAGCTCCTGTATGTACTGCAAGACACATGAGACTCGATATGCACATTGATATCACCACATGGCGCTGCCGATCCTCCTATCTGACGGTGGGCTGGTGTGGCTCTGTGTGCGAGGCATCCAGCTCTGTGTGCTTGGCACATATAGAGTGCTCCAAAACCAGCGCTTGTATCGCCGAAAGCGGGTCGTTGGCGCCCTCAAGGTGCTTGCTGCCAGCTATGCCATCCACAGGCTCAACGACGCCTTGATTGTGCTCTTGAGTCGCGCCGCCGGTATCGAAGCGGTGACATTGGACCGCGTATTATCCCTTGATCTCATTGCGCTGCTCAGCATTGATGTCACCGACGCCTTCACCGAGTCACTAGCATTTCTCGACGGCATATTTCGCACCTCGTTTCGCAGCATGTACCACCCAGAGCTCGCTCGTGGGCGTATTGTGTGGAGGCACGGGAAGAACGTACTTTTCAACGTGGCATTGGTGGCGATATATCAATGGACATACGGTCCGCTTGCAATCGGTCTCTACAGCTTGACCGTTTTCTCCAACCTCGTTGGGGTCTTCAATGCATTTGTTCTCGTTTTAGCCACGTGCAATCACTTGCCATTTATCCTTGATGCATTTGCAGCACTCTCATGGGCACGAATCTTTTTCCATCCGGTCCTTGCTGCCTTCAGCTTCACAGAACTAGAGATTCGCAATTGGCTAAATGTAAGAGAGCTCGTTGTGATTGGGTTCGGTACTACTTTCATTGGGCTTGCACGTTCAAGCCCAGCCGCGGCTACTATATGGAGCTTTCTACTCCGATTGTCTGTCAGCTACTCCTTCGTCACCCTCTCAAATCAGTCCACTTGCAAACTGACTGACCGCTTCACTTGGGTGCGACGCGAGCTAGTGTTTGACAAGAACAGCCAAGCATCCCTTTTGCTGGGCTTCTTCGTTGACGACTTGGGCTTCTATCCGGTTCCTGGCTCCTTTCTATTCTACGACCAGTTCGTACAGTAGTATTATTGTTTTTGGCCTCTCTAGGAAAGTGGTTTCTCTCTATTTATTTACACATACACTGCAGTACTTATAGTTTATTATAAGTCTTATTCCCACTGATTATGCAGTAGTTTAATGTGGCCATCATCTTACGAGCGAGATCGCTTCCGGCAAATGTTGCGTCATTGGGGCTGAATATCAAGTAGTTGATGTTTTGCAACTCATTGACCTTATTATTTGTATCCATGAGTGGCAACATGCTCAAGCGACACCGCAGCCACCAATGATCACTAGTAGACCTGACCAATTCTTCGTACTCTGTGGAAGCAGAGATTGAAAACAGCTCACTGAAAAATTTGGTATCTATGCTAATGCTGCTGCTTTCTATGGGAAGTTCCTTTTTTAATCCTTGAGATGCTGCGAATGCCTCAAAGCTTAGCAAAACGAATTTGTCGAGACTGCTTTCAAGGTCCGGCCTTTTCTTGGCAAAGCAAATCACAATGTTTCTTGAGTGTAAAGCAAGTGCCGTCTCGATGGTATGCTGTTCCTTTACTAAGGTCAGCGTCAAGTTAGACACTATGGACTCACATTCGGGTGTACCTTTCACTTTTGACAAGAGCAAGTCAAGTGCCTTCAAGGCAACAATATTGAAATTATAAACATGCTGCCTGTTCACAACGTATGGGTCAACCGTGAAATTCTTCATCAAGTACCTCTCGAAGTCTACTTCTTCAAATATTGCCGATGGCTCAGGCAGAGAAGGGAAGATTAAACTCTTCACATTACTCAAACCGCTAACAAAGTCTTGCGTTTCATTCAGCATTGAGTCAGGGTTGAAAAGCTTTGGAAAAGGAGGCATCTTCTCGTACAATGTAATCCAAACCAGATGGAGAAACGCGATGGATGTCTGTAGTGGGTCGGCCTCCAAGCGATACTGAGGGAATACATCCACAGCCTTCAAAAATGCGATGTTAAATTCGTACCTCGATGGAATAGTGTAGCTCATAACGCCTTTAGGATATACCTGATACACGATGGCTAGTACACCGGAGTTATGATTGATTTGGGTGCCATAATTAATGTAATCGCCTTCAACAAAAGAGTTTAAGTAGGGCCTGATGGTATCCTCTGCTGATTTTGTATTTTGCAATTGAAATTTGTATAGGTTCTTCGCCACAAATTGATCAAATATAGTGTTGGCAGAGGCACTCACTGCTCCAGATTTGAAGTGATAATTGTATAATTTCAGCCCTCCATTCTCAAAAGCAGCTAGTAGATTTAGCTTCTCGGACTCTCTATATTTGATGATGCTGGAAATCGCAGAGTAGTTTGTGGTTTGAAGACTTATCCTTTTGTCCGTGTGATTCAGCAAGTCAGAAACCTGGATTCCGAACTGTCCGGCGCATATTAATATCGAGTACTTATTATCGATACTGAAGTCGCAAGCGTCGATGTTGTAGCGGGAAGCCAGAACCACTTCTCGCGATTGTATCACCTCAACTCCTTGATCCGAATAGCGAAGCTCCACCGCGATCACTGCATTCTTTTTGGTGACGAGCGCCAAATAGCTTGTATAACCGCTCAGGTTCTCTTGCCATGGAGACCACACTTGCTTAACGATTACGTCATTCTCGAACTCCGAATGGACCTTACATCCGTCACTGAGGCCACGAATCTGAAATTTCCCACTCTCTAGACCCAATCCGAGAAATATTTGCGTACCGGCTCTATTGAAAGAAAAAGATGACACCTTGAGACCCAAGTACTGTTCCCGGCTTAACCCGTACTCTCCATCTAGGTTGCTCAACGTCAAATTAATGTCGCGCAACAACATGTCCAAAATATTGAACTTGACTCTGTAGCTTTCAGAGTCTATGCTTGTCCGATGGAGAATCAAGAGCTCGGAAGTGTTGTAGAGGACACCAAGGAAACAATCTTTTGTTGTTGGAACAATGGGCAGCCAGAGCACGGAAGACGCCAATGGGTCCGTGATCCTGCTCAACGAGAAGCCCTCATCAAGAGTCTCAACTAAAACATTACTCAAGTGGTTGGTTGTGAAGTTGTTGAGTTCAATTTGCTTAATCTCGTATAAAGAACGAGCATCGAGGATGGAACTGGACCGCTTCTGGCTACTGTTGACTGGGGTGGATGAGGTCAAGATGCTTTGGTGGATTACTGGCAACTTCGGGTCGAGAATAGTTATCTGGGTCCCATTATTGATAGCGAGCTGACCATTTGCCGACCATTGGACGGGATCGCAGGCCGCGGGTGCTACCGATGCTCTGCCAATGTTGATACTTTTGATCATTGCATCAAAACAAAAGGTAAAGGAGTAAACAACAAACGAGTGAAAAAGCGCACTTCTGCAGTACCTCCGATCTCAGTATCAGCAAGTGAGCCGTTGCACCTGCTG
The DNA here is from genome assembly GCA_030674335.1 of [Candida] ascalaphidarum. Lineage (NCBI taxonomy): Eukaryota > Fungi > Ascomycota > Pichiomycetes > Serinales > Debaryomycetaceae > [Candida] ascalaphidarum. The sequence continues at coordinate 843,313 of JAKTYC010000003.1, forward strand.
GGTAAGTGATGTTGCAATATTGCACCGAAAGTAAACAAAAAAGAAGTGTGCAGTGAAGGGTGCAAGGTTCGAACTCGCGCGGACAAACGTCCAGCAGATCTTAAGTCTGCCGCCTTAGACCACTCGGCCAACCCTCCGTACTGCAGAAAAGTGCCAAAAAATGGCTTCAGACGACTACTTTGACAAGTTTGGATAAGGGCAACGAAAAGGTAATGATATGTAAGTTTATTAATGAATTAAGCTCTATAATATATATGCCTTTCAAGCTCCTTGTAAGAACTCTATTTGCTCTGCAATCTCCTGGCAAATCTTCTTCCTGTCGTCCAGGCCCCATTCAGGGACGTGGCCCAAATTGAGGCTCATATCGCAAAAGAGGCCCTTGATTGTGTTCATGATCTTTAACTCGTAGTCAAAGCCTCCCAAGCACTTCTTGAAGTAGCTCGAGTAGAGTCGCCTCCGTTGACCATTGTCTTTGGGCCCTCTTCCATATGAGTTGTGTATGAACATTTCGGCAAGTTTGAACTTGGGCCAATTAGCATGGAGGAATGCTAATCGTGATGCCTTGAAGAGATTGTACTCGTAATTAGAAGCTGTTTTATCGTTGTCGTTCTTGGGATAGACAGGCTCCTTGTCATTTTGCATACCATTTGTCGCTTGCAAATAGTCTATAATGGGGTCATGTTGCACCATGCCGAACAACTCACGCTTGCTGTTCGACTTCAATGGACCAAACTCACGATCAAACTCTTGCACTTGATAGTATGGGAGCTTGAGTTTGTGAGCTGCCGCGATGAATGTCTCCTTATCGCCCTCTCCAGCAGCACCCTGGCTGAATAAAGGATAGTAATAATCCGGTCCATAATAATTGTAGTAGAAAGAAAGTATGATAGACTTCATGTGGACCCTTTTGTTGATCATCATTTGTCCTGTCTCACTGGAAGCCTCCGGGATCGCTCCCTCACAGTCATGGAACAGGAATTCCTTGGAATCAGAACCCTCGCCTCGTTTGTCGCCAGGAAAGTAGCTGTTCCTGGCTCGCTTGTTTTCATCAACATCAATCCCAGCTATCTTGTAAAAGTCAGGAGACGTACTTCTCCTCCAAAGATCAGGCCACAAAACCATGTGGTGAGTAGTAAATGGCGCGTTGGAAAAGAAACTGTCTGGGTTGACTAAGGGCAAGTTGTCAGCATCCATGTATAGGACGCGCTCAAATGACGAAATCAACATGGCAATAGTTTTCAACTGATAGCCATTCACTTTGGATATCAATTTCTCTGGTAAGTAATCTGCCATAATCTTACACTCAGCATTGAGCATGGGCATGAGTTTTTGACACATGTCAATATCATAATCTTTTTTGCGAGGCAAGATGACCTCAACAGGAAGACGCGACCCCGAGTCACGCAAGAGCTTGAGCGACAAAAGGACCAATGAGTTATAAGTATCGCCACCCAAGTATATGATTCCTTCTCCTTTCATAAACATATTAAACTTATTCAATTGGTAAAGTTCTGAGGGCAAGTCATCGGGCATTCCATCGACGAACTTGCTGTGAGCCTTGGATAATGAGGAGATTTCATCGTCACTTAAGCGAAGGAAATTGGAGAGCCACTCCTTATTGCGGATCGGCTCCTCCAAGTACTGTTCTCTAAGATGCCCGCCATACGTAGGTACTCTGCCGTTGTTATTGTTGAAGCGTTTCTCCTCCCTCGAGGCCTTGTAGTGATCGTCATTGTTGATTCCACCAATCAGTGGTTTACACCCATCCAGTAGATCAGAGAGAGTACCGAAGAACCTCTTGAACTCGTTCATGAACTTAAATTCAGTCTCAAGGCGCTCAACCGCGGACAGCTGCGAAACGTTTAGCTGTTGCAGCATTTCGAGTTTGATCATGCTATCGTAGTCATACGGCTGGAGTTCTGCGACTGTGAACTTCAGGATCCCGTTAATTTTGTCTTTGGCAAACTGCCAATACTGCTGTGGCGTCACCGGCATCTTATGACTCTCAAATACCACGAACTTGGCCTCCTCGTTTATGTGGTAGCCCAACAAGCCTTTCTTGAACAGAGATCCTAGGACCCCTCGATTGCGGTACACAGCGCGTACAAGGAGAACTTGTACGCCAAGCACCAAGGCCCCTAGAAGTACCATCTTACGCGCCAGGCGCTTGGCAATGATCAGCATTGCACCAGCGAAAGATTGATAGCAAGGAGTGGGGCGGTGAACTTGAACAGCTAAAAGTCAGCAAGAATTGGAATAAGGGAGCAACAGAGGACTTTTCCACGGATGCCGAAGCAATGGATCGCAAGGTGAAGCGCTGCAAACGATGAAGAAGAAAAATGCGATCTCAGCAGCAAGCGCACGGGTAAAAAATAACCCGTACACAGGAACACGCGTTCGGGCAGGCAGAGAAGGTTCAAATAGTGTAGTCCTACGCGGCTTATTATCGCAAATCCTGTGTGCAATTTGTATTGGCTACGCTCAACAGATAAGTGGAGTGCGGAGGCTCAGTGAAGATAGAGTGACTTCGGAAATACATACCCAAAAGTGAGCACATCGTTCTTCTTCGAGTCGCTTGCAGGTTCAGTAGTAACTTATAACGACTCAATTTCTGCCGTAGTACTCTAAAGGTTGTTTGCAGCTGGTCATTACACACGCCACCATGCTCTCTACAGGCCGCTTCGGACCTTCTCCGCGCGCGCGGACGACTTCTTGCATATAACTGTTGCGGCGCAGATTGGTTTTACAGGATCTGTATGGGGCATCGTACGCACACATTTGTGTTCCCCTATCCATCCATATCATGTCGAGATGATGACCAGTAGAGGGTGATGGCGTCACCAAAGGCGCAAATGATAATTTGCGGCTTTTCTTTCTGAATAGCACGTACCTATCTGTATATGCGTTCTTGCGAAGGTAGAGGAGAACGACGTTTGGCGATATCCCAGCTTCAACGCCGATCCAGCACGGGGCGCGTATGTCACGTACCATTAGACATACTACCAGCCTCATAAAAATGCATGGGACCCAGTTTTGTCCTCTCAAACACCGTGGTTCTCGCAATTACATCATGTTTTCATCTACTCTTAGTAAAACTATTTGGCTTTTGCAAACCATTTTTTGTTACAACTTCTCAAATATGCTCTCACCCGCAGGAAATAAATACTCCGCTGTAGAGCGGGAAACTAATAATCTGGAAGTGCAGCTCATTAGAACCAGAGGGAACTCGATAATGATAATGATATGACAATTTTAACGCACTCTATTATATGGAGTAGCTACCACTGGAGTGATCCAAGATCACTTCCTTACACAATCATTCCTTATACCAGACCCCACTAGTCAATTTCGCACTTTGAGTACGCCATGTCACAGAATTTCCTCGAAATTTATTTCAAGCAGCTTTCTTTCGGACGTGGGAAACGATCGAGACCGTCACATCTTAGCTAGTACTGAGAAGAAATCACTAAACTCGTTATCTATTTCATCTCTCGTGAATTAGTCCTGTTTGTAGATCTCCAAAGCTATAGGCTTTTCCTTTTGGTCATCACTAATTGAAATGTCCCTGAAAAATTGTAACCATTTGTCATCGCCTAGATCTGGTGCTGGTGTAGTGTGAGTCGCTGTCGTCGGAGTGGTACTTTGACTGCCTTTCCATGACAACTCCAAGACGCGTACAAAGTGTCTAAGCTCATGCAAGTTATAACAAGGTAGAATGTCTCGGTGTCCCTCCAACATTTTGCAGCATTCGGCGTGGAATTCACTGGAGGTAGCAATTTTCAAAAAAACTGAATGACTTTTATACATTCTCCAAGCGAAATAATACCGATAACTGATGCGATATAAAGTGTCAATATTGGAACGAAGGTACAACGTGAGGTAGTGACTCAACTTTTCGTACTCTGCCCGGTATTGGTCATGGACAATTGTGTGCTTATGGTTCTCCTTCATGTCATGTAAAATGATGTGTGCTTGAATCAAGAAGACAAAGAAAAGTTGATTAATTCGGTTAATAGTATGCTGAATAGTTGGAACAGTGAAAAAATCGCACATCAAGCTAGATTCTTCCAATAATACCTTGAAAAGGGGGAGGATTTCGCAAGCCGTATAAATGATTTTGTTCAGATAGAACACTCTAACTTTTGAGTTTGCATAATACCTCGTTAACAAGTGAAAATATACCAGGAGTAGGTAACTGGTCACAGATATGTAAACTTTGGCCAGAAAATGCCGCCTCAAGATGAACAACTGATAATTAGAGCTGACCTGGGGCCATACAAGGTCCAGTAAATAGCCGAACACATTGTGAAACCTCACCTCGAATGCATTCAATGTGGCAACAAATATGGAGATATTTGTCGGGGTTGTGTTGGAAATTTTGTCAATGACCGGCATTAACATGCAAAGCATTTTCACACCGTGGTAGAACTCTCTGGTGATATTCTCATCAAGAGTCGATGCTTCAGATAGTTTGGTTGGATTAACCGTAGGTGGGGGTTTAGTATCGTAATCGGATTGCTTCAGATGAACAGTATTTCCATACATGTAGCCGTTGTAAGCATCTTGGATAAGTAGGAAGTACCAAATCTTACGCAGTAGGACTCGTTGCTTGATTTCCTCCCCTCTTTGTATAGATGTCGAGTCATTATCGAGTCCCATGCTCCGGGCCATTTTAAACAAAGTTGATGTTTGCGTTTGGATATCTTTGCAGTCCGAGCCATCAAAGTCCTCAGGAGCATAGCGAAAATAGATTCTCACGTAGAACGCCAATTGAAAAACGGTAAACTCAGATCTGAGTTCCGCGGGGAAAGAGTTCAAACATGTCTGTGCCAATTCCATGGCTTTGAACTTGATTGGCGTCTTCATGAGCATCTGAGTTAGCTGGACAGATTCAATGGCGTCGGTAGAGTATAGAACAGACTCATTCACCGAGTCTTTGAGACAAAACAAGGAAATGTATGCGAACCTCAAAAAGACGAGGAGTAAGCCCAAGTACGCATAATCCATTTGGTCGCGTATATGCAATTCAGCAATGTGGTCACCCTCATCCTCCAGTCCCAAAATTCGAGTTATATTCTCTTTGAAGGAGTTTTCATCTACAAAAGGACAGAACAAGTAGATCCAGTCGAAGAAGCGGCGAAGAAATAACCCCACAATGCGCTTTGAGGAAGGGAGGTTTATTCGAATAGCTTCTCGAAGAGGGAGAGCCTTCTCAGCTGCAGTCAACCGTTCAACCATCTGTCGTAGCAAGAGGTTGTAAAGATCGGTTGAGGGCGTGGCGACCTTCTTATTCTTCCCCAAAGTCGCTTCCAAGAAGTTAGGATCATCTGTCGTTTTCTTCTTGATGTAAGATGATAAGAAGCGAAGAGGAGCGCTGATTCTGGAGAAGGTGGTCCACGAAAAGGGACTATGGTACGTGCTTTTAATGAAGTCAGAGGTGTCTTTATTTCCACCCGGAGCAGACTTGCCGGAAAAGTCAATGACATCATCGGGGGAGTCGAATATGTTGATGCCAATTTGTTCCTTGAGTGCTTCCTTGACATTGAATGTAGTTGTTAATGGCGAAGGCAGCAGGAATAATGGGAAGGGGCTGTCACGACCCCCTTCGATGCCCGGTTTTTGGGCCGTAAAGTTGGTCAGGAGTATCACAGGCGGAAGCTTGCTTTTGTTAGGACCGAGGTACGGTGGAGGAGGAGGAAATGATGACAGCGGAGGCAAGAATGGCGGCGGCGGGCTCAGCATAAGCGACTTGATGGACATGGAGCTGGTGGAGGAGAAGGAGCCAGCGGGAGGTTGCGCAGAGGTGGATTTGCTGGCGGGATCTGAGGTCACGGAATTGGTGGAGGTTGGCGATGGGCTCAGCTTGTCCTTGTCGCTGGTATTGAGGTCAAGTTTCTGCACCATGATTCCTTCCTGGAACTGTGGAGGGTTGCGCGGGACCTGAACCGTCAAAGACGGGACTTCCTTGCGCTTGCGATAGTTCTCGTTGAACTGGATGACGTGGATAGGCCGCTTGGCGGACGAGACGTACGGAAGCTGGTCGTCGGTGCTGCCCGCGTGGTAAACGCAGTGGTGCGGATTACTCAGGCGCAAACATGCTGAACACGGCTGTCCGCGATCGCAGCGGATCTTCTTCTTTTTGCACGGCTCGCACACGAGCGTGAGCCGTTGGCGTCTGATGCGGCACTTTGTCTGCTTAGGAATGATTTCTGACATGAAGGCCGGGCAACGAGGGCAGCGGGGACCAACGAGACAAGTGCAGTAGTGGTCAGATTGAGCGGCGCAGAATGGGAGGCATCAACGTTGTGGCAACAGGATCGAGAGACGACTAGCGGGAGCACAGAGAAAGTAAGATGGCGTGTCCACTCAACATAGCACGATAAAAATCCCAAGCCTGCTCTGCATCCTACTGAATGCATACAGCACCACTACTATGCAAGTGAGCATGGCTAACTGACGCGCAGGAGCGGCGCGGAACACTGAAGCTCCGATAGTGCCGCCTTGGGGTTCTGCAGTCTGCCCTGCCGGGCCGCCGCATGCAGCAGCCGTGAACGGATAGAACTACGATTCTTGCCCTTGGCGCCCACCACAATATTTTTGCAAGGAGCTGGCTGAGGTCTTGGCGAAGGCGGCTTGCGGAACATGCATCCGCACCCGCAACCGCAGCAGCCACGTCTCGGCCGAGCGCCCCCAGTGGCTTTGCGCCCGTCCTGCGCACGCTACCGGTAGGCTGTATTTGGCCCGCCTGCGCACGAGACCCTGGGCTACGTGCACACCGAAGTAGCGGGACTCTCTGCAGGACATGGCGATAATCACGGCTAATCTGTGCACTCACAACACCGGTCGCCATGACAGATGTCTTTGGCGACATCGAGGAGGACAACAATCCGTCCTTGTACCTCAACCAGTCGATGCTCACCGACCCCTATGGGGGCCCGGCGCGGCCCGGCGCGGCGCAGGCCGCCGGCGACGCCCTCGTCAATGACAGCCTCGTGTTGAGCGATGCCATCGCCAAGCTTCTCGCGCACCCGCAGCTCACCATCGAGGTGGTGTCGAGCGAGAAGCTCATGAACACGCTGGTTGTGCTGTACCTGATCCGCCTCGCCCTGCCTGGCACCGAGCCCGTGGTGGTGAAGCGCCGGTACTCCGAGTTCAAGTCGTTGCGCGACCACTTGGCCCAGCTCTACCCCACCGTCATCATCCCGCCCATCCCCGACAAGCACCTGCTTCTCCTGTACTTGGTGAGCTCCATCAACACCGCCAACGACACCCACATTGTCGAGACGCGCAAGCGGTGCTTTGCCTGCTTTCTTCGCGAGTTGGTGTTTGAGTCTGACCCCGTGCTCCGCGAGTGCGCCCTCGTGCAAAAGTTCTTGGATCCCAGCTACGAGTTGTGCTGGCCCAACGCCATCAATGAGCCTCCGGTAAACATGTTGCCCACCAACTTGTTGCTCGCCAACCCCATCGACCCGACCGACCAGAACGGCTTGTACACATTGTTGCCGCTCATCAACGGCTTTGAGTTCAATTCTTCTATAGACAACCTTCGCTCGCTCAAAAAGTTCAACCAAGAGCTCGCCAAGCTCAACGAACAGGTGGACATGTTTGGCATCGAATCCGACAGCGAGCATCCTCAGTTTAGGGAGGTCCCGGCGGCGCTCGTGGCCTACGAGACCCAGTTCCACCTGAACATCCGCATTCTCACTGATTTGAGCAAGCTCAACAGCAAGACAAACAAGAACTACAAGGCCGTTGTCAATAATCTCATCGAGCTTGGTGGCAACCTCAACAACTTCTCGCTCCAGGTGCACGAGCTCAATGACGACAATCTGCTCAGCGTCCTTATTGAAAAGTTTGGCTCCACAATTGACTCCAACTTTTTGCATTTCGAGCTGTTTTTGGCCAATGACTTGATACCTCGCTGGCAGGAGCCCATGGAGCAGATGATCCAGTATTTTGTTCACGCACTCCAGATCATCAAGTTCTACAAGTACAAGATAAGCCAGTTCAAACTTCTCTACCGCATGAAGTTCTCCAAGTATCAAGAGCTTTCCAGCTTCAACAGCCACTTGCAAGACAACATGAAGCTAAACAACTTGAAAGATCTCGACATTGACAGCCCTAGCATCCACGAGGCTATCAAGAAGATCGAGCAGCGCAAGCACAAGGGCCTCTCTGGCAAGAAGAGCTGGTACGGTCTCTTTGGCGGGAAGCAACCCACTCACGATCTTGGCATTTCCGAAGCCTTACCACCGGTGCGCGAGGACGTCAGCAACACTCCAGCACAGGAAGACAACCAAGACACTTTGCCTGATACGCGGGCCCATTTTCAGAATAGAATTGACCACATCGAAAAGGAGCTCACCAAGATGGATCAGTTGATATCATTGGCCAATGCCGATATGATCAAGTTGACGGAGGAGTTGCAGCGTAATTTTGCTGCCTTCGCGCTCAAGATTGAGAAGAAGTGGCTCCTCATTCTTTTGGACTTTATCAAGGGCAGCAAGCGGCTCTTCAATTCTAACCTCGAGGACTGGACCGAGTTCCGGGTCTCTGTTGGCTGAACGCCTTCCCTACGTACTTATAACGACTTTGCAATGCCTCCAAGTAAATTACCTGTATATAACACCGTAGTGCGTATACCAAGTGGAGGCGACACTGCTCGCGGAGTCGCTGTGGAGCAGGCCACTTGGACTCTTCCCATAGAATACGACCAGCCTCTCCAGTGACGCATCAGTGACAAGATGTCGGCCATGGATATTGATAATGACGTCGCCACCGTCTTGACTACGCTCAGACTGGAAACAGAGTCGGACGATGTGATAAACTTGTTGTATCAGCTCGAGGATTACCACGAACGGAAGTTGTGGCACCAGTTGACGTTGGCATTGGATGAATTTTACGCCTTGCCCGCATCGAAAGAGTTACGTCCCAAGATCTATGAGCAGTTTGTCAGCAGATTTGCAAACAAGTTGAACTTGATCAAGGTGGTTGACTTTGTGTTGGCGAGCTTCAGTGGCGACACGCAGCACTGCTTGGACAAGCTTTTGGAGTTGAAGGAAGTGGCAACGAAGAACATCGAGAAGAGGGCGAAGGCGTCGAACTCAAGAGACTTGGAGAACACGGAGGAGTCTGCTATCTACGTCGACTTGCAGATCGCCAGGTTCCACCTCTTGTTGAACGACTTGAGCAGCGCGGATGAAACTTTCGATAAGTTGGCCCCAAAGTTCGAGTCCAGCTTCGAGAACGACTACAGCTCCAAGATCAATGCGGCGTTTTACTTGGCCAAGTGCCAGTTATACAAGATCAAAAAGAACTACAATGCTTACTACTCCAATGGCTTGTTATACCTTTCATCCGTGGAGGAGACTCTTAGCCATGATGATCAGGTGAGCTTGTGCTACGATCTCTGTATCTCGGCCTTGTTGGGCGACAAAATCTACAATTTCGGTGAGTTGATCTTACATGACATATTGGATTCGTTAAAGGGTTCACAATACGAGTGGTTGCACCATCTCATTTTGAATTTGAATGCAGGTAACTTGGCCGAGTTCAACAAGTGGCTTGCGGTTGGCTTCGAGAAATCACCATTCTTGCAGCAGTATGAGTTGTTCTTGAAGCAAAAAATCATTATTATGGCATTATTGGAGTTGATTTCGACCAAGTCAACCACCAACAAGCAGTTGACCTTCAACGAGATTTCTGAGTCTACTGGTACTCCGGTCAATGATGTCGAACATTTAATTATTAAGTGCTTCTCTTTGAACTTGATCAAAGGCTACATCAACCAAATAGATGAAATCTTGGTCGTCACGTGGCTCCAGCCAAGAGTTTTGAACTTGGACCAAGTCAAGACCTTGTACAACCACTTGGTGGACTGGGACAGCAAGGTGGATCAGTTGGCCAAGGAGGTGCACAAGAGCGGAGGCACCGTGTGGGCCGGCTTATAAAGTCATAGAGTAATCATTCACGAATGCGAATCAGATTTTATTGTAGTCTATACGTCTTCCTTTTGGTGATCCAATCTGTCATCGACTTTATGCTCATCGTCGCTTCCTTCCAAGTCAAACAAAGTGTTGGAAGCTTCCTCGTTTCTGGGCACATCCAAGTCCTTCGAGTTGTGTTCGACTGGCGAACGCGCATCCGCCTCAAGGTCGCCAGACAACTCAAAGCTATCATGGCGCGCCGCATCTTCATTGTCGCTGTGGCTAAGGAGTGAAAGATCATCCATCTCGAATTCATGGCCCTGGTGATATCCAGCACCAGTAGCACCTTCTTCGCCATCGTCCTCAGTAGTAGACAACTGCTGAGAAATGGCCAACATGTAGCTCGTTTCGGTAGGTCTCCACAACCATGCAATGCCCATAAAGACGCCAAAGAAGACGACACTAGGCCAGAAGTCAAACAAAAAGAAGCTAGACTTCCAGTGCTGTTCGACCATCTGCGTGCTGGACATACTCAAGTACACGAATGTCGATAAAACCAAGCCACCGAGCGTGATCACCACAGACAAGAAGATGACACGGAACAAATTTTCGTAAAGCTGTAACTTAATCACCTGGCGCTGTTGGTTCAAGTGAGCAGTGGTCTTTCTGATGGACGCCAATATGGCCACGTAGTAAACGGTCAAGGTGATGGAGATGGGAATGAGGTGAATCAAGTCCAAGAAGCCGGGCAAATCATCATCCTTGCCAGAAATGGCACCGTTGGTGTAGCCCGTTTGGTACGTGGCAATGAGATACACCATGGAGGCCGCAAAGTGAGCGGCAGCAAGGATCTTGCACCTAGTCATAATCTTCTTGGGGAGCTTGAGAAGGACCACGCCGTAGCCCAAGGCAATGCACAATAGCAAGAAGAAGGCAAACGTGATTTTGCCAGCGTTGAAGAGAGACAAGAACACCATGTAGAAGATGACGAACGCCGACAGAGGGTTCTTGGTGTTATTGACTAGGTCGTAGTAGGACCAGACCACCAAGGTATCAAAGGTCAAGAACGAAAGCATGGCAAGCAAGTATTTCTGGAGAGGCAAGATTTGGTTCTGGTTGCGCTTCTTAAAGAACTGGAACCCGTACAAGGCCAAGGCAATGGCGTAGCACAAGGTGAGAATGCCGTAGGCGGGTAACTTGGGAATCTCGCTCGCACTCAAGTAGCCAAACGCGTTCTGGAACGTGATCCTGCCCTTGTAAGTCTGCAGCTCGTGGCGGGTGTAGGTGGCCACACAGTAGTAACCGGTGCTGTTGACCTTGTAGTCAAGCTTGGCCTCGCCAAGCAGCTTCAACTGGGCGGTACGTACCGGGTGAATGATGCTGCTAGTGTTGACGATAAAATCGCCCTTCTCCAGCTCTTTGCAGTAGCCCAGCGACACCGCGGTGTCGTCGCAGATGTACTTCATGTTACCGTTGGGCAATTGATACCCAATGGAGAACACATCGCGATACTCAAACACCACATACAGCACGTCCACGTCCTCATTCTGAGACGCTTGATCGGGATGCTTGGGGTCGTACTTGTCCTTGCCAAACTCAGTGAGCAGGAGGCCGATGTGGGGCCGCAAGCTTCCTCCCCAGTCCTTCTTGGAGTAGATCCCCAGACACACCTGGCTCAAGGCGCCATTCTTAAACTCGGCCACGTTGGCTAGCGCTGTTGCTGCAAGCGCAATGGCCCATGTGAATCGCATGCCGCCGTCCTAGTAGTCGCTGCTTCCGTGCGCGCAAATCGTGCCGCCCTCCGGTACGGTCGGCTGCCTGCAGAACTGCCTTGTAGGGAGGATTCCCGTCTATGCACACCGATCTGGGGGATCGGAGGCTTGTCAGGGCCGGCGACGACGGCATGCGGCGGACAACCGTGAGCGGCATCAAGCATCGCCGATTTCACTGTCCCCGGGTGTAGTTGAGTAGACTCCAAGCAACGAGCTGTATGGGGGTGGGCACAACTATGCGGAGCCGATTTGGCCCCGCCGCAGCGAGTGAAGTACATTTAGCGCTGACCTCTTGGAGTCCAATCCTGTGATGGAAGCGACAACATTGTTTAGGACCAGAATCAGTAGACAGCAATGTATAGTTCGGTAGAGGACCCTTAATCGGTATCACTCACTCCGGACCGCCGCGGGATCTTACATAACGTCGAATCCCGCGAGTGGATACGGCGCAGGGGCGGCCGGATCATCGTTCCTCGTCGGTACTCAGGAGCAAGTATCTATCTCGAAGTGCATGGCGCCTAGTGCGTCTACGGAATATTGGCGCAGACGGCACCTGTCAGGTCGGCACGGGTCCCGTCTAACCTTCCTAACCCCATGAATGCCTCTACGGCAACCTTATTTCTCAAAAGTCCCTCACTAAAATGCTAGACAATGCGCCCGAGGGCCCTTTTAGGATGGGCAAGAAGTAGCGTGCCAATCTCAGCTTTACGGGACAATTAGGTTCCATTTCGCACATTGTTGTGCACTTCAGCGCATCGCTCCTCCCGGAGTAGCTTAGTTTGCAAGACGCTTCCAGGGGCCCTACCCCACACGCAAGTCTCCAAATAAAATAGATCTCTACGAGGTGGTGCTGCCACAGGGCCTCCTCCTGAAAACACGCTATAAAATAAAAAGCGCTCGGCGCCGTCGCTGCACAATCCCGCCGCATCGAAACCCTGCTTCTCGGATATATGCAGAAATGTCTCTTCGATTTCACCATTACCCATAACCACCCTGGCGCAAAATGTAGTTCCTGCAACCACAAAGAGGTGGAGAGCGTACGTGCAGCGCCACTGCTAGGCGCCTTCCGAGCCTTTGGCACGAGGGTGTCCGTGTAGTTGAAGCTGGGTGGTCTGGGGTCATTGCGCCCAAGTTGCTGCGGCGAGAGGCGGTGAAATTGCGCCCCGTGGGTCACTGCAACACTTAGTCTGAGTAGTAGGCTGCCGCAGAGTGACTGGAGCCACGCTGACCCCTCCCACGGCCCCAGAATACAGCGGACAAGTTGCCCCATTCGCTGTCTCCTGTGTTGGCAAACATAAGTCTAAAAAAAGCTTTGGTTCCGAAAGGCAGATAAACCAAATTCTTGGCTGATTCCTGCGGCGTATAAATACCTGACCGGGCCCCCAGAGATCGCCAACGATGATCTCCCAGGTTCTTGCTTTCATTGCTCTCAATTTCTTTCTCGTCGGCGCCCAGCCGGTGGCCACGGGCTACGGACTGCTGCCGGTCCAGATCCCCGCCGTGAGTCCCAGTCTCCCCGACGTCTACCAGGACTACGTCCATCGCTTTAACGACGAGGTGGAGTTTCCCTACTCCGAGCAGGAGTCCCCGGAAAGTGAGCCCTTGACCAAGTACACCGAGGCCACTCTTCCCTTGACCTACGCTTGGCTTGTCCACCTCCAGTTCACCGGCCAGTACGTGTTCTCAAACGGCGCGTGGTGGCTCAGCAACGAGCAGGCGGAGAACCTCGTCAAGTTGCACGATGACGAGGTTGAGCGCTTGGGTCTCGTGGCGCCGCCCCAAGACTTTACCCCACAGACGGGCGACATCGACTACGACGTTCAAACCTCGGCCAACGACTACGCCGAGGTGTACTTGCCGGCGCAGGCAGGAAGCCTCGAAGCTAGAGCTCTCAGCATCCGGGGCAGCAAGTGCGGCGCCAACAACCCTGAGTGCGCATCGACGAGAAACTGCCTTCCTCGTCCCGCTTCCGGCTACAATTGTGTTTGCATCTCCAGCAAATGCCGCACCGTCAAAGCCTAACTAATATAAAAGTTGCAGCAGCCAATGTAGCAAGGTTCAAAACCAGATAAAAGTCGCGACGGCACACTTGGGCGCCGTATGTTCTGTCCCAACGAGCGCGACCGGCACGATGCGCACGGCAACGCGGCGGAGGATGCGCGCTACGAGCAGGCGCTAGCGGTGGCGCGCGCCGCCCGGCCGGCCGACTACGAGTGGGTGTTTGAAGCGGTGCCTGGGGTGTTTGCCCAAAGCGACCCTGCCACCAACGACATGGCCTTTGACTACATCGAGCGGGGCCTCGGGGTGGACAGCTGGGACGAGGTCCAAGAGACTGTGCGGGCGCTCCAGCAGAATGCGCCGCCAAATCTGCGCTACAAGGTGCTCTTGATGGGGCGGCACGGCGAGGGCTTCCACAATGTGGCCTCGCACAAGTACGCTGGGGACGAGTGGACGAACAAGTACCGATTTATAGGCACCGACGGCGACTTGACGTGGGGCCCCGACGCTAGGCTCACGGCGACGGGCATGGCTCAAGCCGAGGCCAACAACTGCTTCTTGCGGGCCCAGGTGCTGCACGGCATGCCTGTTCCCAAGTCCTTCTACCTGCTGCCGCTTCTGCGCTCGTGCCAGACTTTGGTGTCATCGTGGCAAGGCATCAGCACTCCGGCGCCGGTGGTGCACGAGAAGCTTCGCGAGACCACAGGCATTCACCTCTGCCATAAGCGGGCACCCAGGTCGGACATTGCCGAGCGGTTTCCGTCGTTCACGTTCGCCAGCAACTTCACCGAAGACGACGAGCTCCACGACCACTACTCCCAGCACCGCGAGCAGCTCCACCAGCAGTTCTTACGCGTGAACGAGTTCTTGCAGGAGCTATTCAGCACCGACGACAGCACCTTTGTCAGCATAACATCGCATGCCGGCACCATGCGCGGGTTTGTCACCGTTACTGGCCACCGCAAGTTTACCGTACCGACGGGAGGATTACTTCCCGTGTTGGTGCGGGCAACATCACTAGCATAGACGAATAGAATGTATATTTAGTATGGCTTGAACTTGACGTCCTTCTTGCGCTTTTTGCCGTGCTTGTTCCCTCCACGCTCATCCGCGAGCTTCTTGTCCTCTTTCTTCTTTTTCTTCTCCAGCTTCTTGTCCTTCTTGTCCTTCTTTTCCTTCTTGTCCTTTGCCCTGTGGTCCTTTTTTGGCTGGCTCACGGCGTGCAAGGGGAGCTCAAACGGCAACTGCCAAAGCTTGATGGTGCCGTCCTCGCCAGCGGTGAGTACCTGGCGCCCATCGGGCAACACCACAACGTCCCGCACAACCTCCTCTCCGTGAGCACCAGGGAACCACGCGGGCTTGTCGGTGTCGAACTTCTCGGTGGCAGGATCAAAAGGGAAGAGCGTGAGTTTCAGCTGGGAGTTGGCGCCAAAAGCGACGTAGCCCGCGGGCGACACGTCGACCACGTACTCGCAGTCGGGCCACACGGTGCGCACGTCGCCAAGGTCGAGGGGTTCGGGCTCTTCCACCTCCTCGTAGTTTGTGCTGTTGAGCTCGTGAAACGAGAGCGTCTCCATGTGGGACAAGACGGCGATGCGGCGCTCGCGAGTAAAGTGGCACAGGTGTACCGAGGCATAGTTGACCACCTGGTGCAACGCTTCCTCTTCGTCGGCCTCGTTCAAGTCGTAGATGTTGACGTAGCCATCGGTGCTGCCGGACATCAAGTAGTGGAGGATGGTGGGATGGAAGGCGATGGCAGTGACATCGTCGTGATGCGAGTCGACAAACGAGCGCACAAGCTCTCCGGTGCGCACGTCCCAGAGGTGGAGCTCAGCATCCACGCCCGCCAACTCGGTGCCTCCGGCAAGCACGGTGCCGTCGGCATTGGCAGCCACCAGGAGGAACGACGAGCTCTTGTCGGTGGTGAAGTGGTGCACTGGGGCCAGGCTCAACAGCGCCATGTCCCACACCTTCACGCCGTCTGACGCACACAGTGCGAGGAGGTGCTCGCCCACGCGTGTGACCGCGGCCACACTCTGCTCGTGGGCGCCGGCAATGCGGAGCAAAGGATCGTCGGCGGACGGCAGGTACACCGCGAGCGACCCGTCGCTGAAGGCAGCGGCAAAAACACCGCCGTGCAACGCAAAGGGCACAATTGCAAGCACCCACACGTCGGGCGCGGGCGCAGCCCACTGCCGCTGGAAGATGCTGCGCATGGCGGTGGGGACCGTGGCAGCCCGCGGCCGCTGTGCGCGATGCCCTGTCCTGCACACGATCCTCATCGCGGGGCTGTAGACAGGCGCCCACAACAAGCTTCTTCCACGCCATGAGCAGTGTGTTCAAGAAGACGGGGACACTGTTCACCCCCAAGATCCGTCGCACTGCGGTGCGGCGGAAGCCGGTGTCAGCAACACCCGAGCCATCGCAGGCCAGTACCGCGGGCCTGGAGCCGGAGCCGCTCCCCCAGGCCCCGGCGCTGCCCGTCCCCACGCAGACCCCCAGCTTCAACTTCTCTCTCGGCTCGAGCGTGCTGCCGCCCGCCGAAGGGGTTGCTGCGGAGGACGTGGACCCCAAGGACAGGACCCAGCCGGCGCCGTCGGAGTCTGAAGGCAGCGACGACGAGGACCTCTTCCGCCGGCCCCACGACGGCCTGGCCCGGCGCCCGTCGCTGGTGGTGGCTCAGCGGCGGCTTTCTGGCATTGCGCTTCGCCGAGAGCTGCGCCTGGTGCTGATCCTGGAGCCAGTGCCGACGCCGTCGGCGGAGCCGGTGACCATCGGCATCCCTGTGCTGAAGCCCGTGCGTCGGCGCAAATCACTGGTGCGGGTTCGTCCGGCGGCGGCGCGGGTCGCCGCCGAACCTGAGGCGACGTCTGCTGCCGACGGAGCCCTGGCGGATGCCGCGGGCAATAGCCAGTATGTGTTTGGGATCGACCCCAAGACGAAGCGGCTTGCCAAGTTCCGCATCAAGCCCGAGACCGACGGCGACTCTGCCGCGCTTCTGCTGGACGAAAGCGAGTACGAGGGCTACGGCCGCAAGCGGCGCCGCATCCCAGTGGCGCCCGACGGACTCGAGACTACCATAGCCAGCGTGAAACAGCTTCCGCGATATTTGAGCCGCGAGGACGCCAAGTTGCTAGAAAGCATCTCATTCAACCCCGAGGAGATGACGATGGCCGACTTGTGCGGTCCAGACTTACCCATCGGCATCACCACGCAGAGCTTCGACCTTGTCAAAAAGGCCGAGGTGCTCAAGGAGGAGGAAAAGGCCAAGCGACGCGAGGCCAGGCGCATGGCCCGAGCCATGCGCATTTCGTTTGACGAGGCCCTTGGCCAGATTGAGCGCGATGCCGAGAACCTCAAGTACGATCAGACGCGCGCGCGCGAGATGGAGCGCGAGCAAGGCATCACCTACCAGGAGGCGCTCGAGGTGGTGCGGCAGGAGCGCCGCGAGCAGCTGAAGATGAAGCGAGAGAACGAGTCGTCGGCAGCTACCACGGCCGCGGCCAGCTCTGAGTCAAAGACCGAGACGCCGGCAGCGCCAGACTCACCACCAAGCCAATCATCGCACGGCTTGCAAATTGCCGTCGACGCCTCGGGTAAGTTGATGGTGGATCAGGACTCCACCTACAGACAGCGCAACACGGTGTTTGACAGCAAGGGCAGGAACGTGGAGGAGCGGAACCCATACGAGAACCCGGTGATATCGTCGACCTACTCCAAACGCAAGTACACCGACCGGTGGACCAGCGATGAGCTCGTCAAATTCTACGAAGCTTTGAGCCAATGGGGCACGGACTTTACCTTTATCGCCAAGTTGTTCCCGTACCGCACGCGCAAGCAGATCAAGCTGAAGTTCAACCTCGAGGAAAAGCGCTACCCCGAGATTGTCGAGATGGCGCTCAACCGGAAGCTTCCTACGGACTTTGAGAAGTACTGCCGCGAGAGCAACAGCCGCATCGAGACGCTCGAATACTACAATGAGCAGTTGCGGCAGTTGCGTGTGGAGCACGATTTGCACATGGAAGAAATCGTGAAACAGAAGGAGAAGGCCATGAAGGAAGATGCCGAGCAGAGCCGGCGTCGCGAGATCCAGATTCGTACGGGAACGCAGCCGATGTCTCGAGCCGAGAAGCTCCGCGAGCTCCGCAAGAACGAGATGGTGGTGGGGTCCATCGATGATAAGAAGCATGAGATCAAGTCACATGACCTGTGATTGACTCTGGTGACTCTCGCATTTTCCGGCTTCCCATCGGCGGTAGATAGAGACCTCTTATAGACGATTGATGAATAGGATATGACCAAGGATTACGTGCTAGATTTGCAGCCAAAAGACGAGGCGGCGCAGAAGAACGTGCTCCAGTTTACAGTGCGGGACCGCCACAAGGGCGTGTGGAGGTTTCGCCCGGCCATGCTCGCGGCTCTCGCCAGCGTGCTTGTGGGCTACACCGTGAGTGTGGCACGCGCCAACGGCTACCGCCTCGGCGCTCACTTTGCCAGCATGCTCACGCCGCAGCACTATGCGGTGTATGCGGTTCTCGTGGCCGCATTGCTCGTGGTGGCAGCGCGGCAAGAAAAGCACGACAGCATGGTGGTGATGAAGAATGTGGGCGTGCAGCTCGTGTCCAAGTCGAGCTGGAAGTGGACATGGGGCAGCAACAAGAACGTGTTTATCCCGCTTGGCAACATCATTGACGTTGTCATCCACGAAGGGTTCCACGGGTACGGCCAGGTGATCTTTTACATGTGCGTGCTTACCAAGTCCACCGCCCCGGGGCACGACGTGAGCCCCCCGCTGGAGGCGGTGGTGCGCAACAAGGTCAAGGGCGCGTTCCGCACCGCCGCCGACGGCACCACCGAGCTCACGCTGCTCACGAGCTTGGACGAAGACATCATCAAGGTGGTGTTCCCCGAGTTTTTACCCCGCAAGGACACATTGGTGGAGGTGCGGCACAAGCTGCGGCAGTTTCTCTTTGGCGAGTCGAAGCGCTACTTCCGCCGGGTGCCGGGCCAGGGCCTTCGCGAGGTGTTGCATTGAATAGACGGACATGGCCATCGTGTAGTGTCTACGGACATGACGTGACGAGCGGACACCCCGCCGTTTCTACAAACCCGGCTGACGTGGTCAATGAGCGGCGCCGAGAAAAGCACCCTCCAACGCCGACGCGTGGGACAATAGTGCCGCTGAGCCCATCGCGGCGGCATTGTTGTGGCGTGCACACACCAAAAGCCCTGGGTTGGTCGCGTCACAAGCTGTGCGCTCGAAACCGCGCGCCGGCGTCGTCTAGGCGCCCGCTGGAGCTGCAGGCAGAGCGCGCGAGGCGGCGGCCCACCGCAAACGGCGGGCTACCGGCGCGGATGGAGGCGGGGATCAGCTCTGCAGGGTCCCTCGCGCTCCCGCGGAAGCACTAGAGGCAAAAGCACCGCCGCCGCTGCGTTTGCAGGGCACTCGCAGCAGCCCCAGCGACGGCGCCGTAGACTTCGTCCCGTAGCGGCCCAGCGCCCGCCCGAGACACAAACCCTACCACCGCAGATCACTGTCCTGCACACAGACACAATCATTTGTTTTATTGTCGTTTACTAAAAATACGAGCGACACCTGTGTTGGATCAGAGTTTTGAGGCACCGTAGTTGTTTGATCACCGTTGCCACGCGTGTCTGCTTGGATCACTCCGTTGCACCAGCAGCCCTCAGCCCGTTTTCTGTCGCAATCCCCCGCTCCTGGCGCCTCAGCTCCCGGGCCCGAATCTGTCCCTGCTCCCCAGGCCCAGCGTCAGTTGTTCCCCGAATCCGCATCGTGCGGTCCGACACGTCTTCAGCACCACAACACGTCCACCGTGCGCCGTTCCTGACCCGCCCCTGCTTTATGTTCCAACTATACGTCACTCATTAATATGTCATATTCACAACAGGCCATGCCCCACAAGCCCGCGCGGCCCGGGCCCCCAGCAGACCCGCGGGGAGCGCTCGGCGCCCAGCACCCGTCGCGGCCCGTGTTCCACGCGCGCAGCCACTCGCAGAACTCACCGGTGGCAGATCTGTTCGCCACAGCCTCCCCCAACTGGACCACGTTGATCCCGCCCATGCCCTCGCAGCAACTGTCGTCCAGCGTGCCCCGACAGCAGCGGCACTCCATCGCCGTGTCGCCGGTGCCCACCAATCAGCACTTTGGCGACCAGCGGCTCGACGAGTTGGAGAAACGCTTCTCGCGGAAGCAGGAAAACTTGGGTCAGCCATTCGAGGCCCAGCGCCAGCCACCGCCGCCGCCCCCGGCCGCGAAACAGCCGTATGCATCTCAGACGCCGCCGCCGCCCTTGGCGCTGCTGCAGCCGCAATTGCACCCACAGCCCCAGCCGCCTTTGCTTCAGAAGCTGCTGTCCTCCTCGGTGCCTCAGCTTCCCCTCCAGCAGCGGCCCGGCCCATCCAAGGCCCCGCGCAAGAAGCGCAAGGTGTGCCAAAAGTGCGGCTTGGAGATCACAGGACAGTTTGTGCGCGCCCTCAACAATGCCTTCCATGTCCACTGCTTTGTGTGCTACGAGTGCAAGAAGGAGTGCTCGTCCAAGTTCTTCCCCTATGAGCTCACAGAAAAGTCCACGGGACTCAAGATCCAGGTTCCCCTATGCGAGTACGACTACTTCAAGAAGTTGGATCTCATCTGCTTCGCATGCGACAGTGCCCTTCGTGGGCCCTACATCACCGCCTTGGGTAACAAGTACCACTTGGAGCACTTCAAGTGTAAGGTGTGCCAGAAGGTGTTCGAGAGCGATGAGAGCTACTACGAACACGAAGGCAGCATATTCTGCCATTACCACTACTCCAAGTTGTACGCCTCACACTGCGAAGGCTGCCACTCGTCAATTGTCAAGCAATTCGTCGAACTCTTTCGCGGCGGACGGAACCAGCAGTGGCATCCCGAGTGTTACATGGTGCACAAGTTCTGGCATGTTTGCATCACCGTGGACTCCGTGGGGCTCAGCAAACTATTGCCCTCCACCATCTCCCCAAAGGATATCGACTTGTACCACTTGAAAGACTTGGACATTGAGCCAGACACCCTCTTGTCTATCGAGCAGCAGATTGAGACGACAGTCATGAACTGTTGGCTCACCTTGTCCGGTTACGAGGAAACCACTGCTTCGTGCATCTCAGACATGTTGTTGAATGCCTGTACCGGCAATAAGATTAACGGTTTGATTGCCACCGGCAAGCTCATTCTCAACTTGAATGTCCTCTTTGCCTCGATCGAAAAGGTCAGAAACAAATGCATTGAATATGACCCTGCGTTCGCTGCTGCCATATCAGAGTCGGACTCCGCTTTCCAGCCCTTGAAGAAGGAGCCACGAAACATTTGCGGCAAGGTGATGAGCTACCTCGCAATCTTGAGGAAGTCTGACCACATCTCTACCAATGGGAGTCTCTCGGCCGAGTTGCTCTCAGTAATTACTGGATGTGCTCATTATATCAAATTGCTCATCCGCATTGGGCTCAACAATTCTTTGAAATTGAACAAACTCAATGGCGACACCTCTGCCACTGATGGCTTCCTTTTGGAGACCAAACAGTACGAAAGCTTTGGCGATGTCAGAGTTGCCGAATCCAATTTTGATACCATCTTCAAACTGCCCTTGCTAGTCACAGCTCCGAACTCGACCGACTTGTGCGAGTCTTGCTCCAAAAGCATCGAGAAGGCATGCGTCAAACTCGACCAGTACAGATGGCACATAAAATGCTTTAAGTGCTCAAATTGCTTCAGAGATATTGAAGTTGATGTCGCAACTTTGGCCCAGACAAAGTTCAATGACATGGGTAAGTTGATCATATGTGGTGATTGTATATCATCCCTGAAAATTAGTAACATTCATCTCAGAGGTGGCTATGAGTGTGTGAGTGACTTGAGTCAATTGATCTACCTCTTGCGGATCGCATTGAATCGATCCAAGGCTGTGATGTTGACCGAAGTTCAACAAGAAAAGAAGGATAAACAACCTCTGGCTCTGAATAGGAACATGTCGACCATTGATGAGGAACGACAGGCCACCGAAGTTGGTTATTCACAAACAATTAGTGATGTCACTTCATTGCGTACCAAACGACAGAGCCAGAAACTCTCCAATTCCGTGAAGAAGAGCGCAAGAAAATCAGTGGTTGTGGAGGCCCCCGAGGCTGACAAGGCTAAAGCTGATGTCACTCATGAGGATGAGACGGTTGATGACGAAAATGATCCTCTGGCATTGAAAAACAGTGGCCGTAAGAGCAGTTATGCGTCACAGTTATCGTTCAACATGAAAGAGGATGAAAACCTGCAGTTTTCTGTTCAAAGTCGTAAGAAATCTTTGAAGATTCGGGACGAACCTCATCGTGATATCACCTCTAGCCATCTCGATAGAACATCAGATCTTCTCAAGAATGAAAAGTCGTTGACCTTGGATGATATTCCCAGAATTGTCGCCGCAGAGCAGGCTCGTGAGCAGAGGCCGAATGCATTCAAACATCACAACTCTCTCTACCAGAGACAGAAACCGATCCAGCCTGTCAAGGCAATTGGTAACGCTCAGAATGGCCTGACTACCGATAAAAGCAATGGGATTTCCTACGATCCGCCAAAGAGTGCCGATGACCGAGCGGAGTCCATGTACTACTCCGAATTGAACAAGTCTGAGCATTTTATTTTGCGCCATATTGCTATCGAAGCGCTTGTTCAGCTTCATGGATCCCAATACTCGAAGGAAGAGTTACTCAATGTCATTCAAACCAGAAAGCTGGCTACGTTTTGGGACAAGTTCAAGATTGGCGGCGGCGATAAGAAGGACAAAGTATCTGGCGTATTTGGCGTTGACTTGCAAGATCTCACCAAAAAATATGGCGTGGATTCCGATTTGGGCGTTGGTCCCTCAAAATTGAAGATACCGTTAGTTGTTGATGACATCATTAATTCCTTGAGGAACAAAGACATGTCTGTCGAAGGTATATTCAGACTCAACGGTAACATCAAGAAACTTCGGGAATTGACAGAGCTTATCAACAAGAATCCACTCAAATCACCAGACTTCTCCAGCCAAACGGCAGTGCAATTAGCTGCATTGATGAAAAAATGGCTCCGGGACCTTCCAAATCCGTTGCTTACATTCAATCTTTACGATTTGTGGATTGATTCCCAAAAGATCAAGGACTTAATGTTACGAAAGAGAATCCTTCGATTGACATACTGCATGCTTCCACGGAGTCATCGCAATCTCCTCGAGGTGTTGTTGTATTTTTTCAGTTGGGTTGCCTCGTTCGCTGAAATTGACGAGGAGACGGGTTCCAAGATGGACATACATAATTTAGCCACGGTCGTGTCCCCTAATATCCTCTATGGCAAGCAATCTGGAGCGGCGGAACAAGTCACCCCAGGAGAGAACTATTTCTTGGCTATTGAGGTGGTCAACCAGCTTATTGAGTTACACGAAGAGCTTTGTTTGATTCCTGACGACTTGATGGTGTTCTACAAAAAGTTTCAACTGGCAGAGAACACCAAGCCACCGGAGACAATCACCACGAAGGAGATCATGCAGCGCATAGAAAGGGTCTCCAAAGAGAGCCCCGACTTTTTCAATGCGTTTGAGGTGAAGGACGACTGTGCGGACCCTTCAAACCAGGAGGTGCGGACAAACACGGTTTCTCGTGGCCATTCAAAAGTGCTCACCGAGCACCACGGAGAAACTTCTAACGTTAACTAATGACAGCAATACGTTTGTATAAAATATGTACTAATATCATGTAATAGTATCTGGGTAGGCCGCAGGCAAAGGTCGTGTTTTTGCGACAAGATGCGTAATCAGCTCCCATCAGTAACTGCGAGCCATACACCCCACAAATGTCAATGACGACCGAGAGCCTTGAGGGCATAATTCGGGAGCGCTTGCAGGCAACCATTGTCCAGGTGGAGGACATGTCGGGCGGCTGTGGTCAGGCGTTTGCGGTGGTGATTGTTTCGCCGGTCTTCCAGGGCAAGAACAAGTTGATGAGGCACCGGCTTGTCAACAATGCCCTCAAGGAAGAAATCGCGGCTATCCACGCATTCACCCAGAAAGGGTTTACGCCGGAGGAGTGGGAGAAGCAGCAGGGAGCCTAGAAAGGACATACTATGTACTATAAAGCAGCATCTATAAATGAGTCTTGTTGTAGGAATTCCTGTACCTCAAGTAGAGGAGTCCCCAACTGCAGGTAAGGCATGCAAAGATGACCAAGACGATTGTGGGGAACAACATCAAGCCGACGTCACTCGCCTCGGCGACGATGCCCACGAGTGAGGGCAAGGCGGCGGCACCACCGCTACCAAAGGCGCAGATAAACCCAACACCCGAGGTGTGGAAGCGCGGGGGAAGCACCTTGATTGAGCTGACAATCGTGGTGGGGAAGACGGGTCCCACCACCATGCCAGTAAGGAACACCGTAATCAACATTAACGGAGTTGACTTCAATGCCGACGTCAACCAAAAGATAAAGTACCCTGCGGCCGATGCGGTTATGTAAAACAAATTTGCAAGCAACTCTGTGGAAAAAAAGTGGGCGGTGACGAAGCCAAGCACGATGCGCCCTACTGTCAACCCAGTCCAAAACGCCGTGGCACCATAGGACGAGCGCTTGTACGACATCTTGCGGATGCGCATGAGGTAGGTCGTGATCCAAGCGCCAAACGCACACTCGCCGCCCACATACATGAAGAGCATGATAGAGAACAGCCACACGAGCTTAGAGCGGAGAGCCTGCCCCAAGCTGGCGCTGGCGTCTTCCTCATCGGAATCAGCCTCCACTTCCTCCTCCAGCAGCCGTGTCGGTGACTTGGGGCCCTCTAGCTCGATATCGCCGCCCGCCTTGCCTAGGTCGCGGTGGCGTGCGTGCTTCATGATGGCCACGAGCTTGTACTTTTTCGCCGTCTCGAACCGGAAACTGAAGTGGACAAGGATCATGCAAAAGGCACCGATGCCTGCGAGCACGAGGTAGTATTCGTTCCAGGTCCATGGGTTGTGCTTTCGTTCGATCAAGTGGGTGATGAGCACCGGCGAGATCATGCATCCAATACCCCAGGCGCCGTGAAAGAGACCGAGGAGCTGGTTGGAGTCCACGAGCGCGCTCAACCACGTGTTGAAACCGGCATCGATGGATCCCATGGCAATGCCCACCAACGCATACCCCAACACAAGCACGAGGTACGGCGGTGCGGTCAGAATGAGCATAAATGCGGTGGTCATGGACACGATACCAAGCATGGTGACGCCCTTGACTCCGACCGCGCGGTGGATTTTCTCCGTGAAAAGTGCCATGGTGAAGTAGCCCAGCACCTGAGCAAGAAACACAAAACTCACAAGCATGTCGGTGAGCTCATATTCCTTCTGGAGCTCTGGAATGAGGGTGCCTATGGCCTGGTCCAGGAGCCCGCCGAGGAAAATCCCAGAGTAGGACACCAAGATCTGGCCCTGGAGCCGGCGCGACCGGCGCCAGTCGAGGGTGTCGATGTATATCTGCTCGCCCTCAAAGTCGACAGTGTACTGTTCCCGGGGCGCTGGCTCTCCCGTTAGAAGCGAGTCACCGACGTCGATATCGGCCATGGAGAAAAGAAGGGAGCGAGCAGCCGACTCAAATAGGAAGTGTAGTGGCGTGCATACAACCTGCAGCTTGGCCCTGAAGAGCACGGCGGCCCACGCCCGTCCGCCCACAGAGGCAGTGGGGGCGGTACATCGGAGCCCTGCAAGCCAAGCAAAGTACTAGCAGTGTGTTCCCAGCAGAGGTAGCGGCCATGGCCCAAACTTTGTTACCAGGTGCACCGCCGGAGAAGTGGACTAATTGGCCGATTATTTTTGCGCGCTTTTTGCGCCTGCCCCCGCGCAATGTCGCGGCACCGCTCGTGCTACCCATGGCGCCCCCTGGGCCGGTAGCATGGTAGCGCCCTGTGCGCCCGAGTGCAGCTGCGGGGCGCGGCAGGCACGTGAAGCGCGGATCGCCCCCTTAGCTTAGTGGTAGAGCGTTGCACTCGTAATGCAAAGGTCGCTAGTTCAATTCTGGCAGGAGGCATTCTTTTTTTTCCACCGTTGTTGCTGAGCCAAAATGTCCAAGGCCACAGTCACCCGTGCGGTCAATGCGATCCAGAAACTCTACCCAGTCAAGCTCGCGGACAAGTCGTGGGACAACACCGGGCTTTTAGTCGATGCCAGCCGCGACGGCGATGCCGCCGAGCCATTGCGCATTCTCTTGACCGTCGACCTCACCCAGCTGGTGGCCGACGAGGCCATTGCACACCAGCTGAGCGTGGTCTTGGCGTACCACCCGTTCATCTTCCGTGGCTTGAAGTCCATCACGCAGCAGGACCCCCAGCAGCGGTCGTTGCTCAAGCTCATCCAGCACGGCGTCAGCGTGTACAGCCCACACACCGCCGTTGACAGCGCGCGTGGCGGCGTGAACGACTTCCTTGCCGACGGCATCACGCAGGGGCTGGCCGAGAGCAGCCGCGAGCCCATTGAGAAGAACCCCGACGCTGATGGTTGCGGCATGGGCCGTCTCGTGACTCTCGCCGAGCCGGCGCTGTTGGAGCAGCTTGTGGCCCGCGTGAAGAAGCTGCTAGGATTGCAGCACATCCAGGTGGGGGTGGCGCACCGCCAGACGGCAGCACACCCGATCCGCACCATCGCCGTGTGCGCGGGCTCCGGTGGGGGCGTGTTCAAGGGTGTCCAGGCCGACTTGTACTACACGGGGGAGATTCTGCACCACGAGGCGCTCTTCTACAAGGAGTCGGGCTCGTCGGTGATTGCGTGTAACCACTCCAACACCGAGCGGGCGTTCCTCCAGGTCCTCCGCCTGCAGCTTGCAGCCGAGCTAGGCGACGCCGACATAAAAATCGCCCAAACCGACGCCGACCCCCTCCAGGTGTGGTGAGCAACCCACGCCCACGGCATTGAGGCGCCTCGTTGCCTGTGCCGGTGGCTGCCCTCCACTGGCAGCCGCCGAGGTCAGTGGGTGTCCGGCTGCCGATCGAGGCTCGCCCGTATACAGGACATAGCGATAAGGATCCGCACCGCCGCTCCAGCTTGTAGCCCATGGCACGCGGGACGCAGCGCCTAGCGCTCCGCGCCATAGGAGGCGAGTTCCACCCGATCAGCACCGTCAAGTCTACGATTGTGCCGTGCACGGACAGTGACTATGTCTTTTTGTTTGGCGGCTTTGACGACCAAGACAACTTGGACAGCAACGTCTACCTCCTCAACCTCAAGACTATGGAGTGGGAGGTGGACGATCTGCATGCAGGCGTGTACCGTGAGGGCCACTCGGCGGTCTACATTGGCAATGGCGACATATTTGTGTTTGGCGGCGTGCCCTACGACGAGGTCCCCGAGCAGCAGCGGCGGCGCCGCGACGGCCTGTCTGCGACTGTTCCCAAGGACAGCTTGATGTTGGTGTACAACATCCACACGCGGCAGTGGACGGCGCCGCCGCTGTTTGCGCTCGAACGTGCGCCCAGCCACCGCCTGCAGCACGCCTGCTGCTTGCTGCCCGACGGCACCAAGATGTACGTCAGCGGGGGACTTGTCAACTCCACCCCCTTGAGCGATCTCTACGTCTATGATTTCACCCAGGGAGCGTGGCAAGGGCCCATCGAGTTTGTGCCGCGGTTTGGCCATTTCATCGCCGTGAAGGACGGCAAGTTGTATGCCTTTGGCGGCTTGGACCGCGACATGAACCACGTCAACGACTTCATCACCTACTTTGACTTGCACGACCACACCATGGGCGAGATCAAGATCCGCGGCGCCGGCGTCGCGTCGCCCTTCCGCACCACCATCCACAACGACTACGGCGTGTCGTGGAACCACAATGCCTTTGAGCGCACGTTTCTCGATTCTGGTGTCAATTCCGCCGTAAAGCTCGACGTGTGCTTGCCCACCTGCATCAGTCCCAGCATGGGTGACTTTTACGTGTCCTACTATGACTTGAATGATTTGCGACACACACAGCTCGTGTCCACCAGCAGTTTCGACTCACTCCTGGAATTCGAGTCATTGCGGTCCTATGTATGGGTCCAGCCATTTCTCGCCGGTTTCCTGTCTGGTTCCGGATCGCTCTTTTTCCTAGGTTATCGCCCTCAGCGGTCCCTCACAGGTGACCTTTCGCGAGAGACTCTGCGTGTTAGTGACGACGCCGAGGTAATAGAGGTTGGCGACATGAGTGATGACGACGAGGCAGGCCCTCTTCTTACCTACAATTTCAAGCTCAGTCACATCTTTGAAGTTAGCTTGAACGATTTGGGGATTCCACGAGCCAACGCAGTGCCGACGAGCCAGTCACTACTCGCGTTGAACTTGCTGCAAATGTTATTGACCCAGGAGTACACTGATTTTACCATAAAGGCATTGCGTGAGGACGATGCCACAAAGGACATTCCCAACGTGGACGCATACGTCTCCATTGGTGTCCACAAGTCCATCTTATTGGCTCGTTGGCCGCATTTTAAAAGAACGTTGGACAGCAACATGCTGGAAGCAGCCTCCGGTTTCTTGGCAATCCCCGAGCCTATATCCTGGGTAAAGTGTCTTCTATTTTACCTCTACACAGGCTCCATCGAGTTCGACGCTTCCTACATAGCGGATTTCAGCGTGGTAGATTACTCGGGAGTGTTGATTCTCTCAAACTTCTACGATGTTCCCGAATTGAGATGTCTCTTGTTGGATATCATAAACCGAGAGTTAAACGTTTACTTGTCCAATCCTCTAAATCACAATGATGAGGAGGTGATATGCGTTTTATTACGAATTTATGTCAACTTGGTGATTGGTGGTGAGGTCGTTATCACTTCCAAGCTCATTGAGTATTTCTCCGAAAACTGGTCATTGGTTGTAAAGTCTGAATCATTCAAGACATTGAGTAAAGAGATCATCATAAAACTCTGTCGGGAATGCTCCATTCCTGGTGGCCCGCCAAAGTCTGTCTCTCCGCAGTCGACAATTTCCGAACGAGGAAGTTCGCCCCTGAAAATAGCCCGCGACAGCCACTCCAACTCTCCATTCTTGAAGTCGCCAAAATCTGAAATTCAGCGTCAGAGGTCCACGGAATTTTCTCACGATAAGATTCCTACCTTACAGCATTTATCCGATACCCTAAATAGCTCATTGCGTCATTAATAACAAATGCAAACGCACGAAGCGTAGCTGTCTATGTATGTCTCAGTTTTGATGACCACCGATAAGGTCATCCATTGAGTCTTCCAAATCATTCCATGCTTCGCCGATATCAGACGCCACGTCATTCACATGGTCTCCAATATTTTCAAACGTATCTTCTAATGAAGCATCAATTTCCGAAACCATATCTCCAATGGAGTGGTCCAAGTTCCCCACCGCATCGCTAATTTTATCCAAAATTCCTTCTTCAGATTCTGTAAAATCGCTCGGCTTGGGCATATGTTCAGGTCCGCCGGCAACAAGGGACTGCTCAGCCGTAAATGAAACCAATGGGTGCTTGTTTGTACTATAGGTGATCGTAGTTGGACTCACGCGGTTTTGAGGCTTGTGCCACAAGACATCGTAGGTAGCATCTTCAACAATGTGCTCTACCTTAAAAGGAAGATCAGGGTACGTTGATGCATCTGACCAGTCGGGCGGTAAAATATTCTCTGGTGAGATGATGGTGCTGATTTGAGCATCCTTGATGGTTCCATTATTCGGCGCGGGTGAAATGTATAAGGACTCGCAGAGCATGTTGTACACCTCGGTATTCGCGAAAGGTTTGACCCGCTTCGTTGACTGATCAGCTAACTTTTTCTTAAAGTACGGACCCTTGCCAAGAAAGACTGCTCTCATAAGAACTTCAGTGTTGTTGTAACCATGAACTCCTCTGGGTTTATACTGCCCGCCATTCTCCTTCATTTGCTTATGCGTTGTCACTGAGTATCCAACATCAGGTATTACCCAAATAGGTGCTAACCTGTAGTTGAATTTGTGGCTGGTTAAGTTACCTCCAAAGTTCCACTCCTCAGGTATGTCTTCAACGCGAAGTATCTTGTAGTGCGACTTCACCGATTCACCCAACTTGTCCATATTCTTGTTGAGTTCGGCCATTACCTCATCCACCGAGTACTTATCCTTGGGTCTCAAGCCAAACAAGGGCCAGCCATCCATATGCTCAATCTTTTTGAGATCAACAATTTTGTCAAGGTATAAAACTCTATCGTTCGAGGTTGGAGCCATACCATGGTCGCTGACGATGACAATGTTCACAATATCATCCAAGTTACGCTTAGAAACCTCATTGACCAAAAGAGATACAAAGTCATCAACATAGCTCAAAGCCTCCTTCAACTCTGGACCGGAAATGCCAAACTTGTGTCCGTACTGATCAATGGTAGGCACATAGGTCAAGATCAACTCCGGACGACGAGCAATGTCGTCTATGTCCAACCAACCCATTACTCTACCCACTTTTGAGGAGAGTAATTCCGATCCGTTGTACCTATCAACGAACAAGGGGCCGCCGCCATTGATTCCAACACCAGGAACCTCGCTTCCTGGCCACATATGCACGGCAGAATTTACGCCCTGCTTAAATGCAGTGGTCCAGATTGGCTCACCACCATGCCAAAAGTCAGGGTCTAATCCGCCATGTTCTGGGTCCGTGTTGACAAACTGCTTTTCGAGTCTAGGGTCAAAGAAGGTGTTCCCCACTATGCCATGCTCCGAGGGATACAATCCAGTTACCAATGTCCAGTGGTTCGGAAACGTAGACGATGGAAACGATGGTATCATGTAAGGTGCTCCAAAGTCGTTAAGCATCATGGAATGAAGCATGGGGGTCAAGGTAGGATTCATGTAGTGGGGATGAAATCCATCTAACGACACGAGGATAGTGGTGGGATAGAATGCAGTCGTCAGATTGGAGAGGACCTTCTTTCCAAGACCGCTGGCGTCTGCTGAGCCATGCAGTCTACGGGAGAAATAATGGAATGCAAAAATGGATAACGTGGTGAATATACCCACGTAAATCACAATATGGAGTCTTCTGGAGATCTTTTTGAGGCCCTTCTGATCGACCCTGTTGACAGGACTTGATATACTGTCCTCATCATTACTGTCGTTTTTGCTGCTGCCGGAGCCGGGGTTGTCCACCATCTCATAGCTGGGCACAGCGGAAGGCTCGCGCTTGAATAGCTCTGAGATGCGCGAAAATATAGACTGGCGGGCACCGCGGTCTTCTTCATAGTCAAAGTCATCAATCAAAAGGTCATCGTCCTCAGATAGTATTGTGCCTTCCGACCGCTGGCCGTTACGCTCAGCAAAGAGAACATTGTCGTCCTCGTCGTCGAGGTCAGTCACGGGGATATCTGCAGCATGTGGTTGGCTGTAGTTTACTGACATGCTGCTCCAGACGCGGAAGGAAACGGTTAAGCGCGCTCAGATAACGTGGGCAATCATGAATCCTGCATTCGGTCAGGCTCGTGGCCGGATCAGTGAAATAAACCGGTTACCCATCGTCAGCGCCGGTGCTATACGACATGTCAAGCGATGCGGTAGAGGATGTTCTTACAATCTCTCAATGTTGTTGGCGCGGGTGCGGCCCTGAGCAAGAAATACCTTCACTCGTAATCTCATGAGCTCATCGGGCACGAGGTCATTGGCATTCAAGCTGCTCTCGCAGCCATTGATGGGACACACCTGCGTGGTGCGGATCATCTCGAGCACTGCCGCCTTCTCGTAGACGTGGCCGCACTTGCGCAGCTTGTATGGGTCGTCAAAGTAGTTCAAGGTGATGGGGTCCTGAAGTGACACCTTGCCGCCCGCCACGGCCAATTCCTCGTCCTCCACCTCATCGGGAAGCGGGTCCTCGGGGTGGTGGAGAATGAAGCCAAAGCTTTTCAAGTACTGCACCACGCGGTCGCCTTTGATCTGCTGCTCTAGCGAGTGTTCAGCGCCGTGCATCTGCATGCTCTGCGCGTACTCCCGCTCTAGCACTTGCGCCACCAGCATGCTAGGATCCAGCTCATCCTGGTAGGAGGCCAAAGACTCGAGCAGCACCGGCGGTTTGCGGCTGTCGTCGGCGAGGAGCTTGTTGCGCGCTTCCTGGAATGCGTTCTTGTAGCTCAGCAAATGATGCTGCTGCCGCAAGAGGCAAGTGTAGGCGGCGGTGTAGGTGTCCAACGGTGCCGCATCAACGCTCTGGGGGTCAAAGTTGGGGTCCTCGAGGATAAAGTTGGTGTAGGCGGTGCCCTGAGCGGCGATCTCTTTTAGCGTTGCGTCAATCTTTTTGGACGCGTCGCCGACATTGTCCGCGAGGCCCAAGTTGCGGCCCACATCCGATAGCATCGGCACGTTCAACGGAACGTCAAAGCTGTTGGGGAGCGCGACATCGTCGTTGGCGCTCATGTTGTTCCAACAGAGTCGCGGCGATCAAAACTTGAGTCCCGCACCCGCCTTATCGGGACCGGTTACGAGGGGTGCGACAGATGTGCCTACACTCTTTACTCTATCATTTTCGTCATTACCTAAAAAACGTCACCCTGGTCAAACATGGCGTCGGCAACCTTAATGAAACCAGCAATGTTGGCGCCCTTCAAGAGCGACGGCAACGGGCCGCTCTTCTTGTCGTACTTCTTAGCCGTGTCGTAGCACGTGTTGAAGCACTCCACCATGATGTTCTTCAACTTGGAGTCCACTTCCTCGGCGGTCCACAGGATGCGCTGCGAGTTCTGGGCCATCTCCAAGCCGGAGACGGCAACACCACCGCAGTTGGCGGCCTTGCCGGGAGCATACCACAAGCCATTGTCGCGGTGGCTCTCAAACACTTCGATAGCCTCAGCCGTAGAACCCATGTTCGAGCCCTCAGCCACAAACTTGCAGCCCGCAGCCGCCAACTTCTCAGCCTCCTCCTTGCTGACCTCGTTTTGGGTGGCAGAGGGCAAGGCAACGTCCACTCTGCCAACATGTGTCCAGGGTCTGGCACCGGCAATGTACTCCACCTCGGCCGAGGACTGGGTGAAGACCTCGCCCTTGATGATCTCGTCCAAAGACTTGTGCTTCAACTTGGCACCGGCAATCTCCTGGATCTCGGCGGGAGTGATGCCTCCTCTGCTGATGATAGAGCCCTTGGAGTCGGACAAGGACACCACAATGCCGCCCAACTCAATCACCTTCAACGCCGCGTACTGGGCCACGTTACCCGAGCCCGAAATGGCGACACGCTTGCCTCTGAAGGACTCCTTGCCTTGAGAGTGCTTTTCAATCATCTTCTCGACAAAGTAGACCAAACCGTATCCAGTGGCCTCAGGACGGATCAACGAGCCGCCCCAGGTCAAGCCCTTCCCGGTCAAGACACCCAGCCAGTTGTTCTGCATCTGCTTGTAGGCGCCAAACAAGAACCCAATCTCGCGGCCGCCCACACCAATGTCACCAGCAGGCACATCGGTGTCAGGGCCAATGTAGCGGGCCAACTGTCTCATGAATGCCACACAGAAACGGCGGATCTCGTCGTCAGAGCGGCCCTTGGGGTTAAAGTCGCAACCACCCTTGCCGCCGCCCATGCTCAAGCCGGTCAAAGCATTCTTGAAAATCTGCTCAAAGCCCAAAAACTTCAAGATGGACAAATTCACCGATGGGTGGAACCGCAAGCCGCCCTTGTAGGGACCCAAGGCAGAGTTAAACTGCACACGGTAGCCGGTGTTGACCTCGAGTTCGTGCTTGTCATTCTCCCACGCCACGCGGAACTGGATCACACGCTCGGGCACGGACACCACGGGGATCACCTTGGCGTACTCGGGGTGCTCCTCAAAGAGAGAGGAGTCGTCGAGGGCAGTGACGAGCTCATGGTACGCTTGCTTGAATTCAGGTTCAGCCATGTTAATGTCTTTATGGAGTCTACCACTCAAGCAGCAACTACAACTTATATATGCCCCACGATCTTGCTACAGATGGCCCTGGCCGATGTATGTGTCAGTGATTGGACTGATAACGCTTATCGCACGCAGCATTTCAACGGTCGCACTAACGCTGAAATGATTTAGAGTCATGTGCAATCTCGGCCAATCGCGCGCAGATACGGGGAATGAGACCCTGGCCGCCGATACCGGCGCGATAGCGATCGTGCATATACAACGGTTCTGCAACGTTGTAATCAGCCGGGGGCCGCCGGGGGCCGCACGGTGCCGAGCCCGACATCGCAATTGCTGCCTGTGGACAATTATGCTTTGCGGTACCGGAGGGCATCTCGCATGGCGCCGTATTTAGTGACTGGGGGAAATGTGCACTCTGGTACCTATATACAATGCAATATTCTACTTTGACTCTGGGTCGTACACCCGCATGTGTCGGGTGACCCTATCATCCACGACAAGCTCCTGCACCCACTCAGAGCCTTTGCCCTTGCCGGTCTCCACCCACTTTTTGGGCCATTCCAATTCCTCCTCCTTGGCCATATACTGGTCCTTTGTGACAAACGGCCTCCATTTCTGGCTCACCACCGCCGTGGTTCGGTACCCGTAGTCGTCGGCCACCGTGCGGCGGGTGAAGAATCGGTATATCTTCCTGTGTGTGTTGATGATGCCCCACAAATTGGGCACGGGGAACACGTATACGGGCTGCTCGAAAAGCACGGGCACATTCTTGCTGTTTCTCACCACCTCCTCACCCGCAAGCTCGGGTGCATACTCTGCAGCGGCATATTGGTCCGCAGTGATGTAAGGTTTCGGCACCGGCACCTTGTCCCCTTCGTCCTCCTCATCTGTTGGAGCAGTCTTCTCTTCTTCATCCGTGGGAGCAGTCTTCCCCTCTTCAGCCTCCAGCTGCTGCACTAGCTCTGGTTCGGGCTCCTCAGGCTTCTCCAAGGGGCCTAACAACCCTTCGTGCACACCGGCAACGTACTCTTTGTAGGCGCCCCTGCCGATGCATATCACTCCGCCGGCAGCCTCTGGTGTCGTCTCGTCATCACGCTTGGGATGCACGGGTTCGTTGAGATAGTAGTAGCCCAACACGTCCCGCACCGCAAACAAGTCTTGCACGCTCTTGGTCTCGTCGGGATTCACTTCGGGCTTCCTTGTAAAGGGCCGCTTAATGGCACTGGGCACCTTTTTAGTAAGGAAGTACGACCACGATGCAAGCTCAGCGGCTTTTGCCGCCTCCTCCTCGGCCCTGCGCTTCTCCTCGGCCTTCTCCAACCGCAACTCCCGCACCTTCTGCGCCACACTGTACCTGATCTCGCCTTGCTTCGACTCCGAAAATACTTCAAAGTCTACAGCGGCTGAATTGAGCACCGGCTTCACGTACTTGCGAAAGTACTTGAGAGAAGCATCAAGAAAGTCGTTGGGCGGCGGGGCGATGAAAACAGTCAACTTTCTGGGGATGCGGTCGCTGGGATACACTTCCTGGCTCAAGTGCTCCACCTCCTTCATCCATTTTTCCCGAATCTTCTTTTGCTCGTAACGGTCGTAGGCAATGCCACCGCCGACGCTCAGAAGCAACGTCCAGAAGATCATCCAGTTCCTCGATGGGAGCGAGAAGCGTGGGATGCCCATCGCCCTCAACGCAGGATTGCTCCATGTCTTTTTTGGCGGCTTGGCTGCCTTGTTTGTGGCGGTCTTTGCGGGCTCGGCCTTGGCCTCAGCCTGCGGCTTCTGCTCTGGCGCTCCAGACGACATTGTCCAACGGCTGTCGTGGATAGTTGGTGAACCCGTCACGGGAAATTTTCATAGAGACGTGCGCCGCCCAAAATAGTACCCCGGATTTTAAGCTCGCTCAGTCCATGGCAACGTACTTGCCAAGCTCAGATCTGAGAGCGCTGTAGTCCAAGTTTTTGCCGATAAACACAGCCTTGTTTTCGTTGACACCATCGAGTAGCGTGG
Organism: [Candida] ascalaphidarum; assembly: GCA_030674335.1. Lineage (NCBI taxonomy): Eukaryota > Fungi > Ascomycota > Pichiomycetes > Serinales > Debaryomycetaceae > [Candida] ascalaphidarum. The sequence continues at coordinate 878,859 of JAKTYC010000003.1, forward strand.
CTCCCTCAACTATGTCGTAGGTGTCCCTGACTGCCTGCACCACGCGTACGTCGGCGTGGCCACCTTGCTTGTAGACAAGTAATCCTTTAATACGGTGGATATCAACCTCCTTTGACGCCACGTTGCCCTCCCAGAGGACATTCTGTAAAAACGACTCGAAACGGGCGAACCCATCAACCGTGTCGAAAAACGGAAATGCGATGGAGATGGTGCTCACCCGGTGGTCGTGGAACACCTTGTCGCCGGTGTTGTGCTCAACGGCCGAGATTGTGGCCCTTACCTTTTCCGGATCGGCATCGTAGGAATGAAGATCAAGGATTTTGTCGAGGCTGATATCACCGAACGAGGTGGTGTAAATTGGGGTGCTGGCATTAATGCTTCGAACCCTGTGCTCGACTTTTTGGAGCTGATCAGGCTGGTCTTTGATGGTGTCCACTTTATTTACCAATACCACATCAGCCATAGCTATCTGAAGGTGGGCGGTGGTCAAGCCTTCTTTGAGCTGTTCTTCCTCACGCTCGACCTCAGCCGGGAGAACATCGTCGGCGTCCGTCTGCGCCAGACGCAAGTGGTTGTTCTCACGATGCCAATGGCCCCCAACGTCGTCCAAGCATGTGATAATGTGCTGAGCATCGACAACGGTCACCACTCCATCAATGTACACGTTGGATGCGAGTGCCTCATCGAGCCAGAACATCTTGGCGATCGGCGCGGGGTCAGCGATTCCTGTCGTCTCAAGGAGAATGTGATCAATCGAGCCTTTTGATCGGGCCACAAGCTGCTCGATGGCTGTCACACCATTGTCCTTCACCGTGCAGCAGAGGCAGCCGTTGCCCAAGTCGAGCCATTCTTGAATCGACTCGTTGATAGCGCTGTCCTGGATGGTGACGCTTTTCTCGATCACAGACGAGTCTCCAAACTCATTAAGGATAATGGCCAACCGCTTGTTGGCAGTGCGCCCGATGCGGTCCAAAAGCGTCGACTTTCCCGAGCCCAAGTAGCCGGTGATGATGGTGATGGGGATCTTGGATCCGCCCTCCACCTGGGCATCTGGCTGCCATCCATCCATTAGATTGTTGCTCGTCCGGAGGTGCGACGTGTCCTCTGGAAGCGTCTCTACGAGATCGGGGATTTCGTCCATGATGGTGCTGCTACTTGCGGCTGCTCCCGAGATGAGCATCATATATCGTCACGTGACATTTCCTGGGGATTGTGGCCTGCACAATGATGCGGTGGTGCTGAAAATCGGAGCCGTACATCTTCGGCTCAGCACACATGTACAAGTACAACGTGGCGCTCGATGTGGCGTTGGTGCTCCTCGTGGGCTACCATCTTTGGATCTCGCCGTACACTAAGGTGGAGGAGCTGTTCAATATTCAGGCCATCCATGACATCGTCAACTATGGCATCCACCCCAACTCCATCGCTGCCAAGTACGACCATGTGGTGTTTCCCGGCGCCGTGCCGCGTACCTTTGTCGGATCGGTGGCAGTTGCTGCTGCGTTGTATCCGATAATCTACTTGGCCAACATTGTTGGCATCGACTTGCTCGCCGGCGACCAGTGGACGCTCCAGTTTCTTGCCCGTGCTTTGATCGGCCTCGCCAACGTGGCCGCTTTGATCAACTTGCGCAACACCGTCAACCGCATTACCTTCAGAGACAAGAAGGCGCAAACTAAAGGACTTATTGGATTCTGGTACAGTGTCTTGTTGCTCACCCAGTTTCATATGTTGTACTACGCCACCAGAACGTTACCAAACTTTATGGCCATGCCTTTGGTGCTTTTCTCCCTTGCCAAGGTCCTTGAGGGAGACCCAGTGGGTTTGACATTCTTGGCCTTCACGGCCGTTATCTTCCGCTTAGAGATCGGCGTGTTGGCGGTGGCTATTGCCCTCGTTCTGTCCCTCGTGTATGGTCAGTCGGGCATTGCCTACAATGGTGTGTTATTGGCTTCGGGGGCGTTCGTAGGTGGTCTTTTGAGTCTTGGAGTTGACTCCTATTTCTGGGGCTACCTTACCATTCCCGAGTTCTTTGCATTCAAGTTCAATATCCTTGAAGGCGGTGCCGCTGCCTGGGGAGTAGAGCCTTACGGAGCATACTTCAAAAATTACCTCTTCCAGATATTCCGTCCTCCCATAGTTTTGCTCTTATCCGTGCCTGGCCTCCTCTCTGACCCCGCGGACGATGGCACCAGCCTCGCAGACGTGTATGCCCAAGACGGAAAGACAGAGAAAAAGGTGGTGGCTCACCCGGCACGTCACTCTTTGCGCATCATCTATATTGCCTCGGTCATCTTTGTCGCCTTAATGTCACTGCAACCGCACAAAGAGTGGCGTTTCATATCCTATGTCATCCCAGTAATCACCCTTCTGGCTGCGAATGGCCTCACAAATATTACCATCAAGTGGTCCTTATCGTTTATCAACAAGTTGTTGCTTTTGATCGTTCTTGCCAACCTTGTCATTGGATTCTTCGTGGGCTTGATGCTGGGCTACGTGTCAAGTTACAATTATCCTGGAGGAGGTGCTTTGGTCGCCTTGAATGATATTGTGGCGGCCAATGGCGGCCATCTGGGGGGCGCTGAAATTGTGCACATCGAAGTTCCAGCTTGCATGACGGGTGTGACGCGGTTTGGAGAAATTCACAATTCTTCAATAGTTTACGACAAGACCGAAAGCGAGGAAGAGCTATTGGAAAAATGGGACTCTTTCAAGTACTTGGTGACGGCTGTTGCAATTGAGAACATTGCACCTAGTGACGCTTACAAGGCTATCAAATATAACAAGGACAGTTGGGAACGACTTGCATCCATTTCTGGGTTTGAGGCGCCTTCCATCTACCCCATTGTGCGAATCGTTCAGCAGCTGCGGCTTGACCGTTCTTATCTCCCGCGGTTGTTGAGTTCCATTGTGCAAGAGGCTATTCAGGGTGAAGCTGGCATTTTGAAGGATATTTTGCTGTCATTTGTTTTACAAAGTGACAAGCTCTACATCTACAAAAGAGTGCAGGACGATCACATCCTCTCGAAACTTGCATCAAGTGACAAACCTGAGGAGTCAATTGCCCTGGAAGATGTGATTCAAGATGAAGATTTCCTGCAAATCAGAGAGGAAATCAATGAACAAATTGATGTCGCTGGCTACTCTGGCGTTTAATTTAATTCTTCATTAATATACACTAGAATTTACACACCGCGACCCATTTTCCACGGTGAAAATATAGGCTCGGTTTCTGAAGCAGGTATTGATATAGGCTTGATGAGGCGTTGCTCCTTTGCAGTGGCGATTATTGTGCTTTCACTCTCTGGAGACAAACTTCGTTCCGTGAATAAATCTGAACTCGAAGGACTGTGCTCCCGGGAAGTGCTAGAGAAAAATACTGGTCTCTTGGGCGGGCTTACGGGCCGAGAAACTCGTGGGATGTTTCTTCTGGGGGTTTCACTTCGCTTCGAGAAGTACAACCGCAACCTTTCAGTGCTTTCCATCTGCAATCGCTTAGTGGGGCTTTCTTTGGAGGTGGACCTCACTGTCCTTGGCGTCTTTGGGACCCTGCCAGCACGTTGCTTGATCGGTGTATTGAGATAGCTGAGTGACGTGGGTGAAAAGGAAGTTTTGGATGCCAATGGCGAAATGGCAGGTCTCGCATCGACAAAGTAATCATTGTCAGTGAAATCGCCCTCGGCCCCTTGCCGTTCACTTAGTTTAGAGACCCAGAGTTTCAATATTGATCGCTGGAAGTTGTTATCCCACCGTTGTAAGAACTTCAACAAATATTGCTTGTTCCGTTCCATTCGAAGGTGCTCGAGAGACCAGCTATCGAGACATTTTTTTTGCAACATGGCGTCTTTTTGCAGTACGTGATTATGGCAGACCTCTTCTAAATACTCCACTTTCTCGTAGTATTGATTATACCAGCGTGCCAAATAACGCTTGACCTGAAAGGTTTCCTGTAAATGCTCAGCCGAGGCCTTGTTAGCCACTATAGCAGCAAGCTTATCCCTCCACATATAAAAAAATTTGCGATGTGTACCAGATGATGAAAGAAATTCTTGCGATAACAGGTCAAGTCTCTGACTTGTGTAAGCAAGCTTATTGTACCATGATGCAAGATACTTTGCGAGTAAGTTTGGAGTGGTTGTTTTTGATTGGAAAATTAAGATTTTCCATGCCGCTTGATGCTCAAAGCGCTCTTCGTATTTGTGCTTCATGACTTCAATGGCAAAGCGAGAGCAATACGTGTCCGAGATGGAGCCCATCCTATTTGAAGCGGCCACAAGTTTCTGGTGCCTTTTGATTGTGTGGCTGAGAACACGGTGGAGGGCTCGTTTCTTATCGAATTCTTCGGCGATGTCGTGAGACTTGCAAATTGCAGTGTGGTTTGATTTCCATGAGTGCAAAACACGGTCTAAAAGACGCTTTCTGTCCCAATCTACGGCTCTTTGCCCTAAATCAACAGAGTGGATGGAAGAATTCGCCCATTTCTGTAAAACCCTCCGCATAATCTTGGCGTTGGACGCCTTGTGGCGCTTTTGTTGCACGCTTGCCGCATTCCAAAGAGAGAACATTTTTCCTGTATCCTCTAAATCTTTTCTATTCGTGAAGTTTGTGCTAATGCGGTGAAGCACCCAGCCCTTAAGATACTTCTTTCTCAAAGCTGACTGTTCATAATCCCGTGACACCGATTGAAGTTGTTGATTTTCTCTCCAGTGGTTTAGAATCATGATAGTAGCCACTTCTCTAGTGCGCGACTTGACAATGTAGTGGGCTCTCCAGAGGCGAAGCGCGGATTTTTTTCTCCGTTCCTCAAGGAGATGTTGCGACGTTTTGTAAGTTTCGAGAAGCGTGATCTGTAGTTTTACAAAATGAAATGCCCTGCGCTTGACATAATCTTCTTCTAGTGAGCCTAGCAACTTGAGTTTTTCGGGCAAGTTCGCGGGATCTTTTTCGGACACCATAACTGTTGATCTCGCTGGGACCGGCTCAGCATCCTCTATCGGTACGGAATTTATGGGCCGAGCAGCTAGGCTCTGGTACCAGTGACGGAAATAAACGCGACGTAGATCGAGGCTCCGATGACGTCGGGCAATTAATGCTTTAGCTTTTTCATGCAACGAGTGATTCCCAACCCAAGCTCTCCACACGCGGCCCATTTGTCGGTGACGGTCAATGTCACCAGCTCTGGCAAGCAAGGCACCTAATGATTGCGAGCGATCCCTCCAAATAGTAAAGGGCTTCCTTACGGCGAACATTTTCGCAGTCTCGGCGATTGCAGCAAGCTGGGTTGAGGTGTGATGCCACCTGGTGCATAAAACATGACTCTTAAGTCGCATCGAATCAAACTCCAAGGCTAGCTCATCTATGGCGCGTACCTTTTGGGCCTTGTTGTACCACAACTGGATATGTTTTTTGGCCTGGCGACCAGTACGAAGTTGGTCCACATCGAGCTCGATCTGACTGAAAGTAAGGAGTTTCATGTTCCAATCACGCAAGTAACGCTTGAGGCGGTATCGGGAAAAGTAGAGCAGTCGCATCAACAAGGTAGCATCGGTTGAAATGTTCTCAGGCGAGGAGTAAACGAGCGGCAAATGCAAGCGGTGAAATGCAACGATGGACTCCGAAACCCTGAGCTCGATTTCATGGGTAGAGTCGGTTTCGCCGGTTTCCCAGTCGCAGATCGCATTGACGATCGCCACCAACCGGTCCACATAGGCATAGTCCTGGGCAGTTGCAAGCTCAGGAACGTTCTGGAGAGCGAAGATGTATTGCTGTAGCGCCCGGGGAAATGAGGTGGAAAAGGCTAGGGTGGCATCTTCGCCATTCATCTGGTCGACAATGCCTCTCGTGTTCTGCACAAGCACATCGAGATCGCGTTGGGTATACCGGAGGGCGGGAGGCTCTAGCAAGAGCCGATCCATAGCCCCCAGAAGCACTTCCGGGGTCGTCACGGCGCCAAAGAACGTCTCGAGAAGGACAAGCTTGTGCTCGCGCGTGGCGTAGGAGTCGAGCTCGAACCATTGGATCCCGGCATGCGCAGCGTACATATCAACGAGCACCGCTGCGAGCTTGCCAGGGTCTGAGGATGGCACCTGTAAGAAGAGGTAGCACAAGTTGCGGAATGCAGGGTCGCTGGCGGTGAGCTGCTGGTGGTGCAAGTGGTTGTCCACGAGTCGCTCAAGCTGGGCCGTGTCAGCCTCTGGCGCGTCGCCAACACAGCGGCTCACTTCGCGGGAGTCGTCTGCGCCCACATCGAGCCCATTGCGGGCAAGAAAGTCTCGGAGCGATCCCACGCACGCGGCCTCGCTGGCGAGAAACGCCGCCACGGCGCGCACGAGCTCGGTCTCGGCACGGGCCTGAAGCGCGGCAAAGCCTGCAAACAAGTCACTGAGCCGGTCAAGCGACTCCAAAAACGTCTGCAGCGCGTCCATGTGGCGCTCAATGACAGCGCTTAGTGCAATGCTGGCGGTGTGGGCTGGTGGCTTCGGACGCCGCCCGCGGCGCGTGTGGGCTCGCACAGACGCGGCAAACGTGTCGCCATCCACTGCTCCGCCAGGCTTGCCGTCGGCACCGAGAAATGCGTGCATCTGGAGCTCGCCCCCAGGCGGGAGGGCCACCAGAAGCTTGGTGTGCCGCGCGGGATACCCCAACACGCCGAGCACGCTGTCGAGGAGCTCGCCAGCCCCACTGTCGCGGGCACGGTCCGCTCGCGCGCGGAGGCGGTGGTACTCGCCGGCGAGGCGCTCAATCGCGCGGCGGAGCTCGTCCATGGCGGTCTTTTTGGCGGTGCGACCTTTTGACCCGCGCCCTCGGAATTGAAGGCGACCCACGACCGGTGCGGCTGCGACATCCGAGGGCACGTCAACGGGTGGGGCGCGGCTGCGAACGCCTATTTTAAGAACACCTTGAATGCAACGCGGCCCGTACAAGCGAGCGCTGAGCTACGACCCAAAGCGGCTCGTGGAGCTTCGCGACGAGCCCCAGCACCGCGTGGTGTCGGACAGCGTCACCTACGTGCGGCCGCCGGCACCGCTTGAGGTGGCCTACTTCAACAGCAGCGAGGACGACGACTTTGACTTCCACTCCCACGCGCCGCTGTTGTCGCCCGAGAAGCTTGCGGGTGCCGGTCGCAAGGAGGCGTCCCGCGATGTGGTGGGGCCCGGCAGCTTGCAACGCAACGACGACGACGACCCACGCTTGGGCACCGCCAGCGATCGTGACCCGGACCGGTACGCGGATCCAGGCTACAACGACCCCGATAACGAATTGCCGCTTGTGGGGACGGTGCCTGCAAGCTCGCCGGGGGAGGCTGCGGAGGTGCGCGATACCGTGGGGGGGCCAGAGTTGCATACCTTTGCCCGGCCACGGGCACACCGTCGCCATGGCTCTGAGTCGTCAACCACCCTGCTGTCGTCCACCTTGACGCCGCTGACAAACGTCAGCAAAGACAAGCGCTTCTACCGCTACGCCATGAGCACGCTGGCGGCCAAGCCGTCGGGGGGCGGCTCCAACCGATGGCCCATCGACGCCGTGTGCACTTGGCTCGAGGGCCATGGGTTCAATGACAGCTGGGTTGACACCTTCCGGCGCAACGAGATATCGGGCAACCGGTTCCTTGAGTTGTGCAACTATGACTCCTCGTCGCCCATTTGGCGACAGTTCTCGCGCTTCCTCCTTACTGACGGCGCCACCAACTCCATCGAGCGCTTCATAACTCTCCTTAAGGATGAGTCCTGCGACACCAACACCGATAGTTCCAATCACTCGCGCAAGAGCTCCAACGGCCAGGTGTCGCCGGTCCTCCTTGCCGAACATCGAAAGTCCACCTCTAACATCAAGCACCGGCTCTCCAACTCACTCGAGTCCGACGCATCCGCCTCCCTCTTATACACTGGCGGCGGGGGTCAGAAGCCTCGGCCCTACTCATACATTGACCCCGGCTCCCAAAAGCCGGTGGCCAAAGACCCGCACAAGTTCTTCCGTCTCCACCAGCGAACCTCGTCTATGGAAAACAACGCCATCCGGGAGAACCACAGCTCATCACTGTTAGCCAGTTATCCAAAGTCAGAACTGCGAGCTGACTCCGGCAACCATGATGAAACCACGCCGACGTCCATGAAGCGCATGAGCATCTTCAATGCTTTGAGAAAGTATGGCTCCGACAAGGCCAACGAGGTTGTAAACAAGATGTCCTCCAGCGGAGCCACGAAATCTGGCAACAAGAACCGTTTCAGTACTTTCCCGGCTCCGCCAACACAGGGGCCCATTGAAGTTCTCAATTCACGTGGCTCGTACCTTCAGCAGCGGCGCTCCTCGGATGTCAACAGTCTCCGGTCATACAAGTCGGGGTCGCCCGTCGTTGCTGAGTCGCCATCCCCGCTCATCGAGCCCTTCAAACTGTCGCGGCTGATCAAACTGGTTAAGCTGAACTACTCCCTCCACGAGCCAGATCAGTTGGAGGATGTGCAAGAATCTCCACTTTCAGGCATTCCTGACAACTTCATGCCGACACTTGCAGCAAAGGAACATGTGTTGGTATTTCTCGCTACGCGAGACGGCAAGCACTTTATTCCTATCAACTTCCAGCCTAGCGACCTTGAGCATATTGATCGGCTTAAAAGCGATGTCATACACCAGCTCGAGTTGATCAACATTGGCAGGATTTCATTCCATCTTACCGATTTCAATTGCGTGGAAGGCGAGAGTCTTCCGGATGATGTTCTCGCAACAGCGCTCTCTAATCTCATTGCACCAAAGGTATTGGTGAAGCAGGAGCTTTCTTCACCCTCCTTTGCCAACACTTTATCGTCTTCAGACTCAAAGCTGTTTGAAACAAACGCCATTCCAGGTGAGCGGGTCTATCCGTCGACGCCGCAGTACATGCTCCAAAATAACAATGACCCCAAGGTGGACTATTTAAATTTTAAGGACATAAGCACCAAGGACCGGTTGGCTCAAATCAAAGAGTTGCATACTCATGCACCGAAAGAGCGAGAGTCTGCGACGAATGCGGCCGCTGCTAGTCCCACGGTGATTACTCCAATGAAGCTTAAGTTGCCCACTAATCGGACTCAAAAGACTCCTCACTTGCAGATTAATACATCGCAAGTAGGTGATGCGTCAAGCGTATCCTCAGCATCCTCAATGGACAATCCCGGCACCAGCCACAGCTCATTCAAGGTTATACGCAAGGAAGGACTTGAGATCGATTTTGACAAGAGACGCAAGTCGCCTATGGGCGCAAATGCGCCGAAGCTCATTCCCAATATTTATGCATCATCGGTTTCTGACCAGTTGCGGTCACCCGTGTCAGCGACAACAGTCAATTCGTTCAAAGATGATAATCCCATTGTGGCTCGCCGAGCAGCGCCGCCTCCTCCTGTGAGCAGGAGACAGAGCTCATACAGATCAGTTTCATCATCGTCGAGGAAGGCCGCCGATCCGAATAGGTCAGATGATTCGTTTGGCTCTGGAGATAGCTCCTTCTCTTTCAAACGAGGGTTGAGCAGAGCAAGAAAGTCGTCGCTAAGACGCGAGGTCGACACATTCAAAGAGAACGAGATTTCCTTTGACGATGCTCCAGTGTTTGAGATCACCAAGCCACCACCAAACGATCATGGCGTTGAGAATCAGGCTGAAGATGACGATGATGATTTCTTCGTCAAACGCATAGCCATGCCAGTGGGGAAGGCAGACGACAACGGTGACGACGATGAGGACGACTTTTTCATGCGACCATTGGAGCCAAGCGATGATACTGAGCAGCTCACCGATCATATGGGTGAATCAAGTCCAATTGAGTCACGAGTTGTCAATATGAGTATGCGGCCGCCAGTTGAAGAGGTGTACAACAACCTTGAACGCTACTTCCCCAACACGAACTTGGATAAACCAATCATTGACGACAGTCGCGCGTCTCCAGTGACTGAGGCGGATGACAGTCGAGAAAACACGCTCCCGTCCCGGGCGCTGACAATCTCGCGCACTTTCTCGAATGCCAACATTTCTCCCGTGAATCCTATTCCGAGCGCCGATGCGGGCGACGAGGTATACTATGGAGATTCAGGAGCACAATTGACGCGTCGCCGAATCAAGACGATTCGAATTGTTGCCAACGAGGCGAGAAAGAAACGGCTTGAGAGTTTAAAGCTTGGAAACAAGAGAGTCCCAGCAACAAAAAATCAAAAAGTCTCTACTCCCGAGGCGTCGAACTCCTTGCACCGTTCTAATACTAAGCTCTGGGGCCAGAAGGTTGTCGAAGTAACGTCCACCGCCATTGACAAGGGCTTTATTAGCAAGCTACGCAACAACAGGAATGGAGAGCTCGAGGAGTTTATGTGGATCAAAGGTGAGTTGATTGGCCGGGGCTCGTACGGTTCAGTATACATTGCATTGAATGTGACCATTGGGGAGATGTTGGCGGTGAAGCAGATTGTGGTGCAAAAGAACCAAGACTGCAGCAAGATCAGCGACGGTATTGAGGCATTGCACAAGGAGGTGGAGACGATGAAGGATCTTGACCACGTCAACATTGTCCAGTATCTAGGGTTTGAGCAAAAAGACAACCGGTACAGCTTGTTTCTTGAGTACGTGGCCGGCGGCTCGATCTCGTCGTGCCTCAAGTCGTTTGGCCGGTTCGACGAGGGCATCATCCAGTTCATTACGCGACAGGTTTTGGGTGGGCTTCAGTACTTGCACGGCAACGGGATCTTGCACCGGGACTTGAAGGCGGACAACTTGCTCTTGGAGATTGACGGGACGTGCAAGATCTCTGACTTTGGTATTTCCAAGCGGTCAGAGGACATCTACGTGAACAATGCCGAGATGTCGATGCAAGGCACGGTGTTTTGGATGGCGCCGGAAGTGATTGACAGTATTGTGGAGAACAAGAAGCAAGGGTACAGCGCCAAGGTGGACATCTGGTCGCTTGGGTGTGTGGTGTTGGAGATGTTTGCTGGGCGGCGCCCGTGGCTGAACGAGGCGGTGGTGAGTGCCATCTACAAGATCGGCAAGACCAAGCTTGCGCCGCCCATCCCCGAGGACGTTGAACAGTACATTCTGGACGCGGCGCGGGACTTTATTGGGCAGTGCTTCACCATAGACCCCGAGCAGCGGCCGACGGCGCGGCAGCTACTCGACCACCCTTTCATAGGCGCCGCTGACGGGTTCGACTTTGGCCAGACGCGGTTGGCGCAGGCGTTGCGGTTCAACTCGCGCAAGAGCATCTACGCCGAGTAATGCAAATGACGTTATGATACAGGGCTATGTACAGGGAGCCTAGCGGAGGCGGAGCTCGTCGATGGTGAGCACGGTCTGGAACGGCTGCACCGGCACCGTCTTGAGGCGGCGGCAGCGCTGCTTCTTCTTGTGCACCTCGTAGTAGGGTTCGCGGGTGATCTCGGTGACGTTGGCACGCAACTCGTACACGTCGTCGGCGATGCCCTGCGCGTCGGTGACGGTGTAGTTGGGCAGTCCGAGCGTGGTGACGTCGGAGAGCACCAACAGGTCCCCGACCTCGGCGTGGCGGAGGCGGAACGGCAACACCACGCGGTCGCCCTTGGTCACCAAGTAGGGCATGTTGTGCAACTTGAACACGGCGTAGAGGTCGCGGCAGCCGTTGGAGTCGACCTTGAGCGGAGCCACCGACGCCGTCGACACGCGGCGCACGGCGGTGCGGGCGAGGCGAAACATGCTGGCAGGACAAGCCGGCGTGGGCATGGCAGTGAAAATTTTGAGCCTGGGCGCGCGCACGACCTTTTTCCAACGTTTTTTGACGATCGCGCGGCGTGGAGCGCTACTGTTGACCGAGGGAGGCAGCAATTGCGACAGGTCCGAGGCAGCAGCACCCGGCACCAGCACGCACCCAGCGCTCCCTTAACACCGCGCGCACGCGACTACTCGTCCTTCGCGTTTCCGCGCTCCGCCATTTTTGCGAGGGTCCCCCTAGCCGCCGTCGCCCCGCCCGCCGCTTCTGCCGGCCGCTTGAGCAGCGCCCCACGCCTGGCGCCGTTCCCAGTACACTCTTTACCGCGCCGCCTCCGTGCGCTGCCCTGCTCCCGCGCATCCCCGGGCCCCCGATAGTCCCTGCCCGACCCAGCATCGATGTCCGGGTCCTTTTGGAAGTTCAGCAATGGCTTCACGTCGCTCTCAAACGTCTCCACCATCCTCGATGGATACACTAAGGACGCCGACGACGCGGTCCTGGACGCGTCCGGCTCCTCCTCCGCGGTGCAGACGCTTCTTAAGCTCCTCGACGAGAACGACTTGCTCCAGGAGCTCTCGTCCAACAACTCCATGTTGCTCGAGTTTCTCCGCGAGGATCGCGTGCTAGACTTGCTCGTTGACTTGGTCATCCACGAGGGCGTGCTTGGCGACATCTCCGCCGACCTCGGCAAGCTCTCGGTGGAGGACGAGCAGGGTAAGGACAAGCCTGAGCCCGATGCCCCGCCCGCCGCCGACAGCGACCACGACTCGGTCGGTTCTCACGATGACTCGCGTGCTGACGACGACGACGAAGACGACAAGTCCGACCAGAACGACGACGAGACAGAAGAAGAGAAGCATGTTCGCCGCGCCACCTTAGCGGCCGAGATCTTGAGTGCCGATGTGTGGTCTCTTACCGACACGGTCATGGAGTCCACTGCCTGCTTGAACAAGCTCTGGTCCATCCTCGACTCAAAGGAACTGCTCTCCATCAACCTCTCCACCTTTTTCATGAAAATCATGGAGCATCTACTCGACATGAAGTGCGACGAGATGATCACCTTCCTTATCGAAAACCAACCCCTGCTTGTGGAGAAGTTTGTAAACCACTTGTCCAACCCGCCGTTGATGGATTTCTTGCTAAAATTGATCTCCACTGACAAGCCCGACAACTCCACGGGTATCATAGACTTCTTGCAGAACCAGGATCTCATCACCCACTTGATCAATGTTCTCGACACCGAGGGTCAGAGCACTGAGTCGATGGACGTGGCCTTAGTGAGGCAGTCTTCGGCAGCCGACCTCCTCAAGGCCTTGATCACTATCTCCGCCAATTCCACCACGGACAACTCCACCATCGGGCCCAACGAGCTCACTAGAGAATTGGTTTCCTTGGAACAAATGACCCGCCTCTGCAACATTATGCTCAAGGGAGGGTATGCCTTGGCCAACGGCGTGGGCATCATCATTGAAATTATCAGGAAGAACAACTCCGACTATGACATCCTTCCCGTCCTTTACATCACGTTGGAGAGCCATCCACCCACTGGGAGAGATCCCATCTACTTGGGCCATTTGCTCCAGGTGTTTGGTAGCAACATCGAGAAGTTCAACAAGTTGCTCATGCAAGACGCTGAAAAGGAAGGCAAGTTGAAGACTCCTTTTGGTGAGATTGAACCCTTGGGTTTGGAGAGATTCAAAATTTGTGAGTTGATTGCCGAGTTGTTGCATTGCTCAAACATGGCGTTATTGAACGACAACAAGGGCTACGACATTGTCAAGGAAAGAGACGATGTCCGCAACAAAATGAAAGCATTTGACCCCATCAGCTTCAAGTATAACGAACTCATCGTACTCCCGGATTCTGAAAAGCCCGCGGAGGAGGAGGAGACATTGGAGCTTGAACGGATCCCCAAGGACGACGACGACGACTACGTTAATGACACCATTGATTCTTTTAATTCAAAGTCAAATCAAGAAAATGATTCGGTTGTTCAACAACAGTCGATGATCAACAGCGACGATGAGGAACCACACGCTAACGCTAACTTGACGGAAGAGCAAATTAGGGCTAAGCCTGTGGTTGGCGACTTGTTGAAGATTGCTTTGTACGACACCCAGATCATCTCTAACATATTGACAATGTTCTTCAAGTTCCCGTGGAACAACTTTCTCCACAATGTGGTGTTTGATATTGTTCAGCAAGTGTTGAACGGGTCCATGGATATTGGCTTCAACCGGTATTTGTCTATTGACCTTTTCGGCCGTGGCGATATCACTCAGAAGATCATAAACGGCCAGGAGCTTTGTACTGAATACGAGAACGTCCATAATGGGTTGCGGTTGGGCTTCATGGGCCACTTGACCTTGATTGCAGAAGAAGTTGTCAAGTTCATCCAACTTTATCCCTCCAACAGTTTAAGCGAGCTGATTGATGCCAAGATCGAAGACGAGGTTTGGGTAAACTATGTCAGCAACGTGTTGTACGACACTCGCGAGAAGTACAATGCCATATTGGGAGGAGGAGACGATGATGATGACGGCCAAGACCTATCCAACACCTTTGACGAGAGCGGAAGCGACGTCATCGACGAAGGCTTCAACACTGGTCTCCTTTTAAGTGGCGACGATGCGGAACACGACGACGACAACGAAGCTAAGAGCGACGCCCACACCGAAGGTGCTCGCGTCAGCTCTAGCGACGATGAGTCTGAGGATGATGATGATCAATTCACGAATTACATGTCACAACAACTTGCAACATCTGCGTCGACGGAGATTCTGTCCTCCGTTCACGCCCCGAAGGCTGCTGATGAGGAGGACCTCTCCAGCGATGAAGAGCCTGATTCATACATCAGGAGCGCTCAGACAGAAAACATTGCGTTCCAATCTAATGACGACTATATAGACCCCAACGACGACGGGTTGTCTTACAAGAAGAACAATTCGTTGTACGCAAACGACGGATCCTTGCTCAAGTCGTCCATCCCTGACGAGGAAGAGGAAATCTCTAGCGAGAGCTCGAGCTCTTCGGATGAAGATGAAGGCATGTACGAAGCCAAGGAGCCTGGCGAGAAGGATAATAGCAACCAGCTTACTCGCGCTGCCAGCAAAAGTTGAGTGACACCATCACCACGCCAATGAGGCAGAGGTCGCCTTGTACCATTAATTGAATGACATTATGATGACTAGATATTTATTCATGTATTTCCATTCTTTTTTATATCGTCACCAAATACACGAACTAACTATGATGCGCTGATGGGAGTGTTATTGATGGACTCGGCCGACGCCTTGTTGGGCACTCCGCCCATGAGACCCTTTCTGATGGCCAAGCCCGACGATCTCTCGCCGAACGAGGGGTCGTAGAATTCGTCTTCGATGGGATGCATGAGAACAGTATTGTTAGAGCTGATGGTAATGGCAGTATTTGTGGGCACGCAGATCCAATCCCCACGCTCAAAGGTGAGCGGCTCGGAGGCAACAAATATGACATCTTGGGAGCGGTTGAGCCGCTCCATCTTGTATAATCCTGGCTCATACTCAAAGAAGCGGGAGCCCGTGCTGAAGTGAAGCGATGCCGCCTCGTCGGTCTTGCTGGTGATGTAGCGCGATACTACAATCAGCCGGCCATCGGTGACAGCAAAATTGAGAAGGGACGGCTCTTCCGTGATTTCCACTTGCCACTGGCGAACGAGGTCAATAGTCTTCAAAAGCGCCTCCCGTAGGACATTGTGGCTTACCTCCAACGCGGGGTCGGCCGGATCGTGGCCCATCTTGGCCAACGTGTCCAAGAACAAGGCAAAGCAGCACTCCGAGTCCGTGGAGCCTTGTATAAGCAAGAAGAACTGGTCCTCCAAGTGAGACACGAGCTTACGCTTGATCTGGTTGAATGCCAGCACTCCACCATTGTGCATGAACATGATTTTGCCGTACGAAAACGGGTGGCAGTTGGTCTCTGAGAGCACGCCTTGTGTCGAGGCCCGCACATGGCCAAATACGAGCGACGACTCCGTGCACAGTGAAAGATTATTGAGATTCACGTTGTTCCACGCGGGAGTGATAGCCTTGAACACACATGGTAGCTGGCTTGACGAGTAGTAGCCCACGCCAAAGCCGTCTCCATTGATGGGGTTGCGCATGTCGAGCCGGAGCCGCGAGTCGAACGACTGGTTGATGATGGAGTGCGCCGGTTTCGTCAAAAGGTCTGAGAGAACCATGGGGTCACGCCCCTTGAAGATCATAAAGCGGCACATTCCGGCTCGAGAGAAAGATACCTGCTCCGGTGACGATACCGAAGCGGGTGCCTGGACTAGGATGACATGCGTCACGTGACTACGTTCAATGTGAGCATCCACAGTAACACGCCAGGCAAATGTGGCACCAGTGGCTACGTGTGCTTGGTACCTGGCTCAAGGAAGACACAAGACGCATGGGTCGGTGGTGGTGGTAGTGATGACGTGGGTGCTGTCAAGGTCGCACGACATTGAGTCACGGCGTTGCGCGACATTTGAGTCAGCGCCCCGGGACCAGGCAATTTGTATCCGGTTAGCCGAAGTGAGGTGATGCCTACCGCGTGCAAGGCACATTTGCGCGGCTTTTTGATCATCAGTAAGCCCGACAACACGCAACATGTGCATTGCCCATGGGGTTCGGGATCGCGTATCCGGGGATGATTGGTCCGGGCCCGAAATGCTGACCCGTGTTTGACATCCGCCCGACAAGCCACACACCTGCGTTCTGGGAAGCAAGCCGCCAACACTTCGTCCCACACCCACCGCCGCACGAACTGGTGTGTGCTAAAATGTGCCCCACAAACCGCACACTTTGTTCCCACCGCCGGGCGTGCAACTGGTGCGGACCGCGCGGGATCCGGGGCATCTCCATTGAGCCGAGATAAGAATCCGGGGTTTAAAGTCCTGTATTTGTATGCAGGCACGTGTGTCGGTATAAATGTGCCATCGCCCCCCTTCTTTTAAGCCATTGGCGGCCGCGACCGTGTATATACCCAACTGTTTCCAACTGTACATACTGTGTGATTCGCACCTTCCTTTCCCAGCCCCACGCAACCACGATGTCTCTCTTCAGAACACTCCAAAGCTCCCCTGCCACTATCAGCATCTTCCACAGCAAGCAGCTGGCGCTCTCGGGCGCTCTCTACAAGGCCTTGTCGCGGGCCGAGGAGCAGCTCAATAGCGAGAAGCCCAAGTTCGTGCTCGATGTGATGGAAAACCAGATGCCCACCTACAACCAGTATGAACTCATTGCGCACCAGTGCCTCAAAGACGACTATGCTCGCAGCGCTTTGAAGCACTGCTTCCCATTCTTGCGGCCGAGAACCAACGGTAACGGAACAAACAAGGTGACGGTGAAGTCACCCCTCCGAGAGGCAGCGACGGCGCCGTCGGGTTCCGCAGTGAAGGTGTTCAACGAGGGCGAGTACAACATGATTCACGAGGCGTTCGACACTGCGGCCGAGCACGAGACCAACCCGTTGGACATCTTTTCCCCGCCGTTGGTGGTGGATTGGGACCAGAACCTCGTTGCCTACGATGAGAAGGGATTGGAGAAGATACTCCTGACTTACGAGAAATGACCATACATATTATTTATTATTAACAGTGATCCGCTGGCTGTCGCGGCCTGTAGTCCTAGGTTTGCACATCAATGAGGAGCTTGACGTGGTGCCGTTATCACAGCATTGGCTTGCGGTCTTGGTGATTATTATGGTTGCGGCGCGAAAGCACATGCACGCAAACCTTCTTTTCATGAAGCCCGTCGACGTCTACCTCACGGCATACAACGCAGCTTCGGCCGTAGGCTGGCTCGCTGTGCTTGCAGTCACTGCTCACAACGCTTTCTTGTACAATTTGCCGGCGCCTACAAGCCAGCAGTACAAGCAGTGCGTGTTTTTGTCGCATATTTACGACGGCTTTCCCCACAAGCTTCTCTTCCAAGTTCAATTGATCAATGCCGTGGTGGAAATCCTGAATGTGTTACTCGGTATAACCCCTTCGCTGCTTCCCACGGTGCTCCTTCAGTTTTTCGCTCGCTTGGGCATCACCATCGGAATATTGTACATGACTCCGAACTCCCCCGGCAACTTCGTCTTTTGGAGCTCCACCGGCTTGCTGCTTGCCTGGGGCCTTACAGAGGTTATTCGCTATCCGTTCTATGCCTTGAAGCTGGCGCGGGCAGCAGTGCCCTACTGGCTATTGTGGTTGCGTTACTCGGCGTTCCTTGCGCTCTACCCATTGGGACTCATATGCGAGCTGTATACGGTTTATTCCACCCTCGAGGTCTCGCGCGGGACGTGGGGCCACTACTTTTGGCTCTTCGCCTTGGCGGCGTACATTCCTGGTTTTGTCCTCTTGTACGGCCACATGCTTCGTCTTCGGCGCAAGGTGTTGGGCAAAAAGGTCACTAAAAAGGTACAAAAGGATGTAAGCTACAAGTTCGTGATTGAGCCTCCCTCTCCGTCTTAGTTCCTCAGCGTCATGAACTGTTAGGAAGGTCTGCAAAGCTGTTAGAGGTTCTATTTCAGTGGCATCTGGATGACCCGCTCAAACAGACAGAGCCGCCTCAATTCTCTGAGCGCTCTGCGCTAAGAGGTTGCGCATGCTTCTATCTCACCTTGGCAGTCCAGTAATGCCCCACCTGTTAGCAGCAGCCATCATATAGTTACGATCCATTCAATATAAACATCCAAACACCACCTGAATTTCGATTAGTGCATGTTTAGTTGTCAGTATCTGCTTTAATCATCGTGATGGCACACCCTCAAAAATGGCTCATTGCCTACAATTCGGTATCTGCGTCCTTGTGGCTGGTCGTATTGTTCAACACCGTCTTCCTTGGCGCCACGGTTGGACAGCCGTACTTGTTTGACAAGACCAACTTGATTACCACAATCATCCAGTCATTTGCTGTGATTGAAATCATCAACCTGGCAGCAGGCATCGTGAAGTCGCCTCTTTTTACTACGGCAATCCAAGTTTACTCGCGCCTTCTTGTCGTGATAGGTATTTTCCAAGTTTTACCCAACTCTCCTGGCAACTACCATTGGTCTCATATTACTTTGTGCCTTGCGTGGTCCTTGTCTGAGATCATTCGGTACTCATTTTATGCTTCGAACTTGCGTGGAGGAGAAGTGCCTCACTGGCTTGTGTGGCTTCGTTATTCTGCGTTCATTGTCTTGTACCCCATCGGAGTCTCGTCGGAAATGTACTCTCTCTATGCGTCCTTGGATGAGGCCCGCAAGGTGATTGGCCCGTGGTACGCCTACTTCTTCATTGTGAACCTTGTGTTCTACGTCCCCTCCCTCTACTTGTTATACTCTCATTTGCTCAGGCAGAGAAAGAAGACCTTGGGTAAGAGAGGCATCAAGGACGATAAGAAGACGCAGTAATTCATGCGAGATGTGCCTGTATATGTAAATTCTATGCTATAGCATCCAAGTCATCGATCTTGGTGAGGATATCGTCCATGTACTCTAGAATTCCGTCGTTCTCATCGAACTCGTAAGAGGTGGCGTCGCCATACTTGTCGTTGCTGAATCCTAGCCACCCGCTGAAAAGGCCCTTTTTGTTCGGTGACTTCGTCAGTCTTTTGTTCTGCTCGAACACGATGCGTAATTGGCTTCGCAAGTACAACGCATCATACTTCATGCATAACTTTGACAACACTTTGCTGACCAAGTAGTTTGGGGTATATTGGTACCACCGTGCGTCCCAACTTACGAGCTTCATGATGCTCAACAAAATAAAGTCAAGGGTAAGATATTCCTTTCCCAAGTTTGTTATAAACTTGGTATGTAGCTTGCTGGAAGATGTAAGGATGAGTTTATTTGAGTAGAACAAGTTGGTATACGCGTCATGGAACACGTCAATCGCTGTCTCATTAACATCACTCAATATGAATTCGTCAAAGATTTGAAGTAGCTTGACAGTGCCGAAGTAATCGAAACCCCCGGCCGCTGCAACACCCATGACGCTAGTTAACAAGGAACTGATGGAAGTCATCAAATTGTACTTTGCAAACCATCCAAGGAGTCCTAGCATCTCCCATTCTAATGCACTGTGCTCTTGGTCCCTCTTCCCCGCCATGAGTGTGAGAGTTTTCATATCTTCGTAGATCACAATGAAAAGATGATCCAACCAAAACTCACAACCAGTGTGTGACGCCGTATTAGACGAATTGTTCACAACAAATGGTGCATCTTGTTTCGTGCCCGACAATTCATCCAGTCCCAGTTCGAACACTGCTTCCTTCAATGCCACGAGCTCTTCCCACCCAATTACAGCCACCATGATTGACATGAGATCGTAGGTTCGGCCCCAAGACGAGTCACTCGTGAAATCCAAGAGTGATACAGCCGGCTTGCCAGCTGAGCGTGCAGACTGAACAATTTTGGTCGAACTACTGTTCGTTAGTTTAATGAGGTTGTGGTCAACTGACAGTATTTCTGTGGCCGTACTGTTGCTCAAGGGAGAAGAGAAATGAATGTTTCCTGTAGGTGGGTGCCTGAGATGGCCATTAAAGACAAAGATATCGTTCCATAATTTCTTAACATATCCACCGCCTTGTTTGAACTTCTGCGGCTCAGAAAATTTATGTACGCCCACATTAGGGAAATACTCGATAAATATCTTCTCAGGTATTGGCTCCATGCCGGCCGCCCTTCTAGCTTCGAATGCAACGGTAAACAAGTCGGAAATCCCGCACACCTCATCCGAACCAGAAGTTGGAATGTTCGTTGCAACGGGCATTGAGTTAATCGCCAAGAGCGCCTCCTTGTAATTTCCTACTAGGATGTAGCAAAGGGCAAGATAGAACCAGCAATCATAATCCAAAGGAAGTATATTGACACATTTCTTTGCGATTGTGAGTGCCAAATGGTAGTGGTGTTTTGAAATAAGGAACCGCACTTGCTCAATAAGAATCAAGCACAGCTGAGTATTGAAGACGTTGGTACCATTTGTGTGTGCATGAACTAGCCTCAAATATTCGGCTTCTGAGCTGTGTCCCTGCTGGCACTTCAATATGTAAAGTATAGTGATGTCCCAGTCCCCAGCACCAACCTGAACACCCGCATAGAATCTGCGTTTGATTTCTGCAACTGCCACGTTCGAAAGTTCACCAGTTATATCTAGTTGGCAAAGTCTTATCACTGTATCGGTGAGGGCGTTTCGATATGTGGTTGTTTTGGTGTTCTTCTTAGCACCGTCATCACAACCCGTCGCTTCACCATAACAAGAACGGGTGCCAGCAGCGTATCCCCTAGGCAAGTATCGCACAAGCAACTTGATTGACTCGACAAGGGCGTCGCGGGAGCTTGAGTGCTCGTTGAGCGACACCAAGCCCATTAACTGTTTTCCTGGGCTATCTAGTTGCTGAAAGGTTCGTATTATGTTGGACGCGCGCAATTCATCCCAATACAGTTGGGCGAGGTCCTTAATGCTGACTGCAGAGTATGTGTAGGATTTGCGGTTCTTGGTGTCGTTTGGTATGACTTGGTATGACCTATCCACCATGATGGGTTCCTTTGCTGAGGGATCCGTATTGTGGAATATAAAGCGGGCACGAAAGTCCGACTTGTGGAACAAGTTGTACGAGCAGTATGTCACCACGATCTCCTTCTTGGAACCCTGCCTCGCGATCGAGAGCTTTCCGTCCTTAATCAGGATCCCCAAATTTTTGTAAACATACTCCTCGACGCTCCGCTCGTCCTTGATACTCAAGCCATTCACGTAGTGAAAGAACCCGACATATCCGTCGTCATATTTGTTGTACGAATCCTCATCCTTTTCATTGAAATCGTCGTTGAGATAGTACATGGATCCATTTCCAAAATACCTACCAAAATGCGCAAGATCCGGAGGACCAGCTGTAGGCACACCACCGTACTTCTTCTGGAACGCTGTGCGTAAACCCAACGTCTGGCCAAAACTGGCCTCTCGAATGTGGGGACGGTAGAAAGTGCTTTCGGGAGTCAGGCCGCCGATGCTGGATCGCGAGTCAGCCCAGCTCCCGTGTCGCGAAAATGAAGGCTTCGATCTTGGAATAGACGAGCTCAGCATGCTTGGTGCGGCATACGGCGCCTGCAATTGGTGATTATCGATGCTACCAACACCGTGGTGGACTGTATTTTTGGGTTGGGCACGCATGTGTGTGGTGGGAGCTTGGCGCTAGTACAGAATATTTTATTTGCTATAAACAGACGGGCTGCAGAGTATGTCCGTCGTACAGTAGTCATAAATTCGTATGTCCGTGAGAGATTTCGGGCTCAAGTGAGGTCCTCAATCTGGGGCGGGGCTTTTTTTTCAAGGTGAACCCCCGCCGAGGTGGCGGCTGCGACAAAAGTATTCAACTCATCAACTAGCTCGAAAATCGACTGAGTCTTGGTGAAGTCAATTTGTCCCAGGTGACCCTTCGCAACGCTCAATTGCTGACGCAAGTTGAGCACCGAAACGCAATTCTCTATGCGTGTAACCAAGTGTCCCAAGAGCGATACTAATTCACTCTCTTTGAAGATAGAGTCTGTCTTTTCAAGAAGCTTTGACGAAGAGGTCTGCAGGAATGTACCTATGCCCGATGCACCTGCCGCCGTGGAACAGAGGTTCTCAAGTCTCAAGGAAACCGTACGGATACCGTAGATTGCTTCGATGGGAATAGCACCCAACACACGAGTACTAAACTGCTCCGCCATATCTGAGTTGCGCTTCTTAAAGATCTCAAATCTCAACTCCAACAGTTTAGGATACACCAAAGTGATAAGCTCAGGTGCCTCAAGGCCCTTAAGCTTCCTTTCACCAATCTCATGGTATGTGCAGCCAATCTCCTCAAGTGAGGCAATCTCACGTTCAATTATTTCACCAGCCCGCACATTACCATCGTACGCCTCAGCGATAGTCATCTTTCCGTCAAGAATATCATTGTGCAACTTGTAGAGTTGCGACATTTCATCTAAGAAGTCCGAACTAACCGCAATTTGTCCACCATCAGCCACCGCTTGGATACGAGAGGTTCTGTTCACCATGGGGCCAAAGTAATCCATACGGCGGGTGACAATGTCCAACTCGCACACGGGAGAACCCCAATGTATACCCATTCTGACTGATAAGCCTTTGAAGATGGGATTACCCTTATTGTCCGCAACCTCACAGCACTGGTCTGTCTGCAAAATTTCATGCGGCCAGTCTGCCGTCAAAAGTGCTTGCTGAACATTGAAGGTCCATAACAATGCCGACGTTGGAGAAGGGAAACTTACCATAAAAGCATCACCTTCAGTTTTCACTTCGTACCCGCCAACGATACGGAGTTGTCGCCGCATAATTGCGTTGTGCACTTTGATTGCAGATCTCATAGCCACCGGATAAGCATCCCACAATAATGTGGATTGTTTGATATCGGTGAAGACCAAAGCAAGCTCACCCACCGGTGGATCAATTTCTTCATCTAAACGCCTTAAATTGGAATCATTGGCCAAAGCATGGGCTCGATCCCTCCTCTTTTTACCAGCAAAAAGTTCCATTTCACGGCCCAAGTTATTGTATAAGGCATTTGAGCCGAACTTCAGTTTAGTGTGCTTTTGCTCTCCAAGGCTGATTACAATGCATGCAACCTTGTCACTTGCACCATAACAAATTGCGTAATCTCTCAACCGTTGAGCCGCTAACATTGGATCATCCTTTTCTTGGCGCAAAACGTCAACCGCTAATTCGTAGGAGATGAAATCCCAAAACACTTTCGTGGCTAGCAAAATCGTGCTGTTGGTGTTCGAAAGCTCAAGCTCAGAGATGTCTGGGCCTGAATGAGTATGTGGCAAAAAACTGAAGAATCCAGCTCCCCTGGATATTTGAAGGCTGCCATCCAAAGCACCATCGCCAGAAACATAGCCTCCCGAGGCTCTGATTCTTTCGAACTCTGTGCGATTCGTAGGATCGTGCTTCGTAGTGAGAAGAACGTGATCTCCATTATTTCTGGCCACGAGTACTTCAATGTCACCAATATTGGCGGTGTAAAGCTTCTTGCCCTTGATGTACACGACAGAAACAGAACAGCCGGCATCCACATCGTCATCGCTTAATTCAGCATACTCTGGTTTTAACTGTGCAGTCGGAGGAGCCGCAGAGTGTCTGGAAGCGAATACTCCGTTAATTTCCTTGTTCAAATTCAAAAACGTTCTCCGTAATGCGTCCTTGATTTGTTCATCAGACTTTATCTTGCTCAATTCCTCAGTAAATGACGGAACAAACAAACTTTTTGCGAGAGCAGATACCCGATGTCCACGGTTGGAGGGGCCACCTTTACCATCAAACGAGCAAATCAAGACTTCATTTTCATTTCCCCTGAACTTCTGGAGGAAGATATCTCTCGTGGAAACAAACTCTCTAACCCCCATAGAATCAGCAACACCATAGCCCACATTGTCGAGCTCTGAAGCTGTCGTTCTGATGCGCATTTCTGGACTTTGGTCTGGAACGGCCGCTGTGGTCAACGTAACATCAATGAGCCCTAAGACTTTGAGATTCTTCAATACAAGCAAACTGTCAAAGTCCTCCCCGGTTTCAGGGTTTTTGATATGGCTCTGCTTGATTTCAAATCTCTTGTTACCCGAAAAGTTCAAATATTTGAGACTTTTGTTCCAGTGCCAGTTCCAGTCGTACGGCCAGTTTGAAATGTTATACTTCAATTGATTGGAACCCACATCCAAATGCTGAAGGTTTGTTAACTTGCTAAGTTCAGCGGGTAATGAAACAAGTTTGTTGTTGTTGATGAATAAAAGTTTCAAGGCCTTCATGCTCTCCAAATCATCAGCGGGAAGGGTGGTCAACTCATTCCCAGACAAATATAACTCAGTAAGGTTTTTCAATCTTCTAGCTGCGCCCTCGGGGATTTCCATGAGATCGTTGTAAGACAAATTGAGTGATTTTAATTCGACCAAGAACGAGATTGAGTCGAAGCATTCATCGTTGAGTCTGTTGTCGGCAAGGGTTAAAATAACCAAGCTTTCGGATAAAGAACCGTTCGAATCAGATGGTACAGGAGTGCCATTTTCATCTGCGCTATCACTCTCATTCGGAGTGCGTAACGGAGATAATTTTCCCGTCATCTCAGTCAATGCCCCAAAGTTGGCACTAGATGATACCCGCTTGGCGACAGAAAGAGGGGGCTTAGGAAAGCTAGTGAGCATGTTAGAAGAAACATTTAACACCAATAACGACTTCAAGTTCCATATCTCATCTGGAAGGGACTGCAAATTGTTAGAGTGCAAATCTAAGTATTGCAAGGATTTCAAGTCGCCAATGGTTTCAGGTAGCCCTTGTAAGTTGTTCCCGTAGAGGGAAAGATATGCTAATCTTGGGAGCTGTCCGATTTCTCTGGGGAGGGTGACGAGATGGTTCTTGTCCAACACCAACTTTTCAATATTTGGAATTTTGCTGATGAATTCCGTAGGGAAGGCAGTTACCTTAGCCTTGGACAAATCCAAGACAGTCAACTTTGATAAAAGATTCTCAAATTGGAGGTTGGTAATTGGGTTCCTGTCGAAGTGCAAAAGTCTCAAACTTTCCATCTTATCGCTAAATCCGGAGATATTATTCTTCGATGCATAAAGTACCTCAAAGTTTGGTAAAGAGCCCAAGATGTCGACATTTGTGATTTTGTTGTATTTGATGTCCAACCTCTTCAAAGAAGTCATCTTTCCAAAGTAATCGGGAAGAGAACCTCCCAACTTGTTAGTGCAGAGATTAAGCTTAACCAACTTGGTGAGATTTGCAACTGAACTGGGTAAGGTCTCCAAATCATTATACGAAAGGTCCAAGTCAGTAAGATTCACGAGCTCACTTACCGCCTCCGGATAGACTGTAAAGTAATTTGAGGACAAATTCAAGGTCACCAAATTGATAAGTTTACCGAACGTTTTGGGGAGTGTTGTAAGTTGGTTGGAGTTCAACTTGAGGTGAGTGAGATTCGTAAGGTGATTGATTCTCGTTGGAAGCTCATCCAAAAAATTTTTCTCTATATCAAGTTTGGTAAGTTTTCGTGCCTCCAAAAAGTTGGAAGGGAATTTGGAGCACCCGTTTCTCGAGAACACAATGCTCGTTAAGTTATTGCACGATTGAATGAAATCCAAGGGTATATACATCGAAGGGTTATCGGAGACGTTCAAGTGCTCAATCTCATAAGTGTGTTGGTGGAAAATGATGGGAATGTTTTTGAGATTCAAACCTGAAATGTTTACGTCGACATAGTCTTTGGAGAGCATTACCTCTTCTTCGTGGGTCAAATTACGCAAGTAGATGCTCTCGACAACGAACTTGCACAAGAAAGACATATCGTCCTTGCCAATCATCCTCAAATTATCGTCTTCAGAGTACCCACTCAACAATAGTAAGCCCATCTGTATTTTGAGTGGTTTCTCAAAAGGTTCGAGGACCTTGACGCAGTCACCAATGTAGACGCTTATTTGATAGTTGGCAGTCGACTCGAGGAAGAACTTTTTCTGTACCGTTACCAAAAGCTCAGCAGTGGTGGTCTCGAGGGAGCTCAATATTGTAGTGAATGTGCCATCTTCTCTGAAGACACGAATAATGTGGTTGGGGCCCTTGGTTGCTTTGCTCCCGTCAGTAACATGAGAAGCTTTCAAGCCGTAGAGACTGAACATATTTCTGGAGGAAGCGCCATCGAGATTAGTTCTCCCATTGGTACTGCCATTGACGGTAGGGGCAGCATGGACTGCAGTTGGACCCCGAAGGTCGCTGGGCGTTTTTATGGTAGTTTGGTCAACATGGCCGTTATCGTCGGCAATGATACTCTCCTCGGTATCGGACTCGGAGAGCAGCACCACGTCGGGCTTTTGCGTCTCGAACTTGACGTCCCAACTGTCTGGTGCCTTCCACAGTCCTGATCTCTGGCCCTCCACCGACTGCAGGACTGCCAATGGCGACGCAGTCATCGGGGCAG
The DNA here is from genome assembly GCA_030674335.1 of [Candida] ascalaphidarum. NCBI lineage: Eukaryota > Fungi > Ascomycota > Pichiomycetes > Serinales > Debaryomycetaceae > [Candida] ascalaphidarum. The sequence goes on from JAKTYC010000003.1 coordinate 905,523, forward strand.
GGGCCGAGGGCAGCACGGACTCGATGGGGTTCTTGACCGCGACGGAGGTGGGAGACTCTTTTGGAGTTTTCACGATTCCATGCATCTCGTTGAGGCTTATGTCGAGGTTGAAGGCGTTCGGGGAGCCCGCGAATGCTGACAGCTTCGAGGTGCCATCACGAGAGTCGGACGGCACGCGAGTCTGCCCCGCGTCGCTGTTGTGGCGGGAAGAGGCCTCGGTGCCGTTCAGATGGTGGTCCCAGGAGAGCGAGGTGAGGCGGAACTTGTGCTTGGACGAATCGGAGGAGTTGGATGAGGAGGCGCTTTTGCGGCGGCCGTGCTGGTCGGCGGCGGCATCGTCGTGGTGGTCGGATCCCTCGGGGTCGGACTCGCGGCGGCTGGCCATCAACTTGCCCAACAAGGAGGAGCCCTTTTTGCGGAACCGCGGCTTCACCGGGTGGTGCAACGGCGGGATGATCACCTTGGACTTCAGCGCGTGGAAGCCCTTGTAGTCGTCCTTCAAATGCGGCTGCGAGTCCTCCAGCTGCGGCGGCGCCAAGTCAGGGAGCTCGCCAATGACCGAGGACCGGGGCGAGTAGTTGGCCTCGCGGCTGGCAGAGTTGGCGGCGTCAATCTCCACGTCGGTGAATCTGAAGGGCGCTCCAGGCTGGGCGCCGGCGGCAGGGCTGGGGGCGGCCTGCGACTGGCTGCGGCGGAACATGGAGTTGAGCGACGACGACGACTGTGTGGGCGACACGTGCGGGCGCCGCTGTGGCTCCAATGGCAGCGGAGCCGGCTGTGCTGGGCGTGCTGGCGCCGGGGACGGGCCTCCATGCGGCGGGGCCGGCAGCAGCGCGGCGGCCGAATCCAGTCGCGCCATGCGTTCACCGCCGTCCGGCGGCGCCACGAAGCTGGTCTGACCCGCAGACAACTTCGTCCGGGACCGGTCTCTTCGAAGAAAACTCATGTGCCGTGGGGAACTGGCACCGGTCTCCTGGCTGGGGTCAATTTTTTCCGTGGCTGTGTGCAGTATGCGGGTCCGTGGGGGTCCGGCGGGGTGAAGTGTGGAGGCGCCAAATGGGGCCAGGCGCGGGCGCTGGGCTAATGGTAGGTGGGGGCTGGGGCTGATACGGTTTCCCCTGATCAGTGGGGTTTTTTTGGACCACTGCTGGTAAGTGGCCGGAGGGTAAGTGTACGCAGGACGGTCGGAACACCAGATAGCCGCGATATTTGCGTTTTGGTACCAAACCCGGCGTGTGGTAAATGGTGTGCTGTGGGGTTCTACTGACGCTGCCCGTGGGGTCTGGCCACCAGCTCGACATTGCCTCGGCGTCACTAGCTACCGCCTACGGTTTCCCTACTTTGCAACCTTGTAGGTGTGGTCTGTCGAGCCGCACGGCACGTGAGCTGGGTGGCCGAATGCGGCAGCCGCAATATCGATAGACTTTTGGCAAGCGACCCTAGCTGCAGCGCTGCAGGGCGACGCACTGCACAAAACCCGCCTAGTTTCGGCCGCCAGCTTGGCCCTTACAAGATAGGAGTCCAGAGTGGCAGCGGCGCCGGGCCATGGGGAGCCTCCGTGCGGCGTGCCTCTATGTGCCTGTAATAATGCCGCTGTCTACACACCGCCGGCGCCAGGTGCAGCAGCTCATGTGGGCCCTACGCACGCCGCATTGTCTACGCACCAGGCTGTCACCGCAGGGCCGGCACGCGGGCGGCAATTGCGTGCGAGGCGCGCGGGCAAGCGCCCGCTGCCGGCCGCCTGCCGCGCGCGCAGTGCCGGACTCAGTCCCGCGCCCATCTGCCAACTAGACGATTAACACCCAAAAGGGAATTGCGACTACATATTCATTTCTCACTGAAAAATTTAAAACCTTTGTCCCACTTTTTTCGATTGTGCGATCGGCCTCGTTTGTTCTTTTTATCCTCGATCTCCGTTTCCACGTCTTTCAGCTGGCTGATCATGGCGGACTCGTCCCGAACCATCAACCACAAGCTCAACGAGCTTTTGAGTAAGAGTACGTGCTCCTGATCCCCCCTCTCCCTGAATGCTACTAACTAGACAATATCGCCAAGCCCAAGCTCGACAGCTCCACGGCGCTCCACTATGCATCGGTTCTCCGTGCCAACATCCTCGGCAAGGACAAACAGGAGAAGGTCAATTCCATCGTGGTGTTGGCCAAGCTCCTCGACTGCTTCGTGGGCGGCGATGCGGTGTCCACCGAGTTCACCACCATCTTGGACCACACCTTGTTCCTGACGCTCTTTTCCATCGTGTCGTCCAACATGTCCACCGAGACCTACAAGGCCATCCTCAAGATATCCGTCATCCTCATCTCGGGCCTGCTCTTCCGCCCCAAGGAAGACACTATCGACTACTACTTGCCTCTCTACGAGAGCTTGATCGAGTACTTGGACGTGCTCGACATCATGACGCAAAAGTTGTACTTGCAGGACAACAAGATCACCTACAACACCATCAAGTTGGTCACCGACCTCATCAACAAGGCCTTGCGCTTTGACTACAACGGCATCATCACCCTCGCGGGACGCTTGAAGCACGTCACCCTCTTCTCCACCATCGGCAACTTGATAGAAACCGATGACAAGACGATCTTGGAGTCCATTGCCAACTTGAAGATGGCCTACTACAACTTGAACGAGATGTTGAACAGCACGCGCTTCGATATGTCCATCAAGTCCCACCAGACCATGTTGACCAACCTCTTCATCTACCTTGAGGTGTCGTTGAATGAAAATGGCACCCCGGCCAAGACCGAGGAGTATGTCAAGGCAGGCTTCACCGACAACCCAAAAAAGTTTGTTGTGGACAACTTCACAATCTTGTTGGCCATGGACCTCAAGATCTTCGTCAAGGACCCGAACTTCACGTTCAAGAAGAAGTTCCATGAGGAGTTGATGATGAGCGACCACGACCGAACCTTCCCCTTGTACATTTTCATTGAGAGGGTTACGGAAATGTGGATCAAGATCTTCCAGCAGACGGATAGATACCCTAACATATACGAATCTATCTTGAGTTGGGAGCTCATGATATACTATTCTATGAATAACTGCTTGAACTTGTGGCAGGAGACACGTGCGCAGTTGGAGAACCCCCACGACGTGGACCGCATCATGCAGCTTTTGGAGGCTACAGTGGACGGCATCGAGGCGGGGTTGGGCTCGAAGGATAAGTCCGTCGAGGAGCTCGTCGATGTTACCACAAACCAATCGGGAGACGAGTTGAGACACATTCAGGTTTCCCAAATCAAGGCAGCGCAAATGTCGACTTGGGCCGACAGGTTGTCGGACTTCAATAAAGACTTGGCCGCCGAGGTCATGGACTTTGTATGTGAACAGAGAGTCATCCAGTTGTTGAAAGGATCTTGGGTGTATACTGAGACTCACGGCGAGCAGTTGTTAAAGAACAACAACAAGCTGGGGTCGATGCTCACCGGCGACAAAAAATTGCACAACAAGTACTACTTTATCCAGTTGTCCCCTAATAGACTAAACATTTACTACAAGACGTTTTTGGAAAAGCCTCTCGTGAATCCGTCGTATGAAGAGATGGAGTCGCAAGCGATCAAGTTGACCGATGTTCTCGACTTCAAGTCTGTCAAGATTGGTGAGCAGGTGGGTGAGAACGACAAGAACCAGCACAGTAAATTGATCTCGGTCAAGGGAACTATTTCGTACGAGAAAATCACATTAGTGGGTGCAGAGGGCAAGAAGCTTTTGAGTTTCTACACTGACACCCAGGTCAACAAATATGTCTGGCTCGACGGCCTCAAGATGTTGAAGGGCATGATTGGTAAGGGACAATTGTCCGAGGACACTCAAAAGCAGTTGGACTCCTTGTGTGAAATCAGACGGAACACGCAGTTGCTCAGCTTAGAAGATGAAAGAATAGAGCAAGACGACTTTTCTGACAGCGATGTCGACTACTACGACATCAATGAGCTCTCTAGCATCACGACAGCTCCATTTTACTACCATTAATCAATACGTACTATAGGACCGGCATATGTAGTAGCTGTTGCGACATTCTGGGGACGATATATGCACACTGAAAATTTCGCGATGCTCATCGCAGTGCTGCAGCTCACAGGGCCCGCTTTGCATACTACACCATGGCCAAAAAGACTGGAGCCTCTCGCAAGGCATCAAAGCCGCGGGAAGAGAAGAAGCAGGACTTTGTCTTGACCATTGATAGTGACGCGGAGGAGACTGTCCCCAATCTTGAATCTGAATCCTCTGATGAAGAAACTGATATCGCTCAGGGAAAGAAGTCACGGTCGGAGGAAGTCGTCCAAGACGAAGACATCAACCCCGACTTCAAGTTTGAGATGGAGGGCTTTGCACAGGATACTACCTTCAGCGGTTGGGACTTCTCTGTTAATAAGGGAACGACAACTAAAAGCGTGGATTTGGATGGTATCTTGAGAACGAAGGGTGGTTTGGTCAACCTTGCCGCTATTGATGGAGAGAAAGAAGATAGCGCCGACGATAAGGATGAATCTGACGGAAGCGGTGCAGAAGAAGAAGTACTGGAAGAGGAAGTCGAGGATGAAAAGGAAGACACAGAGGAGGTTGGCGAGGAGGCTGCCTCAAACGATGACGATGACGACTTAGCCATGGATGGCTTTGGAATGGGCGTTGAAGCTGAGGACCCGTCAGATGAAGAGGCTTCTGATGAAGAAGTCGATGAGGAGGAAGAAGAAGTTAATGCTGCTGAGAATAGCGGTGAGGAGATGCAAGACGCAGCTGCTGAGTCTGACGAGGAGAATCCGGAAGACTCCCCCGAAGACATGAAAAAGTTCTATGCTGATGAGACAGAGACACAAGACGCAAAGAGCCAGGTTCACGAAAAATTCGAATCCTTGCAGTTGTCTCGTCCAGTGCTCAAGGGCCTCGCCCAACTCGGCTACACGAAGCCATCCCCGATTCAATCTGCATCTATCCCCATCGCTCTTATGGGCAAAGACATCGTTGCTGGTGCCGTTACTGGTTCCGGTAAGACTGCAGCCTATATGATCCCCATCATTGAGCGGTTGTTGTACAAGCCGTCCAAAATAGCCTCCACGCGAGTGATTGTTTTAGCCCCCACCAGAGAATTGGCGGTGCAGGTGTGCGACGTGGGCAAGAAGATCGGCCACTTTGTTAGAAATCTCGAGTTTGGATTGGCCGTCGGTGGTTTGAACTTGAGACAACAAGAACAGCAGTTGAAGACGCGGCCCGACATAGTTGTCGCTACCCCAGGTCGGTTGATTGACCATATAAGAAACTCCCCGTCCTTCTCGATCGACTCGTTGGAGATTTTGGTTCTCGATGAGGCTGATCGTATGTTGGAGGAGGGTTTCCAGGCCGAGTTGACAGAAATTCTTTCTTTGGTGCCCAAACACAAGCGCCAGACTATGTTGTTCTCTGCCACCATGAACACAAAGATCCAAGGTTTGATCCAGTTGTCTTTGGACAAGCCTGTGAGAGTCATGATAGATCCTCCCAAGAGCGCGTCCAATAAGTTGATCCAAGAGTTTGTGCGTATAAGAAAGAGAGATCACTTGAAGCCAGCCTTGCTCTTCCAGTTGCTCAAGAGCTTCCACTCGCTCCTGTCCACCCGTATAGTTGTTTTCGTTGCACGCAAGGAAACAGCTCACAGATTACGAATCATTCTTGGGTTGTTGGGATTGAAGGTGGCCGAATTGCACGGTGCCTTGAGCCAGGAGCAGCGTTTGGAAAGTGTGAATGACTTTAAGAATCTCACGGTGCCGGTGTTGATTTGTACCGACTTGGCAGCCAGAGGTTTGGATATCCCCAAGATCGAGGTGGTGATCAATTATGACATGCCCAAGACTCACGAGATTTACTTGCACAGAGTCGGTAGAACTGCCAGAGCAGGCAGAGACGGTAAGTCGATAACGTTTGTCGGTGAGTCGTCGCAGGACAGAGCCATTGTCAAGGACGCGATAAAAGCACTTGCCGAAGATACCACCAACAAGGGCAAGGCTGTTTCGCGCAATGTTGACTGGAAAGAGGTGGAGCAGATGAACGCACTCGTGGAGGAAAAGAAGGAGGTTATAGACGAGGTGTTGGAAGAAGAGAAGCTGCAGAAAGAGATCCTCCAAGCGGAGATGGAGCTCACCAAGGCCAGCAACATCATGGCGCATCGCGGCGAGATCGACGCACGCCCCAAGCGGACGTGGTTCCAGTCGGAGGCGGAGAAGCGCAAGAACCAGACGCCTGTGATGCAGCAGTTGACCAAGCAGGGCAAGAAGGTGAACTCAAAGAAGCGCAAGGCCATTGAGGTGCGCAAGGAGGACAGCCTGCGGTCGTACAAGAAGACCAAGTCCGACCGGGCAGCGGACCAGATGCGCAAGATGACCAAATCGAAGGGCAAGGGCAAGGGCAAGAAGCGGTAGCATATCAAAATAGCACTAATAATACGAACGATAAGTTTTCCTTAGACATGAAATTAAACTGGGCCATGTTTAGCATTTGGGCACCGTGATTGGCACTGGTGGTTCTAGCAGGTGGCCAAATGCCGTGGAAACTGCCAGGGCCGATTCTATGACCTGTATATAATGCTAGGTTGTAGTCGCTGCGAACTGCGGTGAAGACACCCATGTTTGGCAACGGGTACCGCTTGCTTTCCGGCAGCGGCACGGGCGACACGACGAGCCCGGCCCGCCTTCTCGTGCAGATTGTGCTTCTCCAATGCTTCTACTACCTTCTGGCGGCGGTGATATTCTATCTCGTGTCGCTGCTTAACGGCTACGACTTTCTGCTCTCATGGATCTTCCTGTGGGAGTTGGTGTCGCTGCAGAACGCCATGGGCCTCACGTTGTTTGCCATGTGGCTATTTGACCTGTTGTTGTGTGTTTTGTTCGTGACGGTGATTGTGGGGCGGTCCAAGCTCGCGTGGGACTTTGCCATCACCGTGCACATTATCAATTTGCTCGTGGACTGGCTCTACACCCGCAAGTTCCCGACGTCGCCGCTCTGGTGGTGCTTGCAGGTGCTCCTGGGAGTGCTTCTCGTGACGTTGTCGACGTACTCCACGCGGTGGACCGAGTTGCGCACCACATTCTTCGACAGCATGGTCGAGGGCCCTTCGCAGCCGGATATTGAGCTCCAGCCCCAGCCGGCAGCCAAGTAAGGAGCGTGGCTGTGGTCTCCCGGCCGCTGTATACTAGTCCGGTCCGCCGGCATTGCATGAGAACCGCCCCCCATGTGCGGCTACGCGCTACAAGATGTAGGGTGTGCGGGAGCACGCTGCCCTGTCTGGTTCGCTCGTCACTGATATTCGCTATAACTTCTGCAGAATGTTGTGGGTTCCGGCGAGAGCAAGGCCGCCGTCCACAGGCAACACGACGCCGTTGAGGTAGTTGGTCTGGCGCGCACTCAAGAATAGCGCGGCGTTGGCCAAGTCCTCCATGCGGCCGTGGCGGCCCAAGGGATTGCCCTCCTCGAGCTCAGACTTCTTCTCGGTGACGAGGTAGTTGGCCATCTTGGTGGGGAAGATGCCTGGAGCCAATACGTTGACGGTGACATTGCGCGGGCCCAACTGCAGCGCAAGAACGCGGCCCAAGTGCGTCACCGCCGCCTTTGATGCCGAGTATGGCTGCGTGCCGCCCAAGTCAGTGGTGACGGTGCCGGCCACGGACGAGGTGATGATCACCCGCGCCGGGTCCTCGCGAGACCCTGACTGCAGAAGAAGCGGCTCAAAGAGCTGGATCGTGTGGAACACTGCTGCCACATTCAAGTTGAGCACCTTGCGCACAGCTTCCATCGGGTGGGAGTGGAAAGGGGCGCCCCACAGCGCGCCGGCGTTGGCGACGAGGATATCCAACCGCAGCACCTGGGAGGTCACCTCCTTGTGGAAGCGGCGCAAGTCCTCATCCCGGGCCACATCCGCGGCAATGGCAATGATACGGCACGAAGCACCCACCTCGCGGGCGGCCTTCTCGAGGGCGGCCTTGGCCTCGTCACATGCCGCTTGCTTGCGCAGCGTGACAATCACCGTGTCGGCGCCATTGCGCACATACGCGTCCGCGATGGCGAAGCCGATGCCCCGCGTGGAGCCTGTCACTAGCGCGGTTTTGCCACTCACGTTGAACACTGCCATGGCTGGAGAAGAAATGGGGCCGCCTGTGAAGTTGCATGTGGACCCCGCAAAAAGTCACGTGACGCAAAGCGCCGAGGCCGCAGCATTGACGGCACCCTGCATGGGGCAGTCTGCACACAAGCGGTGGTGCCCAACCCCGGCCGAGCCCCCGCCGCACGCGCCGCGTGGAGCCGTGGAGGTCGATGCCGTGTGCCGGGGGGCTGCTGCACTTACTTGTGTGCAGTGCAGGGGCGCCAGTATATATTCTGCAGAATGGCGTGGCGCTCCGTTGTCATTTTCCGCCATGAGTTACGCCGCCGACAGCGAGGCGCCCATCGTGCTTCTTTCAGCCAAGACCCACTTCGAGCAGCTCCCCACCGCCGCCGCCCGGCTCTACGCGCACTGGCTTTCGCGCGCGTCCCACCACGGCACCCGTGCGGTGTTGCGCCTGGTGTCGCCGGAGAGCGAGGGCATCTACGACCTCATCTTGAAGATCCACGCCCACTTGGGCAGCCCGGCGACCAACGAGGCCTATGTGGAGGCGCTCCCCGCCGATGTGGCCACCACGCAGTACTTGGAGTACGCGGCCCAGTTCTTGTCCAACTGTGGCAACTACAAGTCGTTTGGCGACCGCAAGTTCGTGCCCAACATCCCGCAGGAGCAGTTTGCGGCGTTGGTGAAGTCATTGGATAACGCCGAGATCGCGGCGCTCTACGACCGCGTCAAGGGCCCGTTGTACTCCACCGACCGCGGCCTTCTTGGGTGGCCCGAGGAGGGCCAGCTCTCGGCATACTACTTGGGCGTGGTCACCGAGAGGGAGGCAAAGTTTGTCAACGAGGTGTTGGCCGAGAACAAGATCATGCCGGAGAACACCCGGGTGGAGAAGTTGTCCGACTCGCACTTTGTTGTCCATGTGGCCTCCGCCGTCACCGACAACAAAACCTCCTACTACCCCAACTCCGTGACCAAGGACAACGTCACCGTGTCCATCAAGTTTGGCGACCACTCCAAGGAGTTTGTCGAGATTGTCCTGGCGTTGCAGGGCGCCCGCAAGTACGCCGCCAACGACACTCAGCGCAAGATGATTGAGCACTACATTGAGTCATTTGAGACCGGCTCCATGAACGCCCACAAGAACTCCCAGATCGAGTGGGTCAAGGACATCAAGCCCCAGGTGGAGACTAACATCGGCTTCATCGAGACCTACAGAGACCCCTCCGGTGTGCGCGGTGAGTGGGAAGGCTTGGTGGCCATGGTCAACCAGGACAGAACCGCCAAGTTTTCCACCTTGGTCAGCAGCGCCACCGAGTTGATCAGCCTCTTGCCGTGGGACCACTTCTACGAGAAGGACAAGTTCAACCCGCCCGACTTCACCTCCTTGGAGGTGTTGACCTTTGCTGGCTCCGGTATCCCCGCTGGTATTAACATCCCCAACTACGATGACGTGAGATTGAACATTGGCTTCAAGAACGTCTCATTGGGCAATGTGTTGTCTGCCAACCCCAAGAACCCGAGAAAGAAGGAGGTCATCACCTTTGTTGACGCCAACCTCCAGGACACATTCAAGAAGTGGAGAGACGAGGCGTTCGAGGTCCAGGTTGGCTTGCATGAGTTGTTGGGCCACGGCTCGGGTAAGTTGTTGCAGGAGACCGCCAAGGGTGTGTTCAACTTTGACAAGGACGACAAGAGAGCCAAGTCCTACTACAAGCCCAACGAGACCTGGGGCAGCAAGTTCGGCATCAATGCCGGTTCCTATGAGGAGTGCCGTGCCGAATTGGTGGGACTCTACCTCACCTTGAGAGCCCCCAAGCAGGTGTTGCCAATCTTTGGCGTCAAGGCCGAGGACGAGGCTACCATCAGCCACGTGAGCACTCTCAACATGGCTCGCGCCGGTTTGCTTGCGTTGGAATTCTGGGACCCCTCCACTAAGATCTGGGGTCAGCCCCACATGCGTGCCCGCTTCGGTATCATGAAGTGCTTGCACAAGGCTGGCGTCGTTGACTTGACCTACCTGGACAAGAACTTTGACGACTTGTTGATCAAGGTGGACACCAGCAAGTTGGCCACCGTGGCTGTCGAGGCCTTGGGCGAGTTCTTGCACGACTTGCATGTCTACAAGAGTACCGGCGACCAGAAGAACGGCGTTGCGTTCTACGACGACAAGACCGAGGTCACCGAGGAGTACGGCAGATTCAGAGACGTGGTGTTGGCGAAGAAGCTTCCCAGAAGACACCTCATCCAGGCCAACACCGTGATCAACGATGCCGGCGAGGTCGAGGTTGTTGAGTACGAGGAGACAGAGGTTGGCATGATCCAGTCCTATGCGGACAGAAAGGTTTAGGTGTATATTTAACGCATATCATAGGCACGATGCTGTGGTGTAGCTTGTCGATGATAACGTGCGTGTGCGTACCGGATTTCACTAGCCGCTTCACCGAGGCCGGCTGCTGCTAGCTTTTACAGTGTGACCGTGTCAGCGTAGCATGTTTGTCGCGTCAACGAGGGCAATTGCCGGAGTCCGCCTCGTGTCTCCGATCAATTCTGTTGCCCGAGTTGCCGCCCTCGGAGCATGGAAGCCGTTGGGCAGTCTGCTTGTGAGCACCTCCGGACGATCTGTCGGATCCGTCACTGGCGGCGCGTGGAGGTCCCACAGTATCATTGGCCAGCTGCGGTGGCTCTCTTCATCGAGAGTTACTCGTCAGGGAGCCGAGACTGTCAGCGAGTCCACAGGGAAGTCGCTCAAGGAGCACCTAGAACAGGGCAAAGATATCAAGAAGCAGATCAAGGAAGAGGAGAAAAAGCAGCGACAAAAGGAGCGCAAATCGTTCCGCGAGAACCTCGTCACAATCGGCCGAATTATTCGACTCGGAAAGCCGGATTTGCGGCTCTTTTTGTATGCGCTCGGCTTTATCTTGTTTGCGGTGTTGTACCCCACAGCCCTGGTCAAGTTGGTTGGTGCCGCCATCGATGCTTTCAACAGCCATGCGGTGGATGAAGATGGCGATCTCATGATCTGGGGGTACAAATACACCACTGTGTTCAGTGTCATGGTACCTTTCATGGTGGTGAGCGCTATCTGCTTCTGGGCGCGGATCTGGGTCCTCAAAGTGTTGGGCGAGCGTCTTGTTGCCCGCTTGCGACTTCGAGTGATGAAGCACTTGCTTCGCCACGATGCCGCGTTCTACGACAGCGACAAGCACAAGGTGGGCGATCTTATCTCGCGGTTGTCCAGTGACGCGTACGTCGTTTCGCGCTCTATCACAGGTAACTTGCCCGATGGCTTGAAAAACGTTTTATTTGGCATCATCAGTGCCTACATGATGTTTTCCATCAACCCTTTGCTTTTCGGCATCATGATGTTGATCTCTCCGCCCATCACCTTTGGCTCGGTGTGGTACGGCGAGAAGATCCGCGAGTTGTCAACCCGGCTCCAGAACGCCACTGCTGGCTTGACCAAGGTCTCAGAAGAAACGCTCAATTCGGTAAAGCTAGTGCAAGCCTTCTCTGCTGAGCAAAAAGAATTGCGGAAGTATTCCAACCAGTTGCGCCAGGTGATTGGGGTGGCTCGGAAAGAGGCACTCGCCCAGTCCAACTACTCAGTGTCCATTTACAGTTTGTACCATACTGGCTACTTATCCTGCATTGCCTTGGGTATGTATCTCATCATCCAGGGCAAAATGACAACAGGAGACGTGGTGGCCTTCACCATGTACCTGGAGCTTTTCAATCTGGCTCTTTACAGCTTGACCACCACTTACATGGAGTTGATGAAGGGTTCGGGTGCTGGTGTGAAGCTCTTCAATTTAATTGATGCGGAGAATTCTGTTCCGCTGGTGACAGGTAAAAGAGTGCCCCCGCACATGAGCAATGACATCGAATTCAGGGATGTTGTATTTAGCTATCCCACGCGTCCAAATGACAAAATTTTCAACGGGTGCTCGTTCAAAATTGAGCCGTCGTCCAGCACCTGTTTTGTGGCTCCATCAGGAGCTGGCAAGTCTACCGTTGCCTCGTTGCTTCTTCGGAATTACAATGTGAACGGTGGAGAAATCTTAATTGGTGGGCAAAATATCAATGAGCTTCAGACCAGAGACTTGCGCCGGCTTGTTATTGGTATTGTCCAACAGGAGCCCGTTCTCTTGTCGGGCACCATTTTGGAAAACATTGTGTATGGTTTGACGCCTCAGGCAATAGCAAGCCTCACCATGGACGACGTTGTGGAGACATGCAAACAGGCCAACTGTCACGACTTTATCTGTGCATTCCCTGATGGTTACGACACCATCATTGGTTCGCGTGGCGCATCGCTTTCTGGTGGCCAGAAGCAGCGGATTGCCATTGCCCGCGCCCTAGTCAAGAAACCATCTATCTTGATCCTCGATGAGGCCACCTCCGCGCTCGACTCGAGGTCAGAGAGCCTCATCAACGAAACCTTGAAGGAGCTCACGAACCAAGGCAAGATGACCATCATCTCCATTGCGCACCGTCTCTCGACCATATCCAAGTCTGACAACGTGATTGTTCTCGGCAAGAATGGACAGGTGGTTGAGCAGGGCCGGTTCGTGCAGTTGTTCAGCGACCCCGGCTCCGAGTTGTCAAAGTTGCTCGACGAGCCCAGCAGCTTGCGCAAGCCTAAAGAGGAGCCAGACAACGCGGTCCCGGAGGAGGAGCCGGAGGTTGTGGATCCCGAGGAGGCACGCGCCGAGGAGCAGCAGGAGCAGGAGTACAGCATCGACCAGGTGAGAAACCTCATTGACGACCTTCCCTTGGAGGTGCGCCTCCAGCTCTTGAGCCAGATGCGCCAGGAGCTCGACGACGCGTGCAAGAAAGTCAGCCACGACTCCAAGGCTGCTCCCGACATCAACTAGTGTATCATACCCTGTAAATAGCCCATACTCGAGACCCTCTGCTGGTTGGCGCGGAACGCTGTTCCCCGCCCTACACTCGATTCAAACAAGTTCTATTCTGCTATGTGTGCGTTTTCGTTTGCTCGGCTCGGCGAGCTTACTGGTCCAAAGCCTTAGACTCCTTCTGCTGGCCGTTCTCAACGTAGATGGCACGCACCTCGGTGTGGCCTCTTCTCTCGGCAGCGGCCTTGGCCTCAGGCTTCAAAGAGTTTCTGACGGTTCTGGCAGCAATGGCCAACGCTCTGTTCAAGGAAATACCGGCTTGTTTGTAGGCAGACATTGTGGTTCAGTAATGCTGTAGCGGTCCAAGTGCGGTTCGGCTCGGGAAATTTTCATTGGTGCGAAAATCGTTCTGGAAGCTACGCAGGATATTGGTTTTTGCCTGCGCGCTCAGTATATTTCCGCACGCCGGTTGCTGCAAAAACACACGCTTGGGGAACTACGCTTCGTGCCCAGGTGTGTTTATCAAGTCGCTAAATTTCTGCGGCTCTGGAGCCAGTTCACTAGGTCAGTAAACATGGACGGTTGTATTCTGTTATTCTTGGGCTTGGATGCCGCCCACGTCTTCATGTGCTCTGCGTAGATGTCAACCACCGCCGATACGGCGTCGCGGTTGATGCTGACGAGATTCTTGGCCGCAGTGATGCACGCCTGGCTGCACGCGGTGCTGTGCGCTTGGCTGGACTTTGTAGACGCAGCCTCGGCGAAGAGCCATGCAATGAGCTCTTTCATGTGTTGCTCGAAAGCGGTGGCCTCGGACTCGGAGAGCGCCTGCGGGTCGATTTTGGTCCTTGACACCCTCTGCTTCAATAACTTGTGTGCCTTCACTCCCAACTCTTTCGACGTAGTCAACGCGATCAACGTCACCAACGGCTGCACCATGGATAAGTTCATGTGGGAGTTGGGCTGCCGGCGCACCAATGTCTCGAGGAGATCAAGCACGCGGTTCTTGACAAACACCATGTGCTCTCTTGCTTCTGCCACCTCGGCTTTCCGCTTGTTACCAGTCGTCGTACTGGCAAGAATGTCTTGCCGTTGCCGGAAGATCTTCGAGAGCTGGTCGTCCATCGCCATCATCTCATCGTCGTCTGCTGATTCTGATTCAACATCAGAGTCATCAGAAGACAAATCCTCAAATTTTACCTCTCCCGACTCGCCCATCGGGAGCCCCAATGCCTGCGCCAACTTTTTGTTTGTATCTTTGTCAACATCGCCCTCATCGGCGCTGTCTTCGCTGTTGTCTTCGTCATCGCTATTGTCGTCATCCTCATCCCCGTCATCGCTCTCATTGTCCGCCGCGGACTTTTCCTCATCTTGCTCCTCGTCGTCCAGTTTATTGGAGTCTTGGTCAGCGACGTCGTACTCGTCCTCGCCCTCAAATAGTTTTCGCTGGCCCTCTTTGTTTTCTCTTGCCTCGAGCACGTCAAACAAAAGTCTCAAGCTGGGCTCGTTCACTCTTACTTTATTATTCTCATCCACTGAACATAAATAGGTCTCCCAGAGTATAAAGGAAAACTTCTTCAAGAGATTGGACTGTCTAGAGACGAAGGACATAATGATCTCTGTGAATACGAGTGCAGCGTCCGCGTCGTCATCTAGGTCATCTCCTGCAAATGCATTTTGATAGCAGATCTTGAGCTCCTGCAAAATTGAAAACACTTCCTCGTCGCCCATGTACAACTGTATAAGCACCATAGAGAAAAGCAATTCGAAGCAGGAAAGCTCGCTCGACTTCGTATTGTTTTGTGCGGTGCTTTTGAGATCCTCCACGCTTTGCAAGAGGTCTATGTACTCATCTCTAATATTCAAAAGCTCGTCGTCGAGGCTTACCGAAATCTCTAACTTGTCACCCTTCTCAAGCTCACGAATATAGTTGACGCAGAATTTTGGCCACGATTCATGTCCATGCTGTGTGTTAATTATGTCTGACAAGATAGATGTGAGCGTTTGCTGTGCGAATTTCTGAATATTGGTTGATAATTTTGTGGTGTTTTTCTCTGAAAAGAACGAAGTCCGAATCAAGAAGCATAGTATGTCCTCGATCCAAGTTGTCGTTTTGGTGTTGCTGAGTACCACTTTGTTGATTCTTGTTAAAGATAAAAGCAGACTGAGCACCCACTTCCGAACGTTATCATTCGGCATGGCTTCCACTGCTGTATCTTCCTCGCCGTCAAGGTCGTTCGCCTCTTCATTAGTGCTCGCATCTTTGAAGACTCTTTTAAGGGTACGGAAAATTTCCTTTAGAGCCCGAGGTACATTTTCGTCCGTGCTCTCAGCCCTTGCGATCGCCATAAGTCCCTCGATGGTTTTAGACTTTGTGAGCGAATCGAAGTTCCAGCTCCCGCCGTGACTCCTGTTAGTCAAGCACAGTATCATAATTGGCGCTTTCGTTGTGTCGGAGGCGCAACTGCTTTTGATCTCGCTGAGCACACGTTGCGATAACTTGTGTAACATTCTGCTTGCTTGGGCAGATTGGTTTATGATGCATCGCGTCATATTGGGTGAGACGATCGAAGCCAAATTCAGGGCATCAATGATATTGACAAACTTAATGAAGATCTCTAATCCCCAGTACTTTCTCTCATGAGAAGCTTTTTCGGAGAAAAGTGTCTCGTCAACAACTACCTTCCAGAATTCTCTCAATGGAATCTTTTCAACAGTCGCCTCTAACTTTGCCTTTTTGCTCGGTTTAGAGGATGACTTGGACCTTTTCCTGCCATTCTTTTGTACATCAGTGGCGGAGTCGTCTTTCTCGGTACAAAGTTCTTTAAGGAGGAGGTCCCATACAAAGTGAATCCTAGGATTCCACGTACCCTTTTGTTTGACTTTGCTGTCTTCTGCCCCATCTGCTGCTTCGACATCCTTGAGCGCTTTGGCCAAAGTAGGGAGGTTGCCTTTTGCAAGTGGATCAAGGTGTTTCCATGTGGGTTTAGGATTCTGGATCTTGAGAGCGGCTTCGCGTTGTTGTGGAGTTAAACTAAGGTAAACCGCAACACCCTCCGTTGTTAAATTCAAGCCATTGTCGTTGACTATTGTTAAAATGTTTTCTACCGCCTTCTTGTCAAACTTAACGGTCATAATAAGTTGGCACAAGGTAAAAAAAGCAGTTTCGCGTAACCAGGATTTCTGCAACGCCAACTCCAATAACACTCCACAGTACTTCTGCAAAAAGTCCTGCGACGCATGCTGCTCATCACCAAGAAGCTTGGTGTTTAACAAAGCTTGCAATCCAAAGAGCCTGCCGAATAGGACAGCCCGCTCTTCCTTCCCCTTCATGTTAGACTTCACCTGGCTGGCTTCGAGGAGCTGCTCCAAGTACGAGTCCAAAGTAAAAGCATGCTTTTCCAGCTTAACTAATTCATGTATAGCCTCTGTGAGAGCCATTGAAAACCCGAATCTCGCACTCTGACGAGTGGTGCAGAGGCCCTTGGTCAAGCGCTGGAGAGCATATTCCCACTCAGCACTGTCGTCCGCGGCCGCGAGGTCTTTCAAAAGAGAAGCCGCCGCCTGTAGCCGCTCCTGTGGCTGCTCGGATGCCAATTGGTAGTAGTAATCCCGTGATACAGCCATGGCGTAGAAGCTGCTGCTGCGATGCCGAGCCAGTTAGCGCGATGCCCATCGGGTATTATGCAGGATGCTCGATACTGGCCTGCATTTGGACGGTCGCTAACTACTTGGTCCCTCCTTTGGGGCCAACAGTGTCGCACGAAACTGAAAACCTCCTCCTATTGTAGTTATACAATGAATTCTGATTCCTGTTGGACGTTGCTTGTGTTTAGAATTTGAACTTCGAACGTTTGAGAAAAAAATTGCAAGCGGGTATAACCGCCACTTGCATCTTCGGAGTCGAGTCCCGTAGACTATGACTTCGTTTCTGGTATCATGCAACATTTATTAGCTCCTGTCCCGTGAGCCATAGTATGAGTGTCAGGTAGCTAATTGTTGATTTGCCTTACGTGTTCTACAAATAGAAGCAGAGATTGGTCATTACAATCTCCGAATACGAATACCATGTCGGTTATATTGCGAAGGCAGGAAAACAAAAATGCATCACACGTCATGAAGTCAACATTGCGGTTTTCGCTAGCGAATATCTCTGACAATTTGTTGTTAGGTATATACTGTACATTGAGTTGCTATCACCCAAGCACGGATGTTAAAGCATGATAATGTTTTCGTGCAATTTACGCGTAGCATTGCAGCAAGTACGTTAATAGTACATATCCGGAAATCACTGTCAGACATTCGTCCTCCTTGGATATTTTCCAGCTTCTTTCTCGTTGCAATAGTTAACTATCTTGCAGATACAGCAGGGGTGATAATACGTCACTTCCTGAAAGCACACGAAGCATATGACGCAACTGTTGAAGGTTCTATAGGCAGGCAGTTTTTGACAATCTCATCTCTATCTCTGTTTCGATTGAATGGGAAATAGCATTACCTGCAAATCTCTTTGTCAAGAGGCTACTGGCTACATGGAGTCCAAATTTATCTATACCCAGCTGTTGAATGCTGAAACGAGCAGAAGAAGTGAAAGGAGAGTTGAATGCAATTCCAGGATGCTCTAAATAAATTAGAAGGGGCACTGGACCTTGGGGAAAGGGAAACTAGGGCCAACACACTTGATGGACTCGGCCGCAGCCCATTGTCCCTTCTTGACGGCCTCGGCCAACGGCTTGCCCTCGACCAATGAGGCCATGAAACCGCCAGCGAAAGCGTCACCAGCACCGTTGGTGTCCTGGATCTCCTCCGACTTCAAAGGGTGAACATCGTAGTGCTGGACATCGAAGGAGTCCTTGGCAGCGTCGTAGATGACGACAATGCTAGGCTCCAAGCCCTGGGTGAACACAACGGTTCTGGGTCTGGCAGAGTTGACCTTGGGCAACTTAGCAACGGCCTTGGCAATGGCCTCGACATTCTTGGTGTCTTCAATGCCGTTTGCTGCAGCGTAGGACTCGGCCTCGGACTCGTTAGCAATAACGTAGTCCACGTACGGCAAAACCTGGGTCAAAGCGTCCTTGAAGAACTGAGGAATGAAAGGAGCAGAGAAGTTGAGAGCAAACGGCTTGTTGGTCTTAGCCGCGTGCTCACCCAACTTGACGATGGCGGGAGGAGACACGGTCAAGTGGAAGCCACCAATGTAGAAGAACTTGGCATTCTCCACGATGGCCCAGTTCTCGGGCTTCTCCAAGTGCTCGGGCTTGAAGTGGTTGGCAGCACCCAAGTCGGTGACGAGAGAACGGTTGTGGTCGCTGATCAAGGCAACACACTTGCCGGTAGGGATGGACTCCTCCACCTGGTACTCGGTGCGCAACCCGTACTTGGCGTTGGCCTCGATCAAGCGGTCGGCGTAAAGGTCCTTGCCAACGGCACCAAAGTAGACAACAGAGCTTGGGGGCAACAAGTACTGGGCGGCGCGGGCGGTGTTCTGGGCGGCGCCGCCAGCCAAGAGCACCAAGTCAGGACGGTCGAGGGCCTCGCCGTAGATGGGCATGTGCTTCTCCTCCGCGAGGATGGCATCATTGGCCTTCAAGTCGTACTTCTTCAAGTACTCCTGGTCGCACGCGACCTGCAAGTCGAGGAGGGGGTTACCGAGACACACCAAGGGGTAAGACATTGTGAATAAATGTTGGAGCGTCAATGATGAAATTTTCAGCTTGTGATGGATTTGTGTGCAGGAAGGGAGGCTCACGTTGGCAAGAGAGTTCGGGGCTTTTGTGGGTAATAGATGCACTGATTAGTGTGCAAATGGCGTAGGGGATGACGTCGCATGGCCGGGGGCTCTTGGCTTTGGTCGGAGGCTGAGCCGGGATGGGAGATCTGGAGGTGCATGTGGATCACGTGCCTATCGGTCCTGGGGGACGGTTTCTGGGCCCAGCTTGGCACCGGTCCGCAAATAGATCCAGAAGCGTCGGCGGCAGGCGAGTGCGCAGCACGGGCGCGATGTAATGTGGCTGGCGCGGCGAGCTGGAGCGTGTGCCTGCCCCCGTGTGCCGGCACATGCAGGTACTGGGTAGTGTGCGGCGGTCGAGCTCAACAGTTGAGCAGCACGAGCCGTTACCGTTCCCAGCAGTGCGATGTTTCCTGTTATTACGCAAGACCCACTTGAGTGGCTCCGCCCGTTCCCAGCGACGGCGCTGCTGCCGTTCTTGCTCCACTGGCATGAGATTGTGCTCTCGTTTTTGTTCTATCTTGCCGTGCAGCATGTGCTGCCGGTGTGGGCCCGGCGCCAGCTTGGCCGCACGTACACCCAGCTCGACGCCAAGGCGCGGCTCAACTTCGACATCCACGTGGTGCTGATGGTGCAGTGCGTGGTGCTGTTTGCCGTGATCATCCCCATGTGGTCGCACCCGCACTTCCAGGCGCGGGGCGTGGACGCGGCGGCGCTGGTGCTCGGGAGCACGCCGTTTGGCGGCCTCGGCGGAGCCGTCACCGTGGGGTACTTTTTGTGGGACGCGTGGGTGTGCTTGGCCAACTTCAAGTTGTTTGGCGTGGGCTTCCTCTTCCACGCGGTGGCGGCGTTGTGCGTGTTTGGCGGCACCTTGTTGCCCTTCTGCCAGCCGTGGATCCCTGGCTTCTTGATCTTCGAGGCGAGCACGCCGTTTGTCAACATCAACTGGTTTGCGCTGCGGCTCCCGGCGGGCACCTTCTCTGACCGCACGGTGGTGGTGAACGGGTTGCTCTTGATGGCGGTGTTCTTCGTGGTGCGCATTGTGTGGGGATTCTACGCCGCGACGGTGGTGGCGCGCGACATGTGGGCGACGCGGGGGCTGGTCCACTGGATCCTCCCCCTGGTGGTGTTCACGCTCAACTTGTTGCTTGACGCGTTGAACGTGTTCTGGTTCACGAAGATGGTGCGCATCGCCCGCAAGAAGGCCGTTGGCGCCAAGAGCACGCGTCTGGTGGCGCGCGAGGGCGCCAACAAGAAGATCGCCTAGGCGCGCGGGCACGAGCCCCAGCGGGCGCCTGTCCGCCTACAGGGGCAGCGGTCGCGGCGAGCGCGACGCCGCACAGGCCCCTCGACGGCGGCAACCACGGTCCCCGCCAGCGGCGTTTACTGCCGCCGCGCGCAGGGCCGCCCAATGTACAATGACTACAAGCACAGCGTAGGCCAGCTGGTGGGGGAGGAGGAGGCTGTCGCGCGATCGGTGCATCCACATGCGGTCGTGCGCGCGCCAGCAAAACAAGCGCGAGGAGAGGCAAGGAGGGCCCCCGAGACACGCAGAAACCATGAATAACGAGTACGACTATTTGTTCAAGTTGTTGCTTATCGGCGACTCCGGCGTGGGCAAGCTGTGTCTCCTCTTGCGTTTCGCGGACGACACGTACACGCCGGACTACATCTCGACCATCGGCGTCGACTTCAAGATCCGCACCATCGAGCTCGACGGCAAGACGATCAAGCTCCAGATCTGGGACACCGCCGGGCAGGAGCGGTTCCGCACCATCACGTCGTCGTACTACCGCGGGGCGCACGGCATCATCATTGTGTACGACGTGACCGACCAGGAGTCCTTCAACAACGTGAAGCAGTGGCTCCAGGAGATCGACCGCTACGCCACCGGCGGCGTGATGAAGTTGCTTGTGGGCAACAAGGCCGACTTGAGCGACAAGAAGGTGGTGGAGTACACCGCGGCCAAGGAGTTTGCCGACGCCATCGACGTGCCCTTCCTCGAGACCTCGGCCTTGTCCTCGACCAACGTCGAGCAGGCCTTCTACACCATGGCGCGCCAGATCAAGGCCCAGATGGCGTCCAACCTGGCCGCGGCCACGGGCCCGTCCGCCAAGTCCAACGTCAACCTCCGCGGCCAGTCCTTGACCGGCGGCCAGGCCTCGGGCTGCTGCTGAAGAGCGCCGTCCCCGGGCCCTTGCCGCCCTCCCGCCGGTATCCTTCCAGGGTACAGCGTGCCATTGCCTGCCCTGGCGGCCCCTGGCGGCCCGTACTTCATGTCTAGAACGTACCCAATTAATAGTATAGCACTGCAGGTAGCCCGGGCTGTGTGCACGCCCCCGCGCCCCAGAAGTGGCGAGCGTCGGCACCGCTTATTCCTCATGAGCGACGTGGAAATGAAGGACGCGGGCGCGGCGCCGCAGGACGCGCTCGCGCGCGAGTTTGCGCAGAACTTCACTCTCCTTGCCAAGGCGCTGTCCAGCTTCGACAACCGCTACGTTTCCACCGTGTTCCGCCACCTCGGGGTGTTGCGCCCCCAGTTGACCGCCGGCGCGCTCCAGGCGGTGCTCGCCGCGGTGTACGAGCGCGACGGCGCCCGCGCATACATGTTGGACGTGTTGGGCGCGGAGCCCAGCGAGGGCGCCGCCGTGGACGTGGCCGTGGCCGCGGTCAACGACGTGCTCCTCCCCGAGATCGACTTGTACTTGCACTTGCTTGTGCAGGTGTTCTTGTTGGACCACAAGCGCTTGGCCGACTTGGACGCGTTCAACGGCCGCGTGGTGGCGGTGATGGGGCTCTACAACAAGCGCTCGTTGGACTTTTTGCAGGCCAAGTTGTGGTTCTACGTGGCCCGCGCCAAGGAGCTCGCGGGCGACTTGCTCGCGGTTCGCCCGCCGTTGCTCGCGAGCTTGCGCACGGCCACGTTGCGCCACGATGACGAGACCACCGCTTCGCTTATCACGTTGCTCTTGCGCAACTACCTCCTTACCAAGGACATCCTGATGGCCCTCAACCTCGTGGAGAAGGCCGAGTTCCCCGCCACTGCCGGCAACGCCTTGGCCGCGCGCTACTACTACTACTTGGCCAGGATCCACGCCATCCAGCTCGACTACTCCGCTGCCAATGAGTGCGCTATTGCCGCTATCCGCAAGGCGCCGCAGACCTCCTTGGCCACCGGCTTCGTGCAGGCCGCCACCAAACTCTCCATCGTCATTGAGTTGTTGATGGGCGACATCCCCGAGCTCAAGGTGTTCAAGAAGACCTCGGGCAACTTTGAGCCCTACTTTATGGTCACCAAGGCCGTGCGCTTGGGCGACTTGAAGTTGTTTGGCGACGTCTTGTCCAAGTACGAGCCCCACTTTGTTCGCGACGACACCTTCACGTTGGTGTCGCGCTTGCGCCAGAACGTCATCAAGACCGGCATCCGCGTCATCTCCTTGTCCTACTCCAAGATATCCTTGAAGGATATTTGCATCCGGTTGCACTTGGACTCCGAGGAGTCCACCGAGTACATCGTGTCCAAGGCCATCCGCGACGGCGTCATCGAGGCCACCATCAACCACGAAAATGGCTACATGCAATCGAAGGAGCTCTCGGACATCTACTCCACCACCTTGCCCCAGGCCGAGTTCAACCTGCGCATCAAGTTCTGCTTGTCCTTGCACAATGACTCCGTCAAGTCCATGCGGTACCCCTCGGACGATCTGCAGAAGGACTTGAACAACAAGTTACTCGAGTCCAAGGAGGACGAGATTGACCTCTTGAAAGCCATAGAGGACGGCGATCTAGACGAGTTTATGGATTAGCACATAGAAACGACCACACCCAGTTACCATTCTGTGTAGCGCACGACCTTCGCCCTGGCTATCGCAGCAGCCTGTCGCTGCCAGCCTCCACCGCCATGGTGTCGGAGAACCGCATTCAGCTCGACTTGGATCCCGATATCCACAGGGATGCCTACAGAGACCCGTTTCTTCACGATGAGTAAGTAGCGCTGTTTCTCCACGCATTTTTCACTACTAACACCAGGGACAAGATGACTGTTGAAGAGCTCATTCCACGCATTCTAGTGGAGCGGTCCTCCTTCCTCAATGTAACAGAAGAGACATTGCAGGCAGAGGTAGAGGAGCAAGCAATAGCCGCCGCTGACGAAGTGCACTCGGGCGAGGAGCCCGAACCGGCAGAAGAGGACGCCGTCGACGACCCGACAGCCGACTTCAACACTCACAAGGCAGAGCTCACCAACCACATCAACTCTGCCCTCAACGAGACGTCTCTTTCGTTGGATTTCGTGTCCCTCTTAATCTCCAGCGTGAAACCGCAGCAGGGTAAGTCCACCATGTCACCACACTTGGTGAAGAATGTTCCCTTGGCGTCCTTGACTTCGGACAGGCTACAGGAAGATGAAGACAGCAAGAACAAAAACATTAATAATGGTGCTATAGGCCAGGGGTGGAAGCAGGAGAGCGTGTCGAAGATCATTGATATCTTCAAGAACGCCAGCACGCATTTGAACGAGCAGGTGCAAGAGGAGCGGGTGTACTGGAGCATGATCAACACGGTATTTTCGAACAAAGAGGTGCTATTCAAGATCAGAGAGCCAACTTCTGGATCGCGCGCAATCGGAATCAAGTACGGGTTCGGCGACTCGGGGTCCAACTATCCCGACAAGGGTTTGGCCATTTTGAGGAAAAACGAATCCACGGGAGAGATTTCTTTTCAGCCCATTGCCAGCGGAAACAAGGTTACCACTAAAGTTTACAAGTATATCCGGGTGAAGATATTGAGCAAGTTCGATGATGACTTCATAATAACAGGTCAGTCGGTGTTTGACCCGTTCCGGCTAAAGAGCGAAGATGCAATCATCAACGACATTGAGAAGGCACGGTTCTTCTTGTTTGAAGAGGAGCTTTTCTACCAGCTAACGCGCGAAGCCAAATCCTTGGTCACGTACAACGTATCCATCATATCCAACAAAATCATCATGGAGGTAAATAACGAGTTAATCGAAATCGAGTCAGTGCTCTACGACGAAAACAACGACGATGACCTCAGTAATCTCTATCAGAACATCAACAAGCAGTCGACCATGAATAACGGCAAGGCGCAGGCCATTCTTACGTTTATGAAGCTCATGTTGTGCTGCTACTTTAAGTACAATCTCAGCTTGAAGCAAACCATGCCCACGGCGAAAATCAAGTGGAAGCAGAGCAACTCGCACCCCTTGATCTTGCGGCCGCTTTTGGGACACATCCGCCACGAAATCAACTACAATGCTGCAAAAGAAATGATCCAGGAAGACCTCAAGCAGTTCAGCGACAAGTTGACCTTCTCCGTCAACAGTGCCAGCTACGTTAATATCGACGAGAAGTTCAAGGAGCTGGGCAATCCATTCATAAAATCCATCGAGCGGCCGCTCTCGCGCATAGAGGTACAGTGTCGCGGGGTTGAAAGCGGGAAGGTGCTCAAAGATACGGTGGAGATCAGGTCCAACGAGACGTTCTGCAACTTGATCTTGGACTTGACCGTGGCCACCTACGACAGCGAGGAGAAGCTCGCGGCCGGCGACGCACTGAGCGTGTTGCTAATCGAGTTCAGCGACTTGGACGAGGCGCGCGAGAGCCTCCGGTGGAGCATCATGCGGTTTGTGGAGTAACGGATCTACAAGGGGCAGGGAGAAAGGTGTATGCAATATTTACTCGATGATCTGGACGCGGCTGGTCTCGGCCTCCTGGATCTCCTCGGCGTGCTCCTCCACAAACTTCTTCACGCGCGCGTACTTCTCGTCGCGGATGTTGTTGTAGGCCAAGAAGTTGAACCAGATCTCAAAGAAGGCATACGTGAACACGACATTGTTGCAAAAGATGTAGTTGCTGCCCAAGTAGGTGTACGCGGCCAAGGCAAAGTATGCCGTCAACCGCGTGGGCACGATGGTCTCAAAGTACTCCTTGTTGTCGGCAAGAATGGGAATCAAGTCCGACACCGCGGCCGCCGCCGCGGCCACCGCCAAGACGCCCACGAGCGGCTCGTGCGGGTCGACCTTGACGGCGGGGAGCTGCATGGCCAGGCCGAGAAGCATGACAAAGTTGGCCAGGAACACCGCCTCGGGGTTGGTCGTCAACAAGAACGACAACCCCACGAGAAAGGCAATGCGGCAGTACAACAAGACCTGCGCCGTGAGAAACTGCATCGTGGTGGCGCTGCAACCGGGTGATGGAGGCGAGTGAAAAGTCCGGACTGCACCCTGGCGAGCTTTTGTGTAACCTGGCGCGGACACAGGGCTGGAGTGCGGGCCACGACAGGCTTCTTTCCAGCGACACACAGAAATGCGGATTGCGCTTGTGGCAGCGCAATTGGCCGCGACGGCGAGCGCGTTTGGCATTCTCGAGGGCGTGGTGCGCGTCGGGGGCAAGAGTGTGCACTTGGGCGGCATCGGCACCCAGGAGGTGAAGGTGCTTCCTGTGCTCAACACCGCCGACAAGATCGAGGTCACCGTGGCCTTGGATGACGCCAGCAGCGACCCACACCAGGTGGCGGTGATTTTGGGCGTGCCAGGTACGACGGTGGAGACTACGGTGATCCCCAAGTACGACAGCGCCAAGAAGGCGTTGACGGCGTCCATTCCGTGGTACCGCGTGCCGACGGTGTTGAAGGCGCAGGAGAAGTTGGTGCTCCGTCTCGTGGTGGCCGGCAGCATCGGCACGGAGGCGGCCGCGCTGCAGGGCCTCCAGAAGCACTTGGCGGAGCTCCACGTGGCCGAGGAGCTTCAGCAAGGTGCGAGACACACCGCGGCGCCGCGGATCGGCATCCAGCCCGAGATCCACCACCAGTTCCGCGACGACCCGCAGACGGTGCCCGCGGTGGTGCCATTGGCGTTTTCGGCCGTGGCTGTGGTCTTGTTTGTTGCCTTGGTCGGCGCGTGGGGCGTGTTCATTGGCGGCGACTTGTGGCCGGGCACCTTCCGCAAGCTCTCGGGAGTGCAGATCGGCTATAATGTGTCCTTCTTGCTCTCGGTGGTGGGGTTCGAGTACACCTTCGTCCAGTACTACCTTGGGCTGAACATCTTTGTCACCCTCTCGCGCTGCGCCGTGTTGGCGGTGCCCAGCATCTACTTTGGCTCGCGGGTGTTGCGCAGCATGGCTGTGTTGCGCAAGGCCGGTGCCACTTAAGCCACTCAATGTGATAGACCCCATTTGGTTGTGTAGGGTGCTGTCTCCGAGGCATGCATGCAAGTTAGCTATATACGTCTATCGTTACTCGTCAATGAAGGTGTTGGTGATGCGGCGGAAGTTCCACCACCACCAGGCACCGTCGGGACTGCGCCAGCCTCGGTCAAACGAGTTGGCTGCCACAATCTTGCCCTTGATGAGGCCCATCGGCAACACCAGGTACAGCCGCGAGTCCAACGAGTGGCACAAGTTGTCGCCCGTGACCCACACGTGGCCTGCCGGCACCGTGATGTACTTGTTGAAGCCATCGTGCGCCGCCACCTCGGCGGCCAGGTTGGTGAGCGGCAGGCTCAGCGCGGGGTCGATGAGGATAGTGTCGCCCGGCATGCCCGTGATCCGTTTGCACACCCGGTGCTCGGGGTCGCTGGGCTTCACTGCCACGATGCAGTCGCCAATGTCCACGTTGCGCCCGAGGCGGTACTGCTTCAAAGCGTGGACATAGTCGTGCTGGCTCTGGAGGGTCGGGAGCATCAGCTCGCCGCGCGTCTCCGTGAACTCGTACACGTACTCGTGCACAAGGTGTGCTACACACCCCGCTCGCACCGTCCAGGTGCCGGTCAGCCACACAAACCGGAGCGTTTCTGACACCATGCGACGGCCATAAAGAAAGCGGTCGCAGCGCTGCACCCGCGCTATCAGGAAGCCGGTGAGTGCACTACCGCGTGTCAACGGCCGTCCTACGTTTGGTCCATCGTATGCGCCATATATTCCTAATACACGAAACCCAAGATCTTGCCGGCCACGTGCTTTCTTCTGGCCTCCAAGTGGTCCATAATGCCGGCAGAGGTGGTCAAGATGACCAAACCGTGCTGTCTGGAGGGCAACAAGTTGTCGGTCCACCTCTCAATGTCGCCAATCTTGACGTTGAATCTGGGGGAAATGACACCGCACTTGTTCAATCTACCGTTCAACTGCACCACGATCTTGCCCGATCTGTGGTCATCGATGTACTCGAACTCGCCAATGTAGCCTGTGGGTTAGTTTCGTGTTGCGAAAAAAAAAGTGTGGAGGAAAAGTAAACGGCCGGGTCCACCGAGGCAGGTCCCCACCGTGTAAGAAGCATTTCCACCGTTGATCTCCCGAATACTTAAAAGACAAAGAGGGACTGAACACCCAATCCATCCAGTTATCAATTCGGGTGTACGTGTACGCGTGTATACATACCATGCTTCTGCATCACCTGCAAGAACTTGATGATCACCTTGGACGAGGGTCTGAGCAACACCTGTCTCTTACCGGTCTTCTCGGCGTTGTTGATAGCATTCAAGGCGTCAGCCAAAACGGAGGTTCTAGTCATATCTGTCTGCAAATGTTAGTAACGGGTGGCTTCCCGAATACATGCCAGCCACATGAGTATCCAAAGCGGAGTCATGAGCCTCGGAGCAGCGCTCCTGTTCCATAGGTGCCAGGTATTGAGCTTCTCCCACGTCTGCAGAGGCAGGGCAGTCGAATTTCGCCGGCACAGCGTGTCTCTGGTCGAACCAGAACCACGTTGTGCTAACTCATCCAAGAAGTCTGAATTCTGGCACCAGATGTATTGGGGAAACAAGTTGGGTCGTTCTCTTGGTTCCATTCAGCTCGCAGCGTCAGCTACTCTGAAACTGGCGTTCAGCGTCCCGACATACCTTTTGTGTTGCCGCTGGAGGATAAAGAAGTTGTCGTGGTGATGAAAAATTTTTTATGGGCCAGTTCAGAAAGTTACGCGCGGTCCACCCTTAGCGAGTTTATTTGGTCACAGTTGCAGCCATGGTGGTACATCATGGAGGTATTGGACTCAGTAAACGACCGACAATCGTATGCATTGATTGAGTAGACTTATCTCGTTTGAAGTGCAAGGACGGAGGGTATGTAGATTGACGTTTGTTTTTTTTTAGTGGATTACTCAGAGTAACAAAATATGCATGATTTTGCACCGCTAGTGAAAAAATGGCTTGCATTTAAAAATGCTCAAAATCTTCAAAGTAACCAGCAAGTATAACTACGGCCCAATGCACGGAAAGTACCTGCTTACCGTGCCAACGCTGTCTGCAAGGCAAGCTACTGGCGGACACGCAGTGGGTGCAAATGAGTAATACACGACCACGCTACTTCAGGCCTCACGAAGTAGACATTACCATATGGATGGAGGCCCGCAGCCGCTAACACAGCGGCAGAAGCAATTGTCGCTGTCGCTCTTCCAACGCATAAAACCTCTCTGCGTGGAGTTGTCGCAGCTTACTCTTCTCCCCGGGGATGCCGTTTACGATAAATCACACAAACTTGCGAGCGCGGTTGCCGCTTTAAACAGGCAACTAGATCTGCACTTGCAAGAGTTCTCCAAAGTTGGCGAGGAGCAGGAACCTTATTCTTTGGCACCGAATATTGCTGATTACATATTCTTCCCAATCTCAGGGCTACTCAAGCGTCCCTCCATGTCCCAAAAAGAGGCAGCGGAAACACTCCACACCATTGGCTTCTTGTTGAGATATGCATGGGCCCTGGATCTTAACCACAAGCTCATCGATCTGTTCTATCCCATCATTATGAGTCTCATAAACAAGCACAGTGCGCCGCAGAGCCCCACAGCCGAACAGTCTCTCTACTGTATCTCTGCAGTCATCGAGCTTGTGCATCGTGGTTACTACGAAAAGAGCCCCAAGACCATGTCGCTTCTCGGGGACACGCTCAGTTTCTTGCTCGAGTCCCTTGGCGCCCCGCATACCCAAGAAGAAATAGAAATGTGTCAGACAACTCTCGATTCACTCAATTCCATCTGCATTTTCAAAGTATCTCCCGACCAGCTTTCTCTAGCCTTTCCGGGGATTACTTCCAAGCTTATAAATTTCATGTTACAAAGGGGCATGCACCATAGCCTAATCACTCGCTCATTAACAGTACTACGTCTTGTCATTGTTCGCGTCTTCAGCGACAATGATTTGGGCGCTAAAACTATGGACCACGAGCCTCCTAGTTTGGAAGGCTTGAGCCAAGATGCGGAGGCAACCAGGGTTGCTACGTCCACTGACTTTGATTTCAAGATAGAAGAGACCCCAAAACGAACGGCACCATGGCTCAAGGCTAACGGAGGACAGCTAAAGATTTCTCTCACCGTCTTGTTCAAACAGCTTTTCACAAAAAGCGATCACAAGCTCAAGTTTCGTACAAAGTCATCCTTGGCATCCGAGTTGGTCCAATTGGCGGTTGAGCTCTTAAAGCACTGTTTTGTTACATTATTTACTCATATTACAGCGGTGGCTATAGACGTTCTCTGTCTTGTGATCGGCAACGCTCCGCTTGACCAAGTCGATACTCTAATTGGTGAGTATAATCGGTTGGTATTCTTATCGGTGTCAGATCATGTACAGGGCCATCGAAGATTGGGGTTGTTTTTTGACCTTGTGATCCTGAAACTAGAGGACCTTATAAAGAATCAACTTCCCTCAGTTATGCTATCCACAGAATCGGCAAAAAGCATCAATTTCCTAAGAGCTTTAGAATTCCACTTCACTTTGGCCCGTTCCTCTGGTGGCGCTAATGGCGGGACTGTTGTCACAGAATTACGCTCCGAATTGATGAAGCAACTATCAGGGGGCCTAGCAGAGGCCTACTTAATTAATTCTAGAGCACCGAAAACATCTTCAATTGCTTTGAAAAGGACTGCCGAGACTCCATTAGAAGCAAACAATACGTTGGACAACGTGCTTTTACCACCGCAGATCAACACCAAGAACATAGTAAGCACTGGCCAGCGACCATTGGAGTCAGCACGCAATCCATACGTTACTACTTTGTCAATCCTTGAAAGAGGCTGGGGTACGCTTGAACGGATCGAGGGACGCCAGAGTACATTTGGCAATGTATACGGCACTGAAATCGAAGACGAGATTGTCCATCTAATCAACAACCTTTCGAAAACTAACAATGCTTCTGATGTGTCGACCATGTCGATATTTGAAGCGTTGTTTGAAGAGCAACAACCATTCGAGGCACGCGGTCTTTTGGAAGAGGGCCTCGCGTTATCAATAGCGAGCCAAATTATTCGACTGACTGATGCAAGTCAAATGATAGACGATGCAAGCTCAAACTTTCACATGGAGGATTTCATCGACATTGGAGAATCTCTGAATGGTGCACTCACCTCGAGTGTCGAAAACAGTGCTTATCTTTTGTTGGATAGGTCACAGACATTAATCGATCGGCTTTCCGGTGCCATCGACGAGCCGATTGATGTTAAAACAGGTTCACAGGCTCATGGAATGAAGCTGATTGCTTATGGAGCCGCACTTGATACTTTTGGGGCTCTCTCCAAGTTGCTTCCGAAAGATGAATTTCAAGAAAATATTTTGAGCGACTACTTATACTCTATGTTTGAGGCGCTCACATATCAGAATAATCCTCTCGTACAAAAGAAAGCCTTTTTGGCTCTCCAAGAAATTGCCGCTGCACTCTACAATAACTCTTTGGAGAAGCTTATTATGGATAATCGGGATTATTTGACAGATAGTATCAGTTTGCACTTGTCGAGTGTTGAGTCGCTCAACCCCGCTGTTCCGGGAATTCTTGTAATTCTCATCAAGATCTGCGGAATCGAGTTGCTTTTGAAGAATCAGCTCTCGGACATTTTCACCGACATGTTCGTTCTCATCGACTCGTACCATGGGTATTCGTCATTGGTTGAGGGCTTCTTCTTTGTCTTTGGGACTGTAATTGACCAGGTGAAGGAAAAGTATGTTATCGGCGCTGCAAATCAAGAATCGTTACCAAGAAACTACAAACCGTGGGGCTTGCAGACTACAGAGGACCTTTTGAGTTTCCTCCAAAATAATGACAAAGTCATTGATTCGATGGCAAACGAGTACGATGCCACCAAGGAATATTTCAAGAGAAAGCCTGGTACCTTTGAATCCTTGGAGGAAGAGGAAGATGCGGACTCGGACGATGAAAGCGACGATGAAAATTCGAGTCCAGGCGATGACGATCAAGAGGTCATAAAATGGGACTCCGAAGTCCCGAAACAGGTGTATTTCATTGTCCAAAAAGTGTTCATATATGGAGTTCGCTTGTTGTCTCACCCATCAACCGCGCTTCGGATATTGATACTTCAGACCTTGACAAAAGTGTACCCAGTCTTGAGCAAAAACTACAAGCTTTTGATGCCACTCGTTGCCCAAGCCTGGCCATATATTGCCACCATCATCACAGGCAGCATGCAGAATATCAGTCGGGGGGAAAGCGATGCTATTGTCATTGAGGCACTCAAGTTTGCTACCGAAATGCTTCGCTGGGACAGAAAGCAACAGGAGTCATTCCTTGGGCGAAAGTTTGTTGATCTATGGACCCACTTTGCCAACAACTCCGAGGTATACAAGGCAATTACTGGCCGGGCCCAAGGTGTACAGATGCGGCCGTCATCAAGCACACAGGTCGCTCTTGCCCCATCGTTCAACCGCAAAATGCTCGAGCAGTACTCGGCATTTTTTGTGCTTGGAGTCGACAGTTACGAGCGGGCGGTGCCCGATGTCATTACCTACCGGATCCTCGAGTTCTGCAGTATCCTCGGTGTTCCAGATGCGCCCGTTGGGCGGTCGGCAGAGAGCATTCTCTGGGTGATCCGCCAGCACGCGTCCGACAGACGCGGCGGCTCCCCTCCACGTTACGATGACACGACATGAAATTTAGTAATAGACGTATGGATAATGTACATGCTGGCTCAGATGAGGTCCAGGATCAGGGCTTTCTTTGGCGGCTTCTCAGTCAAGAAGGACAAGGTCTGCTGGCCCTTGGGCAAGGGCTTCTCCTCCTTCTCGGGAGCAACCTCCTCCACCGGTTCCGCCGGGGCCTCCGACTCCTCCTCTGCCTCGTTGGGGCCCACCTTCTTTGCCTCAACAAGCTCACGTAGAGGGATCGTGCGGGGCACCGTCTCCAGCAAGAAGTGAAGGGCGTCCTGGGAGGCCACGGCGTTGCTAACATCCTTGTAGAGAATGCGCTTGCGCTTGTCCATCTTGGCGAGCATAGTGGCGTGCTCGGTCAAGTATTGCACAAAGAGCTCGGTCGCGACGCCGGCTGCGTACACCGCCAGCTGCAGCGCCGACACGTACTCGGGGTCCAACTTGAAGATGCGGCGCACCTTGGACACCGGGAGCAGGAGGGCGTCTTCCTTTTCCGGCTCGGCCTCTACGGGCGCCAGCTCGGCAGCAGGCGGCGCCAGCTCGGCAACGGTGCTGACCGCGGGCTCGGCGGCGTCCACCATCTCGACGTCGGGCGCGTCTGCGTCTCTCGCTTCGGCCATGCTAAAGAACGCGTTCACGCGTGAGGCCCAACGGTATAGCGTTATGTACAGGTCCGACCATAGGCCTCTCTTTTGTATATCAGTCTGCAGGCGAGCGCCAACATGAGCGCCGCTGCCAGTAAGCAGTAAAGCTTCCCCGAGTAGCTGGTGAGAACAACTTTTTGGGCAAAGCATTACAGCCCCACGGGACAGGGCCATTATCAGCACCATGGTTCTGGTGCGGCCCAAGTACCCCAGTGCGAGCAGCCTTGGCGCAGCCACCGCAAGCGTGTACGCACCCTACACTATGTCCATGCTTGTTATCGTGACTATGTACAATGGCTATGCTGTCGGCTCCTCTGAGCCGCCCCGCATCTTGGGGTGGACATACTGCTCCACGTAGGAGTTCTTCTCCAAGTCCTGCTCGTTGTAGTTCTCGCCGTACTCGATGAAGTCCTGGATGTTCTGCCACGCCAAGTCGCCGCTCTTGGGACCGTCGTCGTAGCCCACGTACCGCTGCTCGATCTCCGGCACGTCGGGCGCCACAAG
Source organism: [Candida] ascalaphidarum (assembly GCA_030674335.1). Lineage (NCBI taxonomy): Eukaryota > Fungi > Ascomycota > Pichiomycetes > Serinales > Debaryomycetaceae > [Candida] ascalaphidarum. Next base: position 938,215 of record JAKTYC010000003.1, read on the forward strand.
CGGCTTCAACTCCGTAGTGTGCAAGTCCGCCGGCACCACGTACGTGCGCACCTTCGCCCAGTTCACCACAAACGTGCCGGCCTTATTCAAGCGGCCGTAGCCCGCAGCACCGGTACCTTTGTAGTAGTGCTTGTTGCCCTGCTTGGAGGTCATTGGGTGTCTCTTGGAGCCGGTCTTGCTCAAGCCGTACCAGAGCTGACCGTTGCGCCACGTCTGCCACGGGCGCCGAAGGCTCGCCGCCGCCGTCTGCTGGAAGCTGAGCACGCCAGACGCTTTCATCGTGGTGTTGCAAAAGAGGCCCGGCGAGCTGTATAAAATTTGATGGTGCGCGCACGACTTTATCGCCTGCCCGTGCCCGTGTCTGCCAGCACCTGCTGCGCTGCCTCGCAATGGTTGCAGCGCGAGACGGGTCTACCTCGAGGCTCGATGCACCAGACGGGCGGGTACGGAGTCTTCTCGTGGCAGTTGCTATCTGCAGGGTGCTGGTCGAATTGGGCCGCACACGCTCGATAGCAATCAGTTGCAACAGAATCGCCAGAAGCCTTGACACGGAGCAGCGACGCCATCATCGTGCTAGAGTGAACCGCATCACTTTGTTACTGCCTTCTGGACCGCAGACGTGGATTGCGTGACCATTCAAACGACGCGCGTGAAACCAGCAGCAAAATGGGCCTTCCCGAACATCCTGCCAACACCGACTTTTTTCCGCCGCAGGCCGGCTACACCTCCAAGGTCCAGACTCACAAGTATCTGGATGACCCGACGCCGTTCGCAGGCAAGCAGAGCAAGGCTGGCGAGTTCGTGAGCAGCCACACCGACAAGGAGCACCAAAAGAAGTACGCCAAGAGCTTCTTCAACTTTCTTGTGCGCTCCTTGTGCAATTAGAACGACACCAACCACTTAGAGGGGAGTTACACTATTTGTTTCGCGGCATTGGCTGCGGCGTCTAGTCCCTAGCCGCACACGTTGGCGAAACCCGTTTCATTTATCAATTTCTTCACGAACACCACGTAGTACCCTCTAGCTTACGCGTTGAGGGTGACAAAGAGTACAGCAAAGCGAAAAGCACGCTACCAGAGTTGGCGCTTACCGCACCACTTTCTGGCGTCTTGTCATGACAAAACAGCGCTACTGGCACAGCCACAATCGGCCCGCGCCAGCAGCTTGCCCAGCTATAGTTTTCAGCCTTTGACAAACTTGCGATATGGACAGGGCCTCGAAGCTCTGGAAACTGGTCTCAATTACGTCATGCCGCCGGAGCGTGTCATGCCACGTAGGCGAGACCCATACAAGAAGCTACGAAACATTTGCAACAATGCCGTTCCTGGCTCCAGCTGCCACCGTCGTGACGGTAGCCTCGATAGACAATGGATCCGATCCAGGCACGCAACGCACCGGCTACCAGCAGTGGGACGTCGCCGGCGTTGCGAAAGGAAGCACCAAGTCATCGACCAGCCACCTGCATTGTACGGAGCAGAATATAATGTTCCTGCATAATACGTCATCACATCGTCAACTCCACACCAGGGGCCCTAATGATAATTGAACAAGAGGTAGCCACGTGAAACAGAAACCAAGTATCAGACAATGGCAGCCAGCCTGCGGTTTTGCCATCCTGCGAATAAATCTCCGAGTACAACTGAGTGGGAGACATGACGACCACGGAAGTTTGTCGGCGACAATAATAAAACACGTAATATGTGACAAAATAATACCTGTTAGCTATGAGGCGGCCCACTTTAGCACATCTTGTTATGCGAAGTGGATCCCGATCGTCAATTTTACGAAGTGCATGAAAATATCTACATGCATGCCAACTTCGCGAATCGCAGATCGGGATCAGCGCCGGTTCGTTTCGGGCCCAAGCTAACCCACTTTGCCCAGAAAATGGGATTCAAGCTCACGGATTCATATATGCTTTCCCACAGACAGCTGGAACAGTTTTTGAGACCGCAGCTCTTAAAGTGCTCGCGTTTGCACCATATAGCACCAGCTTCTGGAACATCGATACACGCATATCCTGCACATTACATGCAGTTCGGTTGCATGGCTGGCTCCATTTGCACCATATTTTCTAAAGGCCGTTCAAAAAATTAGCCAGCAACGGTTTCATGCTGCGTTACCTGTACAGATAGCCGCCACATGCTTGCCTCGGTGCGATGTTTATAAACCAGCCGGGTGCGCGAGATCTAGAGCCCACGCATCTCACCTTTGAGCTCAGCTCCACGTTCATTACTTCCCCAGTACACTCTTTCAATTAAAAGGTGACCTTGCGAAATGTTGCGGTCTTTATTGATTGCAGCGTTTGCATTGGCTGTGTCGGCCGACGAAGTATTCACCGTCACCCACACCAACTATGTCTACCCTCCTTCGTTCCAGTCTCAAGTCCTGCAAGTGATGCAAAATAATCCCGACTCCTTGACGGCAGGCATTCCGGTTGTTTTCGTGCACGCAGACTGCCAAGAAGAGCAGCAGCCTCGTCCTACGGAGGATATCACCTACACGGTAGCCCTGGACGTAACCCAGTGGGTGACTAAAACCCACTGCGCTGGCGGCCAGTGCAGCCTAGTCCTGGAGTCGCTGGTTTCTCCCCAGACTTACACCACCGTTGCAAAAGCCACTCATACTGCTAAAGAAACACTTTTCACAGAGGGCAGTGAGCCCACCGGTGATGCTTCTGGCAATGAGGCACTTATTACAAAGACCGCTGTCACGACAACGGAAACTATCTTTATCAATACTGTGAACTTGACTAGCACTTTCACTGCGCCTGCTTCGACCTTCACCATCACAAAAACAGAGAGAGACCCCCTCAACACTCAGCCTGTGGTTTCGCAGGCTTTGTCGCACATCATTCTGGTGGGCGCAAATGTGTCCGATACTATCACGATTCTGTCATTTCCTACTTCGCATGCTAATGTTTCGAGCGAAGTCAACCACAGGGCAAACGTCAGTACTGCCGCTCCAAGCGTAAGCGGCAACACCAGCTTACTATTCAGCTCTTCTGCAGCCGTCAATGCGAGTGGCGTGCTGCGCAGCCCGGCGTCGGCGCTTCCTACGCAGGTAACTGCTGGCAACAAGGCTGCTACCACTTCTACCATTGACTTGAGAACAAATTTTACTTCTTCCAGCGTGCTCTCGTTGGAATCCAAGTACCTGAATTTTTCGCTGTCGTCCATACTCGGTTCACTGCAGTCGTCGGGATCGGCTAGCTTATCTCTTACTACCCTGTCCGCTGAAATTTCTGCTTCCTCATCTTTGATTTCATCATCCGTGGAATCAGTATCGAGTCTGGTGATTGCTTCCTCCTCCTCCATTGGAATTGTCACACCCTCTTCATCTTTATCTTTATCTTCGTCGGAACCCACTTCTTCGGAAACATCCTCTAGCGAGGCTCCTCAGGCCTTGTTTGCTTCAAGTCAGAAGAGCTTCTCGGGAGACCTTTTCTCGCCCGTGGACACGAAAGCACCACCATCTGTTTTTGCTAGACAAAATTTGCCTTTATCAATTCCTACCGGTGCCAATGACAAGAGCAACTTCCCGTACTCTACCAACAAATTCCACACGAACTTCATCTTGGCTCCCCAGACTGACTCTATTTGGTCGTACCCGTATGGATTCTTCTGGCGGAAGCAGGACTACTACGGTATCGGTGTGACCCACTCCAATGCCTCTCAGAGAGTGTTTGGCTCATCGGCAACCAACAACAAGAATACCGACTCGTATTACTTCAATCCTATTGGATTAGCAGACATTATTGTCTCCACAACCGACCTTACGAAGTCGGCGAACACGATGTCCATTGCCAACATGAAGAGTATGTCGATGAAGGTAACGCTTGCTCCTACTGAAGGCAGTCCCAACAATGTCCAGTTACCTATTGTTCAAGGTATGGGTTTCGTTACAGCTATTTACAATGGTAAAGCAACTGCCAGGTTGAACACATTGGTTGGGTTCTCTTCGGTCACAAAGGAAACTTCCTCGGCATTACCTAGCAATGTCCAGAAGTATCGTGCCAAGTTGACGAACGGAGTACTGTGGCTTATCTATGTTACGATCCCCAAGACTGCTGCCTCGAAGAGAGAGTACTTTAAGAGAGCCAGCCTGCCATTCTCCCTCAAAGTTAAGGATGCATTCCACATTGAGGGCTCAGCCGCTATTAACGGATTGATCATTCAAATGACAGTTGCTCCTTCCAAGTCGTCGGACGATGGCTACTTTGACGAGGCCGCTGGCTTGTACGCCACAGACTGTACTGTCCTGGGATCCGTGAGCAATAGTGTGCTGGCTACTTATTCATTTAAGTACTCCACATCAGGATCATCGAGCTCTGGAAAGACGATAATCTATGCCTTACCTCACCACATCCTGTCTCTTGCTTCTTCGTCGCAACTGTCAAAAACTGGAGTTCAAATGCTTTCAACTACTAAGGGAACGATGACCGCTTTCTTGGCTAACTCATTGACCATGACTGAGACGTTGAAAACAGACATTCAGTGGTTGCCGTGGTCGCAGCAAATGAAATCGTCCTTGACATACAGCAAGGCTCAATTGCAGTTGTTGGCCAAGGTTGCCAACCAAGAATTGGCCGTGAATGTGAAACTGACGGTGCTGAGCATGGACTCCAACTACTCATCTGGTAAGGCAATTGACAAGTTTGCCTACATTTTGTTGGTATTGAGTGAGATCATCAAGGATCAAACCGCCACGAAAGCACTCTTGAACGACTTGAAGGACACCTTCCTGGAATTCACAAGCAATAAGCAATTCTACCCATTGTTCTACGACACCCGTTACGGTGGTGTGACCTCGACTGCAAACAACAAGGGTGACACAGGTGCTGACTATGGGTCTGGCTACTACAACGACCACCACTTCCACTACGGTTACTTTGTGCATGCTGCTGCTGTTGTGGGCTACATTGACAAGAAGAACGGCGGCAATTGGGCCCAGACCAATAAGGATTGGGTCAACTCGTTGATCAGAGATGTGGCTAACCCCTCTACCAAAGACACTTACTTCCCTGTGTCGAGAATGTTTGACTGGTTTGCGGGCCACTCATGGGCCGGCGGTCTTTTCACCTCCGGTGACGGCAGAAATGAGGAGTCCTCCTCGGAGGACTACAACTTTGCTTACGGCATGAAGATGTGGGGTAGCGTCATCGGCGACAACTCCATGGAGTCAAGAGGCGACTTGATGTTGGCGGTCATGAGCCGCGCCATGAACGACTACTTCTTGTACCTGGATGACAATAGCATCGAGCCCAAGCAGATCATTGCCAACAAGGTGTCAGGTATCTTTTTCGACAACAAGGTCGCCTACACCACCTACTTTGGCTCCCCCGACAAAAACCCCGAGTACGTGCACGGCATCCACATGTTGCCCCTCACGCCGGCGTCCTCTTTGATCAGAGGACCCAAGTTTGTGCTGCAGGAGTGGAGCGAGCAGATCTCCAAGTTCATCGCCAATGTCAAGAGCGGCTGGACGGGCATTCTTCAGCTCAATCGGGCCTTGACCGACGCGAAGTCGGCCTACCTGTTCTTCTCGTCCAGCAGCTGGACAGACACATACTTGGACAATGGCCAGTCCCGCACGTGGAGTTTGGCCTTCTCTGGCGGCTTGATGAACGCCACCTGATTATGAATAACGAAATATATTTTGACCGAAGCGACGTAGCAACATGGTGCGTGCACGCACCGTATTTCGCAGCCAGCCGTGAGCCGCGGAGACAGCGTGCTTTCGCCAGCATGTTCTCCTTTGCGAAAAAGCTCGTCGACCGCTTCGAGGGCACGCACCAGGAGCCTGGAAATGACCTGTACTTCAAGAATGCGCTCCAATTGAACAACAAGGGCTATGCGTTGCGCGTGCTCAGCGTGAAGCCACAGTCGACCGCACACCTCAACGGGATCGAGTCCTGGTTCGACTACGTCATCCGCATCAACAACCACGAGTTGCCCATGATGTATCCGGTGTTGTCGTCGTACGCGTACTCTATCAACGACGATGGCTCCATAAACTACGGCGGTTCTACCACCCCCGAGCAGGCGAGCGCCGTGAACTACGACCTCCTTCTGCAGGAGCTCTCATCCATCGCTGAGAAGGGCGGCTCGGTGGTGCTTGATGTGTGGTCTGCAAAGGGCGGCGTGGTGCGGCAGGTTATTCTCCCTGTGACCAAGACGAGCGCCAGCGGCACCGACCAGCCGGACTCGGTGCGCTCCCTCCACGCGGGTGCGTTTGAAGAGTTGGGGCTCACATTGCAGCTGCAGCACTTGATCACCGCCACCTACGTGTGGCGCATCCTCAACACCCACAACGGCTCGCCAGCGTTCCAGGCCCAACTAGTGCCCTACTCAGACTACATCATCGGGTGCGACTCGGCCTTCCCCGACGACGAGAACGCCAAGGGCTTGCTTGCCCGCGGCGGAGAGTCCCTTCTATCGCGCACCATTCTCGCCTACTATAATCACAACTATAACAGGACCAACGACGATAATGTCCCCATTACGTTATACGTGTACAACCACGACTACGACATCCTCAGGCCCGTCACCGTCAACTTGCTGCGCTCATGGGGAAGTGGCCAGAACAAGGGCATTCTTGGCTGCGATGTAGGCTACGGCCTTTTACACCGTATTCCTGAAGTGGTGGGCAAGTTTGAAAACGAAGAGATACTAGATGACGTGATCTTTGAGTCTAATCAGGAAATCAGCTACGGTGCACCGTCGCCCGTGCACAACGAATTGCCCCCGCCCCCAATGGCGGCTAGTGCCCCACAGCCGCCGAGCGATCAAGGCTCGGGTAGCGCTTTCATTCCCGCTGCTGCAACAGCGCGTACACAGCATAAGAAAAAGAGAGGCGGTGCAAACAAGGGCTCACTCAGTGAGTTGAGCAATTTTATGGACGAAGAGTTGGAAAAGTCGAAGGAAAGAGATCATTTGGGTGGTCTGGCAAAGGCATCGGCGGACGATGCTGTGCCCCCTCCGCCGAAGGCCACATCTTAGTATAGGCAAAAAAAAAAAAAACGCAACGCCATAAGCCGTATACCGTGTAAGCTTGTTAACGAGACTCAGTATTTCAAATGGAGAGAATGGTTAAAAAAAAAATGCCCACTGTCGGAATCGAACCGACGATCGCTCCATTACGAGTGGAGCGCCTTACCACTTGGCCAAGCGGGCGCGCTATTCACAAAAAGATTTTTCCGATCGCATTAGTCGTGCTAAACCAAGTACTTCTTTCCATCTAAATGCAGAGTTGGTCTACTAAACTTTTATTCCTATACCTTATATTACCTAAACGTAGCTCACTTCTGCGAAGCGCGAAGAACTAAAACATTAAAACGTTCGGCAACACTCAAGTCAATCAACTCGGCGACATCTTCTGTGAAGAATTTTCTGCTGCCGCTGCCAATGTTGTTAGCAACGATAAAGGTTTCACCGGCAAACGTGGACGAAGATCTCGCAATCTCATCAGTAAAGTTGTGCAGATCTTTGATATAAGTGATCTTCAAGTCCACTAAGGTGTCTGTCTTCAAGTATTGTTCGATCTGCGCGTCAAACCCCTTCTGCAGAGACGAGGAAGCACTGCCCTTGATGTAGACGTTGATATTGGTGAGCTTGGGCGTTATCATACGCACCACTTGCAAGGCCAATAAGTCACTCGAACTCAAAAGGTTATCGTGGTCAAGGAGCAAGTTCACCTTCTTGAGCTCAAACAATGACTTAGGCTCTGTTCCGCTAAGAGTCTTTTCATCATTTTCATCGATGGTAGCCAAGCCATGCTTCACTTCTTTTGTAGTCAAGAGGAGGCCAAAGTTGCACTTGAGCTCCTGGAACAATCTGCGGTACAAAATCACATCGTCGTCGACGGTGCTTGAGTCATCAACAAACTCTGTCAGCAACTTAGAAATGACCATAGAAGTACGCATACTGCCAATAAGGATGTCCAGCGGGTTCGCCATCTGACTGTTCAACGCGTGAACCTGATTTTTCACCGTGGAGAGGATAGACCGCGACGAGTAGTGAATGCCCAAGAGCTCTGTAAAAACTTTCATGATCGATAACAAAGAATTGGACGCATTGTAATCGGAATCATTGACGTAATCAGCATCTCCATGAGCGCTCAGGCTAGACGCCTCCAAAAGATCTGACGTTCTAGATCCGAAATCTCTCAAGTGAATCGCCTTCACGTCGACATTCTTATCAGCGCCCACAAACACCAGTACAAATGACATCAAATACGACATGGACTCAAAGTTCCTCAAAAGCACGGAAAGGCCAGTCAACTTGCGTTTCTTCAAGGCTTCAAAGGTACCAGCTTGGGTGACCAAGGTTTCCTGGATGAGCGGCGACGAGTCTGAGTCAGTAACAAACGTTTCCTTTGATTCGCCGCTCAAGATTCTAGCAACCCTTTCTCTGTACTCGATGGGATAAACGCGCAAGGTCAAAGGCGTGGTTAAGAAGGTTGTGACAAGCGCCATAACAATGAACATCGAGTAAGTCTTTTGACTGAGAATGCCTGCGTTCAACCCAACATTCAACACGACAATTTCCACGATACCCTTACAAGACATCAACACACCCACGGACAAGGCTTCTCTCCAAAAAAGTTTATTGAGCATGGCCGCAAAGAAGCCACCGCCAATTTTACCAACCATTGCCAACAAGATGATGCCAATGGTATAGGCCCAGTCGATACCGTGATTCAACAAGCCCAAGTTCACATTGAGACCGGCCTGAGCGAAATAGATGGGGATGAGAACAATGTGGACCAAATCTTCGATCTTGGCAGTAATATTAATGACAAAGCCATTGTCTCTGGGGACAATAATGCCCACCATAAATGCACCGAAGATCGGGTGCACGCCGATAATATCGGTGAAGAAAGCCGAGATGAACACCGAGAGCAAGATCAAAAGCATGGAGAACTGGGACGGCTCGCCAGTGCTGAGGTCATTGGTGAACTTTCTCATCACGAAGCGCAACGCGTAGCGCACCGGATAGAGCAAGAAGACAAACCAAGCGACTGCCAACAACAAGATGTACAACGTGTAGATGCCGCTGGAGGCGTTGGCCAAGGTGACAGTCAAGGCAAGCAAGATCCAGCCACACAAGTCGTTGGTGATGCCGGCGGCGAGAACAATGGTGCCCACGCGCTCCTGGATCAAGTTCAACTCGGTCAAAATACGCGCGAGCACGGGGAATGCGGTGATGCACATGGCAACAGCAATGAATACCATGTAGGTGGTGAAGGGGATGTGGGGCTGAGTGTCGTCGTTGACGCGGTACTCATTGTACAAGCCCTTCGCGATACCGCACCCAAGCGCAAACGGGATGGCCATGTTGATGAGACCCACGGTGACCGCCGCGCGGAGGTTGCGCTTGATGAACTGGATATCCACCTCGAGGCCGATGATAAAGAGGAAGAGAATGATGCCGATGTTGGCAAAGAGCGTCAATCCCGGGATGGACGCGGCGTTGAAGCAAGTGTCAGTGAAGTTGGGGATGCGGCCCATCACAGTGGGGCCCAAAAGGATGCCTGCGATGACCTCAGCGATGACACGGGGCTGCTGGAGCCGCTTGAGGGGCAAGTGGAGAAGCTGGCATAGAATGATGATGAACACGGCCTGAAAGAGAAAGACGGTGTAGGGCTCGCTGGCAAGATACACCAAGGGGTTGCGGCCAGCCACAATCCCGGCGTAGTTGACGGTGGCCACGACCATGGCGCTGGATGTGTGTTCTCAGTCAGAAAAAGACGCGGTGCGGCTGAGTCTGGGGTTCCCGATACGGGCAAGCGGGTCACGTGACCAGATCTACCTCCAACAGGCCTGCCGTGCGGCAGCACCGCCAGCGATGGTGCCGCTCGTCACCACAATGGCGATGTTTATCATCGACGACAACCGCTACCCGGCGCTGTGGGGTAAGCCGGACGTGTTCAACGTGGTGGGCGGGGGCGGCTCTTACGCCATCGTGGGCCTGCGCATCGTGGCGGGCCGGCGGTTGGCGGATAAAACCGGCGGCATTGTCGACCAGGGCCGTGACTTTCCGCGGGACATCGAGCGCCAGTTGCAGGCGTGGGGCACCAGTGTTGTGTTTCAGGAGGACTTGGAGCGGCTCACGTCGCACGGCGTGAACGTGTACGACGAGAACCACGTGCGCAGCTTCCACCATCTAGCCCCCAAGAAACGGGTGTACGCCGAAGATCTCGTCGCCCATGCTGAGCTCCGCGACTCACAGTCGTTCCACATGTGCTGCGCCATTGATCGCTGCGCGCACTCGATTGAGGTGCTCGCCGGGGCTACGGGCAAAGTGCCCCAGATCATCTTTGAGCCTGATCCCAGAGTGTGCTTGGCGGAAAACATGTCCAGCTTGAAGCAGGTACTCCCACAGATCGATGTGTTTACTCCCAACTTGCACGAAGCCTGCTGCTTTGCGTCGTGGGCGCACGAGCCCTCCACGGATGCCGAGCTCTCCGAGCTCTGCAGCGTGTTCTTGCCCTACTTGACCAAGCCTGGCGCCGGTGTGCTTCTCCGCTGCGGTGAGAGAGGATGCTACTTTCGCACGGCCGATGGCCATCTGGCCCTGGTTCCGGCATATCACAGCGAGCAAGAAGAGGTGGTGGATGTGACCGGCGGAGGAAACCTGTTCTGTGGCGCGTTCATTATGGGTTACTGCCTCAGTGGGGACTGGACCCAGGCTGCGATCTGTGGAAATGTGGCCAGCGGATGTGTTATAGAGCAGCTTGGGGTGCCAACGTTGTCGGAAGACGCGTGGAACGGGCTCACTTTCTTGCAGAGGCTAGACATATACTACAAGAAGTACCCCGAACTTGCTGCCAAGGTGCCCCGGAGCAAGTTCGACTGGTTCTGAGCAAGAGTATATCATTATTATCATAAAAATCTATGGTGAAGTGTGCTGGGGAGATGCTGTGCTGTTGAGCTTTTCTTCTGCTGAGGTGTCGACCGAGTCGTCGGGCGACGAATCTTCAGCCGGGGCCCCCTCTCTCTGGCTGGCAGTAGAGGGAGCGTTATCTGCGTGATACAAGAACCTTAAGAGCTCTTTTTCGTCGGTCCAGCTGCGGAGCTTCTTGCCGTAAAAGTAGAGGGGAATACCCCACAATGACACAAAAATCTGAATGCATCCATAAAGGGCAAATGAGCTGCGACCACCTTCTCTGTCATGGAACGATGTGTTGAACAAGGAGAAAATGAATCCAAACAAGTTCTTCATGAAGTTGGCCGACACTAACGCCTCCGCAGCAAACATTCTGTATGAGTCCACCGTAAAGGTGATGGCGGTGGTGCTGGCCATGGAGCAGCCGAAACTGGTGGCTCCAAAAAAGATCACCGGAGCGGCCCAGCTATCCTTCACTTGCGAGGACCACCCATAGCCAAGCAAACCCAAGGCGATCATGAATGTGGAGGGAATGAGCATCACAAGGCGGAACTCGGGCTCATACACGCCATTGTTGCGAGAGATCAAGTATCTGGTTAGGCGGTCGCTCAGTTTGCCGCAAATAAGCGATCCCATGATGCCGCCAAGGAAGGGGGAAATGTAGAACAAGCCCACCGTCTGCTGAGAGAAATCGTACCCGTCTCCGCGGAAGATCTCTGAAATAGTCTCTGATACCACAATCAACCATACCACGGCGAATGAGTATATCATCAGGCCAAAGAGCACCGATGGGTACGTATATAACACGAAGGGCCGGAGGGCCACCATCCACCAGCTGTCAATGGTGTGGCGCCCGGAAAATATGCTGAGGCGACTGCGGAACGTACGTGGCACCGGCGCGGGTGCTTCGGGTGCAGTGATCCCCACGGGCACGGCCGCGGAGGGGATAGTAAGGTGGGTATTGTCCTGGATGGACGACGACAAGCTCTCGACCTCGAGGACGTTGTTCGTAGTGGGGCGTCTGAGGGCAAAGGCATTGGGCCGCTGCTCGGGCTCGTGGTAGCCCTTGACGGTTTTAGCGGCCTCGGTTTCCTCCACCGACCGCTTGCTTGGAGTAGGAGAGCGGTCCCAGAATGTCTCCGGCACAAAGAGGAAAGTCAACAAGAACGTAAAGCCGAGGAACATGGCGAGGATGTAAAAGAGCCAGTGGCGGTCGAGGTGCTGGAACACCAAGCCGGAGAGGAGAGGGATGATGTTTTTGCCGCCGAGCAAGAGCATGGTGTAGATGCCGACCCGATAAGCGCGCTCGTGGGCAAAGTAGATCTCGGCAATGGTGGCTGAGGGCAAGGACTCGGTGGGCGAGGCACCAAAACCGGTGATGACACGGCCGAGCATGAGAATGCCGAACGTCTTGGCGGACGCCGCAACGATGGCGCCCACGATGAAGATGAGGATGCCGGCGAGGTACACCAAGCGCTTGCCATACAACACGGCTGATGGCGAAGCAAACACGGAGCCGAATCCGAGCGAGAGCATGAAGCCGCCCACAAGGTAGGAGATCACACTGAGCGGGCGGTCAAACTCCTCCACGAGCTGGCTCATGCCCGCCGCAAGAAACGGCAGCATGCCGCCGCCGATGAAGGTCTGGAACCCCACAATAAAAAGACAGAGGTCGCGCTGCCAGATGGGCCAGTTGAGGGGGTCATTGGGGTCGTCTTGCGGCTGCGGATGGAGGATGACTCCGGTCTCCGATCGCTTGAGCAGAAGCGAGTCCCCGTGGACAGACGGATCCCGCGAGGTTTCCGGGCCGTCCATCATCACGATGGTGCCCGTCACGGTACGCGCCCGCGGCTCTTTGATGCCGAGAGCCATGCTTGCGGAGCGTGTTTGGAAAGAAAAGATGGCTGCGGCGGAGCGAATTCTATTTATGCATGCAGGTGCCGCGAAATCTGGGGTCTGTTTATGTTTACGACGTCATCGGATTGGTGCACGTTGTTGCGGGGTACGACAGCGTGGGTTGCAGGAAACGCGGCAGGCTGATTGTTCTGCTGCTGCTCCGGGCGGGTGCCTGGGACGGGGACTGCTGCGGCTGAAATTCTCGATTGCTCGGAGTAGTCATCACAACGCCGAAACAGCAGGCGGAGCACCCTCAGGCGCCAGGCCGAGGGATGGGCCACCCAGTTGCGTCCCAGCGCCGCGTGCCCGCCAGAGACGCAGCCTTCGCTGCGTGTTGCAGTGACGAGGGGATCTGATAACGATATGACGTCACAGCGGGTTTTTGTGCAGAACAATAGTCGCCAGGTACTGTGCCCGCGGCTTGATAAGCATTCCGTGGCTTCGTGGCGCCAGGGTCGCGTCGCAGCTTGGCGTGCAGTAGGCGCGCGTGGGCATCGCTGATCTCGTTTATCGCAGCGCCCGTTAAGAGCGTGAGCAATCAGTGCCCGCCGCGCGCGCCATAAAACGGGCCTCGGGGACGCGCCGCGCGGTGCCTACCCAGTACCCCATACCCCCACCGCGCCAGCTGGCGCCAAAAATAGCCGGCAACGTAGACACCACACCGCACGGACTCTGCTCGTAATCGGTACCTGCAGCACGGCGTGGTCATCTTCCCCGTCCCCGCGCATTGTTGCCAGACTGGTGCTTGCGAGAACAGTTGCTTCGTCGCGCGCCAGGCTCCAGCCTCCGCGGGAAGCTCGCTCGGTGCCGGCGGCCGAGCGCGGCGCCAAGTACATTTTCCAGAGTCAGCCTACATATGCTTTAGCTACCGAAACCTATAGTCGCGATTCATGGCTGGTCCTCTTTGGACGGCCAGACCCGCTTCTCCTCTACAGGCAATATTTTCGCCAGCGACATCCATTATTCGCACCCAAATCTGCAACTTAAGCTTTGTGTGCAAAAACCACGCGTCTTTTTCTCGCGGAAAATTTTGACCGTCTACACCACCTCTTGCTCCTACGCCCCGCCTACGACGCACTATGGCCGAGGCCCCCAAGGTGTACATTGCCACCTATTCGAGTGTATGTATCGCGACGAACGCTGGCGCGGCCCATTGGCCCGTGCCACGCGAAAACGGCGCCCGCGGCCCGCCCCGTTTCCCCTGAGCCGCAATCCGAGACGCGTTACTGACCGCAGACCGATGTGTACGAGTGTACCATCAACGACTCGCCCATCATGCGGCGCTGCAAGGACGACTGGGTGAACGCCACGCAGATCCTCAAGTGCTGTAACTTCCCCAAAGCCAAGCGCACCAAGATATTGGAGCGCGGCGTGCAGCAGGGCGAGCACGAGAAAATCCAGGGCGGCTACGGCCGGTTCCAGGGCACGTGGATCCCGTTGGCGGACGCGCAGCGGTTGGCGCAGAGCTACGGCGTGACGGCCGAGCTCGCGCCCGTGTTGTACTTGGACACGTCCAACCCCGAGCTTGTGCTCCCCAAAAAGGCCAAGCAGCTCAACAAGGACGGCACCCCCGTCAAGCGCAAGTACGTCAAGAAGCAGAAGCAGCCCGATGACACCCCTTCCAAGAAGCCCCGCACCGACCTCTCCTTCCTGTCCGAGTCCTACGCGTCCTCCCTCTCGCGCCAACCCTCCCACTTGCTGCTGGCCTACCCCATGGGCTCCACTGTGCCGGTTGCTGGCCAACTAATGATGCAGTACCAGATGCCCCCCACCTTCTCACAGGCTGAGTTCATGAACGGCGCTAACGTACAAAACTACGACTACCAGCAGTACCAGTATCGCCAGAACCCCCAGAATCCGCCGATGCAGCAACAACAGACACAACAGACACAACAGACACAACAGCATCAGCATCAGCATCAGCAGCAGCAGCAGCATCAATCCAATCAGTATCCGCAAGTGCCTGTGAGCCAGCAAGTCTCTCAGCAAAAGTACTACCAAAACTACTATCCTAATATGGTGCCCCAACAGGTGGATTACACCAACGGCATGATCCCCGTCATTCATTCCAAAGGACTGCTGTCCCAGTCTACTAACGAGACAGCGTGGTCTCACGACGAGCATCACAACAAGGACTCTGATACGTCTGCTTCGTCGGAGGAGATCAAACTCAAGCATGGCGTTCCATCTGACGAGGACGACAACTTATTCGCCTCCCAGCTCTTGCGCTTTTTCAGCGAGGAGAACGTCCAGATCCCGCACTTCATTCACAACCCTCCTCCCAATTTCAATATCAACGAGGCCATCGACGACGAGGGTCACACTCCATTGCACTGGGCAGCCTCGATCGGCAATGACACCATGATAAGCTTACTCTTGTCCAAGGGTGCCAACCCGCTCGTGGTAAACAACCTTGGTTTGAATCCCTTGTCGAAACTCATCAGCTTTAACAACTGCTTTGAGCTTAGGAACTTTCCCAAAGTCTTGGACGACTTGGACTTGTGCTTGATCAACACCGACATCAATGGTAGAACGCCTTTGCACTACTTGTGCCAGTTTTCCAAGGTCAAGTCCAAGTATGAAAGCTTAAGCTACTATTTAAATTGCATTTTGGATAAGTTGACCGCGCTCTCAAACCAAGCGGCGCAGACTCCGAGCGGCAAGTCGATCAACCTTTTGCGAAACGTTTTGGATCACCAGGACATCAACGGAGACACTTGTTTGCACTTGGCTATTAATTCCTCTTGCGCCAAAATAGTCAAAGTTTTATTGAGCTATGGTGCTCGCGACGACTTGGTCAATGCAAACAACGAGCCAGCGAGTTTGCTTATTGTGCAATACAACTTGTTGGACAACGCTGAGGCTTTTGATATTAAGGAGCGTCCCCAGTTTTTGCAGACTCCGGTGCAGCCCAAATACAGGAAACACGAAACGCCCGATACTCAAAGGACTACGGAACAGGACGAAGACGAAGAAGAGGAACATCGCATTGCGCGCGTGAACAAGGAACATTTGGACCAGTTGATGAACAACGAAGACAATAAGGAGAACATCTTCATCGACAATGAGTCGTTGAAACAGTCATTGACGAGCCCAAATAATAAGGTCAAATCTGGACCTGCTGCGACTCAGCCCTTGGCGGTGATCTCTGAGAGAACTGCTGAGAGTACTCCATCTGCGAATGACGACACCAAGACGGACTTCTTCGCTGCCACTAGCGTAAGCGAGTTGCAGGTCAGCCCCGAGTTGGCTGATGCAAGCGACTTGTTGGACGACCATGAGAAGTCTCGCTTGCCCTTCAAGGACTTGTCCGTGATGTTATCTACGATGATCAAGTCTTGGAGCAAGGATTTAAGCAAGAGCAACAAGCAAATAGAGAAGGACATTATTGGCGGGGAGCACGCACTCAAGGAGAAGCAGCGTGCTAGCAAATATTATGAGGAGAAAACCAAAGGTTTGCTCATCAAACAAGGCATTGAGGCTGATACTGTTGAAGAAGGACGTGAAGCTGTGGAGCAGATTGTTCGGAGCAGTGAGGCTGAAGTGAATGAGAAAGAGTCGCGTCTTGGATGGGCATTGGAGAAAATACAGGCCTATAGACTTGCGACATTGGTTCAGGAAAACGAAGAAAATGTGAGCATTGATGCTGACTCTGCCGCAAACGAGGAGGATGCACAGTGGGAAGCAACAGTTGAGCTCACGACCTTGCAGCTTCGCCGGACGAGGCTAATGAGCGAGATCAGCAAGCGGATACGATACTACGGTATTGATAGCAAAATGAACAAGTACCGCCGTCTTATCAGCGCCGGGTGTTCATTACGTGTGGAAGACATTGATGGACTTATTGACGGTATCGAAGAATCGTTATTAAAGTCAGCTTAACGTTAATAGACAGTGAGGTTAATAATCGTAGCGCCTACATCATTAAAAGGTCAAATTGTCTATTTGGATTCTTATAACCCAGTGACACGCTTGGCGTAGTTGTACGCACAGAAACTGAAGATGATCATTCCGCATATTATCGAATAGAACCAGGCAAGGCCGGGGTAATCTTGTCCCGGTACAATACAATTCATACCCCATAATCCTGTCACCACATTGATTGGAAGCACGATGGTACCCAAGATGGTAATCTTACCCAAGACGTCATTCGTATCATTGTTCACCTTGGTCATATCAATATTGATCTGTGCCAAGTAATTCAGATGACAACGCGCAAGAAGTTTCTCATAATGATTGAGTGACTGCACCATGGTGACAATATGATCTTGGATATCACCCAAGTACATCCCAACTTCCTGTTGTTGTGCCAACTCAGCTCCTGGTAGGCGTCCAGTCTCCAACTGTTCACTGAAACGCTTGCTAAAGCCTTTAATGACGTCGGCCTTTGACCCGAGCAAGCGGTAAACGGACATTACTCTCTTCCGGCATTCACCAATGCGCCGCAACATGTCGCCTTTCCGTTTCCAACCTATGATTCTGGAGCTGCTACTGCTCGATGATTTTGAGTTCAGTTTCGAGTTCACCGAAATGGCATGCGAGCCTTCGCGTCCCCGAAGTAAGCTTATTTGTCTCGGATCCACAGTTGACTTTGAGCGTTCCCGTCTGTAGAACACTTTGTCGCTTCCCTTTCTGTGCAGCTTGTGCTTGGAGGGTTGGTGTCTCTTGCCGCTGTCTTCATCGTCGTCACTATCATCGTCATCATCCGACAACTCACCAGAATGCATCTTAACTATAGCGTCCTCGATCGCGTTAACTTCATCTTCGATCGAATCAATCATCGGGGCGAAGGAATCAGTAATGTCATCGATGAGAGCGTAGCAAATCCAGTCGGAAGACACGTTTAAGAAGTCGCGCAAGAGTCTAGCTCTGCGCCTGACGTTGATGGTGTGGGGGGTAGCCGAGAAATGGAAGGTAATAACAGCGTCTCGGAATACAATCATGTACATGTTCAACGGCAGTAACTCACCTTCGCGGATCTTTTTACCTTTTGATTTCACAGTTGACGTCTTTGATTGCTGGAGAGACCTTTGTCTCAAGTCCTTATTTGAAGCGGCGCCAAATAATCTGGTGAAGCGGCGCCATATGCGCGATTTTCCCTCAGACGTACCGAATCCACTTTCGCCGTCTTTGTCATATAGCTCATGAAGCTTCTGGAGCTTCTTCTCCTGCTCCTTTGCCTTCTGCCGTCTCCGTTCGTGAACGATATCAAATGAGGTAAAGCAGATAAAGTAGTAGGACTTAAAAAGCTCCACTTTCTCTCTTGCCTCACCGAGAAAGATGTCCTCGGTGGTCAATGGGTGAATTCCAAAAGTCTTGGAGAGCACTTTCATCTCCTCTTCTGTGGGGTCAAGCACGTCCAACCAAAACGGAGTCACCGTTGGCTCAGTGGCATCACCTACAGATGCCGCCGGGGTGTTGTCGCCCGCAGGGGGCCTCAAGGGGGTTGAAGCGTCGCGGTTGACAGATGGTGTTAACGGCGCCGGTGTAAGGCGCGACGTCCTGTCGGCCTGACGCATGCTGGAGATGGAGGACGCTGTCGACAATTTTCCCGTGGAAGGCTTGTAGTAAGATGGCATGAAAAGGTCCTTCAATGTGGTGCGCTTGTTCTCGTCAGGGTCGGTGACGGTGTCACTGACCTCGCCGCGCCACTTCTTGTGGAGGCTCTTGGCCTCCTCGTTGAGCCACTTTGTGTCGGCCAGGACGAGCCCCAGGAGGGATGGCGAGTGGATGGTCTTGTCCAAGTCCTCACGGAAGTATGTGAAGCGAAGGGGGCCGATCTCCTTGCGCTTCTTGAGGATGGTGGGGAAGTTGTTTTTTGACGAATCCCACGGATGGATCGGGGTCGGTCTCACGCGGAGCGGCTCGCTGGGGGACTCGGCCTCGAGCTCGTTGGTTGCAAGCAACGGCAGCGTCTCGCGGTCATTATCGTGAGGGGCATAAGTGGGGCGCACGTTGCGGGCAATGTCGGTGGGGAAGTTGACGTTGTGCTCCTCGGACCTTTGCTCATCGAGCTCCTGCTGCACGTACTCCTCGAGCACCTTGAGGTCGGGCCACTGCAGCTCCAGCAGCGAGCCCTGGTCCTCGCGGGCGTAGTAGTCGGCCTCCCACACGTCGTCGAGGGAGGTGGAGTCGGAGGAGTGCTCGCTCAGCGGGTTCGACTCGCCAAACTCCATCAGACCGACCTCGCTGCCGTCGTACTCCGGCACATGGTCCATGTCCATGGCGATGCCGCCAGGCACGGCGTGGAGGCGGTCGGTGGGCGAGTAGGCGGCGTCGTCGCGAGCCAGCTGCGACTGGAGGAGCAGATGGAGGTTGTAGGACGTCAACGGGAGCGAGTGGTCTGGGGCCAGCGCCGGCTGCAGCGCTCGGCGGCCACTCAAGTACGACCGC
Source organism: [Candida] ascalaphidarum (assembly GCA_030674335.1). NCBI lineage: Eukaryota > Fungi > Ascomycota > Pichiomycetes > Serinales > Debaryomycetaceae > [Candida] ascalaphidarum. The sequence continues at coordinate 957,393 of JAKTYC010000003.1, forward strand.
CGCCGCGTGCGCGCGGGCAGCAGGCGGAGCTGGGTGAGGTCGCTGGCGCGGTGATCAAAGTAGGCACCGTTTTCCGACATTGCGGGGAAATGCAGCGGCCAGCGTGATGTTGCGATGGCTCAGCTTTCAGCGGCAGGTGAGGCTGTGACTCGTACCGGGTACGTGGGTGTGCGTGGTGGTCGGTATGCTAGTGGTGGGCGAGTGGTGGGAAAAAAGGTGCTGCTTGCTTGCTCGTTCGCACAGGCTTCGGGGCAGGGCCTCAAATCAGAACGGCAGGCGCGGCGGGGGCGCGCGCGCAGCTTGGGCGGGCGGCGGCCAAGGTTGCGCGGCTGCGTCCAGGCTTGGGCAGGGCGCGGGGCTGGGGCGCGATGCGGTTTTGGGCGTGTAGCGTGTTGGCGCAGACCATTCACAGCGGGAGACCCTGTGTTCGTGGGGGGCTCGTAACACAGAATAAAGGGCCGGGTGGGACTAGAGCTCGATGAGCGGCAGAAAAGTTGTTTGCTGCGCAGTGAGGCGGCCGCGCCGCACGCTACAGTGGAGGCTGTGAACTTTGCTCGTGGTGGTGTGCCGGCCGTTGCCGGTGGCTGCGTCAGCGTTGCAGAGAGAATGAGCACACAGTTAGCGGTCTTGACAGGAGCAGTAATATATTGCCGCCCGCATCACACTACTGGATAATCGCGGCTACCGATCTGGCGCGAGTACATTTTTTCGCAGCAAATAATAAGGGTCCAATGACTCGATTTAACTCTTTCTGCCTCAATTGCATTATCTTTTTCCACCACCGTAGTTACAAGAGGCGAGAGAAACTCCCGCACACCGGCTGGCACTAATGCTGTAAGCGGTGCCGTGGGCTGCCGAATCTGCCGCGAACAATCCCAACTGTGCCCGTAAACTTGGCAACGGCCACTTTAGGACCACAACCTTGTAGCGTCGCCGATTGGCGGCTCGCATCATGTGGCTCTGGCCGGCACCACGTAGTGTCCATGCGGCCCGAGGCGGTGTAATGGACTGAGGTGAAGTTGCACGGCTCAACAACTCCGTGAACACCTGAGGCAACCATTGGCCTTGTACATGGCACCGTTGCGCCAGAAATCGCTTGGCCCCACGCCCCCGGCCCGACGCCCCTGGCCCCACGCCCAAGGGCGATGTACAGCTCTACGCACGAGTCATACCAAATTTATAAGATTCTATCACGCTTTATCTCTCCCCGGAATGCCGCTTGGCCATATTTCGTTAAAGTGCTCTCCAAGCAGCGAGCGCACGGTGCCAAACACCTCGTCTAGTCTCACCTGGCCGCTCCTCACGAAGCTGATGTTAGCCAGGGCAGCGTCAAGCTCCTCCACCGTCGAGGCGCCGAGCACAATCGAGCACTGGCGGTCGTCCTTGCCGCGAAGCCATTTCTTCACGGCAAACCTTGTGGCCACGTCGGCCAATTCCAAGCCGTACTCCTCGTCGAGGTCGCGCGCAGCCTTCTTCACAGCGGCCTTGAGCTCGTCGGATGCGGGATGGAACGCATGCGTGGGGCCGGAAGTGAGCAACGACATGCTCAAGATGGACCCGTTCAACACCTTCTTGATGCCACACGCCAAGAGCCGGTCTCGGTAGTCAATTAAGTCGGTGTTCTGGATGCACCCGCGGCAGTAAGACAAGACCACATCCAACGGGCGGCCCTCGTCGAACCGCTTCTTGGCGATTTTGTACAAGAACGGCACAGGGTAGCCAGAGATACCGATGTTGTTGATGAACCCCATGTCCTTCAACCGCTCGAGCTCATTGAGCGCCGCGTAGATCTCCTCCTCGGGCACGAACTCGCAGTCATGCAAGTACACCAAGTCCAAGTAGGTGAGCCGCATGCGCTCCATCGACCGCGACACCGAGTCCCGGATGTGCTTTGGCAGGTAGTCAAACTCGTTGAGGCCGATTCTGCCTGCCTTGGTGCACACGTAGTACCTTTCCCGCAGCCACACGTCCGAGATCTGGGCGAGCGCCGCGCCAAAGATTTCCTCGCTGGGACCATAGTACGGCAGCGTGTCGATGGCGTTCCAGCCGCGGCTGAAGGCAGCCTCCAAGAGCTTCACCGCGGGAAGGGCAAACGGATCTGGCGTGTACTGCTGGTTGAACGGACTACCGCCGACGATAAACTGGGGAAGATTCCTGATATCCACATACTTTTGTCCCTCGGGGTAGTAAGTCATTTTACTCGATGACGATTGTTGCAGAAAAAGTCACCGGCCCGGTATGCGCCTCGCCACAGTGGTGGAATTTTCACATCCGCTGGGCCTATCTATTCCATCTCGCGGCTCCACTACTATGCACACCACACATGCTGGACATACATCATGGGACAATAATACACTAGTATACACTACAACTCCGCCACGTAGTTGCCTGGCACCAACCCGACAACACCCTCGCGGTCGCCGGCACCCTGGCCCAATTCGCAGAAGAACCAATTGTCCTCCTGGCGGTGGATCACGTACATCTGCCAGTTCTTCTTGAAGAATAGCTCGCCGTGGTGCTGGGGCAGGTACGAGTACTTTGCCCGCGCGAGCGCCACGTAGGGCCGCTTGCTGATGGGGGTGACCCGCGGTGCCAGGTCTCTGGTGTCCAAAATAGACTTTAGGTTGGTGTAGGATTTCGTGGGACTCTTGGACAATGAGCGCTTGGGCTTGACTATGATGGTCTCGTCCTCAATGTAGCTGTACATGGACTTGGGCCGAGGGCGCGCGGAAGCTTGTGCTCGGACCTCGGAGCTGTCGTAACCCATTGACTTGGGTCGGGCCGCGGGCCTGTGCGACGGCGTGTCCTCAAACGGCATCGATTGCCGTCTGCCCGGAGACCTGCTCTGGTATCTTGTGGCCACCTCGTCCTGATCATTGACCAAATCCGAGTTCAACCGATACGATGTCGTTGGCTGACTCCGGTTGGGGGCTTGATTTTGGCGTCGCACCGACCGTCTGTACTGGTTGACGTCACCGTCGCCGCCCGACTTCAAATCTTCTAGTGCCTTGGCGATAAAGTCGATAGAAAAGTCCTTCATGATGGGCACCTTCTCCTGCGCCGGCGTTGCGGTGTGCCCGTTAGGTTTGGTGGGCGAAAGCATGTCGACAGATTTCCTGTTGATCTGCTCTTGCACCTGGTGGAGCTGCTTCTCCTTTCTCCGCGGCGACGCCCAGTTGCGCTCGCTAGAGTAGTTGGAGGAGGTGTAGGTGGTGGGGTTGGAGTAGTTAGACGAGCCATTGCTGGCCCCGAATTGGTCGCCGCCGCCGCTGCCGCGCTGATAGTTCGAGAACACCTCTGACTTTTCGTCAGCGCCACCGCTGGCGACAGAGCCGTTGGATTGGCGAGTTGGGGTGTGCTTAAGCTCGTTGTGGGGAGGAGAGAGGTTGACATTCATCTCAAGCGACCTCACGGGAGGAAGCAGCTTGTTCATACTGGCGGGAGGAGCTTGCCGCGTCGGGCTGGGGGTGGTGTAGTCTCTTTCTGTAGGCGGTAATTTCTGCGGGCTTGGGGTCGCGGTTTCGTGAGCAGGCAGGACCGAGTGGGCGGTTTTACTTGAGTGAGAACGCGACACCATGGAGCTAAAGTCGGGCAACTCGTAGTTGGCCTGAGCAAACTTGTCCTGAGGCGGGTCCTCGAACCCCAGCATAAAGTCGACAAACTGGGGCGGGGCGTAGATCTTGTTGCCCGTACCATAGGTGTCGCTAAAGTCCTGGAGGTCCTGAATCGGTTGGATCTTGGCGAACGCGGAGCGGGCGACGTCGGCGGATTGGTCGTTGTCGACACAGAGGGTGGCAATGTTGTTGCAGTAGTCGAAGCAGTTGATCTTGCAGAGCTGCACGCGCTCAATCTCCAACAGGTAGACGTCCTGCAACGCCATGGCCCAGTCGCGGGTGAAAGCGTCGCACACCTCGTGGTAGGCGCGCAAGGCGTCCTCGTAGTGCTGGCGGGCAGCGCCATTGTTGCTTTGGAGCTTGGCGAGCTTGGCCTCGTTGCGTTCGAGCTCCTTGCCCCAGGTTGTTTGGACAATGAGCCCAAGCAGTTTGATGGCCGCGCAGTCCTCCTGGTAGCGGGACTTGGCCGCCGCGAGCGCGCGTGCGGTCTCGTTGCGCTTCTGGCTGAGCTTGGACATGTGGCCCATTACCTTGGCGATCTTCTTCTGGTACACGGCGTAGAAGTTGGCGAGGCGGTCGTGGTTGGTCTGCAGCACCAGCCGCACGAACTTGTTGGTGTGGCCCACCTGCTGGGCGCTCTCGTGCTGGAGCATGTCGAGCGCGCGGCGGAGCAGCCCTGTCTCGTTCAGGCCGAGGTTGGCCTTGCCATTGAGCTTCTCCAACCGCTTGGAGTAGTCGCGCTCGAGAGCGATGCGGTCGGCGTAGTATTGGAGCAACTGCTGCATCGTCTGGAGGGCATGGTGGACGCGCTGCTGCACGACGCCCACGCCGCCGTCGCGGCCCCAGAAGTTGTTGACAAACGTCTTGTCGAGCATGGCGGCCGCTGGTGACGAGCTGAGCTGGATTGCGTGCGTGGAAGTCATCGTGCTCCGCAACTGGGCGGTGTTGATGTTTTGCCGCTTTAGGAAGCACCTGCAGGGAGGGGAAGAAGCAGGAATCGTCACGTGCATATAGCAGGTGATTCATGTCAGGTGAAGCTTGGCCGCGCGCGACCGCAACCGGGCCGCAGTCTGTCCTGCACTTCGGGTCAGTGCCGTATTACATGTAGGAGCGAAGTATCGGCCCGCGCCAGCACTGCGCCCGCGCAGCCAGACTCGGCTACAGTGTCGGCTCGATCCGGTGTGGCTCGTCCGAGGGTCCTGCTGAGCACATTGGGCGGCCCGTTGGCGTGGCAGCACGCGTCCGTCTAGCCGCGGCAAACTGCGTGCTTGTGCTAGTGGTGCCGCGACGCGCCAGTATAAAACAACTGTGCTCGCACCGCACCAGAATTTTTCCGCACGGCTGAGTTTGCGGAATTTGCTTCTCATCTTATCTGGTTCGCACCGTTGATCGCGACCTCTTTTTCCTTGTCTCCAGCTCATTGCACAGCCCTTTTTTTTTTCTGGTCCTGCAACCTCAAGCGCCAGCACTCGCTCTGCTTGCTCTGTGAAGCTTCTCGTCGTTCTTGTGCCTATACCCTGCTGCGAGCCTAGCAGCAGTACCGCCGCGGGCCGATAGCAAGCCCACTCCCTGCGTCGTTGCAGACTGCTGTCCGTGCTGCAAGTGTCTTGCGCAGCCATGACGCGGCGCTCCATCACCGTGCCCCCGTGGCTTCGCCGCGTGGGCGACTTTGCCTTGGCACAGTGGTTCTTCATCACACTAGGCATCTTTGTGTTGCTTGCATGGGCATGGCCCTCCTTCGCCAAGCAGCGCGGCACCATCCGCGCCGAGTACTCCATTGGCTACGGTGCGGTGGCAGCCATCTTCCTCATCCTGGGGCTCTCGATGCTGACGCGCGACTTGCTCAAAAACGTGCTCCACTGGCGCGCGCACTTCACCGTGCTCTCGCTCTCCTTCCTCATCACCGGCGCCATCATCTTTGGCATCTGTTGCGGCATCCGCGCCGCCAACCACGGCTCCACCATCGACGACTGGATCCTCGTTGGCCTCATTGTCACCCATGCCTGCCCCACCACGGTGTCGTCCAACGTGGTTATGACCAAGCAGGCCCACGGCAACGACGTGCTCACCTTGTGTGAGGTCTTCATCGGCAACGTGCTTGGCGCCTTTGTCACCCCGGCCTTGGTGCAGATGTACTTGACCGCGTCGTGGGCGTTTGGCAACCCCACCAACGCCGCCCTGGGCGTGCACGAGCTGGTGGGCGAGTTGTACAAGGAGGTGATGAAACAGGTGGGGCTCTCGGTGTTTGTGCCCTTGTTTGTCGGCCAGGTGGTGCAGAATGTGTTTCCCAAGCAGACCAAGTGGACCCTCACCACCTTCAAGTTGAACAAGGTCGGCTCCTTCATGTTGATCTTGATCATGTACCAGTCATTTTCCACTGCATTCGCCCAGCACGCCTTCACCTCGGTGTCGCACGCCTCTATCATCTTCTTGGTGTTCTTCAACATTGGCATGTACTTGTTCTTCACCGCGTTGTCGTTTGCCTACGCGCGCCCTTACTTCATCAAGGTCATCTTCGCCGAGCCGCCCTCAGAAACCTCCTCCGTGGTGTACCGCTACTCCTACAAGATCTTCCGCCCCTTGTACTACAACCGCAGGGACACCGTCAGCATCTTGCTCTGCGGGCCGGCCAAGACCGCCGCTTTGGGCGTGTCGTTGGTGTCCTCGCAGTACGGCTCTACGAACCCGAACTTGGGCAAGTTGCTCGTGCCGTTGGTGTTGTACCAGTCGGAGCAGGTCATGACGGCTCAGGTATTGGTCAACTTTATGCGCAAGTGGATCCATGCCGAGGACGCTAAGCCCGACGAAGAGCTGCAGGTGCTGCAGCTGGGCGAGGACCCTGAACTCGAGCGCGAGAAGCTGCCGCCGCTCCCTGATCCTGTCGAGAACTCGTTACAAGAGAACGACACCGAATCGAGCGGTATCCATAAGCATGATGCATAGATTAATTAATAGACCCACCCCTCTCTGCAGGGAGACATTTTGCAACCGTTAGCTTCTGTCCTGTACATTACCCTGTCACTGGCGGGCTTAAGCCATTCCTATGAGGTGGTCGACATGCAACTGCAAGGAGCTTTGCAGCACGTACAGGGCGGTCTCGGCCGAAATTTACCCGCATACCAGCATCTGCCCCCACTCGCTCCATCCTGTATGCTCTCTCGGACAATTGACCTTTCCCGGTCGATTACTAACGTGGGGTGGCAAGCGGGGGTCACCTGCACGCGCGCCCCCACGTCCTGCAGTCAATGCACTAACTGGCGTTGACTGGTACGTCTCGACTGCAGCCGCATTGTCCGAATGGTTGCGAGCGTGTAATCTGCATGGGGACAAGATTGCGCCTTCGGTGCTATAAAATGCGGGCATACCCCGTCGGAGTTTTGCCTCCCGCAGCATTACTTGTATCCAGCTTCAGTTGGCCTCAATTGATAAGTGCACTGTGAAAGTTACATTTTTTTCGTCTCAAGTATGCCTGTTTCCACCGTCGAGACCAAGACCGTCACCCTCAACACCGGCGCCTCCATCCCCTTGGTGGGCTTTGGCACCTGGCGCTCCCAGGAGGGCCAGGGCTACGCCGCTACCTTGACTGCGTTGAAGTCTGGCTACCGCCACATTGACACCGCCGCCGCCTACGGCAACGAGGAGGAGGTCGGGAAAGCCATCAAGGACTCCGGCATTCCCAGAGACCAGATTTTCGTCACCACCAAGTTGTTCAACACCAGGCATAAGGATGCGGCGAAGGCATTGGACGAGTCCTTGAGCAAGCTTGGCTTGGACTACGTGGACTTGTACTTGATGCACTGGCCCGTGTCTCAGGACGCCAGCAAGAAGGAATTCACCTTGTACAAGGACTGGAACTACGTCGACACCTGGAAGGAGTTGATTAAGCTCTACAAGGGCACCAACAAGATCCGCGCCATTGGTGTTTCCAACTTCACCCAGCCCAAGCTCGAGCGCTTGTTGGCCGAGACCGACGTGGTGCCGGCGGTGAACCAGATCGAGTTGCACCCATTGTTGCCTCAGCCCAAGCTCTTGAAGTTCATGGCATCGAAGAACATCTATGCCGAAGCATACTCGCCGTTGGGCTCTCTCAACTCGCCGTTGATTGGCAATGAGGACCTTGCTGTCATTGCCAAGAAGCACGGTGTGCAGCCGGCCCAGGTGCTCGTTTCGTGGGCGGTTCAGAGAAATACCATCGTGTTACCCAAGTCCGTCACCGACTCCCGCATTGCTAGTAACATCCAAACCATTGAGTTGTCGGAGGAAGATGTCGCTACATTGGACAAGTTGCACGAGAAGGTTGGTATCACACGTGTCTGCAAGTTGGAGCACGTGGACGCCTTCACCGATGATGTCAATTAACTCTGGCACTTATAAATAGACTTTAGTCCTCAATACAATGCTGTCGGGATCTACAGCTTTACCCATGTAGCATGTTTTTTTGTCGCTAGTCTGTGGAGCCTATTTCCGCGAAGGTTATGGGTGCTTTTCACCCATAATCACGGTCTCGATATTGTGAACACTCTCTCCCTCGAGAACATCGAGGTTAGACTTGGGGCCAGTATACTTCTTGTAGCCATGTACGTAAAAGTACAACACGGAGAGAATCCATATCCCTGGGTTTATGACACAGGTGTAGTTCATTGTGTCCTTGGTTACTGGATAACTATCAGGGAACATGGACATCACGATGGCAAAAGAGATCCAGCAAACCGTGATCACATGTATGACATCAGTCCAGAAGGGCCCGAAGTGAAATGGGCCTGGAGTAAACCTGGCCCGGCCATGAGGAAGGAGGACGAGCAATACTGGCGTTCCCCACGCAAGATAATTTCCAGCGACTGCCAAACTGAACAATGCATTCGCAGATGTAGTTCCAATCAATATAAGCAAGCCCAAGATCAATGCCAAGCCGCCTCCGAATATTGTAGCTCTGATTGGGACTTTAAACGTTGGGTTCACCACTTTTACCCATTCGTGAACAAAGGGCAAACCGTCATCTCTGGCAAAGGCCCAAATCTGTCTCAGCGTCGCGATTAAGGTTGAAGCCCCCATGAGGTACTGGGCAAATGCGATCAATGCCATGAAAGCGATTGCCCAGCTCCTTCCCAACGCATCGTGAATAATTTGAGCCATTGGAAAGCCGGAAGGTGTCTCGAGGGCGGCGGTAACGTCTCCACCTTTGATACAAGCGTTTGTCACAATAATAATGAAAAACCCCAACACAGCGCACGTTGAAATAGAGCCAATGATTCCGCGAGGAATGGACCTTGTAGAGTCTGCCGCTTCCTCACTCATGTGCAAGCATGAATCAAATGCTCCGATGGTCCAAATGGCGGGCATGAAGCTCAAGATGAAGGACCAGCCTGGCAGCCAAGTCCTGGCGTTTTGCAATTTGCCAAAAATAAATGCACCGTCGTTGAAGCCATTCTTGCTTGCACCTATCGGTACAGCAATGAAAAAGAGGACAATAATCGACAAGTTCACATAGATACTCACGGACTGTAAAGTAGCGGTATGAGTAGTTGTCAAGCTGAAAAGTAGCACATGAGACAACACAGTAGCAGCAAATATGCCGTAAAGCTTCCCGCTTGTGATATTGAAATCACCATCTTTCGTAAGAAAAATGGCCGCGAGCACTTCATTTGAGAACCCATAATTTATCAGACAGAGAGCGGCACAGAGCGCCATTGAATTTGAGCATCCTATAACAAAGCTCAATGGCACTCTTATTGACTCGGGAGCGTAGTAATTTGTCCAGTAGAACAATCCACCGCTTGTTGGGATCAGGGAAGACATTATCGACATTGAAAGTCCAATACACAAAATCATACCCAGCGAGAAGACCCAACCCCACAAGAATACTGGTCCGATTTCGAGGCCACTTCCAAGCACAGTTGCAATCGATGGAAGCAAGCCCATGATACTGAAGGCGATTCCAAACACCTGTACAGTGGAATATGAGCGGTTCAACTCCTGCTTGTATCCAATCTGAGCCAACAATTCAACATCATTGGCTATCTGGTTCGGGTCAACGTGACGGACCTGTGACCGATGTGATCTACATCTTGGAAGTGTTCACTCGTTGCGGACCGAATAGCAGAGAGTGAGCTAATATTTGAACTAAATTCTTTCAGCATTTTCACTTGGCAGCTCCATATCCCGTCCTTCTCGGGTATTTAAACCCCATAGTCAGCAGTTGCCTCGTAAGATTCACCTTATCAGTCTTATCATTTCGGCTTCTCTGCCGACATTTTCGCTGCCTTATCTGCCTTATCTTGACAGACCCTTCATAATGGTCTACGCCTAAATAGGATCAGAAGGACTGTGTAAAAGAACGTTATTATCAAGTACAGGGGACCATAACCGGTCATAGCAATGTATATAAATCGCAGGTATGGCGGCTTTTGTAGACCCTTGCGTGAATTGAAGTAGATTTGATTCTCGAAGCCCACATGCAATTCTTCGCATACTGTGCGACTAGGTTCCAGTCCTGGCTCTTGTGCGGTCGAGCAGGAAAGCAAACTCTCTCAGTAGCCGTTTTATGTCTAGAACCTCGAAACATCTTCGAGAATGCCACCTTGAGTAACCTCCCAAGATAACTCTTGATACTGAAAATCAAAATAAAGACAAGTCATGAGTGTCGTATTACATGTGCAGTTTGCGGTTCTTGCGGGTCGCAACAATTGCCATGAATTTGTCTGCAGAAATAGCAAGAGTCGTGGATTATATAGAGCTCAGATTTCTCCTAAACAGAAAGCAAGATGTCCTCTAAACGAACATACTCGGTAGCTGTAAAATACTCGCGTACGATTGGCTTGAACACAGGAGCAAATATTCCAGTAATAGCCTTAGGAACGTGGAGGGCTTCCAAAGATGACGCATACAGGTCAGTAAAGGTGGCTTTACAGCAAGGGTACCGGCACATTGACACTGCTGCAGCATACGGCAACGAAGACGCTGTGGGGCACGCCATCAAGGACTCAAAGGTACCGAGGGAAGAGATCTGGATAACCACCAAGTTGTGGAACTCCAGGCACAAACAAGCCGAAAAGGCCTTGGATGCCTCTTTGAAAAAGCTCCAGTTAGACTATATCGACTTATACTTGATGCACTGGCCCCTTCCTACTGATCCTAAGACGGAAAAGTTGTATGATGATTGGAGTTATACAGACACTTACAAACTGTTGCAGACAATCTACAAAGGAACTAATAAGATCAGGAACCTAGGAATCTCGAACTTTACACAGCCAAAGATTGAGCATTTGTTGAGTGACGAGGAAGTGGATGTCGTTCCCGTGGTCAATCAAATAGAGCTTCACCCTAGATTGCAACAATCGAAGCTACTCCATTATTTAAAACTGAAGCAGATTGTCGCAGAAGCATTTTCGCCGTTGGGGTCGCAAGATTCCCCATTACTCGAAAGTGACACTGTTCGCGAAATCGCAAAAAAACATGGTGTTGAGCCGGCTCAAGTGTTGATTACTTGGGGTGTGCATAGAGGCTACGTGGTGTTGCCCAAGTCAGTCCACGAGGAGAGAATCATCAACAATATGAATGTCGTGGATCTCCAGGCTGACGATGTGGATGCTTTGAACCAGCTCGAAGACAAAGAAGGCACAATGAGAACATCTGATTTCGGGTTTGATGTATTTGCTGATGATATCAATTGATGTGTACATCATGTGCTTGGTTAGTGCTGTTCGGCTATAGCTTTGATACTACAAAATGATGTACTCACTTTTCTTTGGCGTATATTGTGTAAAGATTATCTCTGAATAGGTCGTAAAATATATCGTAGGATTGGGACTGGACAACGCCTATCACCAAATTTTCATTCTGTAGTTGGTCTTGGGAACATTATGACTTCTCCGCGAGAGTGATGCTGCAATGTGCGGCCAGGATAATATGAGTGCTAAACCTGCGCCGCTGGCTGCCACAGCGGGTACCCTCCTTGCTGCAAAGGTGAGAAAACTAGTACGTGGGAGAGTTTTAAGTATTGAAGACATGATTGATATGGATTAGCGTGTGACTGATAGGTAAAGAAGACTTGTATTCCGCCAACTGCTCTCGTTTTTATACCATTCTGCCGTCATCAAAATGGCTGCAAAATCAAGGCATGATCCTAACACCACTCAAAAACACCTCAAAAGTAACACCACTTTAATTGAGAAACGAACGTTTTTGTGAAAAAATACAAGCATCCAGACACCAACCACACCACTTCGTAAATATGGTTCCACTTTCAGTGCTTGATCTACGATCACGCGTCACGTTAACATAACGCCATGACCGTTCGAGAAGAGTAGGCCGTATATGGTTCGTGTTCTCAAACTATGTAATTATTGTATTTCTACTTAGATGCCGATCGTACCTACGCCCTGTTTAACTTTCAACCGTAGTTTCTCGCTTGCGCTGGTAAATGGTCACTTCCAGGCACCACAAAGCTTGAGCATCTCTTCTGACAGTCTGTCTCCGTACATGGCAGTCCTTTCATGCTGGTTTTTTCTCCGGTGAATGAAAGCGGTGTCGCCACTCATTTGCTCAAATCGCCTGTTAAAGACGGTGTGCAACATTGACTAACGTTGCTCGTACACATAATTCTCGTCGCCCCAACCATGGATTATTGACGTACCGGGCATTTGAAATGCTTGCGCTGAACCACGAAAACTTTCAATAGAAGATTGTTTGTCTAGTACTTTGCGCAAAGTCATTCATACCTGGCTAAGTTAATGCTCTTACAACCGAACCAAAAACTCGGCGTCCAAATGTGGTCGAGATGATCTTTGAGTATTAAATTGCGCCCATGATCAAGCACCGTTAGTGTGATTAAGAGCGCTTCCATACCGAAGTGCTTATCGAGACGTGAAGTGGTGGATCGAGGATACCTGAATAACTACTATGACTGATGAAAGGCAGCGAGACTACGTGCCTAGCGGGATTTGGTAAGCAATTTGCATCTGAAAATTGTATGTGAATACGACCCACCGTTCTCAATACAGCAGCAGCTCGGTTTGCATAATATTTCACTCCAGCGATTAATGCCGCATTGGCCTTCCTTCACCTGACAGTACAGCAAGGTGGAGCATGATGGAAGTGCGGTTCTAGCCCCAAGTTTCGAACGCAACCTTGTTCTGTTGATGAACTAGCTCATCAGGGGCCCCACCAGGTTTAAAAATGCAGCAGCTAACAGGCTTCTTACCTGAAATCTAGATATTACAGAGTGTAATTAGTCCTAAGAGAGGCCTGGGTGCAATACTAAATTGTCTTACATTGAGAATTGGCGCCGAACACTGCCATCGAGTTTTAGGTTGATGCACAAGAAGCCCCGGCCTATCCGTTTTGATGCGACCAACATTTCAAAAGCACAGTATGCAAGTGGCAGGCTTACATAGTCTGTATGCTAGCGCTTTCACATGTTGATAGCAAGTGCTTTGACTAATAGGACAACCGTTTCTTGTTTAGGTCGGTGGTCCCCAGCGCAGTAGTGAGGCAACCGAAACTATATTGATCAATGTGCGCTCCTAATGTTACCTGGTGCCTTGTAGCACAGGGTCGCTAGATTGGGAAGACTCGAGTTCTCTACGCACGTCAAGCAGGGCCGCACCTAAATGAGCTATACTTAGCATCAAGTGCAGATAAGAAGTGGTCTTCGATCTCCTCTTCCTGAAGTACCGTCAGGTTGTTTTGGCGGCTTATTATGTGACCAAGGTATTGCCGGTTGGCCAGCACCCGCTTAGCCGCGAATCGCGGACTATGCATAATTGGCCTCCGCAGAATGCACCTTGCTTCTATGTGCAGAAATTTTTGCATATAGAATGGATGATATGTACGCACTAATGCATGTGTTATTCTTGAGCGCACAATAAGCGTGGGTGCCAAGTGCATGAGTGTATATTGGACTCCGAGATGTTTGAGGGGAAGGCCCCGTTCCCGCGTCATCATAAAATAGACTTTGTGGTTCACATGCAATGCCCCGGATGCAGTACTCTACACCCTGCGGCATTGTATAAATTGTGGAGAAGCTCCGCAATCGCTGGGAGGTTTGCAGGATCTAGCTCTCTTGAAGTATAACTCATCAACTGAGCCAGTCTGCGTAGCCTTTTCAAGAAAGAATATGTTACTGGATTACCTACGCACCCTCAACTTGCCCATAGTTGGCGGTGTCATCGCCGCCTTCTTTCTCCTCTTGTATGTAATTGAACAATTGAGAGAGGCGCGCCTCAGAAGGAAGTGGAAGGTGGGTGAGCCAGATTGGTTGCACGACTGCGGTTATTTCAACGCAAGATCAATGTTTGTCTTCTTCCGGGCCAAGAGAGATGGCGATTTACTCGGGCTCATTCTCGATCTCTTCCGGGAGAAGGGCAGGCTCACGTTCAAAATCAAGGTTGCGGGCCGCACAATGACTGTTACGGATGACCCCGAGAATATGAAGGCCGTATTGGGTACCCAGTTCAACGATTTTGCTCTTGGGTTCCGTCATGACCACATGGTCCCCATGCTTGGAGACGGTGTCTTCACTTTGGACGGTGCAGGGTGGAAGCACTCCCGCGCGATCCTCCGGCCAAACTTCACCAGAGAAAAGATTGCGCACGTCAAGTCCTTGGAGAGTCACTTGCAAAGCTTTGCAAAGCACATCAGAAAGGAAGCTGGAAGACCGTTTGACCTTCAAGAGTACTTTTTCCGCTTGACAATTGACACCGCCACCGAGTTTTTGTTCGGTGAGTCGTCGTATGATTTAAAAGACGAATCCATCGGTGAGCACCCACCGAATGACTTCGAGGGCAGAGGTGACTTTTATGAAGCATTCAACACTGCTTCAACCTATGTTGCTTCTCGCGCGTGGTTGCAGCAATTCTACTGGCTCTGCAACCCTAGTGCTTTCCGCAAGTCTTGCGCTCAAGTACACCAATTTGCTCAACACTACGTGAAATCTGCCTTGGAAATGACCCCAGACGAATTGGAGAAGCGCTCTGAGGATGGTTACATCTTTTTGTATGAGTTGGTGAAGGAGACGAGAGACCCAAAGGTGTTGCAGGACCAACTTCTCAACATCCTTCTCGCTGGAAGAGATACCACTGCGGGTGTTTTGTCGTTCTTATTTTATGAAGTATCAAGAAACCCTGAGATTTGGGCTAAATTGAAGGAAGACATTTACGCTCACTTTGGATCCGGAGAGGATGCGAGAGTGCTGGACATTTCCTTTGAGTCCTTGAAGAAATGTGAGTACTTGAAGTTTGTCATCAACGAGACGTTGAGATTGTATCCCAACGTTCCTATCAACTTTAGAGTGGCTACTAAAGATACTACGCTTCCCAAAGGTTCGAAGGATAGCGACGGGCCGATTTTCGTTCCCAAAGGACGGACAATTGGCTATGTGGTAGCTGCAACTCACCGCGAGCAGCAGTTCTACGGTCCTGATGCGGAAAAGTTTGTCCCTGAGAGATGGGCTAACAAGGATTTGAAGCCTGGTTGGGCTTACTTGCCGTTTAACGGTGGCCCAAGGATATGTTTGGGACAGCAGTTTGCCTTGACGGAGTTGGCCTATGTCGTGACAAGGTTGGCACAAATGTTCCCGAACTTGGCTTCTCAGGACACAACTGGTAACTATCCTCCGAGAATGAATTCTCAGTTGACCTTGTCCTTGAGAGACGGCTGTTGGGTGTCGTTGAGTTAGGTTTACTTTACTCACTTTGATTATACTACACTTCGATTATTAGATGCACCGTAGACATGGACCCCAAAATTGAACTTCCCTCGCCGAAAGTCCTCGCACGGATGTTCCCACGATGTTGAGATCGGTGTGCCTTAAGCAGCGAAATCTTTCATCTCGTTTCACATGCTGCACGTTTTGTGGAGGCAAACGCTAAGCGAGCTGCACTACTGCTGCAACAGCTGAGATTACGTACAGGAAAAGCCGATGGAAGTCCTTGATTGCTGCAACTTAGACAGCGTCGAATACGGTAAGAAGCTGCTTGTCTATCAGAAACGCACGACGTACTGGACTCATAGGAGGCTACAGGTAACAGGTTCTCGATCCCAAGGATGAAGTTCACAGATATGATTGACGGCGTTCGGCAAGTCTGGCCTTCAAAGCCTCTATTCACCGAAAAGGACTATCCTGACCTCAAAGGCAAGGTGGTCATTGTGACCGGCGGGAACGCTGGAATAGGCTACAGTACCGTAAAGTTGCTTGCGGGCTACACCGGTGCAACAATCTACATCTTCTCCAGGAGCAGAGAACGTTGCGAGAAGGCAATAGAGGAGCTCAAGAAGGAGGTAATGAAAGGGACTGGCAATAATAATGTCCATATACACTTTGTGCAAATAGACTTGGCTGATTTGGAGACTGTCAAGCCAGCGGTTTCCGAGTTCTTGAGCAAAGAATCGAGGTTGGACTTGATAATACATAATGCCGGTGCCATGATGCCTCCTGCAGGATCCAAATCGAAGCAAGGCTATGAGTTGCAATTTGGTACCAATATAGTTGGCCCTCATCTTCTCCAAAAACTCTTGGATCCATTGCTATTGGAGACTGCTCGGAATAATGGGCCGGGAGAAACCAGAATTGTGTGGGTATCCTCTTTTGGTCATATGTTTGCCGCAAAAGGTGGTGTTGACTGGTGCGACTGGGAATATGCGAATAGTAAAGCGTCCAATTTGGAGCTTTATGGTAATTCGAAGGCTGGAGTGATTATTCAAGGAATTCAATGGAATCAGTGCCATCCGAGTACAGGGATAGTGAGTGTCACACTTAATCCTGGGCTTGTCCGCACCACAATGGCACTGTCAGTTTCTCTACTAGAAAAGGTCTCAATCTCGATGTTTCAGTCTCCCCCTATCTACGGTGCTTACACCGAACTATTTGCTGCCTTGTCTTCTGACGTCAGTAGTGATAGAGGTAAAGAGTATGTCATTCCTTGGGGAAAGTTTGGTCATCCTAGGGGCGATATCCTAAGCGGCGCATACGGCCGAGAGGGTAAGAAATTTTGGGATTATTTAGAAGCCGAAGTCCAGCCCTATATTTAGTTGAATATTACTGTGCTACTCATTGTTACCTGTGACTAAAGAATATGTTACTTTAGTGGTCAATTTACTCTAGATTTTCGGTTGCGTTTTTCCTACTCCCACACTGGTCTCACTCAGGTTGCCATTGCGACTGGTTTATTTCCCACGTGAGGGCAAAAATCATACCTGTTTACGCTCTCTCACGGAACTAATCCAAATTCATAAATGTATATATTCCTTTTAAATGATCAATGAAGAATGGAACGGTGAACAACAGTCGAAAATAGGACTATTGTTTTCAATTCCTAAATCTCCAGAGGTTGCAAGTATCGAAAACCGTAAAATAAATAAGAGTTTGAAATGACACCCTGCTAGCTCTCATTAAAATGCCAAGCAGCCGAGTATTGATAGTATTAATAAAGTCCAAGAAGTTTTTGGTGATGATCCGGAATTTCCTAAAGTCGTTGCAGTAGGTGACGTCCGTGGTCCTGCGGGGAAAGTTGAAATTGTAGTTGGTGAATCGGAAAGAGGCTTTGTTGTCCATGTGTTTTGCTGGACACTAACGTTCGTAGTGATAGTAGCCTTACTCGAAGGAACTGAGGTACCACCGTTCTCAGGAACAAGTGAGGCTGCTGTAGCAGATGTGGGGAACGT
Organism: [Candida] ascalaphidarum; assembly: GCA_030674335.1. NCBI lineage: Eukaryota > Fungi > Ascomycota > Pichiomycetes > Serinales > Debaryomycetaceae > [Candida] ascalaphidarum. Next base: position 974,666 of record JAKTYC010000003.1, read on the forward strand.
TACGGGAGACTCTTTCACCGGAGATGGAAGCAATGTAGTCGAATACACTGATCCCGCAGTGTTTGTACTCACAATAACACGGCCTGTGGTGGTAACAGTCACACCTCCAGAAACCGTAGTTATAGGAGTACTATAGTGGCTGCAGACGGTGCACTTTGTGACGGTGGTGGTGAAATAGTTCCGTGCTGAATCCGTGGTTACAATTACCAGACATGGCACGGTAACTGTTAAGTCTCCAGTGACAACCTTCGTCGCCGTAGTTGGGTAAGCAGTACACTTCGAGCACCATGGTGCTGTTGTGGTGTAGAGGCTTCCTGCAGAATTAGTGGTCACGACAATCTCTCCAGTTGCCGTCGTTACAGCACCATTAGGCAATGAGATAGGAAATGATGTGGTGTAGTGCGTGCAGGCCGTACAGCTGCCACGATCTTTCGTAGTAGTAGTCAAATGGCCAGAAGCATCGGTGGTTACTGCCACCTCACCAGTCTCAGTCGAGACGGAACCGTCGGAGAGAGTGACGGGGAAAGTGGAAGTGAACCGAGTGCAGCCAGAGCAGGAGTTGAGGTCCTTTGTAGTAGTAGTCAACAGACCGGCAGCATCAGTAGTCACAATGATTTCGCCGGTCTCAGTGGACACTGACCCATCGGAGAGAGTGACGGGGAAAGTGGAAGTGAACTGAGTGCAGCCAGAGCAGGAGTTGAGGTCCTTCGTAGTAGTAGTCAACAGACCGGCAGCATCAGTGGTCACAATAATCTCA